>JASTUX010000008.1:0-709392 GCA_031125595.1 Saccharomycopsis capsularis
ATAGTCACAAATGATGATTTCCAATCGCAATTGGCAAGCTGTGATCATGTATGTTATGTTAGAACTGAAGGAAAACACGCGCGTGTAACAACATCAGAGCGCAGAAGTGCACATTAATATCACAAGAATAATATTCATCATCACACCATACCCGCATAAACATATTAGTAAGTTTCCGACACCAACCTAAGAGGATGAAGGATCATCTATTTCATGATAAATATCATTCATATCTTACTAATTAGCAAGTGATGACCTAATCTTATTTAATTGTAAATAGGTCTGTAAATCTCTTTTAGTTTTGTCCTTATACAATTAATATAAGCAAGGCAGCTACGTTTTACGCTTCAATTTACATAGTACACAGAATGGGCAGAGAAGACTTTTTTGAAAGCGCTGTTATTGTACAAGAAAAGATAGAGTCGCATCCCCTTGCTATTCCTTGGATCATTTTCTCTACCATCCGGCGGGCCGGGTACGGTACATTAGTGGTGTATTCTCTTGCTATATATCTACTGGTTTGTGGTTGTCAAACTGATCTGATTTCAGGGCTCTACGTAATCGCACCTTCCTCCGCGCCATTGCATGGACACTATCGCAGTCTCCACGAGTCTCTCCAAAGCTATAGTCAATCCTCTGAGGTCACCGACTTCAATGGCTTGCTCCGTTTCAGCGCTGACAATACAGAACAGTAGGATGCTCGCCCGAGTAGACCGTGCATTGTGCCAGCCTGCGCAGGCACCCCGTCTATGCGTAGCATTCTCCCTACAAAAACCAGCGTTCTGGACGCGCGTCTATTGTCCCAGCGCAGCAAAGGGTGCCCAACATGCCTACACCGGCGGCCTCTAAGCGAAGACCCGCCATCACCATCCTGCTTTCCCATCACTTGGCTATTTTCTTATTTCCCAGCTACATCCCCTTCGGATCCATCAATCTTCTTTTTGTTTCTTCTTTTTGCTTCTTCTTTTTTTTCTTCTTTTGGAACATGTTGCTGTTTCTGTCTCACTTCTTATCCTTTAGCACCTCGACAATTCATTCATCTACTACCACTATTCTATCAAATACTTGTTGACCGTCTACCTGAGACATTCTCAAACTTCTTTTTTGAACTAGTAGGCTTTATTTCGCCATAGACGCCTTGATATCTGACAAGTCTGAGACATTTTCAACCATTGGTAATCAAGTTCCTTGGAAACCGCCACACAATGAGGTTGTCCAACGTTGTTGCATTCGCTTCGTCACTCTCGTCCATAGCAGCGGCTGCGGACTGCTCCATCACCGTCAGTCTCGGGAAGCACCACCTCCACAAGAAGAGGGCTGTCTCCACCGCCTACCAGACGGTTACCGTTTACGTGGACTCCAACGGATCCAAAAAAGGCCTCACGCAAAGCTTTGTTTCTAGCTACGTGACGACTTCCGCCCCGTCGGATACTGCCTCTGCTACATCCACTTCTGGTTCCACCGTCCAAGCCCCCTCTACTGCCTCATCATCTTCTTCCTCGTCCGAATCCACTAGCGAGCCGGCGAAAGGAACTCTCTCCGTTAGCCAAGTGCCGGACGACTTTGAGGACGGTACCATCAGCTGTGATGACTTCCCTGCCGGCCAAGGGGTCATTCCGTTGGACCACTTGGGGCTCGGCGGCTGGTCCGGGGTCGAGATGCCAAACGACGGCGACATTGAGAACATTTCCACCGGCGGCAGCTGCACCGATGGCGCATACTGCTCCTACGCGTGCCAGCCCGGCATGCTCAAGACCCAGTGGCCTGAGGACCAGCCGGCGAACGGCGTCTCCTTGGGTGGTCTCCTCTGCAAGAACGGCAAGCTCCACAGAACAAACACCAACTATACCACCCTCTGCACCTGGGGCGTCGACTCCGCGTACGTGAACAACCAGCTCGAGAAGCAAGTGGCGGTCTGCCAGACGGACTACCCAGGTACCGAGAACATGGTGATTCCGACAGTCGTCGATGGCGGCGAGAAGAGTCCGCTCTCTGTCGTGAACCAGACCTCTTACTATCACTGGGGGGGCTCCCCGACCTCGTCGCAGTTCTACGTCAACAACGCCGGTGTTGAGTGGAAGAAAGGCTGCGCATGGGGCTCTTCGGGCAGCGGTGTCGGCAACTGGGCGCCGTTGAACCTTGGTGCCGGCTGGGCCGACGGAGTGACCTACTTGTCGTTGATCCCAAATCCGAACAACAAGGACCCGTTGAACTATAACGTGGAAATTGTCGCTTATGGAGACAGCGCGGTGATATCCGGCACCTGCTCCTACAAGGACGGCAAATTCAGCACCGCCTCGAGCGACAACGCCGACGGCTGCACTGTGGGAGTCACCAAGGGTAAAGCCCAGTTTAGACTTTACGAGTGATTGGCACTCCTTTGCCCAGCGTTCAGCTTCCACTGTATATTTTTTTCTATTGTGTACACTAGTTCTGACTTTCTTCTTAAGGCTTTCTTTTTTTGTTCTTGCAAGGACCGCTTCATAAGATGCCCCTTTGCCTGAAAAGACACTGTTTATTATATTGATACGCGCATTTACGGACTTTTTATTCTGATTTTGTTTTCTTTTTTACTCTTTTGTTTAACAGTTTTTGAATTGTTTTGTTTAGGCTTTCCTCAATAACAAGAATTTCGTCCCCAACCGACAACCTTGTAGTATGCTTGCTAAAAGGTCTGAGCTTCTTCAAAAAAAACACGCCTAAGATGTTTTATACCCACAGAGAAGTCTCAACCGGGTGAACCGCCCCTGGGCCTCTAAAGTGTGATCTTAGGTGCTCACAACATTCAAGACCTAGACGTAATACTGCTCTTCTGCTCTAACTTAAGCTTCTTCTTCCTCATGTTGAAATTATCATGCGGGCTGAACACCCACACACCCCGCCACACAAACACTAACACCCGCACACAACACATACCATCCCCGTGGGTCTTCCTGAGGCAGGGACGAAACAGCGGCGTTTCACAAGCGGCCGCGTGCAGAAGAGAAGAGCATGGAGACACCCAGTCCTGGGCGATGGGAGTCTTGCAATCTCTGGCTACTGGCGGGTGTGGGCGCTACGGTGTATCTGCGGCTGGTATTTATTACTGTAGCTGCTAGGATTGCGGACTTTACAGTTTTGTTTTTACTGCTTGTTCGTGGCTTTTTGTATATCGGCAGATTGGCGGATAGCACTAGAGGAGAACTAAGTGCTCAGCAGTTCTCATTACACAAACACACACAGCAGCATAAAAGGACGCTTTGCCGTTCACACGCTCTCTAAAACTGCCATAACAGCAGCTGGTCGGCAAATCGCACAATACCGATTCTACTACTGCCAGCAATGCGCTTCAGCAATGCTCTTCTTTCTGTGTCACTAGTGGCAACCACCGCTGCTGCTCTTGGCGATCTCGCTTTCAACCTCGGTGTGAAGTCGACCGCTGGCGGGTGCAAGACCGCTAGCGAGTTCAAGAAAGACCTCGAGAAGCTCGCACCGTACAGCAAGACGGTCCGCTTGTACTCTTCCAGCGACTGCAACGGTCTCGTGGTGCTCGGCCAGACTGCGGAGGCCAGCGGGTTCCAGGTGTTTGCCGGCATATGGCCCAGCGACGCCGCCAACTTTGAAAAGGAGAAGAGCGCCTTGAAAAATAGCTTGTCAAAATTATCGGTGTCGACGATCAAGGGCGTGCTTGTTGGTTCCGAGGCCTTGTACCGCAAAGACTTGACGGTAGACGCTCTCGCGAACTCCATAGAGGCCGTCAAGGACATGATGAAGGACATCAAGGACAAGGACGGCAATAGCTACTGCGGCGTGCCGGTGGGCACAGTGGACTCATGGAACATCATGGTCGATGGTTCTAGCGCATCGGTGATCAGGGCCGCCGACATGGTGTTCGTGAACGCCTTCTCCTACTGGCAGGGGCAGACCATGGCAAACTCAAGCTATTCGTTTGTCGACGACATTATGCAAGCCCTCCAGACCATCCAGACTTTCAAGGGCACCACCGATTTGGAGTTTTGGGTGGGCGAGACCGGCTGGCCGACCCAAGGGTCTAGCTTCCAGGCCAGCCAGCCTGGCGTGTCGAACGCGGCCCGGTACTGGCAGGAGGCCGTCTGCGGCATCAGGGCCTGGGGCATCAACGTCATTGCCTTTGAGGCCTTTGACGAGTCATGGAAGCCCAACGCCTCGGGCACTTCTGATGTTGAAAAGTACTGGGGCGTGTTTGACGGCAACCGGAACTCCAAGTATGCCTTGACCTGCGATTTTAGCTGAAACACCCGAGGATTTTGATACTGTGTTCCCAAGTGTGTTTATGAACAGTGTCAAGTACACTTATATATTTTTAATCTGATTGATAGGCATGTTTTATAATTAAAAGCTGTATTTTCCAAGTAGTCTTAAGACGTGCGTGTCTACAATCTATGATCTCTGATGCTCCAAGAAACATTCATACTTTCAAAAAGACAATACCGTAAATTAAAAAATGCTTGTAGCACAATACCAAACCGCCAGGTTCCGCCCTCCTATCTCTTGGCCCACGACGACTGGAGCCTGCTGGCCGTCGACGGCGACGAGGAGCCATAGTTGCTCCGCTGGCCGCCCTTGAGCCTGTCTCTGAGCGGGTTCGACCTGCTCGAGGCACCACTCCCGCTGGACACTGTGCTCGTCGTCGAGTTCCTGCTCGACTTGTACACATCGTAGAGGCCTGCGGAGGCTGGGGTCTGCGTTCTCGCCGACTGATTTTGTCTTCGTCCGTATCCATTGGTACCATACTCTGGCTGTCCTTGTGCACTACCCTGGCTGTGAGCATCGCCGGCTCCGCTGTAACCTCCGCTAAAGCGACTCTGGTTCTGCACAGCGTACTGGTTCCCCGAGACCGGATAGAATCTGTTATTTGTCGGCACGTTCACTGTCTGTATATGGTCCAAGTTGCCATTGAAGCTCGGGTCGCCCTCCACGAGCCAGTCAGGGTACTGGCCGCCGTGCTGCTCGTAAAAGTTGAGGAGCGCCTTGTGCACCAATGTCTCGTGCAGGGCCTTGCCGTCGCTGTCGTTGCTGAGGGAGAGGTTGCTAAGGTTCGTGGTGAGCGACGAGGTGTTCTGGACGACCCTGTTCCAGAGGTTACTGGGCATTGTTACCGGGAGAGGAGGTGCTAGCTATGTGCCGACCTGGGTATCTTTTTGGCTGCGAATTGGCAATTTGGAGAGGGATATTAGACAACAGCAACGTTCTGTAAGCCTCCGCTAGCAAGGTATCTGTGTCTTTTGGGCTTGTGGGGATGTACAAGTAGTGCCAGACTGTGCTGGCAATGTACACGGAACAGATATTGTCTTGTCTCTTGTGCTACGTAGAATGTGGCGATCTGGCGCCCATCGTTTACCCGCTCGCCGGCCCAGAAATTTTTTAACATGGCTTTTCACAGAATATACCAACCAGGAACAATTCAGATTCTGTTGTTCAGCCACTGTTATTCAGTCACTTCTACTTAATCACTACAATTCAGACGCTACAGCTCACCAGTCGCAGCTCTTCTAAGCGTCCAAGACCCCAAGCTTCATTCTCTTTGTGAGAAGCAGCTCGAAAGAGTCGAAACTAAACTTTGACCAAAATGAGCCAGGATAACAAGCGAAAGAACGACTCACAGGACCCACCTGCTCCTGCCAACAGCAAGGCCTCCAAGCTTGCCCCCAAGCCAACGGCCGCCGACGCCTTGAAGAAGAAGCACAAGAAGTCCAGAGCCGTCAACTACACACTTTGCATCCCGAGCACCGTCATCGCCCCCGGAAACGCCAGGTCCCTCGCGCAGGCGACCCAGGTAGCATACCAGGTAGCCAAGGCTGCCACAATATACAACGTCAGCGAGGTTGTCGTGCTCGACGTGCCGCGTGCCCAGGCCGGGCAGAGCGAGGCCGCTCTTCCCGACAAGACAGGGGTCGTTAAAGACGGCAACAAGATCAAGTTTAACTTTGATGACGACCTTAAGAAGCCTGACGAAGTCAATGCCAAAAAAAACCGCCCCTCGCAGAAAGACAGGGACAGTCAATCAAAAGACCCCTCCCTTTTGCTTGCAATGCTCTTACAGTACTTTGTCACGCCACCGTACTTGGTGGGCTCCGTCTTCAAGAAGGACGACGCCCGGTACTTGAAGCACGCCAAAACATGCCCAACGCTTACTGCGCTCCCCTTCATGGTGGCCAATTACCGCGACGCGAACGCGAACGCCGCGGTATACCGCGAAGGTCTTTCTATCCCCGAGACAACCACGTCTTCCAAGACGAAGCACGTCCCGGGTACCAAAGTGAAGAAGTCAAAGAAGGGCAAGAGCGCGCGCCTTGCCATGACAAAGTACATTAACGTCGGTCTCGCGGAGCCGTTGGCGTTGGCGGAGGGAGAACAGGTCCCCGTGAACGTCCGCGTCACCGTGAACGTGCAAGAACGGCGGGTCGTCAGCCCCTTGGAGGCATATTATGGGGATACTGTCGGGGCGAGAGTCGCCGTCGGGTACCATGTGCGGATAGCGAAGCTGTTCAGCGGCATTTTCACGGAGGCGGCGTTCCCAGACGGTTACAGCAGTGCCGTCTTTGTCCACAGCGGAGACTACTTTAACAATCCAAAGCCTGACAACAGCGAAGACGGAAGTAACGCAGAAACACAAAAAAAGAAGGTGCCGGAGTTGGCGGACATGTCGTCGTTTTCAAAGAACGCGAACGTCTTGGTGATGATAGGCAAGAAAAACGACTTTAAGACGTCGTTCAAGAGGGACGAGACATTGAAGGAGGTGGACGACATTAATGAGTTTTTCAACTACGAGCTCAAGATACCGGTGCTCACGAGAATTGAGGATGCTGTCATGATCAGCTTGACGAGGCTCAGCTACATGTAAAAGCTTCCAATTTATTTGCATTTTGGTGCAGAGCTTCGTTCTGTCATAAAAAAATCACTTCCGTCAGCCCGGAAGGCCTTTTAATAAGAGTTAATGGATGCACCCTCTTTTTTCTTTCTCTGTACCATATTCGTTTTATAGCTGAATAGTGCTTCCAATAGACTTTCTAGTGTTCCCAATAGATAATTTTAATACTTTCAACAGACATTTCAAACACCCCCAATAGACTTTGGTAATACTTTCTTTGTAATTGATCTCCTTTGGCAGAAGGTGCTCAAAGTCTGCTTGCAAATCAGTTAAAGCTTGGGCACAATGCTGGATTTTGCGTCTAGCACTTTAAGACCCCAATTTACTAAAAAATCTACAAATGCGCGTGGAACACTTGATAAGCTGTGGAAAGAATCATTTACTGTCAATCAAAACAATATATGCAAAGAACAATAATGAACCGTAGAATCGAAAAAACGGGAACAATAGTAATAAGAAAAAAAAATGAAATCGAAAATCAGGACAAAATCAAAATCAAAAACGAAGTCAATGAAACAGTCAGTAAGATAATAATGAAAAAAATAACAAACTTTTTCTAATAAAATGAAAAGGAAAAAAAATTGCCGTGAAATGATGAGTGAAATTAATTCTTGTGTTGTGTGAATGTGAGTGTATAAAGTATTAATACAAAATGTTTTTGAAACGTTTAATCTTGAGCTCCAAATAGTAATATATGTTGTAATCATTTGTCAGTTGTTAGTAGTTGTGAGTGATAATACAAAGTGAAGAATTAAAACACTGTTCTTAACCGTGTCTGGTTCTAACATCTAGTGAACTATCCATTACACTTCTGCCTTCGGCCACCAAGGCTTTGGCCCATTGTCTGGCAAGTATCGAGGCCTTCATGTACTTTCTGGAAGAGTATTTTCTGAAAAACTCTTGATGGACAATTGGAGACACCAAGTACTTGACAATCATCTCACAAACCTCGGCCAAATCTTTTTCAGTATAGTCGCCAGAAAAGTGAATAAGATTATTATTCCAAGGACCACGGTCAAGCATCTTTCTGGCAACGTACATTGCGGCGGCAGCAGCCATAGAAGGTAGCACACCGATAAAGTTGAAGTCAATCACCGTGATCTCCATCAAGTATTTGCCCAAGGTTCTGGTTCTCACTTCGTAGTCATCGGCTTTCGAAATTCTTCTCAAAAAGTTCATTGGGTTTGGGTAGGACATGTTGAATTCCAAAACTTCTACAACCGCCTTTTCTGCTTGCAAAATCTCGTCTTCACTAAAGCCGCCATCAGTGACGAGTGCATAATTTTTCACAGATGGGGAGTATACTTCTTCATACTTGGCAGCAATGAACAAACAACTGGTAGCCAATAGCTGGAACTTCTCTACTTCCACAATTTCCACCGAGAGAAATCTGTCCATCAAGTTGATGGCCAAGTATAATGTCTCCGGCAATAGTCTAAATCTAGTGTGGATCTCCACTAACCAGTCAACCAAAATAGATCTCATGGCTGGTTGCAAGTTGGTCTGCCATTGGAGATAGGTTGGATCAGGGAGAGTTTCGCGCTCGAGCTTGTGCAAGTATTCAAAGATTTCTACCACATATTCGCTTACCATTAATGGGTCGTCGATATCTTCTTCATCCAAATCGTCCCAAGTGTATTCAATTTTGGCCTTTTTGTCAGCTTGGTCAGAATAAGAATCAGGGGCGGCTCTCTTGTTTTTCTGCGATGAAGGCTGGTTTGCCGGTATTAACTTGCCGTCTTCGCGCTGCTTGTAGTCTTCCTCTTCTGTCACATATGGATCTTTTTTGATGTGAACTTGACGTTCTTTTCTGGAGCCCGTTGTGGGTTGCAAGGATAAGCGCGCACCAGAGTGACGCGTCGATTCTTTTGTATTGTGAGTTATTTGATGGTGGCTGTTGATATTGTTGTTTGCTTTGTTAAAAGTTGGTATTCTGCTAGAGACTCTAGAAGAAACAGCATTGACGGCAGCTGCCGCCGACGAAGGGCCAGCCGCTGCTGCTGACGATGAAGAAGATGTTGATGTACCGTTCTTGCCATTGATGTTGTTATTTGTGTTGGCATTGCTTGGAAGCTGGGTTACGTTATTGTTTAAGTTTGTGAGCGCGCTTCGCCTTCTTGTTCTGCGAACGACGTTGGTTCCATTGCCATTAGCGACGCTGACGCTGGCATAGCTTGTCTTGGACTCGACAAGAACATCATGAGTAGAGGAGCTTTCGGCAATCGTGCTTTGGGGTTTCGTTCTGGTGACGACAGAGTTTGCAATGATTGCATTCTCATCTCGTGTAAGATTCTTTCCCTAAAGAAAGGTTAGTATAATGGTCATAAAACATGAAAAAGCGTATTTGGGGTCAAAGATCATGACAACAGAAACCAAGCAATGTTACCGGAAAGGAAAGCAAAATAGTAAAAAAGTCATTTCTTGAACGCGTTTGTGGATTTAGTGCCACCATCTGTAGGACTAAACACGTAAAAATAAATTATTATAGCTGAGGACCACCCAAAAAATAAGGTGAGAAATACATACCGCCATTATTGAAAACTGAGATTATAGACTGATAATTATATAAAAGGAGATGTCAGCAACTGTATTGTGCTATGAGAGTGGTTGGGAATCTTTTGTAGGCTGTGGAGGGTGCTGGGAGGATCAAATCTAGCAAAGGGCGAATCTCAAACGAAGCGTTAAAAAAAGGAGACCTCCAAAACAGGGCAGAGAAACTAAGGCGCGGCAAGAATGAGGCCGTCAACGCGAAAGATCGTGGAGGGAATACAGAAAAATAGAGCCTGTAAGGCAAGCAAGAGAATGATGTCCAGAAAATGGTGAAGAAGGGGATGGAGGAAGGTCAATGGAAGAGGTCGCGGGAGAAGAGATGGGGCTGTTTGTTTATTTCTGGCCGCGATTTTTGTGCAATCGCTTTCCACGCCTATTTTTCTGGCGGTTGTTTTTCTGCTTTTTCTCTCTTTGGCTTTTTGTCGGTTTTTCCCGTTTCGTCGCTTTTGTTTTTTTGTTTTTCTATTTTCTCTGTTTTTTTTTGTTTTTCTTGTTTTTCCGTGTCCCGCCACACCCCCAAGTTGCTCCGCGCGCTGCGCCTTCCCAATGCGGCAGAAAAAATAAGAAAAAAGTAAATAGTAATCATGTGATATACGCGCACACAAACAAGCGAGTAAACAAACAATAAACATTATCAACACAATCAGGCAACCCATGGCGGTAGATGGATGTCATGGTTATCCACCATTTGGCCTATATCCCTATTCGTTGTGACATGACGTCTTCTCGTTGCCGTCCCGCCATTTGCGGTGGCAGAATGTTGCGGCGCAAGTTACGCGACGCGTACCCTCTCTCAAGGCGCTGTAGTGTGTTCCCGCTGCCTGCCTCCCCGGCACGTCCAACGCGTGCCAGACGCGAGCCGCGTGTGTTGCGATCGCAACACGTAAAAAGCCCAGCGTTTCTTTAAAACCATAACAAAAGAGTCAGAAAGACGGGCTCGGTTATACGTAAGCCTGGCGTAGCCGGCGCTTTTACCGCTAAAACACACAACAGTCGCAACACGTAAAATGGTTGCTCGCTCACCGCCGCGTTACTCTAAAAAGGCAGCTTTCGTGGCTTGTCTTCACAGACTGCCTACACGGGGTCTATTTTGATAGACCAGCAGTATTTGCGGTGTCCTCTGGATAGAGATAGCAGACTGTGTAGTATGCGGTCACAATGATCGACCCCAACACTATGGTATCTGATACGGCTGTTTTTAATAAAACGATGATCTTTGATCATTACCTACGTAACTTTAGTGTGTGCTTGTTTGCACCGCCAATATGATATACTCTCGTTTATAACCCATATTTTCAACATGAGCAGAAATGCAGGTACTGTTACAGTTTTTGAATATCAAAAAGGGATCAGCAATAATTTTCACGAAAAGCTAAGCAAAGCACCTATCATTTTTAGAAGTTGGTAAACGGTAATAAAGTGAAAAGGTAACGGCCAGCGCCATTTTCCCAAAAGGAAGATAAACTATGTAAGGGATAGACCCTATAGACCTACAGGAAAAACATCAAAATGAGACGACAAAATTAGTGAGGGCAAACATCCTAACGCAGAACACGCAAAAGACAACAAAAAAAAATCTATTATCTATAAAACTTCAATAAAAATCTAGTTTGGAAATAACAGAAGTACATTTATTACATCAGACCCAAAACAAAGCAGCAAGACTTACTATCGCGCAGCCAATAGTATGAAGATTAGTAGCGCCACCATCCGACGAGACAGAAGCATTGTGGTCGAGATGGCGGACATGTCGATGGAAGCAACCGTAACACCTGAGTCAGTAAAAGGGCAGAACGCCGTGGCGTGGATGACGACACCGGTGTTGGTTAAGACCTTGAGATAGAAGTCGGTAGGCTGCATGATCTCGGAGCAGGTGCCCTTGGGGCAGAAGGTAATGGTAAGGAGCATAGTTTTCAAGTAGTTGACAATGGTGGAAGTGAAAATAACGTTATCAGGGACAACAAAGGGTAAAGGAGCAGTTCTAGTCACAGAGAAGGCAGTCAAGCTAAAAACCGCAGCGGTTGACTTCATCTCGGGTGCTTAGTTTTGCTTGGTTAGACATTGCAGAGTCAGAAAGCGTTTAATAGAAAATGGCTGGGATAAGGGCAACTTTGTATCCTAAACGAATGTGCCCCTTGCTTATTTAATTGTTTGCTGATATTCCTATTTTTTACAGTATAGCTAAACAGTAAACCTTGGCATTAAACTTATCCTCTGGCAACTTCCCTTAGATGTCTCTTGTCCCGCATGTCTCTCTAAGGTACCTTGCATTGCTTTTTTTCTTGTTTCAACAAGCCATCTCGAATACGCAAAAAGCTGGGGAAGTTTACTTAAATACACATTTAACAAGCCGGACACTAAAAAAGGGCAACTAATTACACCTTGTTGTTTTAATAAAAGACTTTACTTTTGATACTTGGGATTTTAGTATATTCAAGGAGATAGATTTGGAACTACAACTTAATGAGACTTAAATTTTATATTTCTGCTTTCGACCCACCAACGGTTTTCCACCGACCCGGGCTCGGGCTACTTCCTGACTCAGAATAAGCACCCCAATATGCTTTCGTCTAACATGGCCTCGGCTAGGCATTACTCCGAATTGACTGTCCAAGGATGCCCCTGACTACTCGGTTTGCCCTGAGCCTGCCCTGTTTGCTCGCTTGATATGCAAGAGGCGCTGAAAGCGCTGTTTACGAGGCTACCATGCAGGAATTTGAACATGCGCGTTGAGAGCAATATTAGGGAATGCACTTATAAATAGAATAAAAGAAAATATTGGTTCCGAGCAAAAGTTATAATATAATAGTAGCTTAAATACTTACTACTCATCAAATCTCATATTTTACATCTTTCTTTTTTTAAGTTCTGAGAAATTTCAGTTATTCAAGTTATTCATTCCCCACAACAATACACCATGCAATTTGAACCATTTTCTATTCTCGCTCTTCTCGACGATTTGTTCGTTGCCATCATAGGGAAACGAAAGTTATTACAGGGCCCTTCATATTTGGTTTCTATTTATCATTTATATGAGGTTTACATTTAGAAGTTTGAAGTATATTACTTACGATGATTTAAACGAACATCTGCTGACATACCTTTTTTTTAGTTTTCCCTCATATTGGGCACTAAAAATGCTATTACTAAGTAGCTGCATTATTTGTAATGCAGCTTTTCTTCTTCTTCTTATATATATTTTTTGCTTCGAAGACTCTTATTATGTTTGATTAATTACCGTGCATCCAATTCAAATTCCACTACCATTATGCCAATGGAAGATGCACCACTTCAATTTTTTCACTTTTCTTTCAGTTTCTTCAGCACAAATATTTAATAACTGCTTTTTTCATTCAGTTTTATGATGCTATTAAGCATTAAAACTCGCAATCTTTCCTTCATATACACTAATTACTTGACACGTATTCCTATTATGTTCGTTTCGTGGCTTTCTAAATAAAGTTTACAATTTACTTTGGTCGAAGTGATAGCCGAAGAAGCCAATAAATGGGATATATTCGTAAAAAGTTGGTTTATAATACAAACGTACCATATGCAAATGGTTATTCTATGTGCTCAATGAAAATGGCAAATAACAAAAAATGGAGACATGAAAACAAAATCATAAAATCAAGAAAAAGAGAGTTATAAAAGGAATCAGAATAGGTAAGATTAGGAAAGCAAAATCAGCCATATTAATCATCGTAATCGTTCTTTGGCGGAGGTGCCTGCTCTTGTCTCATGTACAAGTCAATAGCAGTACTGAAGGCAGCAAAACCCGCACACCCAATCAATGCTGCACTAGGCCCAGCCTTCACTGCAAGTCCGCCACCTGTCAAGCAACCAGCAGTAACACCATTCCAGATATCATTTTTGGCTCTGAGACTTTCCACCGAGCACTCTGTACCTGAGTATATCGCACCGATGAAACCAAAGTTTTTGGCACTACTGAGCATTCGCTTCCCCATGTCGGCTGCCATGAGACGCATCTGCCTCTTGAAGGGCAAGTCTGCAAACGGGGTAGTTTGACCTGGTACATCGTAAGACATGGAGGCCATAAAGAGACCAAAGAAACCACCGAGGAAAAAACCGGAGACACCGCTCATTACCGTCTTTCCGGGGCAGGATTTCATGAATTCGATCATTTGCGCGGCGGCATACTCGCCCTGCTCCTCCTGAGACATCTCAGCGATAGTCTTCTTCTGCGGAAGAGATCCATATATTCCGAGCCCGTTCATTTTATATATTATGGTTGTAATTATTAGATTATATTTGAGACAGTGTTGTGTGGATCTGTGGCGTGCAACGACTATGTTAGTTCCAATGATGTGGGAGTTTGCAGGTACTTAAAGCGTTGGTAAAAGCTCAGGGCGATCCTGTAATATTTCTCAGGTAATTGTAATAGCTTTATATTTTTCTAAGCATTAAACAAATAGACAAGTTTTGTACGATCTAATTTGTAAGTCTACCTATCAACAGATCAAGCACCATCGACATCGTTGCAGTCCAACTGTCCAGTGCAAAGTAGATTCAAATTTTTTTCAGTGGATAGAAATGATTACACGTGACTGTTTTCATCAGTTTTTCCCGTTTCTTGGTTTTTGTTTTTGTTTATGTTTTTGGCTATCTTTTATTAAGGGTAGCCAGTATTTATAAAGGCTTTCTGTAACTAAAAATAATACCAGATACAAATAGAGACAAAAGACATGAATGAGTTCATGGCAGAGGCAAAATTACAATCAGAACAGCGCTCGCAGTAGCGAGGGCAACGTAACAACCCGACAGGGGACAGACGCAGCGGGAAGCGATGTCGAGCGGCTACGATACGTGAGGGAATCTCTTGCGAACATTATGAACAGACACCATAAAGCCATAAATTCCAAAGTCAACAGCAAACCAAACCCTCCACTCAGCTCTAACATATATGAATATCAAAGCAGCGGCGAATCTGAGCTTGCAGTAGAAACCTCAGAGGCTCTGAATGGCAGTGGGCATGGCAGCGCAAATGGTACCGCGAATGCGAAAGATGTCAATGCATCAATTAATACCAAGTCAACAAAGCAGCCCGGGGGTTCAAACGCCATCAGAAGTACGCCTAATGTTAGAAATGAAGAAAACGAGAAAATGGTTAACAAATTCGGGAAAAGCCACCAAAGGGCGCAGAGAGCAGCATTGAACGATCCAAGGCTACGTAGGCTACTTGGTGACCCATTGCCTCTCTATAATTCAGTGCCCGAAAACAAAGCACAAGTTAAGACAGAGGATCCAGTTGAGAAACCTGGAACTCTTGTTGATCCCAACCTTCCCAATTCAAAGGCAAAAGTTACCGCAAATATAAAATCTGGATTTCGAGCTCATCTTGGAAATAACGGCAAGTTTCTATACAGTGCATCTTTACCCTCTGAAAATACCCATACTTTTCATGATACAAATGGATTCAACACGGAAATCAATGCTCAGAACAGAACGCCAAACACCGATTTTAGATACTATACGGGCGAGTTGCGAAGCAGGATACTGAAACGTCCGGTGACTTTGAAGCATTTGACACTCCATGAGGACAATGTACCAGTTGAGCCAAAACAGAACGAACAATTGACGTTTGAACAGAGTATTTCCGACGACATGGAAACCCTGGTTCGCAAAGCTGATGAAATTGGTCAGGCCTTGAACACTGTGTCAGAAGATGTGAATGATCATAGATTCTCTAAGAAGCTAGAAAAACAGCGATCTGGCACATATACTGAAAATGCTCGACTGAGATGGGCCAACGTGAATTCCAGGCTTTCAGCCTTATGGCAAGGTATTTTGACAATATTTCAACAAGCCATAAGGTCAGTTTGGGAAGGTCTTAAGAACAAATATCTTATTTTAGGTGTGTTATTGTTAATCCTGGTATTACTCGTCGTTCTATTTTTGGATTTTGCATCTCTCCCCCGTGGAGATAGCCCTCTGCCAGCTGAGGACAATGGGTACATGGACTACTACTACTTTTATTAACTACTTTGATGTAAACTAAACTACAAAATGTACACTAACCAATGAACGTTTTTTGATTTTTCTGGTTCGCTTCCGGTCCACATGGGAAAGAAAGTGTCAAAAGTTGTTGAAACTGTCAACAAATAGTTGTCTCTGCTCGTACGTCTCGTATCCGGCGTCGTATAAAGCATGTGTATACCCTCAGAAACTGAAGTTTTTAGCAGATACCGACAAGGTGTTCTGAAAACAGTGCTGTAAAACCACGTGCTTGACATTGCATATTGCAAAACGCAAAGCCGTTCAACAAAATCCGATAAAAAATTTTTTTTTTCTTTTTTTCATGTGAGAAAGAGACCAGAATTCTTTCAAAAAAAATTTTTAAAAGGATAATAATTTCCTTCTTGACCTGATACTTTGTCTCTTCTTTTGGTATATTTGATTTCCCATTGAATCAATTTTATTCTTCATTTATATTACCACATATATTCCATAATGTCTGCCCCAGCCACCAATTACAAAGTTGCCGACATCAGTTTGGCCGCCTTCGGTAGAAAAGATATCGAATTATCCGAAAATGAAATGCCTGGTTTGATGGCTATTAGAAAGTTGTACGCTGAAGAACAACCATTAAAAGGTGCTAGAATTGCAGGTTGTTTGCATATGACCATCCAAACCGCTGTCTTGATTGAAACCTTGACTGCTCTCGGTGCGGAAGTTACCTGGTCTTCATGTAACATCTTCTCCACTCAAGACCACGCTGCTGCCGCCATTGCTGCTTCCGGTGTCCCAGTCTTTGCTTGGAAAGGTGAAACCGAAGAAGAATACGAATGGTGTATTGAACAACAATTGTTCGCTTTCAAAGATGGCAAGAAGTTAAACTTGATCTTGGACGATGGTGGTGACTTGACCACCTTGGTCCACAAGAAATACCCTGAAATGTTGGAAGGTTGTTTCGGTTTGTCCGAGGAGACCACTACTGGTGTCCACCACTTGTATAAGATGTTGAAGGAAGGTAATTTGAAGGTCCCAGCCATTAACGTCAACGATTCTGTTACCAAATCTAAGTTCGACAACTTGTACGGTTGCAGAGAATCCTTGATTGATGGTATTAAGAGAGCCACTGATGTTATGATTGCTGGTAAGACCGCTGTTGTTGCCGGTTTCGGTGATGTCGGTAAGGGTTGTGCCATGGCCTTGAGATCTATGGGTGCTAGAGTCATTGTCACTGAAATTGACCCAATCAACGCCTTGCAAGCAGCTGTCTCCGGTTACCAAGTCGCTCCATTGAATGAAGTTGCCTCTATTGGTCAAATCTTTGTCACCACCACTGGTTGCAGAGACATTATCACCGGCGAGCACTTCTTGAAGATGCCAGAAGACGCCATCGTCTGTAACATCGGTCACTTCGACATTGAAATTGACGTTGCTTGGTTGGTCAAGAACGCCAAGGAGCACATTAACATCAAGCCACAAGTCGACAGATACTTGCTCGAATCTGGAAAGCACGTTATCTTGTTGGCTGCCGGTAGATTGGTCAACTTGGGTTGTGCCACTGGCCACTCTTCTTTCGTCATGTCTTGTTCTTTCTCTAACCAAGTCTTGGCCCAAATCGCTCTCTTCAACGCCAACAACAAGGCTTTCAGAGAAAAATTCATTGAGTTCCAAAAGACTGGTCCATTCGATGTTGCCGTCCACACCTTGCCAAAGATCTTGGACGAAACTGTCGCCAAGTTGCACTTGGACCATTTGGGTGCTAAATTGACCACCTTGACTGACGTCCAATCCGAATACTTGGGTATCCCAGCTGAAGGTCCATTCAAGGCTGACATCTACAGATATTAAGTTCTTTCACTCTTTTTACTTTTCTTGTTTTAATCCTTATTCCTTAATGTTTTCTACAGGCTAGAATAACTCATTTTGAATTTCATGATCTTTTTATTCCCCTCCTTTTTCAATTTATTTTGCTTTTTATGTGGTGTGGTGTTGTTAAGGCACCGCGTCTCATTACGTTACATTAGTCGTTTTCTTCTTTTTTACCTTTTCCGATTTTTGCGTGTGATAAGTTTGGGGTTTTCGTTTAGGTATGTTCCGTCATGTCTTGTTCCTAATGATCATGTTGTTACGATGTGCATCAACTGCATATAGACAAAAGAAAACAAAAAAAAATTATAAAAAACAAAAAAATTTAAAAAATATTTACAAAACAAAACATAAGCTGCCATGACACTTCTATATGCTTTTATACTTCTATCTTTTTTTTCCTGTCTTTTGCATTTGTTCATTCAAAAAAAATGTCATTTCCCTCAACGGATTTAAAAAATCTGGAGTTCATGCTTATTTCGTAGTTCTTGCGATCTTTGGGTCATTGGGCTTCAAAGATTTTTTTACCTTTGCTTCTCGTTAATGCTTTTATTATCCATATTTTGATGCAATTATGCAATTGCAGGTCAAATCATCAGGTCTCATTCAATCATCAATGAGCCAAAGCACGAAAATGGAAAACGAAATAGCAACAGCAGCGCAGCGAAAGGTTCATGCTTCCAAATTATTGCAAACTCAACCCATGTTTGGTAGTAAGCCGTGTTACGAAATTCGAAGCAGAAACGAATGAATGCATCAAAAATTTAACGTTGAGTAATAAAATATCAAACAGTGACAAACTCATTATCACAGCAAAAAGAGAAATTAAAATATAAAAACATAAAACAGTTTATGTGAACCAATACCAAAAGAAGAACAAATGAAAAATAAACAAATAAAACATACTTAAAAATCATGATAGGCTACACTATTTTTAGTGCCCATTGTCGAAAGAAAGAGGAGCAAATCAATACTAACGGCTTAACTCTTGGCAAATACCTCAATTTCGTACTCTTCATTGGAGTTATCATCTGAGTCGTTGTTACTCAAAATTTCGTCCATTTGTTCAGCGTTACCAGTATCCTTTATTTCGTCTTTAGTATCTTTGCAGTTACTTGAAGAAGCGTCCGTTTTTTGGAGAGGGCCTAGTTTTTTATTCTTAAATTCTTCCTCAACATTATCCATTTTCGGAAACTTTTCAAGGATGTCAACGTTCACATCATTCATTTTATCAACCATGGACTTTTGCTGTTCAAACGTAACAGGAAACTCGTCTTCATCAGACAAGTTATCGTCATTATCATCAAGATTATCATCATCGTCGCTGCTACGCAAATATTTTTCATTAGCACCAACCGTCTTTGCAGAGCCACTTTTGTCATCATCAGAATTTCCGCTATCACTAACATTTTGCCTATTTGAAGCAGTCCTGTTTTCTTCTTGTTCGTTATCTTCATCATCAGAATCAAATTCTTTAATAATCTCGCCTTCTTCTTCGTCATCTTTGTTGTTAAGAGAATTATTCATGGTCTGCAATTTTTTTGGATTGCTCTTATCAAGATCCTGATTTTCAATTTCTTGTTGAGTCGTGCCTAGAATGATAGCGTCTGGATCTCTGTAAAATTTGTCCTCCTCAGGCTTCTTGCCACCGAGAACCAAACTATAATTTCTTCTTGTTTCACTCAAGTTCCTATTGACGTAGTTATACCACTCAGACAGTGACGTTATTTCTGCTATTCTCGAATCAACACACATGATATCATACTCTGTAGTGAATTTGTTGACTTCCTCGCTGATTAATGATACATGACCAAGATAACCAAAATCGATATTATACTTATGCTTGAAATTGGCATTTTTCTTTTGAGAGACTAGTATAATATCTATTATCCTTGACTTAATGAACAAGTCAGAGACTAAAAACGCATTGAAGTTACTATCCATTTTGCCATTGAGCAACTGCTGGATTAGATCAAATACAACATTATGCCAAAAATTATTCCACGGATACTTTAAGAACATTTTTCTAATAATCAAGTCAAGCAACCCAACGTCATACAACTGTATTTTGAACATATCCCCCAAAGAAGCGTTTTCCCTTAGTTTCTTTTCGTTCTCCTCATTAACAAATGGATTCTGATCATCACATCTCAAGCCTAAGCTTTCTGCCTCGGCTTCTTCTTCTGAAATGTTGAAAAGTATAGCTTTGTTGAGGCTCGAAGAATCACCATCAGGACTTAGGTTTTTATGCTCATCAAGGTCGTATACCGGTTTTTGATCAAAATTACTGGAATCACTTTTCAAGCTTTCTTCCTCGTTATTTGAAACTGGGATCTTGTTGTTAATATTATTATCAATTTTGAGCGCGAGTTTGCTCAACATGCTTTCCTTTCTGGCTTTTCTATCAGCCTCAGAAAGATTATCAAGATCATCATTTCCTTGGCCCTTATTGTTAGCAAGGCTGCTGTCCTTTTCATTAGGTCCGTTTATATTAAAATTGCTCTCAGATCCATTTTCATAATGAAATCTTTCAAAAGATTCGGTGTCGCCTTCGTCATCTTCCTCTTCATCATCTTCGTCTTCGTCATCATCGTCGTCAATTTCATCATTTTCAGCAATGAAGCTTTCACTATTCGTAGGGACTTTATCAACCAAAGGCAATGAATATTCTTCCACTGGCTTTTGGTCTTTACTGACTTTTTCCAAAAGAGACAATTTATCGTCTATGGCTTCTTTTAAAAATCTGCTTTTGGATTTGATAAGCTTGTTTCTAGTGTTTATGAGCCATTCGGCATTTCTGTTGTTGTATAGTTTGATATTGGAGCAATGCAATAACTCCGCAATAAGTTCAACTAGCTTTAGCTTATCAAAGCTGAGTTTTTCAATACAACCAAATGCCTGTTTAATATACGACTTGCCTTTAGTATACTGTTTCTCTTCGTCACTTAGCGCCTCACGATTTTTAGAAGGGTCCTGATGAAAAAAGTAGTAGTCAACCTTTTCTTCATCAAAAATATGGTCTTCGTTAATGTATCCGATATTTTGTTGAAGACTTTCTACTATCCATGGCAAGTTCAGTGAGAAAACTTTCAAAATGTTATTAAGGTATATTGGATCGTGTTCGCTTGGAGGGTACTTGTCCATAAGATCATTGAATTCTTTCCGGCTCCGATCTTCGGGTTTACCAGATGGTGATATTGGTACTGCTGAGAAATTGATGCTATTTTTGGTTGTTGAGTCAGACAGGTGCTGATCTTGAAGTTCTGAAAGATACTTATGGTACTTGCTGAACATAGAAAGATTAAATTTATCGTAGTCATCATTGTTCTTTCTTATGAGTTCTATTATTATGTCCACTAAAATGAACAATGTCTTACCACCTTGTTTTATCTTGTTCGCCATTTTCCAAACACTTTTGTAGCTAACAACTTCTCTGGTCAAGCTGTTTGGTCCTATTATAAGAGAATCGTCATTATCCGTGGCAGATGTGTACGTAGATAAGCTAATTAAGTTTTTGATGATATCTCCCGCAAATTCGCTAATAAAAAACGGATATTGATGGTCTATCAAGTTTAACGAGTGCTGAATAAAGTTCTCTTCCATGAGTAAATCTATAATACCCGTTGGTCTATTGGCTTTATCTGTGATTATCAATTTGATTAAAAACTCATTCAACAAAGAAATGTCAATATTTCTTTTTATAAAAAGATCCACTAAATTAACGTTGCATCTAATAAAGTTTAAAAATTGGTCCGTTTTTTTCACCAATAATGTTTCGTTGATTTTGACAAAAAGCTGGACAAGCGGAACTGCTTTATAGAGGGCTGGCTTTTTCAAAATAGTCCACAACTTAGCCAAGTGGTCAAAATTTCCAACCAAGGTGTCCATAATCAATTGAGAATCAGATGAATATACATCAGCAATAATATTACATCTTCTTATAATTTTTTCGTCCTCCTTCAGAAAAAGGGCCTTCTGCTCTTTCAAGCGGGCAGCAGATAGCTGATTGTCATCATTTTCAATTCCGTTCGCAGCAAATTGAGCGCCTTTTTGAGTTTTGGTTTTGTTTTCTGCTTTGCTTTCTTTGATTTCTAATTTAGGGCTTTCCTGAAAACTATTAGCTACCTCCAGAGGAATCACATTTTGCGCTTGTTTGTCCACGTGTAAGTGTTTGATCCCGCCATCCAATGAGTCTATAACTGCATTAAATTGATCATCGTTGGCTTTATTGTTCGTCACAAGAAGATGCTCTTCCACCTTGGCTGTTATTTTTTCCAAATCATAATCGCCTTCTTCAAATTGTAACAGCTCAATTGGTTCGCTATCACGCTTTGCCATAATATTATCAAAATAATAATCAAGTTCGTCAAACTCTTTGTATGTGTACTGTTTGTCCTCACTTTCTGTGCTCAAATCTCTATCATATTGTTGGTAATGATAGGAATTTTTTTCTTCGTATCGCCTGAGAAAGGAGTCGTAAGAATTTACCAAAATGCTCAAGAGTTTGTCAATGTGACCATCTCTGACAAAGAATTCCACAGTTTTAGATTTGAGTTTATTATTTGAGGAAAACAATCTTAGCATTATATCATCGGAGTCTATCAAATCATAAAAAGTTTCTTCGTTTTCCTCAGAATCGTGATCAGAATCGTCGTTCACGTCTTCTACCAAAAGATCATCTCCTGGTTGTCCCATGTCATCTGTGAGGTTCTTGAAGCTGTTGTACGTGAAGCTGCTACTATTGGAACTGGGCGTTGCTGAGGTGTTAGACCCTTCTTTGTGATTGACCTTGGTATCTCTCGCTATATCATCACTTCTTTCTAAGCTTAGCAAGTTATCAGCCTCTGTATCCACGGCATCTATATTTGTAACGCTATTATCTGCATTCACCTCCAAGGAGTCAGCGTTCTTGGTTTCTTGCGATTCCGAAGGCAATTCATTTGGCTGAGGAGTTTGTTTGCTGCGTGCAGACTCATCCTTTGTGGAGTCGCTGTCTAAAGAGGCGTTCTGGCTCTGCTCAGGACTCAGCTCGCCGCTCGGATTCATTGTGGGATCAAGCCTGAGCTGCGTAGTGGAGAAGGTCGGATTTGGGGCATTTCCTGGAATCGACGTCTGGGTAGTGGCATTTGAAGATAGATCTAGGTTGCCTATATCGTCATCATTCTTCCTCAAAAACTGCCACATGGTATCTGGAGGCGCTTACTGGGAGGTCGTGACGGTGGAGCTTAGGCGCAATGGGAATGTTCTACTCTTGCTGTGTGTCTCTGTCCTGATAATTGAGCTCCTATTTTGGCATTTGATCAGAAGGCCATCGAGAAGGTTCCGCCCTTACCCGGGACTCTCCAGCTGGAACGGTCTTTGTGCTACGCACCAGCCGCCTTGACTCCCAATTAGGCTGCCTTCCTAGCTAAAGTATCTGTGGCGGTGCCAACTATCCCGATCTGGGCCAGATGGGGCCGGGGGTACGGATCCGCAGCAGCACCAGAGTATTCGTTTTGGCCGGCATTACCACCATGAAAGGCTACGGAAGAGGGTCACAGGCAAGAGCTGGCTCTCAGGATATACCGAGAGTGTTTTTGATACAACGCAGGCAACAGAGAGAAGCTTGAGAGGTCAAGCTGGTTCAAGAGAGCAAAGTGTAGACAATTCAATTCCAAATCAATAGACAGCCTCAACGCAACACACCGACGCCATGATATTTCCGGCGTCTATTCGATTTTCGCTCGGAAGCTGTATTTCGAGAACCAGCAACGCGAGATCATTCTCTAGTACGGTATCCAAAGCAAGTCAATATCCCCCAACCTACTTCACCAGCCCATCAATACCACCTCAAAACAATGCCCAGCTATCCGGACAGGAGGCCCCAGAGTACATTGGCCATAATGGTATACCCACTTCCCAAAATCAAGGTTCCGGATCACCACTACACAGTAACAATATGTTGTATCCACAAGCTATAACCGCGGATCAAGCGGTTGCTGAATCACAGAAGAAGTACTCCAGAAGCGAGCCTTTAAAAGACTTGGCATTGTGTATTGCCATCCTTGGACTCACGTACTTCGCAGTTGATAACTATCATACTCGTGTGACCCTTCAACAAGAATTCTTCAAAGCATCTATGGAGCAGCAAAAGGCAGTCGCACTTGCCCAAATGACATTTAACAATGCGAGAAAAAAGAGAGAGATTCAAGTGCTCAACGAGCGCAAAAACTTTCAAAAGCGTGAGATGAAAATGGCTTTACACGTCGCGCTTCTCAGAAAACAATTAGAAGACGCTGGAGTGAAACCAGTTGATATCAATGATGCGGTAGAAGAATTTGAGAAAAGCGTAAAGATGGAAAACTCGCTAGCCAATATTTCAGGAACTAACTTGTGGGTCGTCGATGAATCTAAGATAAAGCCATATGTCCCAAGTATGCATGAATACGACAAAAAGTAGCATAATTACACATACTATCTACTAATCCTTCCCAATAATAAAACCAAAATCTTGCATTAATTGCATGAAATATATTTTACGAGTTAAGAAACACATTCAGTTTACCATAAAAGTATTGATATACAAATATAAATGTTGTTGACGATATACCATATGAGATGTTACCAATTTTAGTATTGGTATTTTCGCTCTCTTGTAGCATTCGAAATGAGAAGATTTGAAACCAAGTAAAGTATTTAACGGAATTGCTTTGATTGTGTACTATATTGAAATAGTTTTTTCTAATAAGTGTTATGCAGAAATTATTTGCTTTAGCTATCACTTTAAAAAATTACAATTGGAACGAAGTTCATTAATTACAGACCAATTCCTGTTAGGATTCTATTAATAATTTACCTTTTTTTTCTTTAGCCAAAAGTAACAGTGACCTAGAAGAAGTAAAAGAAGAAGTAAGGAGAAGAAGTGAATGGAAAAACCAAGAAATTAACTCAGTATCCTCCAAAAGATTCTTGCGTTAACAGTTTATCCCTTCTCAAAAATGCCCTATTTTTCAAATATAAAAGAAAGCTGCTCCAGTCGATGCGAGCCAGAAGTTAAAACCATGTGCTCAAGTTGTTGAGCCACTTTTTGCTTGAAAGTAACAACATCCAAGTTACCGCTGCTTAAACATCTGGTGCCGGCACATTTGGCTGACCATGTTTTTTCGTGAACCACTTTAAATCTTCCCCAATCCTCCCCATGCCCAGCTACTGGTATAGCATAAAAAGTGAAAGACAAGTAGTTGAGTAATTAAGACAAAAAGTGCAAATTCAATATGCCCTTGTTAAAGTGGTGTCCTTCCAGCTCCAAAAACCTCGATTCATGGACGTTCTTCGGCACAATTCATGTTAAAAGCTAGCCTATTATAAGGTTACGAGCTCGTGCATGACAGCATAGGGTAAGTTTGATTCACTCAGTAATTGCCTACGCTAACTATCGAGCGCCTACAAAAAAAATTTCAAAATGTTGATAGGCGACACACGGTTAATCAAAAGCTATCGGTTATACGAGCTTACTCTGTGGCACTCAATATTACAACATATTAAAGTCCCAAATATGCTTCTGGCTTTTTCAAAGATCATACCTGGCGCTGCTAGAAGTCAGCTCCAGTTCTCCACCGTCCCAATAGTATCAAGAGAATGGAAAACTATTGAGGCACGTAGAACCTCAAAGCTTGAGTTACCAAAGGTTGGCGAATACATCCCTGAAGGCTTAGTTTTACCAAAGGAAAAGCCAGAATTTCCAGAATACAAATATGATGAATCCAAGATATATAAGCAGAGTAACAAGGGCCTTTACGGTGGTTCTTTCATTCAATTCGGCAACCAAATTTCCGAAACATCCAAGATCAAGACTAGAAGAAGTTGGTCTCCAAACGTGATAAAGAAGAAGCTTTGGAGTGAGGCTTTGCAAAGAACCATCAACATCAAGCTTACTACTAGCGTTTTGAGAACTATCATAAAGGAAGGTGGTATTGACAACTACTTAACGAAGGATAAGCCAGCTAGAATCAAGGAATTGGGTCCAACTGGGTGGAAGCTTCGTTTTAGAGTTTTGATGAAACAAGCTGAGAAGGAAAATCCAACAAAGAACTATTTGGAACTTGCACAAAATGCTGAAGGCCAAAAAGTGCCAGTTTACTCTAAAGTTGGAGACAAGAAGTTAACGGTTGGAAAGAGAAAGTTGTTGAGTATACTATATGGCTATCACTTAGAGAACATTACTGAACTTTCATACAAAGAGTTCACAATAAAATACAGAGATGAACCAGTGGAGACACTAGTCAAGAACTTGGAAGAGTTCAACCACGACTTTTCTACCATCACAGTTTAGATACCGGTGGGCCGTTACGTACATAAATCGCGTGTAAATACAATAAAATCTCTCAGTTTCGCATAGTAACCTTAAAAAGTAGTTTAACTTGTTTGTAAAAAAAGAGCTTGATCTGATAGCATAACAACAAACTTCAATCAATTAAGAATAAATGTACACAGTCAAACCATCTAGCCTCACAGAGCATTAGATGATATCTCATGTTGATTTTCTTATGCTGGTCTATTGGTACTGTGTAATGCATACCATGCACAAGCGCTCTTCGAAAAACTACCCGGCTATTATATACATTCTCGGCTATAAAAGAAGAAATTTTGAAATTTTTTTCTTGAACTTTTTAACTCTCCTTTTAAACTTCATTATACAATGTCTTTTATAACAAGGCGCCCAGAGTCACGGTTCGAACCTTTTCTTCCTTGGTCGTAACAATGTCATCTTTGATGAATGTCGTGCTCGCGGCAGCCTGAGATTAAATGGGTAGCAATACTCGGATTCCCGGCCTTTATGTCGTATCACTAATTTTCTTTATTATGATATCGCGGCTCGATTCATACATCCAAATCGTTGATTTGAATATTGTATTACAAATTTTACAGTGAAAAGAGACCACCTTCTGTCAAGGTTTGTTTAAAATATGGGACAGTCATTTATTCAGTTCTAGATACAAAATAATGGACTTTGTTCATTATTCATCGCACAAGCTGAGCGTCCAATTTTTCTTTTTCTCGTTGTTCTACCTTGAACTTGAGTAATCTAGGAATAGGGCAGCATGGCGTTCTAGCCTCTTCGCCCTTCTCTTTGTAAAACTTGGTGCAGCAGGCGTAAAGATCGTCTATGGTCTTTGTGCACTTTGACTCGTCGTAATGATTTCCTTGTAGGCAATCTATTGCATTTCGTCTTTGTTAGTTACAAGAGTTTGTCATCTCATTCTGATCGTGAATTCACGTCAGAGAGGTAGTCAGGAAGCATGCAACGTCCAGTAGTCTTAACGGAGATACTCCAGGGTTTCCAATTTCGTCTCAATTTGAACATACCTTGGATTGCACAAGCTTGTGGTTTACACGGGTCACCCATTGCAAAATTGATTAAAGTTATCCTCTTATAACGATGACCTGACTGTAGTAAATCCAGTTAGCTTTTTTATCCTCTTCAAGAGTCTCATTACCTTTAGTATAGCAACCATAAAGACTAGTTCTATCACAGAGAATGTCCAAAGACCCGTCAAAAGGGTATACTGATGAGGCATTATAGTCAGCTGACATTTACAAGGGCTATATACGTGACTATTTTTTTATTCGCTTTCGAGAAAAAAAATTGTAGAAGGGGCCTTCCACTGTAAGATGAAAAAAGAAAGTTAGTACTAGAACAAACGGGTGACCCTCAGAAGGCAGGTGGCTCATCCTCCAAAGAATCTGGGAAAACCAAAAACAATTTTTACTGAAAGGAAATTTAGACCTCAAGAGCTATTAGACTATAATAAAGCATTATCAACATCAGTAAAGATAATATAGACAAAATGGCTAAATCAGGTATGTAAATGGAGCACCAGTTACAGGCAGAATGGATTATCAAATGTGAAGTAAAGGAATAAGTAGTGATGTCTGATGGAGGTATTTAAGTGGTCAGTTTCATCAATAGTTCAAACTATGATAAATCACCAAAGTTTCAAGGGTCGAAATAGGAACGTATAGGCATACCAACCAAACAATCTGCAAAATGATTATATTGAATGAAGCACACTTTTAAAAGGCAGAGTGATGTTTTGATTAAAACTTGAGATCTTATGAAGTAAGTTAAAAATTGAGCTTACGGTGGAATCCAATAATTTTACACAAAATATTCTTCCACGCTTACTTGTAAGATCACTAGTTTTATCAAGCTTCTTATTAATGTCATTGTCCCCATCGACTCATTATATAATCTTCGTATGGAAAATTCACCTAATAGAATTTGAAGACACAGGAAAGCTTGTTGAAAGTCACAGCATTATCCGAAGATACAAACACTGATCCTTTTCCATTTCACAAACTCATAAGATCTATCTAAATTATTATCCGTTATCTAAAATTAAAATAGTTACTAACTATGATATAGGTATTGCTATCGGTTTGAACAAAGGGCACGTTGTCACCCCAAAGGCCGTTGCCCCAAAAATTTCTTACAGAAAGGGTGCTTTGTCCAAGAGAACAACTTTTGTCAGATCCATAGTCAGAGAAGTCAGCGGTTTGGCTCCATACGAAAGAAGATTGATTGAATTGCTTAGAAACTCTGGTGAAAAGAGAGCTAAGAAGTTAGCCAAGAAAAGATTGGGTACTTTGAAGAGAGCCAAGGCTAAATTGGAAGAAGTTACCAAGATTATTGCTGAACAAAGAAGACAACACCACTAAGCTGCCCTGGTTTAAAGGTTCTGTTAATTTCATTTGTGTCAAATTCTCTTATATAACTTTAATGAAAAACTTCTGTTAATGTTTTTTATTGCTTTTTAAAATTGGTGTTTTGAAATGAGAGTAGTATAGTATGTAGATGTCTTACGGTTGTGGAAAAGACTAAGGTTTTGTAAACTGTTATAAAACAAGAAAGGAATAATTGGCACATTGGCAAAATTAAAGTCTAATTCGTAAAGACATTTAAGCGTCATTATATGTAATCTATTATATCATCTATAAAGTCTTTGGCAAATTTCTCCCTAACCTGTTGGTTTTCAATATTCAATGCGTTCTCTTTGGCGTTCTTTATTCTATTCACCAAAACGTCTAATTCCAACTCTTTCTTCTTATTCTTGTTCTCCTTGTTTTCCGAATCAATAAGCGGTGCGCTCAAGTCTGTCTTCCCTTGCTCTGTTCTACTATTATCTAAATCGAGAAATTGCATTCTGTTTTTGTAGTGCTCGTTGGGGACCTTCATCTCAATATTGTTCCAGTCATAGCAGTCTATAATCTCTTTTATTTTCGCTAGGCCAACCTTGTCCCCGTATTCGTCTCTTTCTGTGTCGTTCACTTTGGCGTTCTCTTTATAATGAACAAAATCTAGATCATTGTCCCAAAATATTTCACGAATTATCTTTGGGTCTACTGAAGACGGTTGTGATTGAGCTTCCCTTTGTATTCCCACGGTTGCAATAAACCCATTCCATATCTCAAACTCGGATAATCCGTAATTGCTCAACTCATCATCGGCACTTTCATCGCTATCTTTTTTAATAGACTCATCTCCATCTTCAAATTCGAGCTGCGAGAACGACTTTATTATTTTTTTGTTCTCAGCTTCGTCCTTTTTAAACACCTCAGCAATCTCTTTGATTTCCTTGGCCATTGTCTCAATTGCCGTATCATTAGCTAACGTTGTGTCACTGAGGTCAATACATAGCACCAAGCCAGATATCACATCTCTAATTTCTTTGTACTCTGCGCTTTTGAACTCTTTCGACCAGTCAAGAAAGACATCCTTAGTCGTGCCTTCGCTAGTCTTTTTATCATCATCGTCTCCGCCAAGTTCATCAATCCATAGCTGAAGCCGTTTTGAAAAATATTTGGTCTTCAATTCAACGTCGTGAATCAACCCGGAATGTAATTGATCTGGTTGGACTTTAGGCACGGACTGGAAAAGGCTTTTGATCAACGTGAACTTCCCAGACTTCTTGGGGCCTATAAAGAGAATCTTGTTTTTCTCAACCATTCTTTCGTATTTACAATTTAACACTCTCTGTAGCTTATGAAATCGTTAGCGTCGTCGCTTTGCCAGCTGTCTCTGTGTGGTTTGGCTGAAAGCATTTTTTGACATTTCGCTTTGCTGTAACATATACCGCCTGCAAGGGTCATTGGCGCAGACAATAATGCCGTACTATTGCTCCGGAGCATCTTCAAGGTTGCACCGATTTCGAAGTCGATTGCGGTGCTTCAATCAACGGAAAGACAGCGGTGTCGGTGGCCGCTATTATATTTAATATATGGAATTTTTTCTCACGCAGCAACGTATCTACCGATGATTGCTACTGGTGATGTGAGCAGAGCCTGTTGTGCACATACACTGAATCACACTTTCTAGAGGATATATCTATACATAGCTGCCTAAGCTGTCAACGAAAAAAAATACTATCCCGGTACTGGGATTCAACACCCCTTTTTTTGTTCTCCAAGTAAAAACGCTTCCCAGGCTTCATTCAACTAGACTGCTACCCTTTCAAAGTATACACAGCTTTACACAATGGCTAGTTTATACCTTTTTATTAAAAGAACTTTCGTAACTTTCACTCTACTCACATTCATCTCCTTATCGCTATTCACGACTTGGCAAAAGTATGAGCAGTTTAAGTACCATCCTGCCCTCATATCTTTCGAGACCAAAATCAACCACAACCCGCTTGTGCTTGAACTAAGGGACCGCTTTGAGATATACAAAGAGCAGCTCAATCGAAATGAACAATTTCAGGACTACGCCGGCAAGGTAGCGGAGAGGTACGAGCTTGCTTCCCCATATATCGAGACCGTCAGTCGGCACATTGACACTGCCAACAACTTTTTGCAAAAGAACCTTTACGGCCCATTGGATGCCAAGTTGGTCGCGCCAGGTTGGAAGAAGGTAGTTGCCGCATACTACGCCTATGCCCATCCCCATGTGATTGAATATTCCACTAAGGCACGGGACCAGTACAACCGGTACTTGGCCAAGCACGTTAACAACGCCAGGTTGACGTCAACGAGAATATGCATCCGGGTTTTGCCTCCGGTAAAGAAGTACTCGGGCCTCGCCTACAAGCACGGCTCCTATTATTTTGCTTTGTATGCGATTCCAATCACCAGAAAGATTTATTCTCGTGTCGCGCATAAGGCGCTCCAGTATTATATCCGCTTGCGTCTCACCTATTACGTGACAATCCTCCCAAAGACCAAACAATATGCCTACCATATTGGGTACGTTCTTCTTCCAGCATACTATGCAGCTTCCAAGAAGTATGCCAGGAACGTGGCTATCCCGAACGCTATCCAGTTCTATCATGACAGCAAAGTGTACTGCAAGCACGCTGCATGCCAGTTCCAGAAGAACTACATTGAGACAAACATACCATTTGTCTCACAAAAGATTAGCGAAGTTGTTGCTCTCTACAAGACTGCGATCCGCCCAAAGATTGACAGCTTCTATGCCTCTTTTGAAAAACTTGATAAGTATGTAGTAGACAGATACTTGCTCCCATGGGTCTCGTTCGTCAACTTTTATGTCAGATACGAGTATGTCAGATTCATCGAACCACACTTGCTCAATAGCAAGGGTGAAAACGTTGTTGTCAAATTCTTCAGCAAGAATGGGTTCCCATATATTGCCGGCACCCACTTGTACGCTATGGTATCTGAAAAGCTTTACAATTTCTTGACTTCAGAGCCAGTGGAAGCAGAAATTGAGAGACTCTCATCGTTGTTGAACAACTACGCCAGTGCTGTTCCTGACAATTTGGCTGATATTCAAGAGAAGCTAGCCAGTGCTGTTCCTGACAATTTGGCTGATATTCAAGAGAAGCTAGCCAGTGCTGTTCCTGACAATTTGGCTGATATTCAAGAGAAGCTAGCCAGTGCTGTCGCTGACAATTTGGCCGATGCAGTCCCTGAAAAATTGGCCAACTCAGTCCCAAAGCAAGCCTAATTATAAGATGTTTAACCATGCTATTTAGCATATATTTGGACTGCTGCTGCAATTTAGCAGCGATCTACCTTTTTTTTTTATCTATATTATACTCTTATCGACTTACATAAAGCTCTTGTTCTGATTTACACTTGTAACATATCTTAGTCGCCGACCTTGGTTTGTTTTTATTGAGAACACATGGGCTGGGTGTGCTCAAATCCATCCATTATTTGTGATTTATATAAGTTCGTTCCTAAAAAGAGATTTGTTGAGAATTAACATGGAGATTATTTCTTTAATACCTATGCAACTTTTCTTGTAGCCTGGGTCATCATTCTAACCATTTGACATATTTGTTCCAGTTTTAACCCACAAGACATGCCAGTTTCGGTTTTCGTTGCTGTTTCCTTATTTATCATTTTACAATAGAATTGCTTTTTCAGACGGGAAACTTCTTGCACTTGTGCTTTCCATCATTAACATACTTGCCGCTATCATATCTCCTTCACACTCATACCAAAACTACGGATCGTGTCGAAAGGCGGACCTTTTCGGATGTTTTCTTGTTTCGAGGGTTCAGCGCCCCTTAAATAAGGTTACGGAGATAGCGGACAAGACAAGGAGTGCCCTTGGGGCCACAATTTGGAAGAGGACCTCGGAGTACGAATACCTTGCAGGTTCCAGAAGGTATATCAATTTTTAATATCAGTTCATAGTTTTAGTTATTATCTGCCCTCTGGAAGATAACAGTAACCTGTTTAACATTTTGAATTTACAAAAACTTAAACGGAAGTCATAGCCCTTTCAAATACAATCTTTCGTTGAACATTAAATGCCGGCTTAAAGCATGAGAAGAAGAAACATCATGACTTTAAAATACTCTTTTTATTAGTATAATTCAGTCTAAAAGCTATACTGTTGTTCGGAACATTTCAAGCTCGTGGATGCATTTAGCCACCCCATTTGAGTGAAAACATGCAACGATTAGATAAAAGTGCACTTCAACGAGATCTCGTAGTGTCAATTCTAGGAAAAGAGTAGGAAAACCGTTCTTAATTGACATCTTCGGAATTTTACTTTGTTTTTGGTTAATTGCTCACCGCATTGCAAAAAAAACAAAACAAAGCAATACGTCAAACTTAAATAGAGACACTAGCTGGTACTAGCCCGATTAGTAAATTTGCAAAGAGATATAATAATGAGAAATGAGCGAATTGGAAATCACGAATATAAAGAACGTAAAGAACAATAGAATTCCTGAAGATAGTAAGGTCGAATGGACCATTTGTAGAAGCTTTTCGCTGAGACACAGAGAGAAAACTGAAGCACAATACCTTATTTTAAACTTTCCTGGTACCTGCCATCCATATTTGCTAGTTAGGCAGATCTGCCCAATCAGAAGGCCAGATTGACGCGAAATAAGTGCTGTTGGTTTGATGTCTGGAAATCACCATTTTTTTAGTCAAAACGTCTTTTTTCGCACATCCTAATGAGCCCTTGGTATCCATGATTTATGAGCTTGCTGGGCACCAAATGGACATTTTGGAAGGTGACCCTGACATTCCGGGAGAGCACCAAAGAAAGACACAGAAAACGCACGGGTTTGAGACACCTACACAACGCCTTTGACATGCAAAGCCGCCCACAGGAAGTATTAGCTAATGAAGCTTGAGTGTGTCTGGCGGCGCTGTCTTTCCAGGCGAGGGCACGGGTGTACCAGCCATGAGTCTCAGCCATGAGCCTGAGAGGGCCCGCATTGTGGCGCAAGATGATGCATGTTGAGGATACATGCATGTGTCAGTATGCAGAAAAACCAGGCTTGGAGCACTGAGGATGATGCCGGGCCACGTGGAATTTCACACATAGACCGCATGGTGAGTGTATCGCCGCTGCCAGACAGCGCCTATCGCCAGCCACAAGCCGCAATGCTGCAACCCTCTCTCGTTGCTATCCTAAACAGTGGCCCTGCAGAAAATAGGCACCGGCCGCAAGGTGGATAATCGTAGCCCAACTGTGGCATCGCTTAGAGTGCGATAGCCCGATAGCAGAAAAGAAATAGAAAGTGAGAAAAATTTTTCTTCCTTTATACTTTTTTCCCTATTTCTACTGAACAATAGAGCTGGCACACTGGCTCTGCTTGCAGCAAGATGTAGGCCCTTTATTTGCCATTCATATTATTTTATGCGTCATTTATCAGTATATGGAAATAGTTCTTTTTTGCCCTTCTATATAAGACAGCCCATCTCCCCTCTATTGCTTCTATATTTCACTCCCAAAGGAAAAACAGTTGTATTTTATTAACACTTCCTCAAAAGCGTTTTTTCTCCTTCAGGTATCAATTGACAGGTCAATTATGGAGCCAACTTTATCTCAAGGTGTTGGGTATGGGGTTGTCCTTGGCCTTGGCGCCTTCTTTGCCATATTGATGATTTTTGTCACCTACTTGCAGAACAAGTTTTCCAAGCACAAGACCTCCCAGGCCGATGAGTTCACTGCTGCCAGCAGAAATATTCCTTTCGGTTTGATGGTGGTGTCTATTGTTTCCAGCTGGACCTGGTCTTTAACCTTGTTACAGTCTGCAACTTCCACCTATAACCAAGGAATCTGCGGTTCATACTGGTATGCCGTTGGCGGTATCACTCAAGTCTCCGTTTTTTCCATGATCGCTTCCAAGGTTAAGGCTAATGCCAACTTGGTTACCACCTTTCCGGAAATGGGCTACTTTAGATTTGGAACTGCTGGTCATTTGTCTTTCTTGTGGTGCGGTTTGGTCTGCAACGCTATTGTCAGTTCCTGTATCTTGTTGGGTGGTGGAGCTGTCACCAGCGCCTTGACCGGTATGAACATGTACGCTTCCTTGTTTTTACTTCCATTTGTCTGTGCTGTTTATGTCTTCTTTGGTGGTCTTAGAGCAACTTTCATTTCCGATGCTTCACACACCTTTATCCTTTTGATCTTCTTGATCACTTTTGGATTTTATGTCTATGCTGGCGGTTCTGACATTATTGGCTCTCCAGGAAAAATGTGGGACTTATTGACCGAATTGGCTGAAACAAAGCCAATCGAAGGCAACTACCATGGTTCATACTTGACTTTCAGATCCAAGAGCGGCGGTATCTTTTCTTTCATTTCTGTTATCACCGGTTTTGGTTTGGTGGCCTTGGACCAAGCTTACTGGTCCAGAGCTGTTGCTTCCAAGCCTTTGAAAACTTCTGCTGCGTACTTCACTGGTGCTTGTGCATGGTTTGTCATCCCATTATCCATGGGATTGATTCTCGCTTTGGCTGCTCAAGCTTGCTCCACGTTCCCAGACTTTCCACCTTTATCTAGTGAAGAAATTTCCGCCGGTTTGGCCTCGGTTGCCGCTGCTTCCTATGTCGTTGGCACTGCTGGGTCTGTGATGATATTCTTGATGGTGTTCCTTTCTGTCACCTCTTCATTCTCTGGTGAGTTGATTGCCGCCTCCACTTTGTTGTCTTACGACATTTACAAAAAGTACTTCAACAAGAAAGCTACTGCTAAGCAAGTCTTGTGGGTTTCCCAGGGTGCTATCTTTTTTTGGGCCGTCTTTGCTGGTGCCTTGGCATCTGCCTTCCATGCTGCTGGTATTTCCATGGGCTGGTTGTTCAACTTCCTTGGTTGCGCTACTGCTGCAGGCGTCTTCCCAGTGACCTTGACCTTCACCTGGAAAAAACTTAACAAGTACGGTGCTGTTTTTGGTAGTTTGGGAGGAATGGCTTCTGCCATCATCGCATGGTTGGTTATGTGCAAGAAGTACAAGGGCGAAATCACCGTTGACAATCTTTCTGATCAATGGGTTTCTTTCACTGGTAATGCTTGTGCTTTGTTTTTGGGTGGTATCTACTCCATCGGTTTGTCTTTGATTAAACCAGACAACTTTGACTGGAACAAGACTAGAAACAGAACCATCTTGACCTCTAATGGATCGGACAGCGAATCTGAAGATAATGAACACGAAAACTCTGCCGAATTTGGCGGAAACGTCATCAACTCGCACAGTGATGTTGAAAATGTCAATAATGAAAACTACTCTATTAGCAGTAATGGAGACCAAAAGGATAAGAGTGGAAGTAGCAACATTATTGAAAAACAAAGCTCTGTTGATGATGCACCTTCAGTTGAATCTATCCCACTAGTCAAGTTGCAACGTAACTTCAAATTATTTGTTACCCTCACATTAATTTTGGCTCTTGTGATTTGTATTCTTATCCCAGTTCCTCAGGCTGCAGCGCCTTACATTTATTCCAAGAAGTTCTTTACATTCACCATTGCCGCTATGTTCATTTGGCTTTTTGCCACATTCTTTGTCTGCATTGTGTTGCCAATATTTGAATCCAGAAAGGTGATATGGGAAGTAACCAAAGAGTTGTTTACTGGTACTTTAGGCAAGTCTGCATCTTAATAAGGCTGCCCTCATATAGTCATCTACCTTCCTTTTTATTCTGCCTCAGTTATTTCTATATTCGATTTCTTTGTTTAATTTCCCATTACTTTTCACGCTCTTGAGTTTGTTTCTTTCATGTTTGAGATTTAAGTTCCTATTTTTTTTTGCCACGCTGATAAATATATCTAATCATTTCTTCAGATTAAAGTTACAATTAAAAATGTCTTTTAAAGAGCATAAACAGGTCATATCTTCATAAAATGCCACTATTTCTAGTTGGTAGTTTGGATGAATTTGTAAATAATGCCGCTTATAGGTATGCCAACAAGAAGGATACTGAGGATTACCGCAATGGTAGGCTCAATGTCTTTGGGGATGACGTTGTATCTCAAGCTCACAGCATGTAAGTGGATTGGGACATGCATGTCGCGTAGCATGATGTCGTCCTCGCTTGAATAGAACCGGGGATAATACTTGATTTGGACGTAAACCTGGGAAGCTTTCCCTACTATTTCATTAACCTGGGTTTTAAGTTGGCCGTCTTCCTCTGTTTGGATTAGAACTTTTTCGAAAGCGTTGGATTTGAAGAATTTTGGTTCAATGCCCATCGACACAGGGTACGTTGCAGGCCAGCAAAGTCTGATGTTGTAGCTTTCTCCTGGATTGACATTCACCAATCTCACTAGTTTAGACTCATACTCTTCTTTTTTATTAAATAAAATTGATGAAATCACATCACTGTCATCTTGTAGCTGTGTTTGCTCATGTTGTTCCTGTAGCTGGTTTTTCAAAGCGAATGCAAACTCAGTATTGTACAAATGACTGGATTTCAACATTAACAGGAGACGTTGACATGGTTCAATTGTGTCATTCAAGTTATCCAAAAGTGCCCTTGAAGCTGAGCTGATATTTATCCACTGGTCTGAGGCATAGCTGGGGATAGAAAGTAAGAAAGATTCGGTGTTGGCGCTTACTTGTACGACGATAGCGGTTAGCGTTAACAAGAGTATCCGTGTAAATAACATTGTGAAAATTAAGAAATATAGACAGCAGAACCTGGAGAATATAAACCAGCGAAAATTTGAGAGCGTTGAGGCTTAAATGTATCTGGCACTGATTATTAATGGCTTTTGCACAAGCTAACCCAATTGTGGCTTAATAAGGCTTCAAACTTCGGTGCCAATCTGTGCATGAAAATATTGGCCGTGCAGCAATAAGGAGCTCCGCGAGGGCAGAATACTGAAAAAAAGGTATCGTGATACGCGCGTTTTGCAGCGTAAATGAACATACGCGGTCCAAAGGCGTCCTTGCATTACTAACGTTCCAACATTACATTGAAGAGTCGTGGTCTCAATCTACGGAAAAGCCAAGAAGTAGTGATAACACAATGTCCATTTTAACATGCAATAGGTTTGAACGTTGATTTCGGTTGCTGAAAGCTGCCACAAAGATCCGGCGGTAGCTCAGGTATATAGTACATAAGATTGTTCATAAAAAGATAAAGTCTCAACCAGAGACGCTCTTTTTTGGCAAATCCTTTGGCTTGGTCGCACGAGGAAACTCATTAAAGTATGGGCTCAACAAGGCCTCTTCGCTAGTGCATCTTTTGGCAGGATCCAACTGGGTCAACGAGATCATCAAGTCCAAGGCGTTGTTCGACGCAGCGATAAACCGGTTTTTCAACTCGCTTTTCGTTGGAGGTGGATATATCTTCAAGCTATTGTACAATGGCAATTTAGACACGTTGGGCCAGTTCTTCTCTGTAGGCGTCCCAAGGGCTCTGAAGGTGACTTCGAGCTGCTCCAACTCTGTGGTGCCTGGCAAGTATGGCGTCCGCAACATGAGCTCTGCAAATATGATTCCCACGGACCACATATCGATTGCCGGGGTATAGTGTCTAGAGCCAAATAAGAGTTCTGGGGCTCTGTACCATATGGTCACGACATTGGCCGTGAGGTTCTCTGTCGGGTTCCCGAGCGACCTTGCAAGACCGAAATCCGCAATCTTGATTTCCCCTGATGGTGATATCAACAAGTTATTAGGCTTCAAGTCTCGATGGAGGATATAGTTTCTGTGACAGTGGTGAACGCCTCTAAGGATCATGAGTAGCCAGGATTTGACGTCTGCTTGCTGGAATAGTACTTCCTTGTCTTTGATTAGCACTTCGAGATCACAGGGAAGGAACTCCAATACGAGATTCAAGTTGTCGTTGGTGGAGAACACATCCATCAACTCGATAATGTTTTCGTGCCGTAGCTCCTGCAAGTACTTGACTTCTCTAATAGCGGACATATCGAGCCCGTCTTTGAACATGCCGGTCTTGATCTCTTTGATGGCGATGTCCCGTTTCGTTTTGACTTGTTTCCCCAAATAGACAACGGCATAAGTACCTTCACCGACTTTTCTGTCCTTGGTGTATTTTAACGCCACGACTTCCAGCATTTCGTACTAAAATATTATATGTTCTTCGAGAAAATATTCTTGCAATGGTTTGTGAAATGATTTTCTAACATTTCTATCAATGATCACAAAAGGGCTACGAAATCTGGAGCGCAGAGCATCAACTTTTTATGTTTCTCGCTACAAGATAGGACTTTTTTCTCCGAATCCACGTGAAAGAAAGGCGCAGGACTTCTGAAAATTACCATCACCGCACGCCAGATCAAGGTTCAAAGCCATCAGCCATATTTTCTTTTGTCAAAAGACTGCCAATACAAAAATAGGCAACTTAGAGCCATCAATGGATAATTGAGAGATGGCTGCTGTCAAAAAGGCACAAAAGTCTACCGGTACCATGCTGGACACAGCCAGGAAACAGCAGCATGTCCCATCTACCGAATCCTCATCATCATCCGCTATACAGGAACTATCATACTATGAGCTACAATACAAAGAAGGTTACTTAAGGCCGTTTTTCCTCTCGTTTGCCAAAACTTTTCATACTTCATTCACGCCTAAAGAGCTAGCATACCTCGCGATGCTCGTATTGGTCTCGGTCTACGTGCGACTTTACAAGCTAGAGGTGCTAGCGGGGCCCACAGATCAGGAAGTGAAGCTATTCAAGGCTATCAATAACTACATTAACAATCAATTCTTTATTGACTTGTACCCTCCGCTTTCAAAGCTCTTGCTCACTGCCATCGCGGTGCTTTTCGGATACGATGGTAGCTTTCTTGCCCCGCTGGTCAATGAGCCGTTTCCACTGAACTTTCCACACTTGGTCCTTAGATTTATTACCACCCTACAGGGGATCGCCAGTGTCGTGTCAACATTTGTGGTGTTGAAGCTCGGAGGCTGTCAACCTATCATATCCGTGGCCGCTTCATTATTGCTAGCTTTTGATAGCGGGAACATTGTCATTGGAAAGTTCTTCTCTGTTGATGCGTATCTCATCGCCACGTTGGCGTTCGTCACGTTCCTTTACACCAAACTCAACCAGTTACCGCTATACTCCAAACAGTGGTTCAAAATATTTTATTTGTTGAGTTTATCCTTGGGTGTAGGCGTTTCCATCAAGTACAGCGGGGTGTTGACGATTGCGTGGATATTGTTTCTCAGTTTGAAGAAAGCATGGCTTATTATCGGAGACTTGAGTATCGAAACTGACAAGAAACTAGCGGGCCACCTCCGATATTTGCTCAAATATCTTGCCTCAGTCTTCGTGTTTGTGGTGTTTATCCCATCAGCCATATTCTTCTCGCTCAATGTGCTAAACTTGAGACTACTTTCCAAGATCAACAACTTGGGCGACGACCAAGGGTTTTCCTTAATGAGCTCCACCTTCCAGGCGAGCTTGGTAGGCAACGACCTTGGGTTCACGAGAAAGAACCAGAACAGCTCAATCCCGCTCAACTTGCTCTACGGCAGCAGAATCACGATTCGCCATTACGACTCCTTGGGAGGGTACTTGCACTCGCACGACCAGCGGTACAAGACTGGGTCTCACGAACAGCAGGTCACGCTCTACAACTACAAGGACGAGAACAACTACTGGGTCGTGGAGTACAAGCATAGGGTGCCGGAGGAGGAGTTGTACGGAAAGAAAAAGTTTGTCTCCGAAGGAGGGTACATTCGGCTACGCCACGCGGTCACCGGCAAGTACTTGCACGTCAACGAGCTCCGCGGCCCTGTGTCTGAGCAAGATTACGACTACGAGGTGAGCGGCAAGGCGCAGGACGAAGGCAAGGGGGACTTGTCGGATACATGGCAGGTCTGGTCGGTGCTCAAGTACTCACATAATCGCATTGCCAACGACCCTGGCGACAGCATCATCCACCCCGTGGGCACAGTATTCCGGTTGTACAACCGCGGTGTTAAGTGCCAGTTGCTTTCGCATGATATCACATTGCCGGAATGGGGTTTTAACCAGCAGGAGGTTATTTGCGTCAAGGAGGCTTCGAAGATCCGGAGTGTGTTCTATATTGAGAGCAGCTACCACCCATTGTTACAGAAGAACCCGGAGCTGGAGAAGGTTGAGATTCACAAATTGTCGATGTGGAGCAAGTTCAGGGAGTACTTGCAGGCTGTGGTCAAATTCAGCGGCAACTACGAGTTATACTTAGGCAAGTCGCCCTTGGACACTTATCCTGACAAATGGCTTTTGAGCGACAACCAGTATTTGGTGAGCGGCCAAACAAGGGCCAGCGACTGGAAGAGCGTGCCCGTGTACTTTAGAACCAATCTGCTTGTCCAGTACGTGGGCGCCGGTTTGGTAGCGTTGTTTGTGTTGTACCATACGTTTCTTGTTGCGTCCAACTTGAAATGGTACGGCAAGCTTCTTTTTTCCACTGAGAACATGAAGCAGTACTCATCCGAAACATCCGTGAGCGACGCGAAATGGAAACTCTCGCTTCTCAAGTTCAACTCGCACGTCTTTGATTTAGCGTTGGGTTGGGCGGTGCACTACTTCCCGCTATGGCTCTTGGACCGACTGTTCTCGAGCTACAACTACTTGCCGGCATACTACTTTTTGATCTTGATCATCGGCCATGCCTTTGAGCTCGCGGTGCAGAGAAGCGCCATGGGATACGGGTTGGTGGCGGTGCTCATATCGTCCGCTGTTTTGAACTACATGAGCAATAGAGATACCATTTATGGTTTTTCTCATTGAGGTGGCGTTAGTGCTCCTCGAGTATCCATGCACTTTTCCAAATACATGATTTTCTTTAAATAGCTTTTTTTTCTTCCGCATAACAATATCCAGATACTCTGTGTTTACCAGTGAGCAGCCTCAACAGAGCTTTCCGCACCGTCTATAAACGGTCGAAGCATCCTTGCCAGCAATAAGGAATAAAGAAGCTTGGAGTCCCCACCTCATATTCCCCCAAGCCTTGGATCTGCACTGTCTGAAAACGCGCGTTTTTTTCCTCCGATGGTACCGTCCAGGTGGATGGTTCCTGCTGCGGAGGCGCAACGTCATCCGCGGAAACGGAAAAAAAACATCTTTAAACAGGCAGAGTAAGCGGTAATCTAGCAGAAAGATGTAGCTGGTTTGGGGGAGATGCAATGTGCAACTGGGCAACTGTCAAGAGGGCCTAGCTATACTATCTATCATTTGCTGCTAGAGGGGCTCCAGAAAGTGAAGGGACCAGCGTTGCTGTTATTTGTTTGTTAAGAAACACAGGACCAGATCCAGCGACATTACGGAAACAACTCGAAACCAGACCATAACAAAGGATAATAGACACAGACCTCCAAGGGGAATCAAGTAAATCTTCATACTAGATACTACCATGTCAGAAAACTACACCAGGAAACCCGCAAACCAAGGCCTTTCTGGCCCGCCGTATATGAGCCGCAGCACGTTCTACGAGACACATAACGTCAGCGCCGGCGCGATCCAGCCCATAATGAAACCGACGAACACCGACTTTAGCTTCGCGAGCTCCGCTAATAGCATGCTCCAGATCAACGTGAAGGACGAGAATGACCACTTGCTTGTGCTGGAGAACGGCTCCGGCGCAAGCTTGGTGCCGGAACGCGAGAGATCGTTCCGCAACTTGTTCCGCAAGAGACCCTCATCGCAACAGCAGAAACTGTACAACAGCCTGTTGAACTCGAGCTCGTTGAGCCAGCTGCAGAACAACTCGAGCTTGCGGGTGTCGCCCACGGGACACAGCGACAATAGCAGTTTCGAGGACTTGAGCGTGCGGCCGTCGCAGAACTCCAACTTGAACATCAGCTTTAGCTCTCACAATTTGAGCCCGCGCCAGGGAGACTCGCCGCCGCTTAGCCCCATGAGCAACGTGAGCTTGCGGTCCGATGGGAGCAGCAGCCATACGGCGGCAGCGTCGTCGTCGTCTGTGGGAGACATGTTGAGCGCCAAGTGGCAGATCCGGCGACAGAATTTCGACAAGAACGAGGAGCGTGACGCGAGACTGTTGGAATTCAGCAAGTTTTTGGCGGACAAGTACTACAACGCGTTCAACTATAACTGGCAGGAGCTTGCAGAGTTGTACTTATTTGGCGATACTATTGCCTCGGTGTTTGGCTTGCGACAGCACAAGAAGCAGGGAGATTCCGAGGTTGGGCACGACCGGCAGTTACACAATGTGCTTCTCAATTGGCTATTGCATGGCGGCGACCAGCACGGCGAGGAGCAGTTTGCGCTTCTGCCGGAGTTTGCCGGCAACATGGACATCTACAGTCTGGACGACGCGAGCGAGCTTGCGTCATTGTTGCGATTCTTCGCGCCCTTGGTGAGGGCATTGGAGGTATTCAAGATGGCGATCTCGTACTTCAAGGAAAACACGGACAACGACGAAAAGCTCAGAGAGCGTAACGACAAGGTGGAGGTGCTCGAGAGCGTGGCGAACAAGCGCGGGGTGCCGATTCCATTGTCGCAGGTATTGTTTGGCAACTGGTTGATCCAGTTTAACAGCGCGGACGTGAGCAACCGCCCACGGCCGCCGGTGAGCGCTGTTTCCGAAGCGGATCCTGCTGGCTCTGCGAGCCCTGCGGAGGATAATAGCGATGGCATGCCCATCTTTACCGACGAGAACATTGTGCGATACTTTCGCCGCAGCGCGAGAAACGCGCTCGTGTTAAGGCTCCTCTACAGTAGAGGCTACTTCAACGAGCTCATGGGGTACTTGGAGCAGCTCGAACAGCAGGACGTGCCTGCCCCCGGTCTCGCACAGGCCGACACCACAATCACGAACCAGGAGCTCCACCAGTTCCTCGCGGCCTTCTGTGGCAAGGACAACCAGACTGCGTTGGGTTTGTCGCTCTACGGGCTCGCGAACGCGTGCCACATGCAGAAGCTGTACAACCGGGCAATCAACGTGTTTGAAGTGGCGGCGAACTTGACGTGCGACTTGGACTGCTGCGCGATGGCGGCGGTTGGGTTGAGCAACGGGTACGGGTTCGGGAAGAAGCACGGGAAGGAGAACAAGTTCCATAGAAAGAAGCGGCTTGCGAAGATTTATAGAATCATCAAGGAGAACGGTGGGACGCTTAGCGTGGGGACCTCATGGGCGTTCAAGGACAAGTATGACTGAAGACGCTGGAAAAACGTACAACTCTGCTCCGAAAAAGAGGAGTCTTCTGGCATTTGCTCGGTAATCCTGTTTAAGGAAGGGAGATTGTGGTTATCCTTGCTTGTTGTTTTCATTTTTGTTTGGTTCCTCTCGTTTTTGCTTTGCTGTTATCGTTTTTATTTTGGTTATTTAGTTCTTAAGGATGCTGCCAACTTTTGTTTCGACATCTGATCTTTGTCTTGGCAGTTTGATCTTCCCTTGTTCAATTTTACAATAGACTACTTGAATTTTGTGTTAAGATACTTTTCAATACTCTTTTATTTTGCATTTTGTCATCTATTGGCGTCTATTTACTGTGTCTTGTATGTTTTGTATGTCTTGTGCCTTGTATGTCCTGCCCTGCCCTGTCTTGCGCTATAACTTGAGAGGTTCACCATTATTTGTAGAGAAGGTCCGCCACGTAACGCCCAATGGCCATGCTGCTGGTCAAGCCCGGGCTGTCAATGTTCAACAAGTTGACGAACCCCGCAAGGCCGTCCTCTGTGCGGATAACAAAGTCCTGGAACGTCCCCTGTGAGCCCTGCAACTGCGGCCGGATACCCGAGAACAGCGCCACGAGGTCCGAGGGCGCGATTCCGGGATAGTACTTGACAATCTGCTCGTAGGCGGCGGCGATGTTCTTTGCGTTCGGGGTATACTCGATATCGGGAACGATCTCACGGTCGGGACCGAACTTGATCTGCCCGTCGAGGGCGACCGTAAGGTGCGTGCCAAGGCCCTTGAGCCCCGCAAGCGGAGCCGGGTACACGAGGCGGCGGACCGGGAGGTGGCTGCGCGTGAGGGTAAAGTAGTTGCCCTTGGCGTAGCTGTAGGCAACATGGCGCGGCGCCGGCAACACCATGTTCGAGATCTTGTCCCCATGCAAGCCGGCGGCGTTGACGAGGGTCTCAGTGGAGACCGCAATCTCCTCGCCGGTGCCGACGTCCCGGACCTGCACAGCGTAGCCTGCGGTTCCGGCTACGCCGGCACGCCGGCCCAACGGGGTGATGCCAACCACCTCCGAGTTGACGGCAAGCTCGCCGTCATGCGCCTGGAACACGCTGTGAAGATAGTCGGTCAAGGAGTGCGCACTGAGGATGCCGCTGGTGGGCGAGCTGAGGATCGAGCGGTTCGCGACAATCGCGGGCTCCATGAAACGAGCCTTGTGGAGCGGCACAAACTCTGTGGGGACGCCGAGCTCCCGAGCCTGGAGATGCAAGTGCTCCAAGTACGAGTCCTCCTGGTCGTTCTGCGCCACTATCCACTTGCCGACCTTTTGCACCTCAACGCCATTGCAGGCGGCCTCGCGGTAGATGAGCTCCTTGCCCTCGATGCAGAGCTTGGCCTTGAGGCTCTGGGGCGGATAGTAGAGACCCGCGTGGATGACCTCGGAGTTGCGGGACGTGGTCTCCTGGCCAATGGCCCCGTTCTTCTCGACGACAAGAACGCTGCCTGGGGGGCTCCGCTTGGCGAGCTCTGCGGCAATAGCCACGCCCACCGCTCCGCCGCCAACCACGGTGTGCAAGTAGTCGGCGCAGACGGGAGCGCGGTGCGAGAAGTAGCGCGGAAAGCACTGTGGGAAAGAGAGCCTGTTTTGACAAATGGAGCGCGGTAGCAGTCTGGGCAATAGCATTGTGTGCGGAACGTGTGGCTCTGTGGCAGTTCTGGGCTGTGAAAGTGCTGTCTCTTCTGGACCGTGAAAGTGCTGGTTCTCCTAGCAAGTAGGCATTCGGAGACAGCAATGTGCAAGTGCCAATTGACAGGAGCGTCTTCGAAATCTGGGCGGGGCTCGTAACATTGCACAGCTAAAACGGGGAGCACATGACCAAGGCGCCGAGCTGCTGCGGCAGGCCCTTTCTAGAGCCCGCACATTACATTGCGGCTGGCGTGTGCACTACTATGTTGAGGGCTGCGCTAGGCATTGACGCCATGTTGGGTATTAGCGCTATGCTGCTCGGGAGCCAGAAACGTCGGGTTAGCGCTCGACCACTGTAGCATGGCCTGTTAGTGGTGAGCACCGAAATCCGCCTCGGAGTTTGCCTTTTTCTGGCTTTGCCGCCGGAAGAGAGTCCTTCCTGTACTTCCGAGGGCTGTGCACCGACTGCGCCTGCACGACGTTCCCGGAACAGCGCTGTGGGGACATATCCGATAACACCGAGGGTTACGTCACTGTCTGGCAGAACAAGCTTCTCTAGCACAACAAGGCGGGTGGAAGGTCTATCCAGCTCAGCTCTCTTGCGACGTTCGTCCTCCATTGGAGCACTCTGTTCGCTCTTTGACGCTACCGTCGCAGTCAGAAACAGCAACAACAACAGCTCGGTTGTCTAGTGCCACTTGTTTCTGTCAGACCGCCCGCCCGCGCTGTGCTGTCCCGTCGTGCCGGTGTATTTCAGCGCCCTCCGTCTGTCTCTGCCGCAATTGCTCGCTGCATCCCGCACCGTCTGCGACGAGTCTGCCCTGCCACTCGCCTGTCGTTGCTCGGCCCGCCAGCAACAGCACCGTTTGCTCACTGTTGCGAAAGCTCCAGCGTCCTCTGTTCAGATCTGCTTCTTTTCACCACATTTCCTCCTCTTTCGCCTTCCTGGCATCCCAGCGGTGATTTTTAACTTTGGTCTGTTAGTTTCGCTTTTTCCGTTTTTCGTTTTTCGTTTTTCGTTCTTCAGGCGGCCCTCCCCCGTCTATCTCGCCTTGTTTCCTTACAAATCTCAGAACAGCCACAAAGCAAACTTCTTTTTTTCCATTGTCCACACGAAAGAATCCTTCATCGTCAGCACAGCAGCATTTTTGTCCTCCCACCAGCCCTCTTGCTCCTAAGCTGGTTCTTCATACTCAAAGTTTCTTTTTTTGTGTGTATATTTTTTCTTACTCATTTTAGTTGTCTTCTATCCGACAGCGCTCCCCTCTCCGCGCCATCCCTTGTTCCCCCTTGTTCCCCTGTCTTTGTTTTGACTTTTCGTTGAAAACCACCGAGTTTTTTGCCTCCGTCCTCCATTTACCGTCGGCTTTCCCATATCTCGTTCCACCCGCGGCAGTCCACAATATACCAGAGCAGACCGCCTCACGTTGATTGATGCCTTGCTGCAGCCATGGAACATAACTACAGTTACAACTACAACACACCAGATCCTTATCCTTCTCCTTCACCGAAGGACTCCACCCCCGCCTACGGCAGAAAAAGAGCAAGCACCGTCGCTTCGCCTTCCACCTCGTCCTCTAGGGCCCCAGCTACTCCAAGAATGCTCAAAAACGCCTCTTCTGGCGTGTCCGTGACTGATGCCACCTTGGGACCCAGCAACAGTGACAACAACGGCAACAGCAACAACAATCAGCAAAAGTTCCGGCCAATAGATTTGGCGTCTCCCCCGATCCCCCAAGTGGAGACTTTCTCCAGTCAGCCTTCCGCTTACTATCCTTCGCCTGCACAACAGTACAGCGCGCCAACCAATCCAATTCCCTTTCCGCAAGAGCATCTGTCTAACAAGGCTTCCCAAGTGCCACAGTTGCAGCCTTTGGATACCCGGACCCAGAATGAGGCCGTCATAAATCAAGCCCCTCAGCCTTTTATCAACGCCCCAAAGCAACCCAGCAGACGCCAGCCTAGCCAAAGCTCAAACCACAAGTCCAACTCTCCTACCTCACAGCAGCAGCAACAGCAGCAGAAGCAGCACCACCATCGCTCGCATGGCCAGTCCGACCCGCCGCCGCAGTTTCACCGCAAGTCTATTGGGGATTGGGACTTTGTAAAGACAATTGGCGCCGGCTCCATGGGCAAAGTGAAGGTTGCTAAGCACCGTCGCACTGAGGAGATTTGTGCCGTAAAGATTGTCCCAAGAGCTGCCAAATTGTACCAGAGAGCACATGCGGATGACCCACCGCCAGCAGATGGCAACGAGCATCAGAAGAGACTCAAGGAGTTTGAAAAAGAAGTTGCTAGAGACAAGAGAACTATCAGAGAAGCTGCCTTAGGCAAGTTGTTATACCACCCTTACATTTGCAGACTATACGAGATGATTCCAATGACAAACCACTACTATATGCTATTCGAGTACGTCTCTGGTGGCCAGATGTTGGACTACATTGTCTCCCACGGCTCATTGAGAGAACACCATGCTAGAAAGTTTGCCAGGGGTATCGCCTCCTCCTTGGACTACTGTCACAGAAATAATGTGGTGCATCGAGACTTGAAGATTGAAAACATCATGATCAGCAAAACTGGTGACATCAAAATCATTGACTTTGGTTTGAGTAACTTGTACGACAACAACAAATTGTTGAAAACCTATTGTGGCTCTTTGTACTTTGCTGCACCAGAACTTTTGTCGGCCCACCCATATATTGGTCCTGAAGTTGACATATGGTCTTATGGTGTAGTGCTCTTTGTGTTGGTTTGCGGCAAGGTACCTTTTGACGATCAGTCGGTTAGCGTGTTGCATGAGAAGATTAAAAAGGGTAATGTCGAGTACCCTGAGTTTCTTTCTCAAGAGTGCGTGGACTTGTTGTCCAGAATGCTCGTAGTAAACCCGCAAAAGAGAGCAACCTTGAAGGAGATTATAAACCATCCATGGATGAATAAAAACTACGTTTCCAGACCTCAGTCTTATGTTCCTTTCCGTGTGCCTCTCCAGTTGCCTTTGGACATGAACGTGTTGAGGGAGATCGAGAGATTGGATTTGGGCTCAGTTGAGTACTCTAGCAGAGAACTCACCAAGATTCTTAGCTCCCCAGAGTATGTCCTTTGTACTCAAAAATGGTACGAAAAAAATGCCAAGTACACCAACAGTGGTGTGTCCAGAGCTTTGCAAGATTATGACGATCCAAACTTCCCAGATCCGACAAACAGTTTCCACCCATTAATAAGTATATATTACTTAGTCGACGAAATGAAAAAGAGACAGTTAGCAAAAGAAAGGGCTCACCAAGAGCAAGTTACTTCTCCATTCCAGGAAATATATCACCGTCAACAGCAGCAGGAAGTCTTGAGACAAGCTGATTTTGAAGCACAAAAGTTAAAACAACAACAACAACAACAACAACAACAACAACAACAACAGCAGCAGCAGCAGCAGCAGCAGCAGCAACAACAACAGCTACAATCCTTACAGCCCCAATCTCAAACTCAATCTCAGCGCTTGCCGCAACCGTTCAAATCTTCAACTGATGGCACAAGTACCGTTATTGCTGAACCACACATCACGGCACACTCTGACCGCGAAAACACTCAACTCCATAACGTTCCTGAAAAGGATGAGTCGGCTAATCTCTCTGACAATGCCAATGAACCTAACGAAACCTTTGGCATGGATGAAGTGTTGTCTTTCCCAGAAGCGGCCCACACCTCCCGAGGCGGTCCTGCTGGTGACCACAAGCCTACTGATGTTAGCATTCCTGGTATCAAAAGTGTGTTACCGGAACAGCAATTGTCACCAAAGAGATCGAAATCTGTCAGCATTAACAATTCAATGTTTCCTCATGGTGGTGCTAACGATGCAAATGACAACAAGGCTGGAGGCATTAACGGCCTCATTAGAAGATTGAGTGGGCACCGTCGTTCCGTTAGCAAAAACACTCAGCAACATCCAAGTTATGTTCCTGACAGTAACGCTCCACCTGTTCCAGCATTGCCAAATATCAGTTCTTACAATTACAATCAAGCTGCCGGCAATGCCAAGCCGCAGCAAACTTCTGTTCAAGTCGGTGAAGAGCCTAAACTCCGCAAGAGTGGTTCTCTAAGATTTAACAGAGGTCACAGCAATAACAGTGGTAATGTTGACGACACCACAGAGGTGCCAAAAAGAGGCCAACACAAACCACGGGCTGGCCACAGCAGAGCCGTCAGTGCGTCTGCTGCCAGCTATGCTAAGAATAATATGCTCTTTAATGATGTCGTCAATGTTCGTGTCAATGATACCTCTGGTAGCAAGACCGCCACGGGTATTGATGGTAGCACTGTTGGAGCTGAAAGAACTGAATCTACTCTTAAACCAAGCGATGCTTATAAAATCACTACCATTAACAACAACGATAACAAGGATAGCGGTGACAATGAGCAGAAAAAGTCTGGTGGCGCTTCAGCCGCCAGAGCCAAAACCGTTGGTCATGGCAGATCCAAGTCTATTGGTTACAAGAAGAATGCCTACCAGGATGTGGTGCCTCCATTGCCTCAAATCAGCAATGAAATGTATGAAGACATTCACCAGTCTGACGAGTTTCGCAACGAAAAGCCATTGTCCGAAGCAGCTATTGTCGAGAACGCCAAAAATGCCGAACCTGGCACCATGCCGTCGATCGAGTTTCCAAAAACTTTGTACCTCAAGGGTTTTTTCAGTGTGCAGACCACATCTACCAAACCACCACCTGTCATTAGACAAAGTGTCATCAACTGCTTGGAGAAGTCTGGAATTGATTTCTTGGAAGTCAAAGGTGGCTTTGTGTGTACTTTCAACTTGAACAAGAGAGAGCCCGGTCTCGCCATGTCCAACAATGCGTCAACCGCCAACAGCAACCAGACTGCAGTCACTTCGGGACAAGAAGGGGCAAGCATCACCAACAAGGTTTCAACCAGTAACTTTTCGCAAAATTCTTCGCACTCTGACAACACCAACAGAGACGTAGTTTCCGCAATCAGTACCAACAGTAAGGGGCACAGACGCAAGTTTAGCATTGGGTTCAAGAAGCAGCCAACCACCCCAAAGATTCCATCCACTCCAATCCTTTTCCTGCCAACCTCGCCAAATCCAAATACCGCTTTGGACGACGAATCTAGTGCTTCTCTTGAGTCGTTGACCGGTATTGGCGCAAGCGATATGATTTTGTCGTCGAGGGTGAACCAAGGTAAGAAAGGCTCTTTGACTCAGAGAAACCCAATCAGATTTGAAATCCACATTGTCAAGATTCCGCTCTTGAGCTTGTACGGTGTTCAGTTGAAGAAACTAAGTGGTAACGCATGGGCTTACAAGACCTTAGCCGACCACATTTTGTCTGATCTCAATTTGTGAGGATGTTGAAGGAAGGATTTCGATTGCTACTCCTCATGAGCTTTTATTCTATCTATTTAGTGCTGATTATTCAAAGTTAAATGATTTACGCTCGTTTAATTATCTGATACTTGATTTTCTTTCATATTTTTTTTATTTTTATCATTTTTTCTGTTTTCTTTTTTTTCTGGTTACAATTATTTCATGTTTGTGTTCTAGTATGTGCGTGATTTCCGAGCATAGATTTTTTTCTAGTCTGGGTTACAACAACTTTTTATTCTGCCCTTTTTAGCAGTGAATCGAAAACTATTATTTCTAATCATTCTTTTTTCTCATAATCTATTTTTTTATATGAATATTTTGACTAATATATCATAATTACATAATCTCGTGATTCGCTATAATGCGTTCTTTAGTGTTGGTTGTAAAATGTTACTGTTAGCTGGAGGCATTGTTCGCAGATTACATCATACTCATATCAGGAATTTACATCCTTACGGTGTGCATCTGTATATACCTACGACGAGACATCACGCTGGAACCAAAATACCTTGTAATTATCGCTCTGGTACATCAAACACGCTGGGTAATTTACAAGAGGCCCACCACAAGGCACCCGGGCTTTTAACTGTTGCTGTTTCTTCCATGAATGCCTTTGACCCTTTCCGTAGCCTCCATTTTTGGTTCTGTGCTGGTTAACTAACGGCACTGGTGCGTGGTAACGTTCATTCTAAAGTTTCTGAAATTTCACGCGAAAAAAATTTCACCCGCTTGTGATCCGGATCGCATGTACTGAATCACTAGATTGTGCGCATATACCGATAATCAAGGACACCAAAAAGCATAGCAACGCAGTATTGTCTCGCCGGGTGTCAATTGACGAGGAGTGCTTGTTTGGACGTTAGATCCATGTGTTGTTTATGTAGATCGATTCCTGGCTTGGGTGGATGCAGTGCATGTTGGTTCGTTGGCCGGAGTGCGGGGAGAGAATGAAAAAGTGTTTTGTTGTGCGGTGAGCCCGATCCAACAAGAAAACAAGAAAACAACAAGAAAACAAAATAAGGTAACGACCAACGACACCTCGTTTGCATGCTGTACATCTTGTCCCTTGTGGGCTACATCCAATTTCTCTTACAGGTTACAGTCAATTCTAACGTACTAGGATTCATTAATCGAGCAGAGCAAACGTGCGTTATGTGTGAAAGGGATACCGTTATATAGGAAAATGTATATACCAAGTCGAAACAATTAGGCAGAAACCTTCTTTTGCAAGACTTCGTGCAAGGAGACGGCGTCAGCGGCGAACTTTCTAATACCTTCAGCCAACTTCTCTGTGGCCATGGCGTCGTCGTTGAGCAAGAATCTGAACAATGGCTCGTTGTCTACGTAGGAGACCTTCTCCTCGGCGGTTTGGTCGGCGTGGGAGGCATCCAAGACCTTTGGCACTGGGGCGTCAGAGTTGTACAACTCCTCCAACAACTTTGGAGCAATGGTCAAGAAGTCGATACCAGCTAAGGCCTTGATTTCGTCAGTGTTTCTGAAAGAAGCGCCCATAACAATGGTCTTGTAGCCGTACTTCTTGTAGTAGTTGAAGATCTTGTTGACGGAGATGACACCAGGGTCGGTCTCGCCGGTGTAGGTTTTTCCGGTAGCGTTCTTGTACCAGTCCAAGATTCTGCCGACGAATGGGGAGATCAAGGTGACTTGGGCCTCAGCGCAGGCCACGGCCTGGACAAAGGAGAATAACAATGTCAAGTTGCAGTGGATGCCGTGATCTCTCTCCAATTCTCTAGCGGCCTGGATGCCCTCGTAGGTGGAGGCGATCTTGATTAAGACCCTGTCCTTGGAGATGCCCTGCTCCTCGTACAACTTGATAATCTTCTTGGCCTTCTCAATGGTGCCGGCCTTGTCGAAGGACAATCTGGCGTCGACCTCGGTGGAGACTCTGCCTGGGATGACTGCCAAGATCTTGCAGCCAAACTCGACCAACAATCTGTCCAAGGCCTCGCTGGCCTTTTCTTCTGTGGTGGAACCGTGCTTCTTTCCGTACTCGACCGCAACGTCAATCAACTTGGCGTACTCGGCCTTCTTGGAGGCCGCCAAGATCAACGATGGGTTCGTGGTGGCGTCCTGGGGCTGGTATCTGGCGATGGACTCGAATTCGCCTGTGTCGGTGACGACGGTAGTACCGGTAGCTTTCAATTGTTCAAGAGAGTTAGAAGGCATTATGTGCAAAAAGGAATTGGCTTTTGACTTTTGTTTAGTGTGAAAATGCGATGCAAAAGGGACAGAAAAGACAATTGTGAATGATGAGAGCGAAAGGAAGGAGCAGGAAAGAGGAATGTCCGCGAGCTGCGGAGGGATTTTATTCTGTTTTATAGCGCCCTGGGGCAAGTAGAGCCAGGCCGTCCAGGGACAAGAGCGACCACCGCCCGCGGGCAGCAAATCACCGCGGCCACTGCCGGGGTGCCCGCAAACTTCTGTTTCTTTTCCCTTCCCGGGGCCCTTCCCGAGGCTTTGCCGAGGGGGCGAGGAAAAGACACTACAAAAAGAGAAGCCAAGCACCTGATCACCTGATCTGTCCAAAAAAGCAGCAGAGCCCCAATTTCCGGTATGTTCCTGGCCGGCTGCCGCCCGCGGGCGGACCGCCCAACAGGGGCTTCTTAGGCTCCCGGTCGGGTTGCTCCGGGCGCGCCGGATTATTAGTAAGTGGCAAAGACCACCGCGCGTACTCTCCGGCGATACGCTGCTGGAACCTGGACAGTGCGGCTCCCGATTCAATGACAGAGGCCTCTTGGGGGGCCAATTGAGGATACTACACTGCGCTCGCCATAGCTTAGGCGCCAAAGTGTCGTCGCCACAAGCGACGCTCGGTGCCTGCCAGCCATCCATGGCCGCGGACCCCCTAGCTCCGACCCTGCTGGCGCCTCGCACTCCGACGTCATACTGCGGCGATGACTCAGCAGTGGGCGCCGGCGGTCTCCATGTGCAACTGTCAAATCTGAGCACTCCGAGCACTTTCCGAAAAGAAAAGACAGGTGGCGCGGCTACTCGCGGATGGTGGCGGCAGTCAAAGGTATTTGGTAGTAGACCCCGGATGGGGTCTACTACCAATTTAATTTAGCTTTTTCCCGCGAGGGAAGGTTAGAACATAGCAGCAGATCTGTCGTTTCTTCATTAGACGAACTTTACAAGTCTGTTCTATCGTACAAGCTAAATCAAGCGTGTACTTAGTCTTATAAACTTGGCAGCGCGGCCAAAACTATTGAAACAGAATTTTAAGCTGGCTCTTGTTTTCTTGACAACAAAAGACCTCTTTCCATAACACTACTGTGGTTTCTACAACAATCCTGGTGTGCGTTCAAACTAGCATCTTGCCAGGTATCATTGAATAGAAAGATACCCCGCATGGTATTCGTAAGCATCCAAAAAGCTGTCAGAAACCTGCAGTGGCTAACGAAAGAACTCTTTTCTAACCTAGCAGCAAATTTGCTTGTGCCAGTTACAATCCGCACACATACCCTCTCCCCTCCATAATACACAGATATCCTGTATGTTGAAATTGTTCTTCCTAACAAAGCTGCCATCGCACCACAAAAACTATCCGCACCTTATCTCCATCATAACCCCCGGGTAAATACAAAATCACATGACGTGTCACATGATACAAACACACGCTAGCCTCCAACGGGCGATCAAGCCAAAAAAGACGAGTGGAAACAAGTGGAAGAGAAAGAAAATAGATACAAAAAGCGAGGCGAGGCGCACACAGAATATTACAACCAACCCTGAACCAGAAGCATCAACTACAGAGCGTTCCTTATTTCACGATAAGTGGTGACACACAGCTACACAGAATATTACATTGCTCAATAGACTTTTACAGCCCTCTTGTTTCAACTGGAAAGCTCAATTTAGATTGTTATGCAACACAGCTAGCCACAAGTGACCACGACTTAAAAGACAAAAAAGAAGAATAGAAAAGAATAGAATAGAAAAGAAAAGAAAAGCCACTTCACCCCATTTTTAAGATGATGGCCCAGAGGAAATTGCAGCAGGAGATAGACAGGGTGTTTAAGAGGGTCAACGAAGGGCTCACTGCATTCGACTATCTCTATGAAAAGGTGATCACCTGCGAGAACCCTTCGCAGAAGGACAAGTTGGAGTCCGATTTGAAGAAGGAGATCAAGAAACTTCAACGACAAAGGGAACAGATCAAGAGCTGGCTTGGAGGGAATGATGTTAAGGACAAAAAGCCGTTGCTCGACTACCGTAAAAAGATTGAACGACAGATGGAGAGATTCAAACTTGTCGAGCGAGACATGAAGACCAAAGCCTTCTCCAAGGAAGGACTCAATATGGAGCGCAGGTTGGACCCTAGGGAGCGCGAAAAGCTCGAGTCCAGCGACTTTATCAGCGAGAATATCGATAAGATCAACCAGCAGAACGAGACCCTCGAAGCTAAGATACAGCAGATCCAATCCACGGTGAAGAAGAACAAGAAGATGCCAGCAGCCAAACAGAGTCAAATTGAGACCTTGGAAGAAAACCTAGAGAGAAACAATTGGCACTTGGGCAAGTTGGAGACCATCCTCAGATACTTAGAGAACGGCAGAGTGGAGCCTGAGCAAATCAACGAAATCAAAGAGTCGATAGTGTACTATGTTGACAGCAACCAGGATCCGGACTTCTACGACGATGACACGGTATATGACGAGCTTGGATTGGACGAGGTGGAACCAAGTTTTGGTCCTGTTGGAGAGTTCATCAGCGCCAACCCAGACTCTGACGACAACAATGACGACGAAGCTGACGGTGAGGCTATAACCACTACCACGTCAGCCACAAGCGGGTCCATTTCCAACAATGCATTATCCAAAAAGGAGAGTAATAACAAAGACTCACACGATATCACTAGCGCGATGAAGGACTTGTCTGTCTCTCCGGTACAGAATAACTTGTCCTTAAAGAGATCCAGCACAGATAACATCAGTCCCGTGGTCAGATCATCCACTCCATCAAACTCGATTCTCAGTAACTTGAAACCGGCTCCGGTGCCAAAAACCGCCGAAGTCAAATACTCTGCATTATTACAACAACAGCAACAGCAACAGCAACAGCAACAGCAACAGCACCAAAGTAAACATACCACTTCGGCTTCGCCTCCACCTATTGTGAAACCTGTTCCTAATGCCACACCAGTGCTCTCTTATTCTAAGTTAGTTAGCAACTTGGCTGCCGCCAGTGCTTCTTCAAGCAGTACCCCAGAACGTGTCGAAAAGACACAGCAGCGTAGAGACAGCAAGGACCTCAAGGACCACGAGCAGCTGCCGGCAAAGGAGAAATCCGGAGAGGAGCAGGAATCTCAGAGCACAAAAGAAGATGAACTGCAGAAGCAAGAACAAGCCGAAGATAATCAGTTGGTGTTGGACTTTTTGCCTGGCTTGGATGACCTTATACCGATCTTCAAGGAAAACAAGAGCAGATTGGAAAACGTGTATCGTAACATCATAGCCATTGGAACTAGCCATAACAACTTTTATAATGGCCATGAGTCGACTGAGGATAATGAGATCGAAAACGACAGTGGCAACAAAGAAAGCGGTGCTCTTCGAAGACAGAAAATTGACCAGTATGTTGCCAACTCTCTTCTCAACTGTCCTGACTCTGTGGACTCTGAGAAGCCATTCAGCTACTTCCCTTCAAAACCACACCCTACTTCGGTGGACTACCCTAGCTTTGAGCATAATATTGAAAGCTTGACCAATTTGAACGAGGTCAACAAGAGCGCGCAGGCAGACGGCACAATGGGCGGCATGCTTGATAACCAGAACCATAATAGCAACACGTTCTGTCTCATCAACAGCTACAACAATAAAGACTTCTTCAAGAACTTGAGTGTCGAGACGTTGTTTTTCATCTTCTACTACGGTGACGATAATGGAAGCAACCCGAACTACTACTTGAACTTCCAGGAGTCCGCCATTTTGAAGGACCCAAAGGACATATTACTCAATCACTCTAAGAATAAGAAAGACAATAAGGAGGGCGGCACAGACAGAGCTGCTTCTAATGATGGCGATGCCGGTGCCAGTGCCGAAAACGAAAACGAAGACAAGGCCAAGAAGAATGTTTCGTTGCTCAATGTCAGCTTCCACGATAACGGCTCCTACATCCAGTACTTGGCTCTCAAGGAACTTTCGCACCGTAACTGGCGCTACAACAAAAGTCTCCACGTGTGGTTCCAGAAGCTTGACGAGGAACAGGAGATTAAGTGCACTAGTGTTGCGCCTAATGGAGACAGCAAAGCGAAGAACAGCAAAGTGTTCAAGTATTTTGACTTTGAAGTGGACTGGAACATCAAGTTCAAGGAGTTGGATGTCGATTTCGACAACGACGACGAATTTGAGAAGTTTTGAGCTGCAGTTTCATTTGTTTATTTGTTGGTTTTTTTAAGGAGAATAGGGGAGGTGCATTGTATATCTAGTATGTTTCTTTCTTTTTTTCAAAAACTATTTTCTGTTAATGTTGAACGTTGAATGCCATCTGTTGTATGTTATTTTTGTTATTTTTAGATCGAGTGAAACTTCATATTGTAGTATTTTTTCATCGTTTCTCATTCTTTTCAGTTTATTAAGATTTGTTAGATCTGGATTAGGCCGACAACAACGTTGGAATTGCAATTTGAGTAAGTAATTATAATTTTCAAAAAATAGCTTGTGGGTCCTGCAGTGCATGGAAATTCGCGAAGACCCTTCTGTACGGTTCGTGCCCGTTTCAAAATCATAGTTAAAGCTTCGTCTAGAAACTTCCTTCAAATCCTCACTAGGATAGAAAAGGGCAACAGAAATACATAGATTCAATAGCATATTTCAATTAAAGATTAAAGTGTGTATACAAGTATAAACAAAATATTAAAGAAGGGGGACAAGCCGACTGACTTGCTAACGACTAGTAACTTCTAGGATACTTTAGCTCATCTCCAAATACTGCTGGCCTCTCATAAATTAAGCAGTTCCTGCACACATACAGTGCAAAACCCAGTCATTTCTCTTGACCTTATTTTGTAATCCTTATCCATATTTCAGTCATTCCAACTACAAAGAGACCACAAAAGCAGCAAGCCAACAGATTTTATTTATTCAAATAGCATATTTTATTATAAAAGAGAGCAAAACAAAGCTTTATTCAAACATACTTGGGCTACCATAGGGCTCAATCTCATAAAACAACCTTCTCCCTTTTTTCATTTCCTCATTCTTCACTTCTTGATCCTCAAATCCGCGTACGGAGAATTCGAAATCTATTACCTGCACGCTCCTGTCAGCGCAGCACAAAATATTGTTCCATGATATGTCGTTGTGCAAGGCATTGCTTGCGCGGAGATGGGCAAACATTGGCGTAACTGTATTTTCAAAGATACTGATCTCCTTCTCATGGCTCACGATACTCCAAGACATTATATCCAATTTCTCAACTACAAGAAACGGGCCCATGAACCTTAGACCATAACCAAATTTGAATGAGCAGTTTTCAAGAGTACCAAAGTCAAAGACCCTGGGAACCCCAGCCAATCCCTGAGGCTATGGTAGATTTCTATCCCTATTGTAATGTTGTAGATGGCCTTGCCCAAGAACTTTTCCAAATATCTCTTTGATATCAACCGCTCTTCGTCGGAACGGGTTGCCCAGAAAGGATCGGTGATTTTCATCAACAAGTCTTCACCCTGGTGCGGATGTGCTCGGTTTTCCGGTGGAAGTTTAGCCATGAAGCTCTCTTCAATGCCGAGAATCTGCGATCTGCCGCAAGATTGCAGCTCAAAGGCGTGCTCCTGCTCTGAGGTCTCTGATATGTCAGATAGCGCAGCACTGGGCAGGAATGGGCTTTTTTGAAAGTGGACCAAGGCGACGCCTGATACATTAACAATTTCATCAGAGCTGGGCCACTCACCCAGGGAAACAAAGATGTCCTTTTCAACATGCTCTTCACTGCATGAGGTCGCCGAAAAGGAAGTAGCGCCCGTTGAAACGGAGCCATACGATTGATGGCTGTACATATAGGACGTATGGAACTGGGCGCTGTTTCTCATCAATTTTTTCTTCGTTGAAGAAGCAAAGATGCGTATTTCAACTTTAGCTGCTCTATAATATGTGCCTCGATCTCGATAGGATAATGTTTCCGGCCTTTTAAGAAGATAAACTTTTTATCGAAGGATGTTGGCTTGAATTTCAACAAAACCATAGCTTTATAATCAGTGAGGCAAGCCCACTGCGTCCCAGTGTATAGACATTTGGCAGTGAGCTTCTCAAGAACGCTATAGGTTTTGTTGACACTGTCTATCTTGTCTCCATCCTTATTGCCGGTTGGAAACTGGTTATTGTAAATAATATCTTTATTTTTGATGATGTTAATAAAATTTTGCCTAATATTCACCTGAGGCATTTTTGGCTTCTGTTAAAATCAAAGGAAGCACCAATCCTTCAACAATTCTTCCCGAAAGGTCCTTGATTTTGCCATTATAGCCGCAACAATAGTTAATTGTTGAACCAGCACAGTAATATTTTAGCAGTTGTTGCTGCTTAGCTCTTGGAAAAAAACCAGCTGGGTTAAAATTATTTTCACTTGATATATTAGTAAAGAAGCACTTGGCTGCCGAGGTTTTTACTTCTTCAGCGCTTTTAGTGAAAACAAAGGATAAGGGGTTAAAAAGATGTTTATATAAAAGTGTGTTGATGTCACTCTCCCGAGAAACAGTTTCTATTCTGTGAATACAGATTTTTTGCCTGATTTTCTTTAGCAACAGTTCGTCAGAAGAAAAAAATCGCTTAATCTCTTCCACGTCAATAGGACCAGCAGTAAACGTTGGCAAAAGCGCACTATTGAAGGATATCTTCAAAGTTTGACCTGAATGTTACGGCCATCGAAATAATATGTGAGGGTTTCTGTTGCCGGTGGTCTTCGATCATGGTGTTTTGTCTGTTGTGAAGTGTTGGATTGGGTAGAACTAGAGACATATGTATATCTATTAGTTTGCTTCTTGAATTGTCATCAGTTAATTCAATTGGTGGTATTTTCTTGCTCAAATAAGCCGTGTATTTTTGCTCTTTGGGCAAGTTGATGAGGAATTTACCATTAAATTCCTCCTGAAAAAGTCTTTTCTTATCGTCGGGATTGGTAGCGGATGAATCGATTATTACCGGGTGTATGCTATGGCTTTATTATCTTTCCGCAGTAGCGCGATGAGAATTATTTCGAAAAGGTGATTTCAGTTTATAAGATACAGTTTGGCACTATTTATACACAAATAAGTAAGGGAAGCAATGTCTCTGTCAGGAAAGGCCAGCAGGAAGGAACAAGCAAGGCTTCGGCACGCCTTACAAAAACAAAGGAAAAATACAGTCGCAAAATGAATTTTAACATCGTGTAGTCGTTCTATGCATGCCGAAAAAATGAAAACTACAAAAATCTGAAACAGCGCAAAAATCTGAAACGAGACGATTTAAGACGGGATTCGCAGAAGTATCAGCTATTAATATGGCTATCTCGCCATCAATTCAAAGTGATTTACTCATACTAAGGGGCTGGCTGGTTGGTTTTTATCTATTTTCAAGATGCTCGACAGGCGTTAACTCAGATTTTTGATGAAAAATTTTGCACTATGGTCCGCCAAGCTGTCTTTTCCAGGTGCGCTTAAATTTTTGCAAGATTTGATGGGTACTGAACCGCAACTACGATGTGCTTGTAAAGCTTTTAGGTAAAAGCTCCAATATTTTTTGGGCACAGAAACGAGTAGCGTCAATCATGGTCAACAGCGAAGCGGCACGAAGGGCAATTGAAAGGAGGTATCTACATGCATATGAAAAAATACAAATTTTATTCCTTTTGTCATAGGACACTTTAATCGCATCAACCTTGAATCTATCGTTTTTTATTCGAATAGGCCATTTTTTGTTGTTATTGCTGAGACTTGCGCGGCTTCGACGATATGAGAAGTTCAAACAGGCTTTTTGTACATTTGAAGAAAATAATTATGATACCCGGTGATCTATTGAATGTTCCCTTAACCATATACCAAACTTTACTTGTTCTTCAAATTTCGGCTTTAATCCGTGTATTATAGTACCCTGGTACATAGCATTAAAAAAGGAAAGAAACAAAAAAATTCAACTCGAGCTTTTCGAAAAAAATGCTGATAAGATAGTAAACGAAGCAGTGCGATAAGAGGGTTGCGCCTATTCAACATCCTCCTCAGCTTCTTGTTCAAAGTTTTGTTGCAACAAACCCTTGGCGTATGGATTGACCTCAATCGTGGAGACATCAACGTTCTGCATTTTTAAGTCCTCCCCATCGCCGCCATACGCTTTTGGCAAGCTAACGGCACCAAATTCCTTGGACAACCCTTTACCACTGTGCAAGATATGGAACTTCTTGACGGTTTCGGCTGGGATAAACAAGTTTTTGATGACAGAGTTGTACACCCAGGCCAATATGAACGGGAAGTTGAGGAAGTACTTGACGGACAAAAACTCTGGATAGTGAGCCTGGAAGATCTGCACGATGCCCTTGCCGACCTTTCTGATGGAGCTGTCGCTGTATAAGAAGCTCATTCCGTCGTAGTCGTGCACCTGGGCAATGTAGTTATTGTCCGGGTTGAGAAAGTCGATCAAGCCAATTGCTTGCTCCATGAGGCCGATTCTCCATCTGACAAACGCATCGTAGTTCTTAAAGAATACTTTTGTGTCCTTGTACTCGGCGCTCTTGGCGGCGTACAAGTTCCAGGTGATCACCTTGGTGTTGGCCGGGCTTTTTGGATTGTTGGTGATGTACCCTATGAGATTGAACTTGGGGTCGTGCTTCTCGCCAAACGCGGCCTTGAGCGGCTTGAACTCTTTTCTCCATTTGAGCGTGGCGGTCAACTGGGTAACGGTTTCATCCACTTTGAAGTCGTTGGCTTTGAAGTATTTGAAAAGGATAGCCTGGGCAACTGGCTTGTTGTAGTACTTGTCGTCGCTGGCGTTCAAGGTATGGCCGTACAACTCAGCGTAGTCGGTCTTCTTGACAATCTCTGGAACTTTGCCGTAAAGCGTCTCAAAGTTCTTCTTGTCCTCATCCTTGGTGAGCACTACGGTGGCAGGGTACTCTATGGGCATCTTATAGGGGCTGCGGGCGGCGTTGTGCTGGTAGATGGCGAGAATGGTACTTTGACAGCTATCCTTGAGAAAGGCTTTTGCATAGAGTGCGCAAATAAACGACGCTTGGCGATCCGACGGTTTCTCCTCGTACTGTTTTGCAACCCATGCGGTTGGATTCTGCCCCTTTGGACGCTGCAAAAAATACTGAAAATGACACGAAAATATTTTAGGAAGAACATTGCCAGCACCAAAACAGCCCCTGTTAGACAGAGTTCACACAGTGCTTGCTCAAATAGTAGCTTTGAAGGGTTATTAAGCTAACAGAGACTCAAAATAGGCTCTAAAGGCTCCTTTAGACTTTCAAAGACACTAAGCTACATGCAAAATTAGACTGGGCCATCTTGACAAAAACTGAAGAACACCATGAAGGCTAGCAGATCTGTCTTGATTGTGGTGGGTATTCTCTTCCACCTCATATACTTATGGTCCATCTTCGACATCTACTTTGTGTCGCCGTTAGTCCATGGTATGAGACAATACCAGAGCACAGAAGCCCCTCCAGCCAAAAGATTGTTCCTCATTGTGGGCGATGGTCTTCGAGCAGACACCACCTTTGCCAAGATCAACTACAACAATACCAACGAGAAGCAGTTCCTCGCGCCATACCTTCGGTCTCTTGTCTTGAATAATGGTACATATGGCGTTTCTCACACTAGAATGCCTACGGAGTCCAGACCGGGCCACGTTGCTATGATTGCCGGTTTTTACGAAGACGTCAGCGCCGTCACCAAGGGCTGGAAAGAGAACCCGGTAGATTTTGACTCGGTATTAAACCAGTCTTCCCACACATTCTCCTTTGGATCTCCTGATATTTTGCCAATGTTTGCTGAGGGTGCTTCCGATGCTAACAAAATTGACACTTGGATGTATGGCCACGAATTTGAAGATTTCACCAAATCGTCTATCGAGTTAGACGCGTTCGTATTCAAACATCTCGATGACTTGTTCCACAACGCGACCTTCAATGAAACCTTGAACAAGCAAATACGCAAGGAAAAGACCGTTTTCTTTCTTCACTTGTTAGGCTGTGATACTGCAGGACACGGTTACCGTCCATACTCGAAGGAGTACTACGATAATGTGAAGTACATTGATGAACAAATCAGCCAGTTGGTGCCAAAGGTCCACGAATTTTTTGGTGATGAAGAAACCGCTTTTGTGTTCACCGCCGACCATGGTATGTCCGCATTGGGATCGCATGGTGATGGGCATCCTAACAACACCAGAACCCCATTAATTGCGTTTGGCAAAGGTATCAATAAGCCAATTATTGACTATAATTTGCCCAAGTTTGTGGAAGCCGAAGAGTCAGATGAGATTAGCGATACTTCTGATTGGGAACTTGACCACGTTACCAGACACGATGTCAAACAGGCAGACATTGCATCCTTGATGTCGTATTTGATTGGTCTTAACTATGCATCCAACTCTGTCGGTGAATTGCCATTGGATTACATTGACGCTGACAACACTGTCAAGTTGAAAGCATTGTATCGCAATGCCTTGAGTATTATGCAACAGTATTTGGTCAAGGAGTCTGAAGTCAAGTCAGCCCAGTTCAATTTCAAGCCATTCAAGCCATTTGAAGACAAACCGGTCGAAAATTTTACCCAGGAAATCGAAAGCTTGATAGAAAGGCTCTCAACCACCAGTGACGACATTGACAATTTGCAGTTAGAGTTGCAAGGTATCAAAATTGCTGAAGAGTTAATGAAATTGAGTCTTGAAGGTTTGACCTATTTGCAAACATACAACTGGCAGTTATTAAAAACTGTGGTCACCTTGGGATTCATTGGATGGATTCTTTACTCCTTCATGGTCTTTGTCAAATTGTTCGTGTTACATAATAACAGCTACTATGACACCTTTTCATCCTCGGCGCTCAACTTGATCTTCTTTTACAGTGTGGGCATTGCTTTATATGCCTTGTTTTTTGTTCAAAGATTTTTAACAAACTATTACATCTACGCAGCGTTCCCAATTTTCTTCTGGCAACAGCTTTTTTCCAAACAGAAAATTTTGCTTGATGGTTTCAAAGGGTTTTTTGCTAAGGTCAACAATTTCCACCGTTTCCTCTATTTTGTGTCAATTGTCGCCATTTTTGAATGTATCACTTATGGATTCTTCAACAGAAAGATATTCTCTTTACTATTTGTGGTGTTGTCAGTTTACCCGTTCTTGATTGGTGGTAGCTCCTTGAAGCAGTCCGTGTTGTTTATGGTGAACTGCCTGTATATGACTGGGTTTACATGGTCCGATGCGATTAAGACCGAAAGCTTATTCGAGATCAATTGCGCCAGTATCATATTGATTGGCCTCAGTATTTACGGTTCTTACAAGCTCGATAGACTTAATAGAGATACCAAGAATGAATTGGACAACTATACTAGATTGTTGTTAGCCGTGCAGATATTATTAATTGTTGGCTCTTTTGTCGCCACTAATATTTCCGTCAAGTCATTGCAAGCCAGACAAGGTTTACCATTCTTTTCGCAAGCTTTGGGATGGTTCGTTATTACAGTCTCGCTCATTGTTATGCCTTTGCTACACTCTTTCAAGCCTAACAAGGACATTAAATTTAGATTGCTTACCATTTTCATCACCTTTGCGCCATTGTTTTTAATCTTGACTATTTCTTTCGAATTACTATTCTACATTGGCTACTCCATTCTCATCTTACAGTGGATCGAAGTTGAGACCAACTACAAGAAGAGCTATGATTTGCACGTCAAGCACAACACTAGTGAAGAAAGCAACGACAACTGGCTCCAGATTTTGAGAATCTCTATTATTGGCTTCTTTTTGGCCCAGATCGCCTTTTTTGGAACCGGTAACATTGCCTCTGTATCCTCTTTTTCCCTTGAGAGTGTGTCCAGATTGATCCCCGTGTTTGATCCGTTCTCAATGGGCGCCCTCTTGATGGTCAAGTTGATTGTGCCTTATGTGCTTTTGTCTGCCGGTATCGGCATATTGAACGTGTCTCTCAACATTAAAACATTCACCATTTCGACCTTGATCATCAGCATAAGTGACTTGTTGTCTTTGAACTTCTTCTACTTGGTAAAGACGGAGGGCAGTTGGTTGGATATCGGCATGACTATCTCCAACTACTGTATTGCTATCTTGTCGAGTTTGTTCATCATAATTTTGGAATTTTTTAGTCAGCTTGTGCTCAAGGGTGTAGAAATCAACGGCTGGGATGAGATCGATATTAGTCATAAAGAAGCTAAAAAGGAGGATGCTAGTGCAGGAAGCAGTACTACTGCAAGCGGTGCTGACATTACCAGCAAAAGACTCAAGAAAAGAAAGATCTAGATTGATGGAACAACTAATAATCGATTATTTCTTTATTTTTTACCTTATACATTGTTATAAATTCCTATTTCTTCAAAACTCGAGATAAAAAGGGTCCCTCTCAAGTATTAATTTTCTCTTTTCATAGCATTCGTTATGCGCATCTATAGCATATCAGAACCTAAAATAAATGTCATAAACGTAAATATTGAGGATGCTGCAGGGGCTACAAGGCAGCTAATACAATGATAAAAACTATTTATATTGAGGGGCAAGAAGTAAATTTAGAATTTCGTTCCGAGATACCTTGCCTATTTGACAATTTTCAAACTAAAGTCGGCAACGCCAGTACCCTGGTGGATCGAACTAGTCGAGTAAATGTCAATGGTGTTGCTGAGATACGTCTTGATGTTGTCTACAGTCAAGCCACCGGAGCACTCAAGCAAGAACGCCTTGTTGCTATTGTTCCACTTGGCCCTAATGTTCTCCGCAGCGACCTTCAAGCTGTCACCGGAAAAGTTGTCTAACATGATGATGTCGGCGCCGGCCTCGATGGCCTCGTTCGCTTCGTCCTCAGTCTGCACCTCGACCTCGATCTTGACACTGAAGCCGCCGACCTTGCGCGCGGACTGAACTGCCTTGGTAATAGACCCAACGGACCAGATGTGGTTATCTTTGAGCATGATCATGTTTGACAAGTCATAACGGTGCGGATCGCAGCCGCCAATGACCATGGAGTACTTATCAACGAGTCTGAACCCTGGGGTGGTCTTTCGGGTGCCGGCGATGATGCCACGGTACCCGTTCACGCGCGCCAACGTGATGATCTCGTTTGATTTGGTGGCGATCCCAGAGGCCCGCGAAATAATGTTCAAGGAAAGTCGCTCCGCGAGGAGGATCTTGCGGACGGGCGTGTTCGTGATCTTGGCCACGACGATCTTGCCATCCTTTGCAGTGGAAGGATCCAAGGCGTCACCGTCCTTGTGGAACCATTCAATGTTCTCGATCCCGCACTGCTTATAGACCTCTTTGGCGAAGACGACGCCGCTGAGGACGCACTTTTGCTTGCAGTACAAGTTGGCATTGTTGAGGATGTCGCCCACGACGTAGGCGCCGTAGTCAAAAGAGGTGGCATCTTCCGAGAGCCAGTCGGTGATCTTTTGTCTCCACTCGCCGTTAACCGGGAGGAGATGTTCGTAATTGAGTTCGACCATGGCGGGGAAGAGAAAAGGGAATTTGATGGGAACTTCAGTCAGGAAAGAATGACCCTTTGGTCTATAATGGTAGAGACTGGTGCTTTGATTTTGCCAATATATTCGCTTATCTTTTTCTCAGACAAATTCTCGCTCCCGGTGGGGTACACGTACCAACGCAGCGGTATCTGCGAGACTTCCAATGGGTCAGAAAATATTCCGCTATCGACTTACGAACAGTCTGTACGAATGATACCGAAGCTCGTGAAGTACCATTCATTGCATATAATATAAATAAAAAATAGATGACTGGACATAAATGCAGATTGCAGTCGTAAAGTGAAGTATCAGAAACGTAATAAAATGAGACGCAAGGGCTCTGAACCATCATAAATGAATCAATACTCTTCTAGTAAAGGAAGACATATAAAAAAGTGAACAAAAAAAAATAACAATATAAATAAATTTGTAATATTGAGCTGATTAAAGATTCGTAGTGGTGTTTATGGCTTTGGAACGTGAAGGCTCTTGGAAATCAATCCAGAACCGTGCGCAAAGAACAATAAACTCACGGGGTGAAATTCATAAAAAGAACCTTCAAACAAGGTTCCGCCTGGCAAGCCCAATTTAGCATCATACCAGTCTTTGTAGACCCAGTAGGCCATAAGGCCCACGAGCAGCAAGCTGGTTGGCACAGGCAAGCCCTCAAAATACTGGGATTTGCCACCCTTGTCTTTTGGAATGTTGTTAACAGTGACGTTGAATCTGGCAAGTCTGGTCAAGCCGCAAAGGACAAAATAGGTCAAAAACAAGACATCAACGGTGGTTTGGAACCCAAGACTAAAGGCAATAGAGGCTGGTGCCACACAAAAACTAATCAAGTCGGCCAAAGAGTCTAATTCTTGGCCTAACAATGAAGACTTGTTTCTCAATCTGGCGACTCTGCCATCAAAAAAGTCAAAGAACAACCCTAGCAAAATGAAAAAGTGGGCTCTTTGCACATAATGTGATTTTTGAGTCAAGGTAAATCTCAAACAGGAGATAATTGAGTAAAAGCCAGAAAAACCATTGAGACATGTGATAAAGTCGGCCAAATGTAGACTTCTCACCATATTGAAGTGCCTTGTATCGTTGATAAAGCCAATGTAGTCGCTCTCATCAGGCTTTGGTAATGGTGGTCCGGATGCAATTGAGAACAACGAGGAGCTTCTTTTGAGCAAAGTCGGCTTATTCTCGGCGTTGTCGGACACCTCAATGGCAGAGGTGGTAGCTCTGTCAGCTTCCGAGATTTCTGGAGCAGGTATTGATTCTTTGATGTCAGCCATTTTGAAGTTATTTGGTTGTGGAGATTATAAATCTATGCGCCTAAGATGCTAAATAGACTGGGATTGATAACGAAACGCTGCAATTAAAGAAAAACGGTGGAAGCGCTTCCAATATCAATTTGTCGATTATTATTTGTAGATCTGAACTGAGGAAAGGGGCGGAACTTAAAACGATTTTGTAACCTTTGCTATGTATAGCAATGCTCTGTCTGTCGCTTAATGCTTCTGAAAGCCGCCAATTGAAAACACTTCAATTGATAACACTCCGATGAAGACAAAGGTAAAGGCTGTATACTTTAGTAAGGCAATATACAAAAAGCAAGCAACCGCAGCTGAGTTATGTGCTGACTGCTGTTGGTGACTTGAGCAAGAACATTATTGTGCCTGCGAATTTCAACAGCGAAACAATCTGGCGGCCGGCAATTTTTTTTACTCTGAGTCTTTTTGCCGCGCCCTTCCTTGCGGGGATCCAAAAGGGCGGCGACAATGTATGTGCCATGTGGATTCCACAGGATATAGGATTGCTATGCAGCTAAAAAGTATATTGTGCCCCCAGCTGTGCGGATCAATTATTGATTGTTCAGATAAGAAGTGCGATGCAAGTATACGGGCCTATATCAGCAGGTAAGTTCTCAAGCAGTAAACGCAATATTCTTTCATTTCTTGAAAAGAAGCACGCCAGACGGCTACTGGACCTGGCTTAAAGCTAGACTACTCGATCCTTGCCTATTGGTTGAAGCTGACGCAGCTGACGATTATGTTACCATGAGAGCTTTGCCCATTACGACAGTTTCTGCATGTTTTGTTAGCGGTTGAGACTTTCTAATAGGCATTTTAGCATCAAACCAATCAATACAATACTGGTGCTTGTCTTTGTAGCAAAGGTGCTGAAGTTTTCAAGCATGTTGTGCCAAACAGGCAAAGGGTAAACAAGTGCTGCTTGCGCATTTAAAAAATATAAACCCTTGAGCATACAACGGACAGCTACATTTGGATACCATGATAACAAATAATAGCCATATGGCTATAATTATTGTCAAAAATCCTTCACAGAGCCAGGAGTTCACAACAATGTTGTTTTGGGACACACCAGTTAGATGTTTTGGTTTCAGCGGCTATGCATCAAGGGCCCACCGACTGCCTAATCGGAAAACCATATTAATGCTGTAGCAGTTTCTGTCCATCTGTCAAGATGGGCAAACGAAGTTTCATAGTTTTTTTACCTTGTTTTGTATTTATAGCGCTGATTTGTCCCTTTTTACTTGATTTCTATGGAACCCTTATATTTTTGGTTGGACAATGCCTCGAATATATCATTCAGCCTCGTTTTTTTATCTCGTATCTTCAATCTGCCTTTCAGAAGCTCTTTCCGGATCACATACCTGCCATGCTGAGATTTCAAACATGCTCTCGAACTTCATGGAGAATATTTTCTACAACCATTTTCTGCAGCTTCATACTAATTCTCAAAATTATTGGTGCTGCAAAAGATCACCCTGTTGCCAACAAAAAGAGTTACGATAATCAACTTGGTAGACGCAGCAGAAAGCAGCGGATCAGGATAGAAGACTAAAAGATCCTAATTCTTTCACTAAAAATAAACCAGGTTTGTCTTGACTAGAAAGGGCTCGCAAGAAGTATGAAGCTGCATTGATGGGCTCATTTGACTCAATCTTCTTATCGTCAAGAGTATCTCCTTTAAATTCACAAAGTAAGCTCGACACTTACTTGGTTGAGAATAAGAAGAGATAAGTTTCAAGGATTCAAAATTTTAACTACTTGCTAGTCAATTTTGGTTCTAATCAAAATTTGAAAGTCAAGAACCACTAAGAAACTGAATCTTTGAAGCAACTATTCACAAGCCTTAGAACAAGCCATGATCACTATTCTTTATTGAATAAGCTTAGTTCTGACATGCTTGCCATCATCCAGAGTTTGGGGACCGGGAGAATATTCTAACTCTCGTATCGATGTCCGAGGCAGCTTGATCAAGTATGGAGTAACTTCTTTTGAGAATATAGTTAGCGATTTGTTCAACTGAAGTAGCTTGTATATTGCTGGTAGATTACACAAGTCTGTCGAATTGGCAAACTGATACTTTCAGCCTAGCAAAATTGTACGAAGTTATTACAATATTAAGCTACCAAGACGATCAAAATTTCCTATTTTCCAGTGGCTCGATGGAGAAGTATTCCAGCATCGTTAGCAGCCAGTTCGAAGAGTTTCAAGGATTGTACGCCCCGATTATTGAGATTTTTGCAGTTGATAAGTTTGTTCGCTTCACGGATGCCAGCTGACAAACTTTTCAAATAAGCGGGTCACAGACCTACAAAGTCTATCTAATCCAAAAATTACCTTTCATATTCAAATATGAGCTATATCACCTTTTTAGCTATGGCTGACAATAAATGCTTGCATCGCATCTTGAAGAAAGCTTTGAAGAACACTATCAGATATCTTAGCTTTGTTCAGGCCATCAAAGATATGTTTACGATAGAGCTTTCCCGAGATTATAAAAAGATTTACAAGCGGGCCATATGGGTATACTCGTTTCCTAGCTTAACCCTCCGCTGTCATGTGCTCAATATTACCCCAATTTCAATTCACATTTAACTTCGTCTTTCATCTCAAATCAGTTCAAATTCATTCATCCCGCTTCTACTTAAATCCGACATTTATATTCTTTCCCGCCATCAATACAATTTTCACAGGATAAACACTGGCCATATCAATTTTCAAGTATCACTGTCTTATAATCGTTTTTTTAATCTAATACATTCTGTCTTTCTTCTCGTGTCGCGCAGTTCCGGGCTTCCCACATCTCACAGTCGTCACCGGAATTGGCCCTGTCCAGTGATATATCATGCGTTTGTCATCAGCGCGCAACATGTTTGCGGGACCGGCTGGCCTGCTGTGCAAGTCTTGAACACTGAAGATGAGAGCCCACAGTCTATCATAACCACCAGTCTCTGCGCTTCAACCTTTCTCCTTTAGTTTTTTTTAGTTATCACAAACAAATACAGGCCAAACAACACCAATTAACAATGTCTGCAGAACAACAGAACCGCTTAGGCGAAGCCGCCCTTATATCCCGAAACTACCAGCAGGCCGTCCAGCACTTCAACGATGCCCTCAACGAGCAAAGCAACCCAAAGTACATCGCCAACAGAGCCAGGGCCCTTATTGGGCTCAATGCTTTGAGCCAGGCTGAGCAGGATATTAACAATGTCCTCAACCAGGACCCCAACTCGCCGTACGCACACGCTGCGCTCGGCGAGCTACAGGTGAAACAGGAGCAGTACCAGGAGGCCACCGCATCTTTCGAAAAAGCCGCATCCTTGAACGAAAGCGTGGGCGACGATGCATTGGAAACGCACTTGAATAAGAACTTAGAGCACTTGTCGAGCTTGCTTGGTGGCTCAGTTGCCCATGACCGTTCGTTAGGCGAGAACGAAAGAGGCCTCTCTGGCATGATCTTGAACCAGGTCTTGAGTAGCGGCGGGTCCACCTCAAACAAGTTCTCGTTGCTCTCGAAACTTTTCATGAAGAGCAGCGGTAGCTCTAATGGTGCCGGATCGCAAAGTTTGGGCAATTTGGGTCCATTGGTAGCTGCTATTGCTGCAGGTATGAGCCAGAGTGGCAGCCATGGGCAGTCTGGCGGATTAGGCACCCAAGGCGGATCAGGCTTGTCTTCAATCCTCTCATCTTTTGGCAAGAGTTCTTCTGGTGGCCATAGCTCCAGTGGAGGTTTCGGTAATGTTTCTGAGTTGATAAACGGCTTCACCGGCAGCAACAGCGGCAGCGGTCACGGGTCCAGTGGCAACTATCAAGGAAGCAATAGTGACCACAGCGGTCAGTCTTCGAGCTTTGGTAACTTGGCTGGTATTGCCCAAAGCTTTTTGGGCGGTCAGGGCCAAAGTGGCAGTCAGCAAGGATACGGTCAAGGCCAAGGTCAGAGCCAAGGTCAGAGTCAAAGTCAAGGAGGAAATGCTAATTTTTCTCAGTTTACCTCAATGGCCCAAAACTTTTTGAACAAAAGAAGCTGATTTAGCTACGGCATGTCTTTACTTTATTCCGCCCTACAAACTTTTGGATCGTTTTAGCTCCCGTTTCTGGTTTTTATTTACTGTTTATTGATGGACACATAAACGATGCTTTTTGATTATCAAAGACAGCAAATCCAACAGTTTCCCCTGTAACTTGCTCTTCTATAACTTAGTGTACTTTTTACATTAGCCTGTGCTTTGTGCCCATCATCGACTGGCACCTGTTAATGCTGAGCTGCAACGCATTGGCTACCATTTTAAGCACCTAAACAAATGCAACTAAAGCTCTGGCTTTTAGATAATTGCGCTGCAACTACGATTTTGTTCCTGCACAATCTCAATTTTTAGTACCCCTAAGGTTACCCGGAATATATCATCCGTATGGCTCCCATAGAAGTAGAGAGAAAAAATTAAAAATGAAAAATCGTTAATCGAAAATTTGTCTGGCATAGTAACGATGAGACCATCAATCTTTCGAGCCACTACCATAAAACGAGCTTTTCGAGGCCAGAACTAGCGTTTTTCGGACATTTGCCCTACACAGTATAATACTTTAGCGAAGATGTCATTAGTCCACTTGGCAAATGCCTGCGTGCACTTGAAGAACTGCACTATGGCCAACATAAGTTTAGCCAAGATCCCGCTCACAAAACTTCACCTCAACGTTTCCTTACACTTATATAAGCAAGGCTTCCTCTCCTCGATACAGAAAGGCTCCGATATTGCGCCAGACTCTCCCAACGCGCCAGTGGAGGTCACACCAGATAATATAGCGACCCGCAGATTGTGGGTGACGCTCAAGTACAGAAATAACGCCCCGGTCTTGAACTCCATCTCCTTGATCTCAAGACCAAACTTGAAGATTAAATTGTCGAGCACGGAGGTAAAGGCCTTGGCATCCGGTTTGTATGTAAGAAAGATCAAACCGATCCAGCCTGCGGAGACGATATTGGTCAAGTTGGATAATAACCAGGTAGTGGACTTGCAAGAGGCTGCGGCTAAAAACTTGGGCGGCATGGCTCTTTGCAGATTTGCCTAGTTCACATAAGGAGAAGAAGTTGCGCGAAGAAGAAGTTATTCAGGATGTTGATGTGATTTTAAAGGTATCGAAGATTAATCCTGCGATATGAGAAGAACCTTTGGCTTGTGTTTTGTGCGATTTTTGGCCAATTCATGCTTTCACAACTAGCGGTTTTGTCGTTTTGTTTTGGGTTTGACACTATTTTGTATATATTTTACAATGCATAGACTTGTATCAAGTATTTACGTTTTTGATACAATTTAAGCGTATTTCATTAATATTTCCCGCATTGACTTTGTAAGGCATCCTTGATGTTGTTTTGCCTTTCTCAACTACAGAATCGACACTATGAAGGGCAATAACACTATAATTTTTCACATAGTCACGTAATCAAAGTCATGAATTATTTTCATCGTACAAAATATATCCGGCAACAAAACTAAGAGTTGATATGCAAATGAAAAAATAGCATCATTCGCACATTAAAAAGCAGAAAAACAGACTTTTTTCATTATTTCTGTTGGAATTATATTTGAAATATAGGACCAGCCCCAACTGATCTCCATCCCCTCATATCCAAACTCCAGCTCTCCCATTTCTCCATCTCCTTTCTCATGTCCTCATATGAAAATGGCTGAGGTTGATTCGGCACAGATTCCGTTGAGTATTGTGGTTGGTACTGCTGTTGTTGATGCTGTTGGGGCAAGTACTGCTGTGAGGAGCTCTGTGAATGTTGTGAGTGCTCCGCCTGTTGCTGAGACAGCTGCGAGTAGCGTGGGATGTATGAGCCAAAGAATGATCTTCTCTTTTCCGGAACAGAGGCCGAGCCTGGAGAAAGTGAAACCTCTGAGGAATCGTCGCCGTTGCCATCTGAGTCCCTGGACTCGTCAACATTGCGCTTTGATTTCTTTTGCTTGAGCTCGCTGACTGTTTCTTTCAAAGTTTCGATTTCGTCTAGGAGGTCCATTTTCTCAAATTTGAGATTGGAGTTTTCCTTTTTGTACTTTTGAATTTGGGCGTTGGCTTCCTCTAGCTGCTTCTGCAAATCAGCAATTATAACATCCTTGTCAGAAGTGCTGGTTGGAACTACTTGATCTTGGTGTTCAGGCTTAGGCACCTCTTTTTCCCGTGGTTTCACTTTAGGCTCGCCGTTTATATCGAGGTTATTGAAAATGTCATCGAGCTCGAATTGTTTATTGTCGGAGCCAAATAAGTCGTTAATCGCTTCGCTGCTTTTCTGCTCTTCATCAGCTTTCGCCGCCGTTTTTAGAGCTTCTTCTTTTACCTCTTCCTTTGATTCTTCGTCTTCTTCTTTTTCAACTTTTGTTTCTTTCGACTCGTCTTCCTTGTTTACTTCAGCCGTAGCCTCATTTTTCTTGGTCTCGTCTTCCTTTGCTTCCTCCTTGATCTCTGGAACTGGAGTGCCTTCTTTGCTTTCGTCGTTCTCAGCCTCAATGCCCTCTTTATCTTTCTTCTTTTTGCCCGACTTCTTCTTATTCTTTTTCTTCAACTTCTCAAACTATTCAAACGACAAATACGTGGTTAGTCTTCTTTTACCTGCTTGACTTAGCTTAATGTCTTGGAACTCCTTGTGTATCGGCCTTAATGAATACGTACCTTCTTTCTGGCAGCCTCGAGCTTTTCTTCCTTAGACAATCCCTCTGGATCTTTCTCCACAATGCCTGCAACTTTTTCGGGCATGTTGACTTAATTGTGTTATATATATTCAGCTAACTGTGCCTCAATTAATACGTTGGGCCCTAGAATAAACCATTATCACATCCCTCCTATAAAAACACCATCGCCATCTCCTTAAGGCAAAACACGAAGCGAAAAGCTGGCAGTCCTTACGTGCGCGGGCTGCACAACCAAAGAAGATGTTCCAGTCGCTTCTCTCGCTGTTGTCGTAAGAACCGCTCGGGGCCGGCAGCGCTGTCCAGCGTTCTTGCCAGTTGCAAAAGCACACAAGTCCAGCTGTATGTGTGGTTATTTTTATCTCTAAAGTCATATAGTTACAGTAAAGGGTCACACTTTCACCGTCACTGGCTCTCTTTGATTTCAACTCACGAAATACCGTAATACTTTTTTACAAGTCATCTTCTATATTTTTTATCCCACAGATCTCACACGCAAGATAACGATAACACGAACAGCCCAACATGTCCAGAGGTAACCAGAGAGAAAAGTCCAGAGAAAAGAACTTAAAGAAGCAACAGGCTGAAAAGAAGAAGCAGACCGGTGACCCACGTAAGAGATTAGAGGCCGATGCTCAAAAGTTAAGGGAGAAACAAGCTGCTGGTAAGTGTTATTTCTTTTTTTTTTTGTTTATTAAGTCTGGTCAGCTTGGTCGGTTTCTTTATTATGGCTTTCCCTAGGTCGATACAGGGTGAAAATTTTCGCAAAGCTACATTTATTAAGCCCATGTTGACAATTCAATAATTCTGATGCGTGATCTTCATTTATTTCGCTGCGTTATACATCTAAAGAATATAATTGAAACAACTACTAACAATATGAATTTCAATTTAGCTGATGCGAGAAAAGCTGCTGCCGCTCAAGCGCAGAAAGCTTGATTGTCTTGCAATTGGTTGTTTGAAGGCGCGTACTAAGGAATGTCTTTTATTGAGTCCCACGTCTCATCTACTCAATGTTATCTTAATAATAAGGTCTTTATCATCTTTGCTTTCAACTCCTTGAATTATACGAATTACGATAATCTTACTATATGTCATTTTCTTCACCTGGCCGGCCCTCTTTGGAAATTTTAATTTGTAATTACTCTTTTTCGAGGGCACCTTATGCTTCGAATCGCATTTCATAGTTGTAGAGTCACTCATTTGAGATTTTTTCCATATCGATGTTGAAAATTTTGCTTCTATCGCCTTTTAGTTTGAGTGGCGATGCTAGTGAAGATGTGTCACCATTTTATTATTACTTTGCATTGCCAAATGAGGCGAAACCCATCTGCGCCATCAAGTCACCGTTATACCCGCTTTGGGCAGCTTGGTCCATTACTTTCTGTCTCTTATTTGCCTGCTGTCTCTGCTTTTTTTCAAATTTCTTTTGCCTCTTCCTCTGCGTCTCTTGTTCCTCGAAAGCTTTTCTCTCTTCTATTCTTTTTTTTAAATTGAATACCTCAAAATCATTCTCTTTCTCCTTCTCTTGTAGCTTTTTGTTGTATACTGACTTGAGCTTCTTCCTGATATCGTCTATAGTTATATTGTAGTTCAAATTTGAGGTTTGATATTCTGAGCTTTGCAAATGTTTCGTTGAGTTAATGTGATTGAGAAAACTCAAGTTATCTTTGAATGTCAAGTTGCACGTCTCGCAATAAAAACCAGAACTTTTACCCTTGTGCACAGATACCGAGCTTGACTGATCCACTAGCTGCACCTTGTTCAAGTTCGCTTCAAAATCCACATCAACTTTTCTCTTCGTTATATCTATTTTGCTGTTGGAAGAGTTGTCATCTTTGTTATCCTTGGACCTGTGGTTATTTCTTCTTTCGTACGCGAGTTTAGCGTATGCTTCTCTGTTCCACGTCTTTCTTCCATAGGAATTGGTAGATGTTAACTGCTGTTCATCTTCGCCCATTGTTTGTGTGAGCTACTGCCAAACTCGTCTAATAGTTTCTGGACGCTGTCTTAATCATCCACACCACCGCAAATCAGTGTTAAAGGAAACGGCGTGTATCTCATCGCTGTCGCTATACACACTGCTATTCTCGAGCGCCACGCACGCGCTCGCAACCTCATAGAACAAGAGCCAAATTTTCACGAAAAAAATTTCGGAGGCAGAAAAATCGAAACTAAAGAAAAATTCTCACTGTGCAAAGAGCGCTGTAAGAGACGCCTTTTCAGCTTGTAAGTCCACATCAGCCACTAAACATAAACATACAACAGGTGCCCAAAATGAGACCAATTTTGCTGTACGTATTTTTACAAAGAAGTTTGCTGAGAATTTTTATTACGGGTTGATCCAAGAGTATCGAGCATGGACGAAGATTTCAAAGACGAATTTGATGACTTCGCTGTGTTGATGATATGACCGTGTGCAAAATGCATCTACAACATACTTGCGGCAAAGAAAAGTTGTTCATTTTTCCAATTGTTTAAGATAAAAATATTAACACATAAACATAGTAATGGTCATGAGAGATCTTTGACCCAGGTCATATTTAATAAAGAAGGTGACTTGATCTTCACCGCTAGTAAGGATAATGTTGCCTCTGTCTGGTACTCGTTCAACGGTGAGAGATTGGGAACTTTAGCGGGCCATAAAGGTACCATTTGGTCCATCGCCGTCTCTCATGACTCTGTCCTCGCCCTTACCGGGTCTGCTGACTTCAGCGCTAAACTTTGGGATGTGAAAACTGGTGAATGTTTGTTCACCTGGGTATTGCCAACTCCAGTCAGAAGAGTCGAGTTTAGCCCTGTAAAAGATGAGATTTTAATGGTCACAGATCAGGTTATGGGTGAAATTGGTACCATATTGACATATAAATTGAACAGAGAAAACGTGAGAGAACAAAGCACCGAGCCAACCTTGTCCATACCTACCAGAGAAGGATTTGAAAAGGCTATGATTGTTGGATATTCCTACGCAAACAAATATCTCATTGCCGGTCACAATAATGGTGTCATTTCCAAGTACGACGCTGAAACTGGCAAATTCATTCAAGCTGACAAAATTCACGAAAAGCCAATTACCGACATACAATTTTCTGAAGATAGAACCTATTTCATAACATCCTCCAAAGACAAGTTTGCCAAGTTGATCGACATTGACACTTTCAAGACTATTAAGACGTACGAAGCTGACGTTTCTATGAATTCTGCTGCCATCACTCCAGTGAAGGACTTTGTCATCTTGGGAGGTGGTCAAGAAGCCAGAGATGTCACCACCACTAGTGCCAGGCAAGGTAAATTCGAAGCCAGATTCTTCCACAAGGTTTTCCAGGACGAAATCGGCAGAGTCGCTGGCCATTTTGGTCCCCTCAATTATGTTGCTGTGCATCCAAAAGGTATAGGTTACGCTTCCGGAGGAGAAGATGGTTTCGTGAGAGTGCATTACTTTGACAAACCTTACTTTGATTTCAAGTACGATGTCGAACTCACTGCTAACTCAAATATAGAGTAAACAATTTTTTGATGTAATTTTTATACTTTCTCTCATTATTCTGGTTCGTCCTTTTTTGTTGTCTATACTATTTAATGTGATCCACCATTTTTCTACCATTACTTTGTTCGTTTACTTTTTTTAAACCTGTCTGTTTTTGTTTCCTTCTTTTGGGCTTACATTGATCTTTACTTCTCTTCTTTTTTTATCACCATAAAAGAAAACAAAATAAAACTTCAAAACAAATACAAAAGTCCTATTGAGAATAGTGACTATAAGAATAAAAGTCTACAATATAAGTCTTTTCTCCCGAAGAACTCAAGAATTTGTTTAACAATAGTATACCTATTATGCTGTATATATACAAGTATGTAAAACTTTTTCTGTGCCTTGATAACTTGGCAATCAGAACTTAACTAAACCAATTCACCAACCTCCTTGGCGTTTGCAATTTCTTTAACTTTGTGAACGGTGTTAAAATAGTTGACAACGTCACCACTGGCGCCCACTAAACCTTCAAATACGATCAACTTCTTCACCGTTATTACCTTTTCTTCAAATTTAATGGACTCGTTAATGGAGTCCGGAAACCCCACGACAAGGACCCTCGTCGCTTTTTCGTTGCCATCTTCTTTCTTTAAGGCTTCGATTTTAGCACCTACAATCGAAGTCTTGGTTCCGATTGGCAACTTTCTGCCAATAGCTTCGCATTCTTTAATAAGTGGGCCGTACTTTGAGTGAGGATCGCTCTTTTCTTGTTCGAGTAACTGGTTGATGCTGACGATTCTCAAACCAGGATTTGCAGGCCCTATTTGAGAGACCACTTGGTCAACAGACAAAGAGGAGTCTTTCTCGTTAACAGACCCTGCGGAAGTAGAAAACTCAGTAGTATCAAGAGGCATCAAAGACACAGTTAAATTCTTTTGGTGGGCGTCTTCATCAGTAAATATCTTAACTTTTCTCTTGAGCCCATTCTCCAATTTCGCAAACTCTTCTTCCGAAAAGTTATTCTTTTGTCTGTTCTTGTCCAAGTCTTTCACTGTCTGGCCGAGAACGACAAAACTGAAAACGGCAACGATAATAATGTAGTGGAATTTTAAGCCCTCACTTTTCTTCGGTTGTGTCTGTGGTTTCTTCGGAATACTCGTGGAATATTGTTTGTATTGCACATTAAGAGCGGACTTTGTAGGCGAATTGGTTCTTGAAAGAGGAAATGCAAATCTGAATGACGAAGGCTGAACTAAGCAGCGCAGGAGCTGCGCAGTGACGGCTTTGGAAGCTTGAAATGCTGATGACACATTCATTTTGGAAATTGTGGCGCTTTGCTTTATGTATGAGGACGTTGAAGTGTAAGATGCAAATATGGGTTTCGTTGTTCATACGATGATTCCAAGATTTTTCTTTTTCTTTGTTTTTTCTTCGAAATTTTGGCAACGCGTGTAAACATTTTTATGCAGGAATTCAACATGGACTGGAGCAGAACCGACCACTGAGAGAAAAGTTCTGAGGCGCAAGAATGTCAAACTGCTCATATATTTGCAGTGTGGCTAGTTTCTCCTGCTGCAATTAACAGTTTTCAGCTTAAACTCACCTTGAAACTGTGCTAGTAATACTATATCATTTATATTCAATTATGTAACTTAAATAAAAACAACCAACTGAAGGCATTCAAATACAGATCATATCGTGTACAAACTTATTAACAACGACCAATCTGGTCCCACTCATGTGCACAACTTCACTCGGTGAAATATCACTTTTACTGGGCTGGTTCCTGATGTCTTGTTAATTTCACAGACATCGCGCCAAAAGAAAAATTAATGATATATTCTAAGTTGCCAAAGCAATGAGTAGCTATCGCCTTTTACAATCATTTCGTCCTTTAGAGCCTCAAATGCTAAACCCTGAAATTATTTGCTCGTGAGGCTGTTTAATAGCTGTGTTAGGGAAACCAACAGGTTGGGAAATAATTAAGTTGAAAGGTTTGGTCGACTTGAAGTCAGCTGCATAGCTCTAGAGAGAGAAATAAACGGCACCCTTTAGCAATGAGAGTCACAATGTGCAACTTGTAAGCAGAGAAGTCACAGTCGCGGATCAGGCTATTATTCGTGCTACAGAGGATCATCTAAAGCCTACAAATTCTGATTTTTTTGCTGAATACCATCGAAATATAAAACGTGACAGCAGCGTGTAAAGGGAAAAAAATATAAAGTAGCAAATAAGTAATATAAAAATAATAAAGGACAATAATTGGATAAAAAATAGTAGGCGAAAAAAAGGAGATATTAAAATAAACAAAAATTGAATTAACAGGTATTACATCATGGTATCCTGTCTCTGAAAGCTGGATTTATACACGCTGTTATATTTGGACCATAGAGATGCTTGATCCCTTCCTAAGTCCCACCAAAGGCTGTTATCTGACAGTGAGAATGCTCAACCAAGACAAAAAAGTGTTGAGCATGGAGTCACTAGACCTTTGAGCATAATAGGGTATCCTAATTTGCAGCAATGCGTACCTTGAATCTAAATCTGATCAAGCTAACGTCAATAAATCTAGCTCTAGAAACAGCAATGAGCCATGCTAGGTCTGATAATGATGCTAAAAATGCAGTGATAATAATACATTTATCGAAATCCGAAATGTGGTGACGTTGGTAGTCATGACTGATAAAATAGAAACAACGGCAAGCGTGACCGTGACAATGACGATAATCATAATAATGAGGGACGAGAAGTAAAAACCTAAAAGCGCCAATTAATGATGGTGCCATGATGTCTATCTCTATAATTCAGTGTTTTCTAAGAAGAAATAGTTACCGTTGGATTTTTGCTCTTGGTCCATCTGGGAGCCTAACTTGTTGATTCTTGGTCTGAAAGAGTTTGGATCTCTTCTAAAAGTGACATTCAAATTTTTCAAGAATCTGTTACAACCGGTAAGCAAACTTTCTGGTGAATTAGCAAAAGCGTCTTGAGAAGGCTTACCTTCAAAGACAATAACTTTATCAGCAAGGTAAGTGGCCATGATGAAATCGTGCTCGACAATGAAAGCAGTCTTCTTGGAGTGGATGATAAATCTTCTGATAACCTTGGAACAGATGATACGCTGTTCGGAATCTAAGTAAGCGGAAGGCTCGTCAATAAGATAAATATCGGCGGTTTTACCTAACGCTAACACAATAGCAACTCTCTGCAATTCACCACCAGACAAATGCTGAACCTCTTGGTCAATTATATCTTCTATTCTCAATGGCTTGACAACATCAGTTTGGAATTGAGGGTGGAGGAAACTGGCTCTGATTTTCTTGAAGAACAATTGACGAACAGTACCGGTAAACTTTGGAGCAATCTTTTGTGGTTTCATGGAGATGTTCAATTTTGGAACAGTAGAACCATCATCCGGTGGAATAGCGCCAGCCAATAACCTACAGAAAGTAGTCTTACCAGTACCGTTTTCACCCATCATGACAATAATTTCAGAGTCAGTGAACTCACCAGAATGAACATGCAATTTGAAGTCACCTTGAGTCTTTTTGAATTCTGGGTAAACATATCTTCTGGAAGCGTCCACCTGGAAGTTGTCGTTGGCGTCAGCCAATCTAAACTGCAAGGATTCGGTTCTGAATCTAACATTCTCAGCTGGCAAGTGACCATCCAAGAAAATATTAATACCTTCTCTGACAGAAGATGGCAAAGTAACCACGCCATAAACAGAAGGAACACCGTACAAGATACACACAAAATCGGACAAATAATCCAAAACAGACAAATCATGCTCGACAACAATACAATAGGTGGTGGCGTCCAACATGGATCTAATAATTTCAGCAGCCTTCAATCTTTGCTTGACATCCAAATAAGAAGATGGCTCATCAAACATGTAAACACCAGCTTTTTGAACACAGGTCATGGCAATTGTAAATCTTTGCAATTCACCACCAGACAAGGCAGAGACGTCTCTCTTCATAATGTGCTTAAGTTCCATAGTGGACAAAATGTATCTGGCGTCTTCTTTGGATTTTTCTAATCTTGCATTGATTAATTCACCGACTTTCTTCAATGGACCTTTGATAGCTCTTGGGACATTATCGACATACTGTGGCTTGATGGTGGCTTTGATGTCGTCTTCTAAAACTTTGGTGAAATAGTTTTGCAATTCAGAACCTCTGAAATATCTCAAAATTTCTTCCCAATCTGGTGGATCATCGAATTTTCCCAAATTTGGCTTTTGCTTACCAGCCAAAATCTTCAAGGCAGTAGATTTACCTATACCGTTAGTACCGACTAAACCCAACACTTGACCAGGTCTTGGAGTTGGCAATCTGTGCAATTTGAAAGAGTTTGCACTGTATCTGTGAGTGACTTCACTGTCCAAGTTGGTTGGTAAGTTGATAATAGTGATGGCATCAAAAGGGCATCTCTTGACGCAAATACCGCAACCAATACACAAAATTTCGGAGATAAAAGCTACCTTAGAAGCTGGAGTGACCTCAATACACAATTTTCCTGTCTTCACCACTGGACAACTTTTTTTACACTCTTGATGACATCTTTTTGGTTTGCATCTGTCCTCATTGACAACCGCAATACGGGTGTTTTTCATTTTCTCAGACATGGCCGCTTTGAAATCTTTGATTCTTCCAAACTCACTGTAATAAAAACTGGATTACCCACGTATAGGAGGAGTTGAGGTTTGTGTGCTGTTGCTTTTGGTCTTTTGTAGCAGTCTGATGGCAAGAATCTGCTACGCTTTTTTTGTTCTCTCTTTTTTTTGTTAGTAAAAACTAAGACGGTAAAAAAAAGTAAAAAATTTTACGCTGTTGGAGTGACCATCGCTGTGTAACCCGACACTCCATCATGGAATATTAGTAATTAACATCTCTGATTGGCCGGGTGCTGGAGAGACCCCATCTGTGAGGCGCTTTTTTATTCTGCAGATTTTCAACATGTAAGATGTTATCTTATAGCGCAGAGGAAATCGAGGGGCATCTAGAAACGTCCTCGTTATGGTTTTCTTTTAGTATATCAAATGCTTTCTTGAGCTGCTACAATGACATAATTTATCCTAAATCCTGTCTTGAATGAGTTTGAAAGTATTTTCGATAAGTCTATACATTTCAAATTCTCATTGAGCCTGAACAAAAATTCTATAGTGTAGGGGATCGCGAATCAGGAGCATTTATTTAGACAAACTCGTACTTCCAGAAAACTAATATAGATGAGTTGTTCCTTCAAACTTTTTGTAATAAAAGATAAATTCAAGCTGACTGGAATTATATTTGAATTCTTTTCACATCTACGGAAGAGGTATCCTATAATAATTGAAAGCATTTCTGGTAAAACTCATGACTCCGCCAAGGTACTGTCTTTTCAAAAAGGACGCTATGTTAATAAGGAAATGTGCCATCAGAATATACATTCGATGTTTTTAAAGGCTTGGTATCTTTTTTCCCAAAATATTGCGACTGCGGCAAACCACACAATGTAACTATCTGGGCGTTAATCACCAAGCTGGATGAATGATCGTGTGGTCAACAACTCAAACAAATTTAATCTTCGCTTAGGTCTAGTACCTCTTTGTATCATTTCTTTGCTTTGAACTTTAAAGAAATACTTTCCGACTCTTGCAACAGGGCATACTATTTAATGCTGTTTCATTTTTATTACGTCTCTTTGACTCATTTGAGCCCAAGAGTTCTTCTATATTGAACCAAAAGATAAAAAACAGCAAATCAAATGAATGATTGTAAAGCAAGTTTTGTAATCTGTAGTAGCTGATTTTCACACTCGACTTTTGCAAACCTTCTCTGTCTGCCTGATTCTGTACACCGACAAACAAGAGAGGAATTTTGTCCGCAAATGTCGCAATTTGTCGTGTCGTTCTTTCAATGCACTAATTTAATAAAACTAAAAAATGTTTGCGAGGATTATGGAAAATATGGAAGCTTCTCCTGATATTGATTTAGCACTACTGTGTCTGGAACACCAGAGGAACAAAAGACATGGATATTACAAATTGAAGCACTGAAACAGTCTACCTTTTTACAAAGCGAGACGTAAATATCGAATGATAGTCTCAGTACTGTCCGAGAACTAAACAATCAGAATCGCTACTGTAAGATTAGTGTCTATTGTCGAATACAATAGGCATGATGTTAAACGTCATTTACAGACCTTACCCTAGTGATTTTTCTGGCACCCGTATATGATAATTTTATATGGCGGCTCTCCTTCCACACAATGCGAGTCATTAAACTATATCGAGCCCTTGGCAGTGAAACTTAGAAAGGCTATAACACATTTGATCATTTCGTGCGCTGCATACTGTACGCCCAAATGTGCTCTCTTTCTGCTACGCAAAGTTTTCAAGCCGCTTTCATGGAACATTCCCAAGATTTCCCTAAAAATTTTCATTATTAAAGTCGAATTAAAATTCCACTTCGATTAAAATAGTTTGTAGGACTTCTTGTATTCGGAAAAGCGCTACATTTGCTCGGCAAGCTTTGGCTGTTGAAAACTAGCGCGTTTCTTCCAGCTGGCGGATACGTTTTCCTGATCTGCCAATTTGTCTCAGATTGCAGAGAGAGAAAACCAGAGAAGACCAAAAAGAATCCCAAAGCAGCTCCTGCTTCCGGTTGCTTTAGGTGGCTCTTGCCAGCCAGGCACGAATTGATGGCTGAAATTTGTTATATTCGGCAACAGCCGGCCCACACTCAGCTTGCTGGTGAGCCGTCTCTTAATATTGTACGAGTCTCACGAATTAACCATCGGTTTGGTGAGCCTGTATGCCACGTATAGCCCAGATGTTTTAAGCAGCATATTGTGGAATGCATCAGCTGTCATGTGCCTGCGGCAGGATTTGATGCCTGTTCGGCAGCATGATGATATGATTTCTGGGTGATAAATATTCCACCTTATACAGAAAACGTAAGGCCACACGGGCAACTTATTGATCCTATCCTTCGAAAACTCTTGGAGCACTATAAGGGGTGGAGGCTACTTTTTGTGGATGGCGGAATACTTAGTGGCATGCAGAATTCTGCGGGCGCGCGCGTTGATTACTGGGGCAATTAGCGTGCTGCTTTGAAAAAGAGGCGCTTGAGCCACTTGTAATTCTTTATGGCTGGTCGGAGAAATTTGGCGGAAAAATAGGATCAAAATAGCGGTAAGAACCTCTAACGGCATTGAAAGCGTAGGAAGCGCTGGAAGTTAGAGTTTCAGAGAAGGAGCGCCAATCTCAAATGCCTGCGAATCCGGTAACAAGCGCACATCAAAATAGAGCAGCATGCACAATTGCGCCCAAAAAGGTAAGCAGGCTGCACGTCTATTACGCGTAGGGCTTATACTTTGACTGCGTGTATCAGGAGGACAACATACAAAAAGCTGTGCAATCCGACAGGGGGTGGCATACAATAGCTGCTAGGGGCATCCCAACGCATATGCTTGTCTTTAACACGGACAGGAGAGATTCCGGGCCTGCCCGATCGGGAAAGATTGTTGCCAGAAACACCTGTTTTACAGTGTTCACAGTGCTTTAAAGCAATTTCTCACTTTTTTCTCGCTCGCGGCTGGGCGAACAGCGAGGATTGTAGCAGGCCCTCCTTGTTTTGGCTATTGTGCCCTGTATTGTTCGTTTTGTCCACCGCTTTCTTCTTTCTTTTCCTCTGCTACACCTCTCTTGTTCCTGTCACCACCATCACCACCGTCACCACAAGGCTCCATTTGCCACTCTTTAGCCAAGCAGGGCACTATACTTCACAGGTACCACGTTCTCTCACGCAGGATCTCACTTTCGTCCCTAAAAGAAAAAATAAACTTCATTCAAGGACAGGGCGTGTAAAAGATTTATCCAGATCCCAGATCCCAGATCCACGGAAAAACGAGAAGAATTGCACCATACAGCCAGTCACCCAAGGTCCCCCAAAAAATTGAATAGGATCACGGTGAGTTTTCTGAATATATCCTTCGGCGACAGTATTGAATATCATTACAAACATTTTGGTTTCTAGCTCTTGGCTAGTTTTCATCAGTTTTAATTAGCCGCCAAGAGGAAAACAAGGACATATCTGCGAAAAAAAGCTCCACCTCGCTTTTTCTTGTTGCTTCCAAATATAGCTTCGTGTGAACAAACACAATATTGCTTCTCCTGGATGCATTTTGTATGGACATATTTTCACAACAATTAACCCCAAAGCTTAACTTAATCCACTCGCTCTATGTCATACTAATTCCCAGGGTCTAATACTAAAATTTTTTTAACCCTTATTCTCTAACTCCACGCTCGTTTATTTAAACCCAGTCACTCTTTTCCTTGTTTCCGCAACAACAGCAACACTCGCTTTACCAACCAATTTGCCTTTATCGTATAAAATCTACGCCCAAATCAAATTCCACATTAGGACTTTAGTTTCCGCATACTATTTTCTAATTACGAACATTGCTAAATTTAATAGCAGAAATGTCATTTGAGTCCCCAAAAAAAGCAGGAAAAGGCTCTTTTGCGGATAACGCCAAAAGGCCGTCACTAAGCTTCCTGGATGACTCCCCGGGGTTATCCAGAACTCCAATAAAAGAAAAATTTAAGTCAATAATATCAAAAGCTTCTCACAGAAGCAGCACCGCTTCGTTTGGCTCATTCAACTCAAAAAGAAAAAGTTTTGAAGTTCTAAACGCAAGGGATGCAACCAACACTTCCGGTAAGCCAAATCTCACAGTGCAAGCGGAAAGTCCTGAAGGCGACCGCAAAAGAGAATCAGCGTCAACTTACTCAGAGACCAGTACAGAATTTAACAGCAGCTCCCCACTCCCGCCTGGTTCATTCATGGATGTCGACGATGATTATGAGTACTACAGATATTACTACAACTACCACCACCAGCAGCACCAAGGAACATCTTCTCATATAATAGAAAACCTTGAGAGCAGCGGTTCATCTAAGGATGCGGAAAAATCAGACGAAAACAACAACACTAACGGGAACAACGGTGGCAGCCATAGCAGCGCTAATAGTGGCAGCAGCAGCAGTGGTAATGGTAAAAAGGATATTGTTGAATTCCGAAAAAGAAATATCGTCGACGAACCAATATCAGAGGAGGCCACAAAGTCAAGTATTATGCTCAGTCCCTCTCAAGGTGAAAGTGACGAGCCAAAGCTTGATATACTAAGTGTATCCACAGACTTATCTTCCGGATACAAACATAGAATAAGTGATGATGACGAAATTGAACGACAGAAAAATAAAGATGAGCAACAGAATAAGAGCGCTGCCAGACAATTGATTTATGTCCCCAAAAGCGCTAATAATTCAGGTAAGAGAAAGTCGCATCCTCCATCTTCTACTAGTGTCAATACTTATATTACTACTGAAAGTTTTCATTCTGCCGTCAGTGATTTAGATGATAATCAGTCCCAGGCGACAACTGACATGTCCACTCAACAACGAAACTTGTCTCAGGCAAATTTATTAGTTCCAGGAAGTGATGGGAACAAGAGAGGCAGCAATGATCCAAGGTTTTCTACAAATAGTAGAAATACATTGAAAAACATTTATTCTGCTTATCTCAATGACCCAGATGATGCAAATAATCAAGCTGATGTCGGAAGCAAAACCAGATTGTCTAGTATTTATGATAGCAATAGAGCCAGCACAATAGCACCTAACTCCAATAGAAATACCGTCACTCCAAGTTTATTAGATGCTATGGCAAGTAATATAAATAGCCACCCGTTACCAGATATTAACAGGTACGGAAAATTGGGATCGGCATCAACGCTTTCTTTGAAAAGAGATGTCACAAGTATGCAAAGGGGCCAAAGTCGCTCACAGCAGCATTTCAGATCTAAGTCAAGTTCGATAAACTCTATTGACGTTGCTGACGTGAAAGCAGCAGTAGTTCACGCCTCTGGTGCTTCTCCTCCAAGTTCCAGTGGTTCATGCCATACCAGATCTAGAAGTGTTTCCAGTGGTCTTTCGTCTTCTAGTGGCAAGAGCAATAAAAGAAATTCAAAAGCCTCAGAGAACATTATTGGCAACAATTCCAGCAATAGATTGTCACAGGGATTTTATTTTGAATCCGAAGAGCCTCTTGAAAACAGCGGTGCTCAGGATAATAGTTTTTTCAGCCCTCGCCCTTCCCAAGAACAGCGTAGATTTTCTAACGCGTACAGTAAGGCGCAAACAAAATTCCCGTTGCTTGGTTCACCTTCATTATTCGGCGGCAACAATGTGTTGGCAGGTCCTTCAAGGAACGTGAATAGGGACACAGTCACCACCGCTAATACATACACCTCGTCCAGCTATGGTGGTTCCAATTACAGATCATCATATCAAACCAATGTCACCTCTCCAACCGCCACATACAATCCGACATCCAAGCAGCCAACTACTTTGCAACATCAACACCATTTGTCTGGAGCTGCTAATAGCAGATATACTAGCAAAGATTATTCTTTGGCAGATCCAGAAACCGGCGGCGAAAATAGATTTGATTCTTACGATAAGAGGTTACAAGAGTTGCAGACAAACCTCAACGAAGAAGCTGAAGAAGACGACGAAGACGATATTGATTTAGGTGATGACGACGAAGATGAAAGAAAAATTAGAAATGGAATTAATGATAATGACAACGATTCAATTTTTGTCCCACCTTATCTCAACAACACCGCTCATACCCAGTCCAGTAGCTTTTCGTCTTCGAGAAAAAATGGTCAGGAGAGTTTCAAATCGTCCAAATCTAATAACAATCTTAATGCTGCAACTTTAGCCGCTGCAACTAGTGCTGCGGCTACTGAATCTGCCATTGCTGCTAACCAAACTGCAATTTCAAATCCATCCCCTCCATCCCTTCGAAACCAGCCAAACGATGTGCCAAATTTGTTAAACGATGATAAAAAGCTTTCCATAAGATCAATCTCATACCAACCGACCAAAGATATAACAATCAGATCCACCACTAACAGCGGATTGGTCAGACCAAGTACTGGCTTCCATAGTAATAATGCTTTTGCTACTCCAAACCTCAACAACAACAAATACTACAGCAATGCATCCCCAATCACCCCATTTTCCCCTCTCTCCATCCAGAATGACAAGTATATCAAGTCGATTAATGACGAAACAATGGATCGTGTAGGTTCTTTACGCGATTCTTCATACTCGTCTCAAGGAGTTCATAAATTCAAATCCACCTCAAAAAGCAAATTGAAGCCATTCAACTTGAAGCCATCCGGCGCTTTTGAAAAGCAAGCCAGTAATGACAACGATGCTGGCATTTCCAACATTGATGACATTGAACAATTGAAGTATAATTACAATCACAACTACGTAGGACAGGATACTCACGATGGTCTCAAGTGTTCTAATAATACCGCTGTACTTCTACTTCTCATCGGTATATTCGTTCCTCCATTGTACCTTGTGATATGCTTTGGCTTCCTTGATCACTCTGTTGGCCATATTCCAAGAAAATACAAGTTGATTGCTGCTGGCTTGTCTATGTTTGTCACGGTTCTCAGTATAGTTGGTATCTGTGTTGGTTTTGGTGTGGGTCTCACTTAATTTTGTTGAAAAGTGAAAAAAATTATGAGTTCTTGGCTTACGTTACGTTTTACGTCATTTATCTTTGGTTTCACGTCGTTGGCTGCGGTTTTTGATTTCATATACAATTTGATTTATAAATTTTTATTTCTTAGCTTGATTCTTCCATTTTCAATTTTGTTTGTCTTGTTGCTCTCCTTCTGTCCCTGTTCTTTCGAGTTTTACTGTTTGCTTTTTGTTTTCTGTTTTATATTTTTTCATTATTCCCCCTTGAGTTTTTTACCATCCTGCCCTGTTTCTTTTGTTTTGTCACTGTTCTTTTCCCATTCTTCATAGTATTTTTATTCTCATCATTGCTTCTGTCATGAATAATTGATAATCTGTTTCTTTGTTGTTCTCTACATTTTAGATTTTTGTTTTGCGAACTTTCTTTTTAGTGCCAATAAGTTAATTTAACTGTCTATCTACTGTCACATTTTTTTTGCAAAATTCGGTCTACGGTGTAGACTGGTAAACTTTTAACTGAATGCTTTACTTTTCGTACTACTCTTTATTTGCTATTTGTCTTCTAAGCCGTAGTGACGATCATCACTAAGGTCTCCTCTAGGATCTGCAGAATGGCTTCTTCACGGCTTCTCAGAGCCAAGTTTGTACAAACTGATATTCCGTATGGTAGTTGCTCCCACTCATGAGCCATACCACATTTAAGCTTTCATCCGCGCGTTATCTCCTTTTGCGGTCCCGACGTCCGATAAATCGTTTATTCCGTAATGAAAAGGTTAGTGGCCCTGCCATGTGACATACCTTGATCGGCCGATGGTCCAGTTTGCCCCGTTTGGGCGCTTATTTTCGCTGGATTATGGGAAAGGGTGAATATATTGCTACTTCATTTCTCGGGCGCGCCCATTGGAAAGTCATCTCTACTAGCACTGGCAGCTTTTAAAAACTGATTAAAAAATTAAAATCAAAGTTTAGATTATTTGGAAAATACTGAGAAACTATCTCTCTATTGATTACTTTCTTGAGAAAGGCACAGAAAGAAGAGACTTGGTCAATACGTCACGCAGTTTAATATTGAGTCAGAATTGAAGTTAGTAAGTATTTACAATATTGTCACAATGCGAAAGTGGTTGAAGCTTCTGAGGAACTTTCAATTATCATTAATATTGGAAGTGTGAGCAAATGGAAAAGTTGAGGATCTTGGAGAGCAGTTTTGAAATTTGATGTTTGCCGTTTGATATATCAGTCTCTTTGGGAATTCACAGACAGACGACTTTTGTTTCGGTAGACCTCACTGTGTCCATTTTCTCAACTCTGGCTTCCGTCGAAACTTATCAGGAGTAGGCAAAGGATGTTAGAGCCTAGAAATTTTGGGAGATCGGCGCATCGAGTGCACGGCATCACAAGACAAAATAAGTACAAATTGATTCAGAATCCTTCATCACGCTTAGCACGCCAAGATTATTGTCTTTATCTGAGCACAGTGAGCACATAATGAATCTACAGCTTGAGGCCATCATACTGACCACTAATTAATTTAATTGTATTTTAGTACCTTTCAGTTTGTTTTCTGCATTAACATATCGGTCATATTTTTTTGATTAGCGTTAAACCTTGACATTGTTATCTAGTGTATCGGCAACTTTCTTGGCTTTGGTTTTACATTACCGGGAAAAAGTAGAAATTACAAGAAGCTGAGAACTTAAATCAACCAGATCTACGAAAGCGCATTAAAATACTACGATACGTTGTATTTTCAGTCATTTTATAAAGAAATAAGTTTAGTTTTGCTACAATTGCACCTCATTGGATTGATCAAAAGTGAAGGCCCATTCTATTCTTGAAAACGACAATAACAATTGTACACGCTTTGCGAAGCCATATTCACTTGCAACGGATTTATACCACACGTTCTGGTGCCAGATCTTATCACATCATAGCTTTAGGATTGTGGCTTGTTTGCAATTATTTAACTAGACGTCACAATCATCTATCAAAGATAGTGCGTGGTCTGTGGACTGAACTTAGCCGTCTTTATAACTCTCCTAGCATCGTTAAGGTTGGCTTTTTATTGTAAAACTAAAACTCAACGAACCTGGTCGCTCACATTGAAAAGAACACCGTATTAGAATTACGACACAAAACAATCAATAACAAATATTCTATAATAACCAAGATGGGTAACGTTGCAGGCAAAGAAGAAAGATACAATGGCGATGATTCTTCTTCAGGAACAGGTAGAAGGAGGGGCAATAGCATTGGTACTTTGGGTGTTCGTGAAATGTTGAATCCTTCTGTCAATTACAGAAAGAAGAAATCGTTAAAGGAGAAGGAAGCATTTAAAGAACAAATTGTGAGGGATCTCATAGTCACACACGAGGAATCCATTGATGGCGGCTTTCTTGCACCATATGGCGTTTACAGCGCCAATCAGGATTACGCTACGGATATAGTACGAAGACTAATCATAGAAAGAAAAATGGCTCCTTTTTATCTACCATTGCAAGATTTTGACGAAGGTTGGAGTGATGGTGAATTGCTAGTTCAATTAGACAATCTAACGTTGCATGCTCCAATAAACGGTGAAATTGAAGAAACCACCATTCTTGACCCAAATTCAAAACATTATCAAAAACATTTACAAGCTAGATTATTTGAAAAGCTGTTATTGGAAAAGAGGATTTCGTGGCAAAATGAAGCTCAAAACAGATATGCCAGGGACAAGAAGTTGGCGTACGTTAATGGGTTCAGAAAAGAAAATATACCTTCTAAAGATCTCTTATTGAGATTGTACAAAGAGGCTAAAGAGTGCCCAATTTGTTTCCTTTATTATCCAAATAACTTCAACTATACCCGTTGTTGCGTGCAGCCAATATGTTCCGAATGTTTTGTGCAAATAAAAAGATTGGAACCTCATCCTCCCCACGATGAGCATGGTAATACCAATGATTTGGCTAATACCGCTCCCAAGGATTTGATATCCGAACCTGCCAAATGTCCGTTTTGTGCAATGTCCAATTTTGGTATAACGTATGCTCCACCAAAAGACATGAAAACAGGATATGGGGGATTACATGCTTGTGACTATAAGACACAAACTAAACTGAAAGATTTGCAACCACCAAATGGCGACTCTGCAATAACTGTGACAAGTGAAAGCGTTGAATCTTCGGAACGTAAATCTCAACGTCGTCACTCGCTTCCTCCTGAACATGCTAGTGTCATTACTACGGACTACATAAGGCCAGACTGGGAAAGAAGATTAAATTCTGCAAGAATGAAGTTGGCTCGCAGAAGTGCTGCTGCCACTGCCATACATGCATCTTCATTACTAATGAATGAAACCGGTAATGGCCAAACTAGAACAACTCGAACTGATTCAAATCATGATTTGGAACAGAGAATGATTGAGGAGGCCCTTAGGCTATCGCTATTGGAAGAAGAGGACAGACAATCTAGACAGAATCGAAATTCTAAGAGATAATTCTGTTAAGCGCCTATGTTGCAATTGAGCTACGATTTCACTGACAAAATGTGCATGATGCTGTTTATACAAAATCCTAAGCGGCGCCCGTATCTAATCTTCTTTTTTTATTACACTAATTTTCTTTACACTTTTTATTTTATTTGGGGCACTGCTGTATCTTTGCGTTTTGTTTCTTTATATATTTTGACTATTATCGGTTTCTCAATTTTCATTGTTATTCAACTCTGTACAATATACAGCTTCAAAAGCAGGGTTTACAAGATTATATGAGCATTCAAGAACATTTTGTGACTAGTTGTGTTTTTCAAATAAATGAAAACTAGCTGAAGCATTTATAGAGATTCGTTTTGATGCGCATTTCTATGCTTTTGCGCGCTTAACTATGCATGCACCACACGCTACGCGATGATTTCCTAATTTTTTTAGCGTAAGCAGAAAAATTTGGAGTACCCGAAGATTATCTGGAAATCACAAAGAACTCAGCTTCTACTAACGCAATAATCGACTACGCATCCATTTAAACGTACATGAACCAGCTGAAAGAGCTACCGACCATAACATAAGTACGTCTTACTCCGAAAAGCGTCGCTTCGAATAAATAAAATTTGCAAAATGCCATTATCAGAAAAAGCTCAAGAGCTCCACAGCAAAATGATGGAGCATCCACCAGGAAGTTTTTTTGACCAATCGGAACTAGAGAAGCTCATCAACGTGAGCACTAAGTTTCTTCTTGAACTCGTTCAGGAACTTGTCAACTTACAATATCTCAAGCTAGTAACACAGAACAATGTCTTGAAGTTCTCCGCCGTCCAGCGCTCCGAGGCCGAGAAGGTCTCTAAGATGACAGAGGAAGAAAAGATGATCTACTCTCATATCGAAGCCGCAGGGAGAGATGGTATATGGCAAAAAACCATCAAGACGAAGACAAATTTACATCAGCACATATTCACCAAGACCTTGAAGAGTTTAGAGCAGAAGCGTTACATCAAGTCCATCAAGGATGTGAAGCACCCGACAAGAAAAATATACATGTTGTACAGCTTGCAGCCTTCCATTGAGTTGACTGGCGGTCCATGGTTCACTGACTCTGAACTAGACACTGAATTTGTTGAAAGTTTGCTTAGTATTGTGTGGAGGTTTATTGCATCTAAATCGTATCCTAATCCGTTTCCAGGTGCTGGCGGGAGCAGCAGCGAGAAGATCAATCAAGAACAATGCTCGTATTCAAGTAATTTTGAGGACTACCCATCATTGCAGGACATTCTGGCCTTTATCGTTAAATCGGGGATCACGTCGGTAGAGCTTTCAGTCAACGATATCCAAGCTCTTTGCGATGTGCTTGTTTTTGAGGATAAAATAGAAAAGCTTCCTTTACTAGATGCTTACAAGGCTACCTGGCAGAGTGTTTTAGAATCTGGTGGCGGTGTTCCTGAAGGTGAAAATCCAATGGCTTTGAGAGAAACTTCATTTAGCATTTTCGACTTTTTCACACAGATGCCTCCTAGTGAAAGCGATCCTGATGTCATGTATCTCGACAACTGGATCAATGCCTAAGTGGTCTACTAACAAAATAATGAACATAATGTATATTGCACAATCTGGCTTTTCAAAGCAGTTTCAAAATTTACCAAATTAAGTCAATGCAAGAACCAAAAGCATCAACACAATCAATATTATAGTACACGTCAAAATAAGGCACTTTTTAGTCTTAAGACTTCTTCGTTGACTTCTGTTAGCTTTAGTAAGCTGTCTATCTGCTCCCTGAACATTATCATTATAGCTGTTTAAACTGTTCTCAATATTGTCAATCATGAACCCCTGGTCAGCCACCAATGTATCCAAATCTTTGAAAATCATATTTAGTTCTGTTATTGACGATTCAATGTTTTGGATCTCTTCTTCTCTTTGGTTCACCATTTGTGTGTGATACACCAACTCTTCGTTATTTATAGGGTCTAATTCCTTGATTAATTGTGACTGTATTTGTGGTACATGCAATGGTCCTAATGTAGCGGCTTTCGAGGCCGCCTCTTCTTCTTCTTGAATCAATAACTGTTTCAATTCTCTTTGTTTAATGAACTCTTTGAATTCCTGCTGCGTGTCCTGAAATGCCAGTAGCGATAATGATATTTCCCGGAGAATTTTATCTTTCTGTAGAGACTGATTTCTGGTTAACTTCACTTTTCCATCATCCATATATATATTATCTTTGTATCCATCTTCACCGTCACCGTCACCGCCACTGTCTCTGTAACCTCCTTCTATTAGGTTATCGCTGTATCCATAACTATTCAGTTCATACACAAAAGACGAAATTAATGAATTTTTGGGTTCCATTAGCTGTTTGAATAGTTCATTCGTGGAACTTACGAGCTCCACAATGCGCAGCTGAAGACTGCTAACGTTGCTGACGTTGCTGTTGGACTGTGTGCTGTTAAATCTCGACACAAGAGTGTTCTGTAGCTTGCGTATATTATTGATGTTGTTATTGATTTTGAACAAGTTGTTCGATATCTGCTCAATGACAGCCTGGAAGGACACAGTTGGGTCTCCGGCTTCTAGATCATTATTGGCATTAGATGTCATTTTATGGTGAGTACCTTTACACTTTATCTTCTGTCTGTACTTTTGGTTTGCATTATTGTAAAGATCACTTATTGCTGGTTAGAGTTAATGGTGAAAGAGTGTGAAAATGTTGATAACAACTGAACTGATCGAGGTATATAATTTGATGCAGCGCGATAACAATAGTTTAGATTAAGACGTGCTTCAGTTTTTGCCACTAGATGAGCAAAATCCGCAGTGAAGTTGTCACATTCCGTAGCACACCGGGGCGGTATTGAGAGAACCGAGAATTGATATACCAACAGCTCGGATGTGAATCGTGCTGTTGTTTTACTAAGAATTGCCTACTCGGGACTTATTAAGTTTAGAAACCGACCCATAAATGTGCAACTACCTTACAGCAAGTCCGCTCTGTGCAATTGAAAAATTAAGAAAAAAAAGTGCATTTTCAGCCCTATCTAAAAGCACATGACAAACGGAACGCTTCTATCAAATGAAAAATGAAGTCGGCCTGTAAGCTAGTGGAAAATCACGAAAAAAATTAAGAAAAAAAAAGTGAATTTCCAAAGAAGCGCTGGAGGTTTCAATGTAGTGAACGTACCTAACCATCAATAGCTGATCTAAGAATAGTCTGTTATTTACACTTAAAAGTGATTATATCTAGTTCAGTTAAAGGAAAATAACTATACATTACCATCAATAATCAAAATGGGTGTTGAATCTGCTTTATCTTACGCCGCTTTAATCTTAGCTGACGGTGAAGTTGAAATCACTTCTGAAAAATTGTTGACTTTGGTCAACAAGGCTAATGTCAATGTCGACAAAATCTGGGGTGACATCTACGCCAAAGCTTTGGAAGGCCAAGACATCAAAGACTTGTTGACCAACATTTCCGTTGGTGCTGCCCCAGCTGGTGGTGCTGCTGCTGCCACCGGTGGTGCTGCTGCCGGTGCTGAAGAAGAAGCCAAAGAAGAAAAAGCTGAAGAAGCTGCTGAAGAATCCGATGACGACATGGGCTTCGGTTTGTTTGACTAAGCAAGGAGTTCATGAGTAATGTCCTTTTTCTTTCTAGTTTCAAATCACCAACAAACCAAGAATGGGATTAGACTGTTAATGTATTTTGTGATCGAAACCACACGTGTATGAGGAGAATATCAATTAAAAAAGGTGAATTATAATAGAGTTGAATCAATTGTTCAAGATGTCATTTGTAAATTATACAAATTTTAATTATTGGTTTAACCGTTATTTTTCCGGTTTCGTTATTTTCTTTCATGCAGTAACATTTTTGTGGTTACTTTGCATTGTATAATTATAAATTTACGCCTTTTTCTTAATCATAAGATGTTTTGTCATCAGAAATCTATGACGGTTTACCTGCAAAATGGTTCTCCGAGTTTCTTGACTTTCTCAGCTTGAATTACTAGTTCTATAGATTTTGGCACTTCAGAATTAATTGTAGATTCGATGCATACGACAATAGCGCTATCAGTAAATCCATTACTGAAAGTGCCAGATTAAATGTTATTTTGGCTATTATTGGCTGGTATTATATATCAACGCAACAAAACTGCCAAACTATTTATAAATGGCCGGTTTGAAGAACCAAGTTTGTGCTGTGGCCAGATACATAGTTTTTGAAACTGTTAGCGAATTGTGTTTATTAAATGTATCACGTTATGTCACATTACTAATGGTGCCATTAAAACTTCAGATAAAATCAAAAACTACAAAATGTAACGCTTACAGGCTTTAAACAAGTGAAAAAACATCATTAGAAATAGTTTTCTTTGTATTAATTTGTTTGATCAAACAGCAAAAGAAAGTGGATTGAAGTTATAATGACACAGACATAGAAAGTGAACAGAAAATAGATAAACAAAACCAATTTCTTTAACGGTAAGATTTTTGGAATCTGGCACGAGCGCCACGACCACCGAATTTCTTTGGTTCCATTCTTCTGGAGTCGGCAATCAACAAGGTTCTGTCGAAAGAGGTGAAAGCTTTCTTGAGTTCGTTCTTGGATTGTTCATCAACGTACTTTTGGTGGTAAGCAACCAAACCCTTGGCAATAGCTTGTCTGATAGCGTAAACTTGGGAGACGTGACCACCACCACTGACACGAACTCTAATGTCGACGTTAGCGAATTTGTCCAAACCAACAACTAACAATGGTTCGTAGACCTTGAAACGCAAGATTTCTGGTTCAACATTGGTTATTGGGGAACCGTTGACCTTGATGAGACCTTTACCAGCCTTGACGTGGGCAACGGCGGTGGCAGTTTTCTTTTTACCAAAAGTCTAAAGAAAGTTAGTATTTCATGCGCTTTTTTATTTATGAAAGTCCGGTGTCAAAAGAGTAAAAACCAAGTATCTACCATGTCTGTAAATTTGTGATAACTTGTACTTGGAGATGATAATTTTCTAACATCAAAATTGGTAATTGCAGTCAGGATGTTTGCATCTATTCTCAATGATAATAATAAAATTGTCTCCGTTCTTCTAGTTAATTCGAACATTCAATAAAGCACAAGCTTAATAATGCCAAAGATTTGATAAAGGGATCCTGTAAGATGATTGTTTATAGAATGCGCTGGAAATATGTTTCAAGGCGCTCAAAATTTGCTGTTTGATATAATTCTGAAATGCGACTATATGATACAAAATCCGATAATCCACACAGCTCCACTTTTGAACAAATATCATTGATACATGGTTTTACAGTCGCTTCATTCGCTTGTTTTGCGATTATAATAATAATTCAACGCTTTCCATTTGCTTTATGATATTGTTTGTATATCGAAAATTCAATGACTGATCCAATTTACTCGACATTACGAAAATATACTCTTTGTTTCTCTTTTAACATGATCTTGAATCTAATTTTGACGATTATAACATACTTGAACACTTGGAGTAGACATCCTTACTGATTTGCTTTACCTTAGGTACGTTCTATCAACCGGTGATACACTATAGAAAAGGTGGTTTAATTTTTTTTTCTTTTGATATTTTTCCAAAACCTCTCTGACTCTGCGCCAACGCATACTACGGGAAGAAGGGCAAAAAAGAGAAAAGGCAGAGGGGAGTCGGCTCCTAACCTCCCGCTGGAAGGAGAAAGTATAGTCACGAAAAAAGCCCTTACTGTGGTCAGGCGCCGGTAAAGTGACTATGCAACAGGGCTTCATCAGTCACATCCAAAGAAAAAATAAAGTTGATCATAAATCTTCAGCCCTGCTGCAGTATCACCTGCTTCTCTGAAGGGCTAAAGATAGCAGAGATTGTGACCCTCACATGACCACGTTGTATATGAAAAAAAAATGAAAAGCCAAACACCCCATAGTGTGAGCGAACCACGGCCCTTCTTGTAACCCTACGGAACCGATCTGATTTTTTTTCCGTCAGGGAAAAATTGTGCTTTTGCAGTAGTGATACTGGTGCGAGAAAATAAGTAAAAAGAAAAAAACTTTTGAAAATTGGATTATCATACTGAATCCAGTTCAGCAAGATTAAACAGGTGTAACAGTAAAAATGGGTATGTTAAGGTGCAATTTGGTTGGAATAACAAATGAATCAATGAGAGAATCTATTTTGATAGAAGTGTGTTTATGGGAGTATGGTTTTTATCGTTAAAGCGGTTCATCAATCAAAACATTAAGGTATCAATTTATCGAGTACACTAAGTTTTGAAGGTAAAACATAATCAATTACCACCACTACAAGTGTCATATTTGAGTGTACACGTTGAGATCTTTGGAGCGTAAATCAGAACTATCAATGTTCTATCTAAGTTTTTCAAATAACATGGTTATGAATTGATGAAGATTGAAAAATGTTAAATTTTGGCTATTTCTCAGTAACCTTCCCCGAAACATAACAACATTCAAATTGCTTTTGTCAATGCGGTAACGCCAATAAGATATTCAAGAGTGCCGTAATAAGCGTCTTTGTACAATACTTGAAATGAATTGCTAATTATAGATTGCCAGCCCATAGAGAATTATCAATAGTACAAACATTGTGAAATGAGATTGGCCAGTACCGCAAGGCTTATCGATATATATCGTGTCTACTCTTTCAAGTTCATTTGTGTTACATCCAAGAAGGTATCAGACCAAAGTCAGAATGATACTAACTGTCATCCTATAGCTATCTCCAAGAACTTACCACTTTTAAAAAACCATTTCAGAAAGCACTGGCAAGAAAGAGTCAAAGTTCACTTTGACCAAGCCGGTAAGAAGACTTCCAGAAGATTGGCAAGAGCTAAGAAGGCTGCCGCCATTGCTCCAAAGCCACTCGACTTGTTGAGACCAATCGTCCGTGCTCCAACCATCAGATACAACAGAAAGGTCAGAGCTGGTAGAGGTTTTACCTTGGCTGAAGTCAAGGCCGCCGGTTTTACCCCAGCTTACGCCAGAACCGTTGGTATTGCCGTTGACCACAGAAGACAAAACAGATCAGAAGAAGGTTTCCAATTGAATGTCAACAGATTAAAGGAATACAAGTCCAAATTGATTGTTTTCCCAACCAAGGGTAAGAAGCCATCCGCTGAACAAGTCTTGTCCACCGAATCTGTCTTCCCAATTGAACAACCAGCCGCTATTTCTGAAACCAAGGCTATATCCGAAGAAGCCAAGTCTTTTGAAGCTTTCAGAACTTTGCGTTTGGCTAGATCCGACAAGAAATACGCTGGTGTCAGAGAGAAGCGTGCCAAGGAAAAGGCTGAAGCTGAAAATGACAAGAAGAAGAAATAAGCAAATTCGAAACCACTTATTTGATTTGATTCATAACGTTTTTTCTCTTTGTTTGTTGAGATATGTATAAACCAAAATAAAAGCAATTAAGGATGGGTACATCATTAAACACTATTTTTTAGTCATCATGTTTTTTTCTTTATTACTATTTCAAGCTTAATTAATGTTTCTGTATTTTCGTTTAAATGTTTGACGCGGCGTAAAAATCTAGAGAATATTTTAGAACCGTCTACTTTTGCATGTAAATCTGTCTAAAGCCATTTTGATGCGAACAAGTATCCCATCAAACTAGCATGCATGTCTGGGAATGGTGCTTTCTATATTTTTGAGTATCAGCTTCGAACGGGTTACATGATCTATGATTAAAACTGTGCAGAATACTTGTTAACTTACAAGAAAGGGAAATCGTAGCAGGAGCAAAAGCAGAAAACTTGCTATTGACAGTGCGATATACAAAACCACAAATCAGTTCAAGCAATATAGGCCACTCTACAATATAAGTAACTACCGGTACGAAATACAAAAATAAAAAGGTTGAAAATCATAACAAAAAATGAACAAAAATCTTAAATAAAACAAAATACAACAAACAAATAAACAAAAAAAGAGAAGCAAAAAAAAAGGGCTAAGTCGTAAGATTATAAAATTACAGTATGCGATTTGTTGTTAATGATATACAAGATCATTAGAAGCCTAGTATGTCTGGTCCTCATCGATAGTATCATTGGAGTTCAAGTTGGCAGAGTCCTTGTCGCTATCGCTAGAACTTTGATGCAACGGCTTGAAATCAATATTCATTTTTGGTCTCCCGGCTGCAGCGGCTGGGTTATAGGCAGCAGGTCTGGATAATAAGTAGTTTATGCTTGGAAGCTTGGTAGTAGCTCTTTTGGACTCATTACCCACACCTTCGAAAACCGGTCTAAAGCTATTCAAACTTGGCAACTTTCTATTCAAAACTTCGTCAAAGCCACTGCTTCTACTTGTTACAGTAGGTATACTAAGCTCACCATTTGACTTTCTGGCCTTTTGAGTCCTTTCATAAGACGTAGAAGATGCCAATAATGCTTGAGAAGCAAGCATGTTCAAGGTATCGTAAGCCCTAATATTGCCAGGAGTTTTGGCAGCAATGGTACTAGAACCGGCTGATCTTGCTGGGGAAGAAGATGAGGATTGTGAGTTTGTGATAGGTATCGGAAGCACCCTATTTACATCTTGCATGTTGGAGGAAATAGTGCTTGTTGGGCTTTGTGTAATGATAGTGTGATCTGGAGAAATGGTGGTGTCATTAGGATGATATTTGCTGTTAATGGAGTTCAAAGCATCAGGGTACTGCAGCTTACAAGTACCTTGCGAAGGCTGTTGTCGTGCCTGCTGTTGCTGCTGTTGTGGCCGTTGTGATTGCTGTAATTGGTTCAATTTTGCTTGAGATTGTGGAGATTTTGTGGTTGCTTTCTGTGCAAGTTGTTGACTCTGTTGCTGGAAAGGTTGCTGCTGAACGATTTTGAATCTTGGTGGTGACTTCAATGATTTTTTTAAAGATTTAATCTCGTTTTCCTTTCCTTTGAGTTGATTTTTGGCTTGATTATACTTGACTTTATACTTGAGCGCTTTCTTGCCCAATTCGCGATTCTTCAAACTCATGACTTCAAAGCCGTCTAAGGACTCTCTTGCAATTTTCTTCAAACTTTCGTATTTTTGGAGTTTAGTTTTTTCATCTTCATGAGAATCCCTATCCAAATTGTATTCAAACTTAATTTTTTCTAACTCTCTTTTCAACAATTTGTTTTCAACCTCATTCCTACTGTAAAGGTCTTGATTATTTTGCACAACAAGCTTGGCTTCTAATTTATAAAAGTTCAAGTTGTTCTTCATTTTGACTAATGAGTCTGTCAAAAGCTTTATCAATGCCTCGTTGCTCATGTTTGGCTCTTTGTCAACTATATCTAGCTCACTCAAAATATTACTATTGTCTTCGTAAAAAGAACAACCGACATCAAGCTCATTTTCGCCTAATCTTTTCTTACTAACAGCAATTAGCTTTGCAACTTTATCAGTGAACTCGTCTTTCTCGATAAAAGACGTGGTGCCAATACTCATTAGTGTGGATGATTGATTCACGTTCAATTCGGAACTCATTTCTTTCATGGACTGAGTAGATTCATCGTGGACATTGGTGCTTTCGTGAATGACGTCGTGCTCGTTACCAAAACTGTCTATAAGAGGCGTAGAAGTGATTGGTGATTTGCCCACTTGGGTCAAATCTAGCTGAATAGTCGTGTCAGAATTCTTATTTTGAAAAGTTTTGTTGTGGATGCTGTTGTCAAAGACGCGACTGTGGTTGAAAGTATGGCGCAATTTAGGGGTTTTCAAGAGCGACTGATTTTTGACGACAATTTTGGATGGCGATTTTGCAGCCGCCACGGCATTACTGTTATGGATATTGGAGTTATTGGTAATGGTTTTTGGCGCCTTTAATTTTGCGTCTTCGCCGGACCCTTCATGGCTGTTCATATTGTTGTTCAAGCAATTTTGGCTTGACTCCGTAAGAGGTTTCAAAGCAGACATGGCAGAGGTATTGCTTCAAAAAATCAAATAACTGGCTGTACTTTTCGAAAGAAACTGTGGTGATTCAAAGTGCTACCAGAAAAGCAAGATTAAAATCAAAAAGCAAAACCAAAATCAGGAAAACCAAAACAACACGTCGAATTGATACAAATAGCGCATCAATAGAACGGAAGAAGACGCGTCTATTGTGGATGCGTTTAAGGACAGTCTCTGCTGAAAAGACAGGAATTTTTTGATATCAGAAAACTGATCTTAAAGAGGAGATAATAAAAGACAAGAGATAAACAAAATTTTGAGATATAGTATTTTCGCTAAAAGTCGCGCGCCGCGAAAAGAAAAGAACAAAAAGCTCTCAAACATAAACAGAGGCGTCAGATCCACACATATGGTACCTATGCGTCCTTTTTTTGTTTTGCGTGTTCGTGATTAGCGCGTCTCCATACAGAGATATACGTTTATAGAACATTTAACATACATTTACACAGAGGCACGTCTCTGGAGAAATTGTTCGGATTGCGAGCTGCCTAATAATACAAGTTTCAATTGTTTTTATACTTTCAATGATACGCAAAGGCACAAAAAAAATCTAAAGAAAATGAAAGAGCAGCAGGAAATGCCAGACATTCTGTGATATTATTGTAAGAGTAGAGCGTATGAAGTGTGGAAGTGTAGAAAGTAGCTATTCCCTTTGCGCTACTAACCATCCCCCACAGTAGATACACTCCCTAATATTATTCCAAAAGAAGTTGAGTAGCTTGCTTCCGTTTATCAGTTCCGTGTTATCCAACAGTGCTTCTTCCTCAAAAGCCAGAGGAGCAGTGTCTGGTGCCAAGTATGTTCTTTTGCATATTACACACTTTCTCACATTCGGGTAGAATAAGGGAAGTAGCGTAAATGAACACCGTTGCCACTCCGATCCATTTGTAGAAACTATAGAAGCAAAGTTAGAATTATTTTTGAAACCGAAGTCAAATTCTAGGGTACAAAGGCCTCCGTAAAGGTTAAATTTGACAACACTCGTCTTTTCGATTGCCGGTGCTGAAATCCCGTGAAGCTTCTTTCGTACCATATACATGCTGTCATAAATTGCCTTGTCGTAAACGTTATCGAGTGACACTTTGTAATGCTCTATATGGGCTAATATGAGGTTGCTGAGATTTTCAAGCAAGGTTTCTATTATTTTTGGGTAGAGCTCATTATAAATTGAAGAGTTCAACTCGTAGCGCAGCTGATTTTCTTTTTTGAGCTCTTCTGAAGGCATCTCAAAAATGGTATATTCGGGGGGACTTGGCTTTTTTATTAAAACTTGGAAAAGCTGTAAAGTCTTGATTTCCGGTTTAGAGAATTTCTGAAATAAATTCTTCTTCAAAGATACCTCGAAATTTATTGAGCTGATGTCACCAATTGCGTGGTTTTCTGTAGAACTTATCAAATCTTTAATGAGTGTTTCGTATTGTTCAGTAATTAGAGTATTATCATACCGAATTTTTTTAAAATATTTTTGCTTTAACACGCTTTTTTCAAGTAGAAAGTTTAAAGGACGAGTAGACAACAGATTCCAGTCATCAATGCTGATAATGTCCTTAATCTTTACCTCTTCCTTTTCAAATTTTGTAGTTATAAAGTTTAAAAGTGACACAAACTCGGAGGCAGGCTTTTGCTGAATACTATTTGGATTGTAAAGATGATAGTGGATGGCAATGGTATCTTTGAGCTTCCCTTCACGTATGCCAAAAACTTTGAAATATTCTGACCCTATTTCATTGAACGATAGCTTCTGAGATATGAAATTGTGGATTTCAGGATAGCTTTCTTGTCCGGTTGTGAGACTCATTCCATTTTCTTTAGTGAGTTGAAGTTTAAGTAGCCAATCATCCTTTATGCCTCCTTGCACAGTGTCTATAATACTGTCTAACAAAATAATCTCAACAAAGTTTTTTTGGTCTTTTAGCAAGATATGAAACTCTCCATACTTTGGAAGCTTTGACAGAAATGACCTATTGATGTTTGGGATGTATGCTTTTATCACACTTGCGAATAACACAACTATTACAGGGCCGTACTCAGTGGAATCGATCACCTTTAACTGCTGCACTTTTGACTTACTTGGTCCTTTCAAAAGCTGATTCTCGCCCTCGTATCCTAATTTATCATCTGCTTCTGAAAACGATATGGTGAGTAACCGCACTGAGTTGTCTGATAAAACATAGGAGATGGCTGACTGGTGCTTGTCTCCTATTCGTTCCCATTTAGACCAGGCAAGCTCTATGACACTTTTGACATCTTTCTCAGATGGCACCACATCCTTCACAAAAATTTTATGAGCAGAACTGTTACCGTCAATATTAAAAATAAATATCTCACCTGATTCAGTCCCCATTGCAAATAGCCTCAAATCATCTAGAGGCTTACCCCACGCGAATGAGTGCGCTCTAAGTCGCTGAAAAGTTGCCAATGGCACGGTCTCTTCACTCGGGTCAATATATTCATAGAGTAGTTGCTTCATAACATTAATAATTGGGCCGAATGAAGTCCCCACAAGTTCATTACTTTCCTCGTAAATCATACAGTTGAAGTCGCTGGTCAAAATTGTAAGGTAACTGTAACCTTCTCGAGAGTAACCAGCTGGAGACCAATAGACCGACAATGCATCGTTGTCAGCAAAATAAGACCCTGCTGAAATTCTGTCATCTGGACCAATAGCGCTAACAGCTAAAGGATGAGGCAATGGTTTGGTTCTCAACACTTGGACATTTTCACTTTTGAACGACGGCTCTAAAGAGTCCAATTTTTTGAGATACACAATAGACGCGTGCTCTCCCGCTGCGAATGCGAGCTTACCATCGTCAGACCAGTCAAAAGCATTGTGATTTGAGAAGGGGATATCCTTCTTTACTTTGATATCTTTCATTGCGCTGTTTTTATGACTTGCTGATACCAGATCTAGTCCTCTCTGAAGTCTTTGCAGGCGGTCTAGTTTTGTTTACGCATTTTGGCCCTGGCATACAAGCAGCATGTGGTTATAGAGCCCTGCCGCCTATGTCATTGACACGCCTTGATATCCCAAAACATAAACTTCCCCAAAAATAAAAGTTCAAAACCTTCAAAGCAAACTTGTTTTGATATTAATCTTACATTTAAATGGCTTGGCGCTTCATAGCCATTTAGATATTAAAATAATTTGTAAGTTCAAATACGTAAAGGTAAAATTTCGTTATACTTAAACACGACGACTTGAGCTTATAACTGAAATGTCGTTACCATGTCAATAGGCTTGACTAGGTTTACAGCATTTAAAAAGTCATTCTTGATGGATATTCTGCTATCCAAATCTTGCATTAGCAAGCTTGGTGGTACTGGCATTGGTGAGCTTTTGACTTCATCATCAATAAACTTCAAGTTGCTGACGTCTTTGAGCAACTCAAAAATTTGTTCCATTTGAGCTTTCAATGATACGTCAATTTTTCGAATTGCCAAACTGAACTTTGAAAAAAGAGCGGCCTTAGCCCTGTTGGAGAGCTTTTCATTGCTGAACACAATTTGATAATTTGACTTCAAAATAAGAACTTTGTCTTCCAATTCTTCGAATAGCTTGATGGCAGCTTTGAACTTAGAACGTATTTTCTGTTGCAAAAGAGAAAATTCAACGGGCAATGTGCGACTGCTCTTAGTTGTGCTGTCAAGTAATTTGCTGTTGATTTCTATAACTTCAAAGTCCTTGACAAAGCTCTCATAATCAAGAACAAATCGTTTGAATTTGGTAGACTTGAATTTGTTGACTTCTTCCTGAGCTTTCTCAAGTTGTGAGTATAACTGTTCAACTTGTGGGCCAAACTTTTTATCGGTGAGCTCGGCTAATACCGATGTTTCTGATAATCTCCAGGTGTAAATGTTTTTGAGAGTGGTGTATCTATGATCAGCTTGATTCTTGATATAAGAATGGTCTTTAATAAATTCATTAATAGCATGTTGATTTTTTATCAAGGCTTGATATTCTGCCTCAGTGTCGTAAAAAGCTTTTTCAAGTTGATTCGTTATAGGGCTTGTCTTATTTAGAGTTGGTGGATAATTAACTTTGGTGAGGTCAAAATGCTCAGGCTCACTTTTGGAGATCCTGAGGTTCTGAAGGTATTGTTCATCATCCATGAAAGTGAGAATTCCTTCATCCTTCAAATTATTTGTAATCGGCTCTGTTCCAGTATCAACGTAAGTTCTGGTTGCCTTCACTTCGGCATCAACATAGTTTCTGGTTGTTTGTACTTCAACATCAACGTAAAATGGCTTTGAGGTGGCAGCATGTGCTTCTGCATATTTCTTCTCAGTAAATTTTTTATCCTCCGAGTTCGTTCCATATTCATTATAATTGTCTTTATTGCCAGAAAGGTGCTCAGTCTCATATTCACCCTTTTCAGCTTCCGACTGAGTTTCCTCTCCTTGGCTCTCTGCAAACTTGAAGCCAACGCCTTCTTCTCTTCCAAGAGACAGCAATTCTTTGCTTTCATGTAATGTCTCAGAATCGTCTTCATCGTGAGGATCAGTTGCGGCATTGTCGTTCAATTTCGGCTTTGTATTTTCCTTGCTGGAAACCTCTGATGCTGCTGGTGATAGACCGCAAAGATTTTCCGGGCCGTTCTGCTTGCCTTGTTGCAAGTCTTGATTTCGCGCACTACTAGTCAAATCATCATTACCTTCATCTAAATCAGAATCGTACGAAGAGTCCAGTTTAGAGCTTTTGTCATCGCTTTCGCTCTCTTGTTCACTTAACTCTTCAAGATGTGTTCTACTGTTGCGCACAGGGAATGGAAAATTGTTGGCTGAAGCTTCTTTGTTGAGAAATGTTGGAAAGCTAGCACTATTGGATGATGCCCCAAATAGCGATCCTTTTGGCTTTCCAGAGTCAGTTGGTTGTCCAAACAACGAACCGCTTGACCTCTCAGAACTATTTGATTTTCTAAATAATAAGCCGTTTCGTGAGTCGGAACCAGTAGGTTTCGAAAAAAGCGACTCCTTTGGTTCATTAGAATCAGTTGACTGTCCAAACATATTTACTGGTTTCCCAGATGGCAATTCATTTGCTTGTTTGTCTTTATTAAAGTTCTCAAATGGTGATTTACTGCTAGTTTTGGAGAAACTGTCGAACAGCGGCGTATTAAAGCCAGTAGAGTATTTTTCAAGCGAGGAGTTCGAAAATCCAGACAGCCCAAAAGCAAGTTTTGAAGAATCCTTAAAAGTTTGTTTAGTGCTATCATGCTTTCCAAAAAATAAACCTTGGTCCGACTTAGATTTATCATATTGTCCAAATCCAGATTGTCCAAATCCAGATTGTCCAAATCCAGATTGTCCAAATCCAGATTGTCCAAATCCAGATTGTCCAAATCCAGACTTCCCAAATTCAGAGTTCTCAAATCCAAACTTCCCAAATCCAGAGTTGCCAAATCCAGACTTCCCAAAGCCCGATTGCCCAAAACCGGATTTAGGTTCACCGTTGGTAGACTTTTGAGATGTTGAGCTTTCAAAGCCTAATTTACCAAATCCTACTTTTGCATCGCCGACATCACCCGCAGACTTATTGAAAGCAAACTCAGATGTTTTTGTGTTACCAAAGGGGCTCGAACCTGAACTGTCACCGGGAAAAAACTTATTTTCGGAACTGAATACTGATGGTTTGGATGATGAAAAAGGGTTTGCCACCTCACGCGTTTTGTTGTTTTTGCTTGCAAATGGACCTTCAGTTTGTGGTTTTGCAGATTTACCTATGCTTTTTGCTCCATTTTCTTGTTGACGTGGTACACCTTTTTGTGCTGCAGTGGAAGATGCTTTTAATTCTTTGATCAAACTTAATTGATAACTTGCCTTGGCATAAGCTTTCTTGTTTCTGACAGCGTCCGTATCGAAGAAGTCAAAGCCAGCTAACAAACCGCTTGTGGTAAAAACCCACACGCATGGCAAATCTGAGACATTGTCTTCAAAATTTGGTATTTCTTCTACCAAGTCTTGAGTTAACAAGTCAATGGCCATACCAGAGACAAACAAATCATCATAAGTGTTTGGGTCCATTGGAATAGCAGCTCTTTGATCATCTTCTAAAGGCACCACTAGTTCTTTGGAGCTGAGTATAGATATGTATGTTCCTACTGAAGAGGTAACGAGAAGCAAATTATCATTTTGCTGATCGCTTTCAGTAGGCCACTTTTTGAGCCTGATGACATAGTTTTTGAAGTCTCTCTCAGCATCATCTGAATTGGAACAAAATTCTTCGTCAATGATTAATGTGTCTTTGGATTTTATGTTCACAATGTAAGAAGTGTATCTTGGATGTTCTAAGTCTAACGCTTCAAAATCGTTTAAATCTTTAAATAGACCAGACACATCATATGTCACAAGCAAATTTTCCCGGTCAATTTCAAAAAGAGAAATAGGAATTAATGTTGAGTTTATATCAATACTCTGTGGTATTGTCTGCAAAGTGATTTGGTCCAAAATGCTATACTTTATAATTTTTGAATCTTCTTTGAATGCAACATAAATGGTGTTGGCATCGACAGATGACCATGCAAATGAGCTAACGCCTGTATGTATTTTTCTCGATTTATTTATCTGCAAATCGATGGTAAATAAAGAACCTTTGGAGCCTAATGCTGCTGCCATGTGCTCCACTGCCTGTAATTTAAAGTCCAAAATTTCTTCGTCTTCGATCGTTATTAACTCTATATCCACATTGAGATCAGCTATTGACTTTATATCGCTCGGATCATTAATCAGCTTAGCAATGATTAGATTTTCTGCTGCAATAAGCAATTTATTATTTGTGATTTTGAGAAATTTAACTTCAGCATTCAAGGTGATGAGGTGCGAAGTGGCGAGCTCTTTAATGTTATCTTCTTCTTTTTCTTCTTCGTTGTCACCATCTTCACTGCCGCTTTTGATATTAATTAGTGAATGCAAATTTTTGAGGGAGTCTATCAAGACATATGGACCCTTGCTGGCAACAAAAAGGCCATTAATGTTGTTGATATCGAAAACGTCCAGAGCTACAGTAGAATCGACGCTGGCGTTCTCAGGGAACTTTAGCTGGACAAACTTGCTGAACCTGAATCCAATATTCTCGGAATTAGCTATCGCTAGCTCAGACATAGTAAAGAGACCTCAATGATAGCTTAATTTTAATAAGATCTGAACAATGCTCAAGAGGTAATGTTGATGGGAGGAGGTCCATCGCTATATTTGAAAATTCAAACTAACAAACAATTTAAGAATAAGCGCCATCATCCTGTTTTTCATGGAACTGAAATAAGTAGGGTAAGACAAATTGGCATGCACGTTTTCAACATCGCAGATTTTCGTCAAAACATTCCGCGTTACTGTCAGGCCAAAGAAAAACGGTCTCTACAGGGAGTGTAGAATTGATGATTGAACTAAACTAGTGTTTTCTTACAAAAGGGTGTCCTCCCTTACTTCTCAGAGTATCTCATCAAGAGAAAAAAGAATGAAAGAACACAAATTACGGCCATATAAATTTGCAAACAACCATACACTTTGAAGCTAAACTCCAATTTACGCCGTAAAGAGAAGATAAGCTGGGTGAACGACAAGCTTTGCTGCTTGCTTTATTATGGTAGTGAGCAACTTTGTGTAATGCCCCTAAACTTTACAAAATGCCTGATAATTTTAGTTTTTTTCTTATGGATAAAAAAACTGTTCGGAAATAGGTTGCGTTATTTAATCTTTTTAGCTCCTCACGATATATTCTCCAAGGCTGATACTTTAATTAAAAAAGAGAAATACTAAAACTATTAAATACTAATAGAGAATATTCAATACACAATAGTTAGATTTGCAGTGAGACCACAATCCTGCAATATAAACAGCGAGAAGGAGAGATCTGATCTTGTTTAACACATTCTATTATCTTTGAACACATGTATTATGTCTAAGGATTTGTAGCAAATCAATAGTAAGGGTCCAAAAAAAATAAGAGAAGGTGATAGTTTCTGTTAAATTCATTCAAACTTCCTCTTCTGGTTAAGTTAACTCATTTAAAGCTAGAGTGCAAACCATATTATACGTTATTTAGTTCTTAAAATAACTTCACAAAGGTAATCCCACTTTTAAAAAAATTTATTCAACATTAAACCATATCAAATAGGGATTTTGGTGCAAAGCATTATGTTCGTGGCATGGTATGACACTGTGCTCATCGCCATAATTTTTATACAACTTGCATAGCATAGTAATTTAATTTTGAGTTTAAGGCCAAAAATAAAGTCAGGATTAGCTCCATATTTTTTTATAACATAAACCTCAACAAGTTCTTATATTAGAAAAGGCAGACTAAGCTTTTAAAGTGCTTTGACTTTAAAATGGAGTTCGGCACTGGCAAGCTAAGATACGAGCTATAAATGCTTTGAGATACTTCTCCATCTAGGTTTAGACTGGTATGAGTTATTTCAATTATAATTTTACAGAAAATGAAGATACCACTGTCAAGAAAGGGTTTCTTCTATGGGCCATCATGATGCTGAATTACTATGTATTGAAAACAAAATTCGCTTCAAGAAGAAGATATGACCAAACCTATGCCAAAAGAAAAATCACATGTAGACTTTCTTCAAACTTGACAAACTACAGCCACCAAAATACGGTTTAAATGGATAAATTTACACTGTAAACTAATGGCATCATTTTTTCATATTATTTAGAGAAACAAGCTCCATTTCAATCGCATTTAGAGTAGTCTACCTTAAAGTCAAAAAAAATTTCTCGACCGCGTAGTAGTTGAGTTTTTACTTTTTTTACCAGAAAAATGGAAATATGCAAAGGAACGCGTTGTTATGCGCATTTGCGTACTATTTCGAGAGATTCTGTTTACTGCCGTTTCTGCTGACAATTGCGCGCTGGAAAACTAAAGGCTTCATGGACTATGGATCAAAAAAGTAAGTCTTACACCATTGATAGTAGTCTGGGGGATGAGACAATAATGCTGGTTGTCACATTTGATGGCTGGCGATGATAGCAGTTGTGCATCGTGCCGAAAAAAATGTTACCTTCTAGGAAACATCTGCTGCTTTTTGAAGACAAAAATAAAAATAGAAACAAAAAATTTGTTTTAATTTTCCTGTTTAAGTGAAGGTTTTTTTACACGGGTGTTTGCTGGTGCACAAATAAAAAAGGCTCCAGTGTGCTACGGATTTTTGCTGGGATACAAATAGTGGTTTGTTTTTGATTTGGAGAAGAAAAGGCATTTATTAAGATCTGTCTCTGGGCAATGGTGTCTACCAGAGTAGATGGCAACAACAGAAGTGGCGCAATCCTGCCATGGCAGTCACTGCTGGCGAAGAATCACACGTGAAAGTCGTGTCTGGACCGTCTGGAAAGAGAAAGCGGATCGCTCGCGGCTTTCCCTTTAAGGTTTGGGGAAACGTGCTACGACGCATGTGGACGCAGACACGCTCTCAGGATGAACGCTCCATAGAAATGGAAATACTAGACCGCGGTGAAACACATACTAGCAGCGCCCCCTGGGCTGGCAACCTGAGCAGGATCTTCACCGTTGCAGCGTACTTTTCTGTGTTTGGCGACGGACGGACAGACAGGCTTCGCAGGGAGCATACAAGGGCTTTGGGATCCCAGTTCTGGCAGGTTTCAGAGATTGGTATGCTAAGTCCCCGTCAGCTGGGCTCTCAAGTCCACTCTGTCTGTCCCTGGTTTGGGCGAAATAGTCACAGTGCTGAGAACAGAATATGGTTTTATAGTAAAAGGCAAAAAAAGAGAGAAAGAAGGAAGTAAAAAAGAAACGCAGTTGAGGTCTGAGAATGACCCTTACTTATCTGGACAATGTGATGCAAATTAGTGCTATGGCTGGAGTATCTTTGTTTTTTGTTTAATAGAGTAACTAGATTCTTTTGGTATAACAATAGTATAAATGAATGCTACCATAGTATAATATTACAGCTAGCACTACGAGTTTTACCACACCTGTTTCTGCCGAAAAGCTTTACCTTGCAATCGAGCTTTTTGGTTTCTTTGACATTCAGACAAATGAAACACCCCATTTTTAAAGAAAGGTAATGGTTTCCACTTCAGAATTCGAAAAGTCCCTAAGGCTGTGACTTCTGTAATCGAATTTTTTTTTACAACCTGTGGACCGCCTGCCCCGGCCCAGAGCCCGTTTTCCCAGAGGGACGCAAATTATGTAACCTGATTCTGTATTTTTAAGGGGCTTTCCCTCCCAGCAAAGCTTATCCATCCATTCAAAAATATTTATGGTCGTGACCCTTCCTCTGCCAGCCTCTACTAGAGCACTGCTAATTAGCTTCTTTGCTGCTCCCTATTGCGTTCCTGGATTGTCTTGCTGGCCACATTAGAGGCCAAAACCCCCTAGTGATCTGAGGCTGTTACGCTCCCAATGCGCGGCGCTGCGCCGCCATGCACACTTTTGTTTGTGCTTACTTTCCTGCATAATTTTTTTTTTGGAGAGAAAATCTCGTCTTCCCACCCATCTGGCTAGCTTGGCCTGGCGTTATAAATAGCGTGCCCATTTCCTTCTTTTTTATCGTTGGCATGAACTTCCACCCAGTTTTCTTGTCTTCTTTCTGATTTTTATCCTCTTGATCAAACTTTTATCGCACTGGAAGTACTGTTATCAATTATCTCCATACATTTTGTGATACTTCCATAATATAATACTCCCTGCAATAATGTCCTACACTTTTGAATGGTACGTATCGTGGCTTCGCGCCCTTTTTTATTTATTTACCAACATAGTCAAAACAGGGATATTTGTTGGCGTTTGTGTGGTTGCCCACCGTTTGTTCGGATTCAAATGTGATATTCATTATCTTTTTAAGTTCAGATCAGTTTTACGGTATGCAATCTGTGAAGGTCAAAATCATATCAAAGGATCAAAACCTGGCGACTAAACTGCACCTATTATTCTAATTTTTGGGAACATTTGCTTGTAAAATGTCGCAAAAACTCCATTTTTGAACCCTTTACTAACAATCACATCAAGGCCCGCTGGTCCTAAAGAAGTCACCGTTACCGGTACTTTTGACGAATGGAAAAAGAGCTTGCCATTGGTCAAACAAGCTGACGGCACTTTCTCTTTGACTGTTCCAATCAAAGAAGTTGAAGAAAAGAACTTTTTCAAATACGTCGTTGATGGCGAATGGGCTATCTCCGACAAACATTCTAAAGACACCGACGCCAAGGGTAATATGAACAACGTCTTCACCAAGGATGACTTGTTCTCTGATGCCAAAGACGAAGTTGCGATCCCTGAAGCTGCTGGCTTGACCACTAAGGTTGCTGAGCCAGTTGCCGTCAAGAGGGAGCAAAACGAAGCCCCAGCTGCTGCTGCCGTCATTGCCACCGAAGAGCCAAAGGAAGAAAGTAAAGAAGTTGTAACTCCAGATGTTGCTGCTTCCGAAGAAACAGCAGCTGCTGAGGCCGTCAAGGAAGATGATGTCCCAGCTGCCACTGCTGCCACTGAAGAGGAAACCAAAGAAGAAGAAACCAAGGAAGGAGAAACCAAGGGTGAATCTAAGGAAGAAGGCGTTGCCACTATCGCTGGTGCCAAGTTGACCAAAGATGCTAAAGAAAAAGCCAAGAAGGAAGCCAAAGAAAAGAAGATAGCTGCTGAAAAGGCTAAGAAGGAGGCTAAGGAAAAAGCTAAGAAGGAAGCTGAAAAGGCCAAGAAGGAAGCCAAAGAAAAGAAGATAGCTGCTGAAAAGGCTAAGAAAGAGGCTAAGGAAAAAGCTAAGAAGGAAGCTAAGGAAAAGAAATTAGCTGATGAAAAAGCTGCCAAAGAAAAGGCTGAACAGCTCAAAGCCGAGAAGTTAGCCAAGAAGGAAGCCAAAGAAAAGGAAGATGCTGCTGCGACTGCTACTACTGCTGCTGTTGCAGCCGCTGAAGAAAAAACTGTTTCAAAGGAAGAAGCCGTCACTACTGGAGAAGCCCCAGTTGCTGCTACCGAAGAAGCCAAGGAAGAAGCTCCAAAAGACGAAGCTGCTGCCGTTGCCGCTATTGTCACCACCGCTACTGAAGAAGCTCCAGTTGCTGATGCATCTTCTAAAAAGAGCGAATCATCTTCTAAGAAGGAAGCCAAGAAGGAAGCCAAGAAGGAGTCTGAAGAAGCTAAACCATCTAAATTTGCTTCTGTGAGAAGAAGAATCTCTGTCTTTGGCACAAAGGACCTCAAAAAAGAGACCAAGGAAGCTCTAAGTGAAGAAAAGGTCGAAAAAACAGCCGTTGTTGAATCTATTAAAGCTCCAAAGAAAGAAATCAAAACCGAGGAAGCCGCCCCAGTTGAAGAAACCAAGGCCGTTGTTGCCGCCGAGGAAAACAAGGAAGTTGTTGAGCCAGTAACGAAGGAAGCCGAACCAGAAACTAAGGCTGAAGAAGCCAAGGAAGCCGCTTCAAAGGAAGAGGGCAAAAAGACTGCTTCTCCAAAGAAGGATGCCAAATCTCTTGATGCCAAGGACGAAATCCTCAAGAGATTTGCTACAGTCAAGAAGAGAGTTTCCGTCTTTGGCTCCTCTCACCTTCCAAAGGACTTTTTGAAGAAGGAAAAGGCCAAGGAGACCAAGGTCACCAAAGAAGAAACCAAGGAAGTGAAGAAGGAAGACAGCTCTGACGTTAAGGAGGCGAAGAAGATTGAAGATACTATTGAAGAGTCTGCCCCGGCTACTTTGGATCCAAAGGAGGAGCCAGCCAAGAATGAGGAGACCACCGAAGTTGTCACCAAGAAAGAACCAGCCAAGGATGAGGAAGCTGCCGAGGAAGAGCCGGTTAAGGTTGAAGAGTCCGCTGATGCTGCTAAGGAGCCAACTAAGGCTGTCTCCGAGGAGGAAGCTGCTCCAAAATCCAGCACTGAGGAAATCAAGGACGCCAAGGTTGCTCCAGTTGAGGAGGAAGCTAAGGTTGCCGAGACTACTGCTGCCGCTGAGCCAGAGGCCGGCGAAAAGAAGGCCGAGGAGAAGCTCTCAAAGAAGGACAAGAGAAAGAGCCTTGTGTTGACCAAGTTGAAGAGTATCTTCTGATTGGCTGGTACGAGGGCTTTTTGTTTTTGTTGTTCAAGGCTACGGATGGTACATGCCTGGTACCTGCTTCAATATTGATGAACATTGTTTATCATGATACCCCAGAACTTCTGAATGTATCGCCAGTTTACTTCTGCTTTTTGCTTTTTTGACTTTTGTTCTTTGTTATTCCTGATTTAATGTGTTATTTTTTTGTTTTGTCCTGTTTTGCTTTTAAATTTTTGTCCGAACTGTTTGCTAACCCTAGTTAGATCTAATAATTAATATAATCATTCACTGCTATTTGGAAAATATTCTTGTTCAGGCAGAACGTTGTTGTTAGCCGGGAAAACTGCAAAAGATAGTTACCGCTTTTTGCAAGGGCAAGTATCGTAACCTGTATTGTTATTGTTATGGCGCGTATTACGACATTTACGCTATAGTACAATTATCGTCGATTGCCAACGCCTTGTTTGCCCTTGTTTAGCGCAAAATAACGTTGTCATCCTCCGTCTTCCATCTGCAGGCTTGCCCTTGTCCTTGTTTTGTCTGCTCGGTCTGTATGGTCTGGCCAGAGCGTCCACGCTTTGTCCTATCCGGCTAGCTTGCGCTGCCGGCAGCCATCAATGCAGTTCCGAGAGCGCGCTGCGCTGCGGCGAGTGACAGAACAAGAGCGCGCATGCGGCGACGATGGCACACCGCGGATGCTATGAGGTGAGTCACGGGAGTACGAGAGCACGAGCTCAAAAAAGAGCGCTTTCATTAGTGTATCACGTGAAGCAGCCAGGCGCGCTGCAAGCGACTGGAACGACCCTCTGGATCTGAAACGAAGTCGAATGGGGAAGGACGGGAACGAAAGAGAGAAGAAAGAAACAAAGAAAGAAGCGAGGAAAGAAAAAGAAGAACGCACGAACAGCCGCGGCCCGTCGGCACTCTGCGAGCCAAAATTTTTGCCAGGCGTGTGTAAACAAGTTTGTTTTTCCTCCTCCTTGTCAAGGCCGCTTTATCGCTCTTTTGTGTTGTCTTGTTGATACCGCTGTTTCTCACTCTTTTCGACCACACCAACACCAACACCAACACTAGCACTAGCACCGTCCACCGCACACCGTGCACTCTGCTTGTGAGCCTGGTCCTGTCCTTCGTTTCTCCTGTTGCTGCTGCCCCGCTGCGCTCTTTATCTTGTTCTGGCGGTGCTCTCCCTCTCTGGGCACTATTCATCCTGTCTTTCCCTGTTTCTGTCCTGGGCGCTTGTCTATCCTTGTTTTGTTTGCTCCCGTTGACACCTGGTCCCCCGTCAACAAACAGCTGTCTTCCCCCAGCAAAAGGCGTTCCGCCCTCCATCCCATCACACTTCACCAGCATGCCATCCACGCTCTCCTTGGCCCTCCTCTTCCTCTCCTGCTTGGCCCTGTTGGCGCTGCTTGCCCGTGCCGCCGACATTGCCTACTGCTCGTCCCAGAACACTGGAGTCAGCATTGACAGCTCCATCTATCAGTCCAACGGTCGGTGCGTCGGAAATTGCACCGGCCACGGCTACGCCTTTGCCATCGTCTCCGACGAGGACTGTTACTGTTCCAACTACGCCCCTTCCTCCATCGCTGACTCCGACAAGTGCCAGAATCACTGTCCCGGCTACCCTGTGGAAATGTGTGCTGGCGATGGCTACTACGCCTACATCGAGATCGGCACTCCCAGTAGAACTCGCGGTGCCAGCAGTACAACCGCTTCGTCTTCTACTGTCTTGTCAGCTACATCTTCCTCTCATTCCTCCTCAGATAACGACGACACTACCTCAGCCTCCGTGGTGGTGGTGACATCCACCTCCGTCGCCTCCAACTCCGACAGCAGCGGCCAGACAAAAACCTCGTTGGTGGTTGTCACAGTGTCTGCCTCCGATAACAGCGACAAGACCTCCATTGTGCGCATTACCTCCACCGTCAGCGGCGAAAAATCTTCCGTCAAGGTCATCACCAGCGTGATCACAAACTCTTTCCACACGTCGCTAGTCAATTCAACCTCGGCCGTAGTGTCGACTGTTGCCTCCACCACATCGGTGCCGTCTTCGCCGTCCTCTGCCGCCAGTTCTTCCGCTGCGGTCGATGTCGCTGCAACCGCCAGCGTTTCTGCCTCCGCCGAAAACGCTCCAACATCGAACAAAACGTCCTTCTGGGACTCTCCCGGTAAAGTGGGCGGCACCTTTGCCTCTGTCGGCATTGTCATACTCATTCTCGCGGCGCTCTTGATGTTCATCTACATCCGCCGCAGATACAACGCCAATAACCAGCTCATCTCCGCCAGCCAGAGCGGCATCTTGCCCGGCACCGGGGACTCTGCCAACGGATCCACCCTCATGAACAGCCCTGCGGCCGAGAAGAGCTCCCGCCGCTTCATCAGCGACGCTGACACCGTCATTCCGAATTTGTTTGGCGGCGACGTGGACCAGAGATTGGATCCGGGCCAGATGTTTTACAATAATTTGGGCGTCGACGCAGAGAGTAAAAAATCGATTAGCGACGAGTACGATTACTCGAGAAAGTTTTTGAGAGTGGCTAATCCCGATGTGGGGTTGAGAAGTTTTATATCAAAGAATTCAGTGAGGGATTCGATGACAAAGGAGGAGCAGTAATAAAAAAGAGAAAAGAGTTCGAAAAAAGCAAAGTTTTTGGCTCTTGTTTAAGAATATTTTCTTCCAAGCTTCTCTTTTGTTATCAACTATCACTATTCATTAATGCTTGTCTTCCATCTTACTCGGCGTCATCTTTTAAAAGGCTTTTTTATTGTTCTCGTTTCTATTTGGCATTTATTTTACAGTTTTACTTTCTGCTAGCCCAACTTAATCACAAAGAAACTGAGAAACGTTTCTTAACGTTCTTCATTTTTTTCCTGTTCTGCATCTGATCTTTTTTGTTGTTTTGTTTGTTACACCTTTTTTCCTAGAAATTTTGTCATTCGTGACAGCACCATAGAATTTTGCTTTCTTTGTCTTTTACATTGAAGCGCTGTTTCTTTTTCTGCTACTTTTCTCTTCTCCATGTTGACAAGGAGACCCTCCGGTTCCCTATATTGATTCGATCACACGATTTTGATACCTTTTATCTTTTCAATTTTGGTACCTTCTGCGTCCTTTTTTGTTTTCATTTTCTTTTTAACCTTCCCTTTACTAATGTCTTTGAAATATCCCAAGAAAGTTCATCTACAACTAGTATCTCCTTCTTAACCGAGAAGCTCACCTTTTTATCACCAAGTGTCACGTCACTCATTTATCTCATGATTATTATATGACAAAGACCAGAAACCAAAAGCTCATGCTCATTCACTCATTTACGAACTCTACACTCACTCGTCAAATTGTTTTACTATTGTATACCCCAGTATTGTACACTACATCCACAAAAAATAAACCACTCACTCATTATTGACGCGTTTCTATTCATTCATTTACGCATTTTGCTCATTTGGTCAGCTTTATTCACTCCTTTACCGATTAGTCCCCCATGGACTTTTTCTTTTTCAATCTACTTTTCTTTTTCTCTCTAACCATGGGTCCTAGGTTTTTTGTTTTTATTTCACTTTTATCTATTTACTTTTTCCATGTTTTGTGTTTGTTAAAATTTCCATTAGAAATTATAGAAGAAAATAAAAGTTTTTCTCATTAGTTTGGTTGTACTGAGGGCATATGTACGCCCCATAAATGAAAGAGAGCCCTCTCTAATTTTAATGCCAATGTAAGTATTTGGATGCCAATGTAAGTCGAGGAGCATCTTATAGTGGACGCTATCACTGCCTCGTACTTGTGCCTCGGCTGTCTGGGAGCGCCTGCTACTTTACAATCAATGCATGGGGCTACCATGTTCCAAGGGTTTTTCAACATATCTGAAAGACGCACTGAGAGAAAAGTGGCGTCTTTGGTGGTAGGAAGAAAGAGGATTGTTGTGCTGCCAGGCGGCTCCAGTTTGTAATCATCGTTAGCATTTCATTTTCTAGCTAGAAAAGGGAGGAGAAGCTATTAAATCTCAACAGTTTTTGCTTATAATATCATCCTGCCTACGCATTTCGCAAAAAGATTTTGGGATGGCAAAACAGGATTACAAAAGACAAAGAATGTAGAAGAAGGTACACTTTATGTTGCACGCAGATGACTAATGAACAACTGATTGTTGAATTTCTATAGATACATTGAAAATAACATAAGTTGAGAAAAAAAAAAACAGAAGATAGCACAGCCACGCGAAAAAAAATAAGTGATCAAGGTAAGAGAGAGAAGATGCGACGACAAGAAGTGGAGCGTATGGATGTAAATGTAATACTGTTTAGTTTGATGAAAACTGCATGTCATGCTATGCTGTTTGAAAACTTGACCTTTTGCTGACACCTCATCCAAGATTCCAATCAACATACACACAAAACAAAAACCCAAATCTGTTGACTCGCTCGTGCCTGCATGCCATAAAGGCTGCGTGCTGTTTAGTATGCTGAAAAACACCAGCTGGAACTTTGCCGATTGTTGTTTTCCATTCTTGTTTTTGAAGAAGGACAGACAAGCTTATACAGAACACCAGTGTTTGCCAACCACTCAATGATGTCTTATCCTCACGCATAGACGCCCACGGCATTGGACAAGAATATCACGCCAACGCCAAACGAGACGCTGGCAATGACGCTGTAGAGCACGTACTGGACATTGGCAAGGACGGCGCCGAGGCCGCACTTGCTGTCCCTAGGGACCAAAACATTTAAAAAGACAAAGAGAACTGCGATGGACAAGAGGATCGCGGCGAGGAAGGGGTGGTTCGCGAGCGGGATGGCGGGGATGACGGGACTGGCGCCGTTAAAGTGCTCTTCGAGGGCGCGATAGTCGTTGGTTACGGACATTTTGAAAAACAAATGGCAGGAGAATTTGGCAGTGGAGACTGTGAACTGACAGGAGGCCGGAAGAAATTGACAAGCACGGACAGGGACAGGGACAGGGACAGGGACAGGGACAGGGACAGGGACAGACAGAGGTTCGTAAGAAGTGGCACAACGTGATAAGAGTCTAGCTGCTTGACAGCTGGGAGAGACTCAGTATACGTTTTGATGTTAAACTACCACTCTGGAACTTGGACGGGGCTCGCAACGAAAAATAATTTTTTACCCGAACAAAAGCCCTTTTGTTTTTCTTCTGGGTGCATGCCAATTGATAAACGGACTACTATGGATGCGCTTTGTGATGAGAGCCGGGGAATGAGAAAAAACAAAAGAAACTGACACAACTTCAAGCTGAGCTGCTGTTGCAGGGGCAGAAAGAAGGTCTCGCCTGAGGAATAAGCTTGGCCCGCCGCGAAACCTTGACGGGACCAAGGAAAATATGCCGTGGTAGGCGATAAACTTTGCTTTGTGCGCTGTGGTGTGCTTGTTACATTTTCGAGACAGGACGCCTTAGAGAAATTCCACTTGTGGAGTTCCTTTTGCTGCTGGTATGTGCAAATCTGTATCTGCTTTTCTTGGTATGATTTTAGCTGGCGCGCGGATGGCGGAAACGGCAGAAGATCCGGGGCTGTCCGGGGCTGTCCGGGCCTCGCGTGTGACCGCCGCGGGTGCAGGCCCCACAAGAAGGATAACACGTGGGCAACCGCCAGCAGGATTTCTTGGTGTTTCCCTGCGGTGTGCGGAGGGCCGGGGCGCGCACACAGCAGAGAGTGTGGGAGGTGTCCCCGCAGAACCGGGAGGAGCAGAGCGGGGGCCGCAATGGCGATGGCGGTGCTGCGGCGATGCCAGAGACCAAGGCAGATAAATAAGCGCACCCTCCCTGTTCTCAGGCGACTACAGTGCTAGCGCCAGCTGTTTCCTTTTGCACCGCGAACAGCTTTCACACATCAGCTATCCTTTCCTTGCCTACTTATCTATTTACTTGTTTATTCATTTATTTATTTGTCAAAAAGCTGCAGAGACCCACTTGCTAGCGAGAACCGCCTGAATTACTTTTTCTCTTTTTCCGTCCCCTGCGCATCATATAAAGACCCTTGTCGCCCGCTCGCGCGCTCTTTTTTTGCCATGGACATCAAACCTGACATTGCCGCCTACAACGCGCCATACCCGCTCAAGCCCTCCGACTATATGAGCGTTCCCAACGACGTCCCGAGATCGGGCTACTATGACAGTGCCCAGCACGCTAGCCGCCGAAGCCAAGGTCAGCAGCAATACCAACAGCAGAGCCAGTCTCAGCTAAGCCAACATCCCACCGCTGGTAGCGGTAGCCTGGCCAGCGCCAACAACATGGTCACCCCTACGATATCTTCGCACGCCGGCGCTTCCAATGCCGCCATGTACTCCTCCAAGAGCAGCGTCGACTCCTCCTACTCGAGCTCCATTTCTCCAAAGAGCGACTCTTCGTCTGTCTCGTCCAATGCCTCTTGCGGCACTTCTCCAAAGATGAATAAGCATCCCGCCGCCGGCGCAGCCAACCCTGCCAGCAGCGCCGTCAACAACATGATCAGCATCAACAGCCAGAACGGCGCTGCCAAGTATCATAGCTCCGCTGCTGCTAGTGCTGTGAGCAGCGGGCTCCCTACATGGTTGACCCCCGACGTTAACACCACCGCAGCTATCCCTGCCGGCCAGGTTCCGTCTTTGCTTTCCATTTTGGACGGCAGCCGCAAGTCCAGCGACACCGACAACAACGACAGCTTCAACCAGTCGAGAAAGCTCGCTTTGCCGTTTGACACCAGTAGAGCTAACAGCAGCGTTCCTGCAGCAAATCCTCTCATTCCGTTGCCTGCGTTGCCCTCCATCTCCCAGTCCATCCACGAGCAAAATTCGGCTGCCGTGGCCCAGGCCTTGGCTCACAACGCTCCCAGAAGACTAGTCCATAAGAACAGCAAGCAGGAAGAGACCAAGGGCCCCTTGATCTGCAAGTGGGAGAACTGTACTAATGTCTATGACACCGCCGAGCTCTTGTATCAGCATTTGTGCGACCATCACGTTGGCAGAAAATGCAACAGAAACTTGAACTTGACCTGCCACTGGGACACGTGCAAGGTCCAAACCGTCAAAAGAGACCACATTACCTCCCATTTGAGGGTCCACATTCCGTTGAAACCGTTTGCCTGCCAGAGCTGCGGCAAAAAGTTTAAGAGACCACAGGACTTGAAGAAGCACATGAAGACCCATGCCGACGACATCCACAGCTATAACGCCGCGGAGGCTGCCTATTACGGTAACCCTAGCGGCTTGGTGGGCTCTAACAGTGCGTTCAGCATGCTTGGCGCGACTACCGGCAACCCCCACGCTGGTGGCGCCGCCGCCGACTTGAATTCGTTTGACAGCTACCTTTTCAGCAGCAATTTTAGGGGTAGCTTGTATCCTCAGCAACAACAGCAGCAACAACAGCAGCAACAACAGCAGCAACAACAGCAGCAACAACAGCAGCAACAACAGCAGCAACAAGCTCAGCATGACTTTTCCAGCCAGCTATACGGCAATGATTCTTATAACGGTAATAACAATTACAGTATTGGCAACGGTGCTGAATTGTACAGTCTTGACGACAGCAAGAAGAGAAAGCACACTGGCGAGTTGATCAATAGCTTCTACGATGACATCAAGAGATCCAAGATTTCCTCCAACTATAACTCTGACATTGCCTCCAAATTGAACCACTTGGACAGCAGTTTGAGAACCACTGGCGGATTGGGCGGCAACGACTACACTTTACCACCATTGTTGAACAATAGCAACGATGGCATTTTCAATAATAATAACAACAGCAACAACTCAGCCAACACCGTGAGAGGCCTCAACACTGCAAACTTCAAGTCGTCGGACTTGTTTGAGGCTGACAAATTTTTCAAGCAGTTATCGTCGTCGATTGATCAGCACATGGGCTACCGGAATGATGTGCCACATGTTCCACATGTTCCGCCACAAGCTCAACCGCAATACAACTCATTGGGCTCTAATATTGGTTCCAGTAACGCTAATGGATATGCTTACCCTATCAGCCATACTAGTAATATCAACATCAACAATAACAGCAGCCAGTTGTACCCGTCGGTAAACAGCAGCTCGAATGGCTTGCAGTACCCACAAGTGAGCTCCAGATTTGGCTACGATAATGTGAGACGCTACAATATTGGTGTTAATCAAAAGTCCAGCAAGGCAGACAGCGCTGCCAAGGGTGACACCAATGATGATGGCAGCGTTGCTGACTTGTTGAGCAAGTTGAGCATAAGCAGTGTCAGCGACGAAAAGAACACTTTGGAAAAGCACAAGAAGCTCGTGGACGCTATCTGCGTCTGGATCAGCGAGTCCTTGCAAGAGGCTGGGTCGGGCTCTGTGGTTTCAAGTACCGAAACGCCAAAGAGCTTGTACCCTACAATCTTTGCTCATTAAGGATTGATATCGCTGCCAACTGGTACAGCCTTGTCGACTGTTTTTTATGTTGCTGATGCTTGTGTTACGAATGGTTTAATTTGGCTTTTTTTTTTTTCTATTTTCTATTTATCGTTTTGTTCTTGTGATTTGACATTGTCCTTCTTCTTTTTGCATGATTACCTTTCTTTTGTTTGTTTTCATTATTACAATGGTTAGTTTATATTAGTTAATAGGCGGAACATTTATACCACTACTCCTTTTTATTTTTAGCTGAAGTTATTATTAAACATTTCAATTCAGCTGAATCTCGTTTTTCAACTGTGATTTTTTTGTAGCAGGAGTTAAAACTTTGTTTACCGTATAGATTTTGAAAGTTTTGCAGTATTTACCTTGATACCATTAGAACAGCAGTTTCATCCCTAAAGAGCTAATACATCAAACTTGCCACTGTATGGCGAATTTGCAGATGAACTGTACACAAAATGCCAACCACGCTTGGTTTCTTGACTGCCGTTATACGACAGCACCGCTGTCATCAAGCTCGGAAAAAAAGAAACCGACCAATCGGTTGCTCCGCGTGTGACCAGCACTCCCCACCAGAATGGCGCAGGCGACCGCCGGCTATATTTAGCCAGCCGGTCAGGAGGCCCCCGAGGAATGTTCCGGCGCTAGGGGGTTTCTGCGCATAGCTGCTTCAGAAATTAACACGGAAGGCCCGACTGCGGAGGGACGTGGTCTCCATGGGAGAGCGATTAGCGACGGCTACACACAACTGGCGCGGGCGCCAACTTGTACAGGAAAAGCTAGCGGCGCTCCCTGGAAACAGACGGAACGTCTGTGATTGTGACTACGATGATTTTTTTCTCTGTGAGCAGACCTAGAGCACCAGGGAGCACCTTAGTCTGTTGAGCTTCGCCACACCTTGTTAGATACTATACGATACTGCGCAGAACTATATTTCGCACATTGCTGTTACTCCGATACTCTTAGGACAGTCTGGAAACCCGATTGCTTGCCATTTCCTCAGCCTAACAAAAACAAGAGCCAAGCCTCTAGTCCGAAGTTTACTGTTTTGATACCGCCGTTGCTTTGTCTATTTTTGCGTCTAGAGACGAAATAACAACACCTCTTTTCAGGAAAAAGAAAAGAAAACAAACAAATAAACAAACAAACAAAGAAAATATTCGAAAAAGAACTCAAATTTTTTAGTTTTCTTCCAAAAAAAATATTTCTCAGTGGCGCTAACTTAAAAACCAAACAGCCTTGTTTGTATTTTTGCCGCCCTTTAACAGCACCAGCAGTATATCATCACCAACATAATATTCCCTATTCACAATGACTACCACGCAAAACAAGGCCCACAACACGTTGTCCCCAATCACATCGTCTCCGAAGTCCAGAAGAAGATCTTCCTCCATTATATCCCACGTGGAGCCTGAGAGCGACGAGGAGATCAACGACCAGAACTCCAACCCCAACTTCAACGCTAACTGGGTTCACTTCAAAGGCGCATGGCTCATCCACATCTGCATCATCCTCCTTCTCAAGGCCTTCTTTAATGTGCTCCCTTGGTCCAGTTCCGAGCTCTCCTGGACCCTTGCCAACGCGGCCTACGTAATCAGCACCTACATTATGTTTCACCAGGTCAAGGGCACGCCCTTTGAGTTCAACGCTGGCGCCTACGACAATTTGACCATGTGGGAGCAAATAGACAATGGCGACCAGTATACCCCGACAAAGAAGTTCTTATTCTTGGTGCCTATTGCTTTGTTCTTGGTGTCCACCCACTACACCAAGTATGACTTGACCTACTTCATCTTAAATGGCATCTTGTGCTTGATTGGCTGCGTCCCAAAGATGGCTTTCACCCATAGACTCAGAATCACCATTCCATTCATCACCCAGCCTAAAATCTAAGCTGTGAGTAATGGTAACAATGATTAAATTGCTGCGATATGCTGCACGAAACCACTGGCTAATGCTGCTTTTGGGTGCCTCTCAAATTGTTTTGTTTTATTTTTCTTTTTTCTTTTTGTCTTCTTACTTTCAAATCTATAGACTCGTTTAATAATTCAGATTGGAGCGTGGTTGAGATTGGAAAAGGATGTCTTTTTTGTCTCTCCATCACTTGTTCCTGTCTTGTTATATGGTTCATTTAATTAAATCTTTATCCATTTGTTATACTTTTACCACTTCTCGCTTATACTTTTTAACTCGACGGTTCTAAATTCAGATTTTATTGAGCCTGTCTCGCTTACAATTACATCTCTGTTACCGCGTTTAAGAGGTTCCTCACACTTCTCTCCTGACGCAAATTTCTTTATAAGTTTTTTCATCTCGCCATCTTTTCACATTGTTTTCCTTTGTCGTTGTTATAATCTTGCTTATGAATAAACATGCGTCGCACTTATATGTGAAAACTACTGATGTCCAGTCCTACAAAGCTGCCATCCTACTTTGCACCTGTAACGAGGTCTCCCATTTCTTCTCGATAACATTAGGGTAGCATGTGTATTACTTTTCAGTACTACCTACACTGGCTTCTATTCTTGCAATTGTATTTTAATGCTGAAACTTGAAAGTATCCTTTCTTTAGACGCTTCCTTCTTCGCTATATTTTGTACTACTTTGTTCGAGGCTAGTAGTTACGGTCTTAGCCTTACAAATAACTACATACAGCCTCGCATATAGAAAAAGGGTCTTCTTTTGAGGGAATTTCAGTAGTGGTTCTATTTCGGTTCTTCCTACGTAGTAGCAGAATATTAAGACTCTGACTTAGCGCTTCTTGGTTCGCCGTTTCTTGCGCTATTTTTTTTTGGTACTTCTTTTGTGACTATTTGACTTTTTCGATGGTTGTAGGTTGGTTCAGTAGTGCTGCTTTTCGGGGGCATTTGAGTAAATCGTTTCGCCTGGGATCGAGCTTTACAGTTTATCGTTTCGTTATCCCGTAGAAGCTGGATGTAAAGAGATGTGTATTATGTGATACTGGTTGCTCCTACAGCCTGCCAGGTTACGTAGGTCGTAGGCCTCCTTTAGATTCAATTTAGGAGATGCCCTTTGTACCGAATGGATGTGCTTGCCTTGCTCATAGTCATGGAAAACATCTTTTTAAATAGGTATCAACTGAATCCAGAGACTGGCTCTTTTTGTCTCAATGTTACGTGATACGGCCAGCTTTTCCGCCGTACGGAGCTTCGTAGTTGGAATACAAAAGAAACACTTTCTCAAGACTTACTTGATGAACTGTCATTACAGGAACCCACGAATGCTATTAAAGTCACAATAAACGCAAGGCCTTCAGTGCACGTCACGGCTCAGTTAAGACTTGCGGCAGATGTTGGCATATCAAGAATACCAGCGAAAGCCAGTTGCGAGCATCGGGTTGCTTGTTGCTCCATGAGGGATTCAGAAGGGGACACAGTCGAAGAAGTTACAGTTTCAAGGGCTAGAGCTTACTGGTATGAGATACTCAATATTGGACCATCGGACATTATCAGAAGCGCATCCTGTATTTTCCCAAAAGGGAGAAAAATAAAAAAACAAAAATAAAAAATAAGCGAAGCAAAGTGGAGACAAAACTAAGATCAAATTGGAACGTCTGCGAACAAAATCAAGAGCGGCCCGCTTCTATCAGGGGAAAAAAGACAGTTAGATTAAGAATCCACAAACGGTGGACTCAGCATTTGGGCTAGAAAGTTTGTTAGGAGCTATTGTGACGCCGTGTGCGGCTTAGAATAGTGCTACGGAAGAACGCGAAAATTGAAAGGAAAAGGAAGATATAGTGGATAGGTTATCTTTCGATAAGGGATCATTCGGCCATTCAGTGGAAATAAGGGGAATTTTGAGTTTGAAACAGAAGAAAGTGCGTAAACCAAGCCAATTCGAAATACGTTGCTACGAGGCGGTTAGAAACTATTGAACGGACATAGAGGGAACGTTGCACAAGGTTTGCGTTAGTTTGTGTACTATAGATCCAGACCTAGCCAGTATATCAGACATTGCCACTTCAATTGATATAAAAACCACGGAAGACATACCTACCAGCCAATGAATTTAAGTCCTGCTAATACCAAATAATAGTCCTCGCATAGTTTATATAGTGAAAAATGTCAAGACGAAACAATAGCTCACACTCAATCTTCCAGAAAAGCGTGTTTGAAGATAAAGAAAAAGCAAATAGCGCCAGCCCCAATAACTCTTTACTCGTTTCCGCTTCCAATAATAACAGTCACTATGATAATATCCACGATAATAGGAATGCTGAAAAGTACGAGAAATTCAACTTGTTCAACTCGGGTCACGACAGTAGCAGTCTTGAGACTTCATCCCAGCAAGGTCCAAGAAGAGATATCACGAGAACAAAAAGTGTAACGAAGAGGATAAAGTACCGGTCGACACCTCTAAGGAAGGCGGTGTACGATACTGAAAAGTCCAGTGCCATTGCTAGCCCGGCAAGACGAGTACGGGTGGATAGTGCTGAGAGCGGACAGGAGCCACGAGAGGTGCCCAGTGGCGACCAGAATGTGCAGAATGGTCTACGAAAAGGTAATGAGTACCGGTACTCCTTCTTAGGCTCCAAGGTGGTACCAAAGGGTGACAACTTTGTTATTGACGATACTAATGAAGAAAACGCCAGCGGCTTGCACAGTGATGCATTGAAGATAAGGTACAATGGGTCAGCCAAACAGACCAGAAACTGGGGCAATAGCAGTGATACTACTGACTTTATGGAAAATGAAACGATACTGGTGCCATTAAAGTCCACGCCACAAGAGTCTCAAGTTGAAAGTACCGCTCGCTTCACGAGAGTTCCCACACCAGCACACAAGATCCGCCATCTCCAGCGAGCTCTGTCGTTCGATGGTGGAAAGCATTCTGGCGCAAACGTTTCGATAGTCACACCGGGAAAGAAGATCTTGCACTCTTTGACCAATTACGACAGCTCAATGGACAGCGTCTCGAACAGCTCTATCAACCAGCTATACTCTTCGATCCATAGAGGGATAAATAATGCGCTTATCTCTGTCAACGAATTAGGATCCCGCCAGGGAACACCCATAACTAGTAGGATTGCGTCTCCGCGACTTCCAACTGCAGGCTTGTCGCTTTCCTCAATACAGCGACAAGGTAGTGTTGGGAACACCAAAGCGGCACACTCAAGCGACTATGATGACAGTAACAAGTTTGTAAAGAATCAGGAGGACAAAGAAAATGATAAAGTAGGCAGAAATGGGCACAGAAGCTCGTTAGCTGTGAAGACAGACTTTTACGTTGCGACGGTTAATTCTTTGAACAATAAGATTAGTTCATCGAGAACTTCAGAAGATGATAAGGACGAGACTTCCATCGAAAAAGAGCAAGTGTCGAGCTTAAACAGTAAGGGTAAAGATGGTAATAATAAAAAAAGACAGTATGAGAGTGTCTCGGAAAATGGTTCCTTGGACGATGTTGAAAATGTGTTTGATTTCATCAGCAAGCACGGGTCTGAAGGTTCGAAAGCAGAGCAGCAAGAGCCATCTAAAAGCAACAGAGACCAAATAAAAAGCAGGATCAGGCAGCTTTCTAGAAGGTTGTCACTGTCGAGCTTCGTAGAAGGCGTGGAAGATGCGCGAATAGGCAAACAACAAATATCAAAGGTACCTGAAGAACAGGAAAAAGAAACTGAAGTGGAAAATAGCACCCCTGAACTGCGGGAACCAGACGAGGAGTGGTCTCTTGATAAATGGAAGCTATTTGCCAAGTTAATCCAAGAGGCGCGCCGCGCCAACGACCCGTCCATAGTGTACAATCAGCAGGTGTACAGCGCGTTTGAAATACAAAACAGGGTGGAGATGAACATCCGGATCCAGATTGTCAAGCGGTTGATATTCGGCTGGAAGAAGAGCCATCGCAATGGTGAACATGGTCACAAAAAGCGCAAATTAAAGTAGGAATTGAATAATATTTATAAATTTGTTGTCTTTTTCTTCTAATAAGTACTTTTAACTGTCTCTTCCTCCCTTTTTTCTGTAGAATGATTGAATAGTTAATAATTGCTATATATCGTCTGCATGCTAGAACAAGAGGGTGCAAATCCTCTTTGCGCGCCCTCACCGCGCTCTTTTTTTCTTTAATTTTTTTCTTTGTTTTTTAGGCGACGCGTCCTTTTAGTGAAATTAGCAGGGAAAAAGCGAAGCCGCAACTTTTACTCTTCGGATTCTAATGGCGCGCTATTGCGATTGGACACATCACTTTTATTCATCAAACGATTTTGCATCAATTCTGGCCTTTTCTGTTGAGTAGTTGTATCATAGTGGCTTCAATAAGATAATTTAGTCACTATAGCGGTCGATAGCTAATACAATTGTGAAGTTATCCAAAAGGGATCTTTTTATGGTAGCGTGAGTTTAGCCTAATACGCAAAGAATATACCTGTCTGGCTTACTCGATTTGATACTTTTGCTAGTCATCTCAAACAGTGCCAAACTTTAAGGACCACTATTAGTAAGGATAATAGTTTAAAGTGGAATTTTTGAGCTATTGGGTTGAAATAGTATAGATAATAAGAGTTCTTTTAAATAGCGGTAACATGCCAACGGATATCACCGCCTTTTTTGGCAAAAAGGGCCCAACTTCAAGGACGGCCAGAAAGAAGACTGCTTCATCAAACACTTCTGCTCCTTCAATAATGGCAAAAGATGAAAGCTTAGGTACTCCAGCCCCGAAAGCGAAAACGGCACAAAAATCAAAGCCAGTACCAAGCAAAAGGAAACCATTAACGATAGATGAAGACGACGACGATGAAGACGACAACGAAGAAATTATCGAGTTGTTGGAAGAACCTTCTCCGAGAAAGAGAAGAGGCAAAGCTCAGGCAATTGATAGCGAAAGCGAAGAAGAGGTGATACCTGCCCCTAAAAGAAGAAGGGAGGTCAAAAGTCAGCCTGAACTCAAGACTGCTCCTAAGACTGTTCCTAAGGCTGCCCCTAAGGCTGCTATCAAAGCCGCCGCCGCAAAGCCAGTGCCAAAAGTACAGCCTAAGAAAACAGTAGCACCAGCAGCTCCAAAACTTGCTTCTAGTAATACACACATAACGGCTCAACAGGTGCTCGATTCGATTCCAGATTGCGAGTTGCCCGAGGTTAATACCGATGAAAAAGTGAACTTTTGGGCTAAGAAAGCTGAACTCGATAAACAGGCCAGCGACGAATCGTTCAAACAGCCAAGGGGAAAACCAGACTGCTTGGCGGGCTTGACTATTGTTTTTACGGGTGTGCTACCGCATATTAACCGAGAAGACTGCGACTACTTGGCCGGAAAGTATGGTGCCAAGGTGACAAAGTCTATTAGTAAGAAAACGAGCGTGGTTGTACTTGGTTCCGATGCCGGCCCTAAAAAGATTGAAAAAATTAAGCTGCTTGGAATCAAACATATTGATGAAGAGGGCTTTTGCAAGCTTATCGAAGGCATGCCGGAAGCCGGTGGCGACAATAACGAGGCTGCTCAAAAGATGTTACAAAAGCGTGAAGACGAAGCACGCAAAGCTCAAGAAGTAGCTGAAAAAGAAGCAAGAGAAGCAGAGCTCAAGGAAAAGGCCAAGAGAGAAAAGTTGGCCAAAGCCCAGGCCTTGCGCAAGTCCGATCCTGAAGCTTCAGTGGACGAGTACATCAAGCCTGAAGACCGTCCAGATAGCGAAAAGCTTTGGACCGTAAAGTACGCTCCTACCAAGATCAACCAGATCTGCGGCAATAAAGGGCAAGTGCAAAAAATCATCAAATGGTTGACCAACTGGGATCAAAACAAGAGATCCAAGTTCAAGTACTTTGGAGAGTCTTTCCCTGCCATTTTAATTAGTGGTCCACCGGGCATTGGTAAGACCACCGCGGCTCATATTATCGCCAAAGACATGGGCTACACCGTGGTAGAAAAGAACGCTTCGGATGTTCGTTCTAAGAGTTTGTTAAATGACACTGTGAAGGAGGTGTTGGACAACACTTCGGTCGTTGGCTTTTTCAACCAGCGCAAGAACCCAAGTACCGCTAATAATAACAAAATATGCCTTGTCATGGATGAAGTGGACGGTATGTCTTCGGGTGACATGGGCGGTGTTGGCGCTTTGGCCAATTTTTGTCGTAAGACGTCCATCCCAATAATATTGATTTGTAATGACAAGTCATTGCCAAAAATGAGACCATTTGATAAAGTGGCAATGGATATTCAGTTTAGAAGACCCGACGCTACATCTATCAAGTCAAGAATATTGACAATTGCCTTGAGAGAGAAAATCAAGATCCCTCCAGAAATCATTGAAAGATTGGTTGAGTATACCAAGAACGATATCAGACAGATTATCAATTTGCTTTCCACTGCCACGAAAACCGTGTCGCATATTGACTCCTCTAACTATAACGATGTCATCAAAGGTTGGGAAAAGAATGTCGCATTAAAGACCTTCGATATTGCTGGCAGATACCTCTCTTCGGCGTTATGGAACCCAAACTCTGGGGTTGATTTGAATGGTAAAATTGGATTATACTTTGACGACTACAGTTTTGTACCATTGATGGTGCATGAAAACTACTTAAACACCAAACCAGTCAAGTCCCGCAGTTCTTCCTTGGAACATTTGAAACTTGTTGCCAAAGCCGCCGATTCCATCTCGGAGGCTGACCTTGTTGACCGTAAGATTCACTCTTCCGAGCAGCAGTGGTCCTTAATGCCTTTCCATGCGGTTACTTCCTCTGTACGCCCAAGTTCCTTCGTCAACGGTCAAATCATGGGAAGAATCAATTTTACCTCTTTCCTCGGTAATAACTCTAAGCGCAACAAGTACGAGAGACTCTTGACAGATCTCAACTACCATACAAAACTCGCAACCTTGACGAACAAATCGCAGCTCAGGCTCAACTACTTCCACATCTTGAGCGAAAAGCTCTGCGATCCGCTTCTCAAGAGCGGCGTCGAAGGTATCTCCGAAGTTATTGGTATTATGGACTCTTACTATTTGACCAAGGAAGACTGGGAGTACTTGCTCGATTTCGGCATTGGCGATAAGAACGTGTACAAACTCGACATCATCATCAAGAAGTTGCCAACAACGGTAAAATCCTCCTTTACGAGAAAGTACAATGCTACAAAACACCCCGTTGCCATCTATAGGGTCGGAGTTGCCGGCACTGGGTCTTCCAAGGGAGTTTCTACCCAGACTCCAGACTTTGAGGATGCAATTAATGACGATACCGCTACCGAGACGAAACCGGACGAGGACGAGGATAATGGTGAGGACGAGGATATTAGTAAGGATAAATTAATTAAGCAAAAGAAGGCCACAACAAAGAAACTGGCCGCAAAAAAGAAGGCCGCAGCAGGTAGTGGAAGAAAGAAGAAATGAGACTTTATATTTGCATTTTCATTTTATTACCTAGACTTACATATATGAACTATGTACTGATTTACGCCCAATGTACTATCTATTTTTTGTTACCAATAGGGTATGCAGCTGACAAAGGCGCCCCCAAATACTTGAAATGCATCCGCTCGAGTGCAGCAGTATTCTTTAGTGAATAACAAAAAGTTCAGGTATAAGCTAACAAAATGTGATTTTGCTACTTGATGTGCTACACCTTTTATGACAATGCCTCAGAGAAGCGATCTCAACATCATTTTAAATGCTCCTCAATCAAAGACTATTTTTGTGTCTCTGTTGTTGATGCGTAAGGAACAAATTCGCAAACACTCGATAGAATCTCTGCTGCGAAATCTTCAATCCCGTAGCGCCATCGCATAAGTTTGAAAAGAAATGGTCTGCACTTCATATAAAGTCTTTCTTGGATTCCGAGGTGAGGTTAATAAGAAAGTACCAAACTGTTTTTTTGTTGTTTTATCAGTTATTTAAGAGAAGAGGTTACGGAACATTAATTGGAATACGCCTTTGAACATACTTCATTTTCTGCAAGCTATTGATTTTTGCCAACCGCAAAGAAGGATTTATATTAGTGGAAGACCTAATTTTTTAAACTATTCAGGACAGTCATTGTAGCGTAAAAGTGTATATACGGTATTGTGGACAGCAAAAATAATAATAATAATAATAATAATAATAATAATAATAATAATAATAATAATAATATAAAATTTATTTGATGTCTATGCAAGAAACTAAATGAACCGAAAAATGAGATAAAACATGGCAAAATGAAGGTTGAAAAAGAGACAAATTTCTAAGAAAAAAAGAATTAAACAAAAAACCGTAAACGTAGACTGCAAATGAATTACCCAAGAAACTGATGCGGACTCTAAAACCTCCTAGAAAAAGAAAGAAAGGAAGAAAAAATGATTCGAAAGAGAGAAAAAAATAAAATAAAAAGAAACATCTAGAATAGTAAAAAAAAGCAAGAATGAAATTAATAAATAATATAATAGAGAGTGGGTGAGTGACTTGTGGCTATAACACAAATATGGGAATGAATTGAAATCAAAGTGAACAAAATTAGTTGAACAGCTGATACCAAAGCTGCAAGAGAAATCTTTCATAATATTTTATCGATAAGTAAGCGCAATCAACCTTCGTTCTCATCGTCAGCTTCGTAAGAAACGTTAGCATTAGCGTTCTCTTCCTCTTCCTCATCACGTGCCACTATAATTTCGTCCTTATTATGAGCACTGTAATCGGTATCTGAAGTGTCATGGTCATCGTGCTCATCATTTTCCACAACATGAGACTCTTCCGCACTTTGATCATTTTCCACAATGTGGGAAGAATAGTTGTCCATACCATCTTGTCCACGATCGTTATCTGATGTGTATATTGGTGGAAGCACCGAATCCAATGTGTTCAAGGTAATGTTGTCAATAATACTGACGTTGCTAGCCCAGAAAGGCGGTGGAAAGATCGGTATCGAGCCACTATCATTATTGCTATTATTATTGTTATTACTATCATCGTGATTGTTGTTATTACTATTCTGATTTTCAGAGTTAGAGACAAAACTCAAACCTCTAGGAGTTGCGGAGCTGCTATTGAAAGAGAAAAACTCATCATTTTCTCGACTATAGTAATCGCTGTCGTCAACCTCTGAGTTACTTTCTAGTAAAACATCGTCACTGACCTGATTATAAGGAGGAGGTGGCGGCAACGTGCCATCGACGCCCGCAAAACCCCATTTTTTCACGTTGGCTTCGATAAAAACATATCCAAGCTGGCCAATATTAACGTGAATTTTGCAATTATTGGAGGCGCCTATTGTAGGATACAAAAGACAAGTCAAATTTTTGATGTGGCCTCCAATTTTGCGCTCTGATAACTTTTTGCCATTTCGTGTGAAGAAAATAGTGCCACTGCGAGTTCGGTAACCGACGCCTATAACATCGCCTTTTTCCATTTTCGGAAAGACTTTAGACTCCTTCTCGTTCAAGGCAAAAGAGTTGTTGAACCTGCGAGAGCCGTCACTGTCATAAGCAACCGAAAACTGATGTCTTCCTGGTAACCTAAAAAAGGGGTATGGTTTGGTAGACAAGCCTATGGAGAAGTAAGTGTCATCAGGGAATGGGAGATCAAATATCTTGGACTCAAAGTAGTAAACCTCATTCATTCTTGGGACGGGTAGGTTGGATTGGATGGAACATGGGTAGTCTATGTGAAAGCTATTTTGTTGGATTTGAAAGTTTATTTCCGTCTTATTATCGACGGTGATGATGTTTGGCGGTAACCCTGGATCGGAAATAAAGTCCCAAGCGCTAATACCCTTTTCTTCAATCTTCATGTACTGCGACAAAGACAAGTCTGTGGACAATTCCGGTGGGTAAAACTGCAAATATAGCTTTGCCTGCTGATAAAGCAGACGTTCTTCTGGAAGAAGTGTTAAAAGATTTTCTTCCTCTTCTTGCTCGTCAGCAAAGGAGCCAGGAGTATTGTTACTAAGCTGCAATGGGGAGCGGGCAAGCATGATCTTGCGAAGGATTAGGACCATCAATATTATCAGAAGCAACAAAAAGCAGCCCACAGTGATACCTATGGCGATGATTAGGGTGCTGGTATCATAGTCTTCTGGTGGAGTATATGTGTACTCGAAGTCGTTTGCTGGGACGAGCAGAGTCCCTGTGTTGTCATCTAAGGAACAGGCGTTGATGTGGGAACTTGACAGACACAGCAGCCGTTTGTTGTGGACGAAGACTGCCGCTATCGGCGACACACCGCTCATAAGCATTAGTATCGAGAACTTTTGTGGCATGGTGGGCGAATGCTATGACACAGAACAGTGAAGCAAGGGAAGAGATGATGGCGCTTATGGTGATGCCTTGCCAGCGGGCTTTTATGGAAAGATAGCCTGCTGCATAATTTCCGGTAGAATATCAGATGACATGCAGCTGACCCAAATAGCTTTATTAGCCGGATTATCCTAAAGAGGAGATATGCATCCTTCTGTATAAACCGGTGGGAACCAACCCATAGGAAGTTTGTCTTCGACATCAGAAAAGGCCGGGTACCGCTGAATTTGCACCTGAAAATTTAAAAGCACTACGGCGGGTAGCTCTCCTCCCAGAAACTACTCAGCGTTTGAGAAGCGAGGCAAAGCGATCAAAACCAAATTAGACACTTGCTGAAAACGTTCCGTCTGTCCTAACAGCTACCAGCACCACGCTAATATTTTTTTTTGCTCAGCGCTACGCATATCTTTCATATTGACAGCCAAAAAAACCAGTCCTGCGTTTCTGGTAGACAGCCTTATCCTCAAAGAGCTCGCATCCGAGGCTTCCAACTTCTACTTTTATTTTTGGCCGATCTTTTTGATTCCATTTGTATCCCTTTGGCTTGATCTGAGGTCAATTTTTCATCGTCAGCAGTTTATTATATCGAACAGATTGCCAGATTTACTGCACCAAATTTGCTTTTGGTTACAAGCCCCATACTTCTTACCTCTTTTAATATTCATAGTAATGTCTTTAAAGTATAATGACCAGCAAGAATACATTTACTGATAGCTCCCAGCGGGACAGACAACACTATTACCAGAGCGATGGCCAGCAGCTAGGCGATGGATTTTACCAGCAGAACCCATTCGACTCGCAGCCCACGCATAGTAGGAACCCTTTTGAGCCAAGCAACCAGTTACATCTTGAAATTTCTTCTTCTGAATCTGATGTGGACCTGTTCGACCAGTTCGACCAGTTCGACCAGTTCGATGATGAAAATAATAATCTGCCTCAACCTGTTCATCCTCTGTCTTCTCCTGGTAATATTGATTTATCGAGGAAAAAGAAAAACGTGATAAGCATAAATACAGCTGCTTCTGAACCAATAACAAGAAGTCGACAATACGCTTCTCTGCTAAAACCTCAATCTCACTCAACCCCTGCATCATCAAAACCTACTCAAAATGAAGTATTCGAAAACAATTTGCCACCAATGAAGTCACCAATTGTCTCCCCCAAGAGAAGCAGGGGCATGTCTTTGCGCTCACAATTGCTCAACAAAACATTAGAACACAATCTCAAAGCAGCTTTACAGAAAAATGATATTCCAGATGATTATACGGAAAACATTGAACTCCAAAGTGGCGTCAATAGGAACGAGAATAGTAGCCAAAGTCAAAAGAGCCCTCATGGGAATTGGGCCTCGTCATTGGACTCTATCACAAGCATAATTTCGCAATCCAGCAACGCATCTTCACCGTCAACGTCTTCCAAAAGCGCCTCCAGAAAAAATGCTCACCAGATGCAAGGCTCGGCTTTGAGCTCTAGAAAAACACCACCATTCAATAGAAAACCACAAAAGACTTACAGCATAAATAGATTTATTGAAGCAGTGAAGTACAATATGGGATTATCGGATTTGAAGCCTACCATAGGCGGAAGAAAGATACCTTTAACTTTAGAAGAATTTGACTTTGAGACTTTTGCCGGTTTCAACCCAAAATTTGCCGGTGATTTCAAACCCACAGACATAAAGTACCATTATAACGGATCGGAACATGTATTGGTCGATGAAAGAGCCTCGAGGCCTTATGTCAATAACAAAATTGTTTCTTCGAGATACAACTTGTTAAACTTTTTACCTAAACAGCTATACGCCCAGTTTTCGAAAATTGCCAATATTTACTTTATGACAATCGCCATTATGCAGTTAGTTCCTAACTGGTCAACCACGGGAACAACCACTACCATTATTCCACTTTCGATTTTTATTAGTATATCTATTGCCAGAGAGGGAATCGATGATCTTCGAAGACATGCTCAGGATAAGGAAGAAAACAACAAGCAAATTACTCTCATTCTAAAAGACCACATCAAAGCACAGCGTCAGCTATTAGATAGAGAGGCGCTGAGCAGAAATAGCATGGCCAGCAAAATCTCGGGCAGAAGTGCAAATTCAGTCACCAAGTTAAATGCTGACTTCAATGACACCACTGTTCGCGGATCCGGTAAACAGCAGCAACCATCGAGATTGAAAAACTCTGATTTTACTATTGACGAAGACGATGAAGATGATAATAGCACTAATATTAGTGGTCGTGATAGAACTTTAACATCCACCAGAAATGTGACTACAGGTCGTAACACCAACGAAACCAATCAAAATCCAAACACTAACACTTTCAACAAAACTTTCTTTTTGAACAAGGCAGACTTGTACGAAAAGAAAATTCAGTGGAAAAATCTCAAAGTTGGGTCCGTAATAAAGCTAGACCAAGATGAATCTGTTCCTGCTGATATGATTATTTTAACCTCAGACAATCCTAATAGCGAAGTTTTTGTAGAAACTATGGATTTAGACGGAGAAACAAACTTGAAGACCAAATTACCACATGCACAATTGAACGAAGTTTGTAATAATGCCCAAACTCTTTCCAGTATCAACGGCATAGTGACAACTGAAGACCCAAACAGGAACTTGTACAATTTTGAAGGCCATTTAATTTTGGGTAACGAGAAGTATCCGTTAACCAACGATAACATTGTGTACCGTGGTTCAGTTATAAGAAATACTGGCTGTGTTTTGGGGTTGGTGATTTTCAGCGGTGAAGAGTCCAAAATCAGAATGAACGCTATTAAAAATCCAAGAACAAAAGCGCCACATCTTCAGAAATATGTTAATATGATTGTTATGTTCATGATTTGTATTGTTGTTGCTTTATCTGTGGGGTCATTTATTGCTCAAAGAACTATTTTTAATCATATCAAAGACAGACATTGGTATATCTTGAGCCAAGACGTTGGAGCAATGCCTACATTCATGTCATTTATTATCATGTATAATACGTTAATTCCATTATCGTTGTATGTTACTATGGAGTTAATCAAAGTTGCACAGCTACTTTTTTTACAATACGATATTGATTTATATTACCCACCAACTAATACGCCGGCAGAAGCAAAAACTGCCACAATTTTGGAGGAGTTGGGTCAAGTGAGTTACATATTCAGCGACAAGACCGGCACCCTTACAGACAACTTGATGATTTTTCGGAAATTTTCTGTTGCTGGTGTTCCATGGATACACGATTTGGACATGGTTTTAAAGGAGATTGAAGAAAATGATCCCGACGCCAAAAGTTCAAGTATGCTCAGTTCGATGCTCAATGCCAATACACCGCCATCACATTCTCCTTCCGTGGGTGGCCTAGGCCTTTTGAGAAGGTCTACTGATTTGATAGGCAAGGGTCACAAGAAAGTTTCATTCGATGACAATAGTTACTTCAATTCCAATGATATTAGAAGGTCAGGAGATGCTAAGGGTTCATTGGACATTAAAAGGGGCTCAATAGATATACGAAGAGGTACGGGCACTTTGCACTATTCTGGTAGACCTTCAATGGCCTCAATTAACTTAAAGCAGTTCACATCTCCTGTATCCAGAAGCAAGACTGCAATAGGGCTCATAAGTGGCAAGCCACAAGCCGACCATCATATTCTGGACTCTTATTCTCTCTCTTCATCGAGCACTTCAGCATCTACCCATCTAAGGTCGTCCATCGAGTTGATAAATTATATTCAAACCAATCCTGATAGTGCTTACAGCAAGAAAGCAATTTTTTTCATATTATCATTAGCTTTATGCCATACTTGTTTTCCCAAAAAAATTTCAAATGATAATGACAATGGAGAATACTCCTCTAGCGATGGAGTAAGCGATGATGTTGAGTATCAATCTTCCTCTCCAGATGAGTTGGCGCTAGTCACGGCAGCAAGAGATATGGGTTTTGTGGTTTTTGACAAAAAACAAAACACATTGGTACTTAAAACCTACCCTAACGGCCTTGATCAAGATCCACTTTTGGAAAACTACGAAATATTGGATGTTATTGAATTTAACTCCGTAAGAAAGAGAATGTCGTGTATTGTTAAATTTCCAAATGGCAGAAAATGCCTCATTTGCAAAGGTGCCGATAATGTTATTTTACAAAGACTCAGTGCAGCATATAATGGAACTGAAGTTGCCGAGAAGATTGCTAAAAACGCTAAACTTAGAAAAGAAGCTGAAGCAAATTATCTTATTCAAAAAAGAGCCTCCAAGAGTATTGATTTATTCCGCAACAACAGCATCAAAAATATTGCCAAAAATTCATTATCCATTAGCAGAGCATCCAAGCAGATCAACAACAATATGGTCAACGATATGCTTTTTGAAAACGAAAGAAGATCTACCGATATTGACCGTATTGTCGAAAATAGTAGAAAGTCTTTGCACTTGGATCAGCAGAAAAGATATGGTCTCAATTCCACAGAGTATCAAAATCATACAAAACAGCGCTCAAATCAAGTTAGTCCTAATGGGGGTGGCAATAGCAGCAATAGTCCGCTTTCCGGCTATATTACTGATGATTCTTTAATCGAAAACAGACAATACGTGGTTGAGAAAACATTGGAACACATTGACGAGTTCTCCACAGATGGTTTGCGTACTTTATTGTACGGCTACAAATGGCTTGACGAAGAAGAATACGACAGCTTTTCCTCCGACTATTGCGAAGCCAAAACGGCGCTAGTCGACCGTCAAGAAAAAATGGAACAAGTTGGTGAAAGGCTTGAAACTGAACTCGAGCTATGTGGTGCCACTGCCATTGAAGATAAGTTGCAAGAAGGCGTTCCTGACGCAATTGACAAGATCCACAGAGCTGGTATTAAAATGTGGATGTTGACTGGTGACAAAAGAGAAACTGCCATTAATATTGGTTATTCTTGCGGTCTTATTAAAAATGCATCGACTGTGGTTGTCCTCAGTAATGAGGAGGACGATGATCCTGCGCTTATTGCCAAAATGGAAGCAGCCGTTCTTGAAATCAAGAACCAGAACGTTGCCCATTGTGTCCTCGTTATTGACGGCTCTACATTAACCCTGTTTGAGCGTGACGTTACTATGATGAGCATGTTTGTAGAGTTTGGCTGTGTTGCCGACGCTGTGATCTGTTGCCGTGCGTCGCCTTCTCAGAAAGCCAAGCTTGTGACTGTGGTTAAAGAAAAATATAAAAATCAGGTTACGTTGGCAATTGGCGATGGTGCTAATGATATTGCAATGATCCAAAGCGCTGATATAGGTATCGGAATAACTGGTAAAGAGGGTTTGCAAGCGGCCAGATCCTCTGATTATTCAATTGCGCAATTCAAGTTTTTGATCAAGTTATTGTTTGTTCATGGCAGATACAACTATATCCGTACCACCAAGTTTATCCTCTTTACCTTCTACAAGGAGTTTATGTTCTATTTGTCGCAGGCGATTTTCCAGAGAAATGCATTGTTCACGGGCACGTCATTGTACGAGCCGTGGTCGTTGTCAATGTTCAACACCTTGTTCACCTCTTTGCCGGTGCTTTGTATTGGTATTGTGGAAAAAGATTTGAGACCAGCTACTTTAATTGCCAATCCTGGTTTGTATAGGCAAGGGAGAGAAAACTTGTCTTTCAACTTGCCAATCTTTATCTACTGGATGGCGATTTCGACCGCTACCAGCGTCATGATTACAATGTTGTCGTGGAAATTGTGGGGTGAGACTTCCCTTATAGACAACACGTTGTTACCAATGGGCGTTCTCACGTTTATTGTGTTCGTGATCTTGATTAATGTCAAGTGTCAAATGTTGGATATGCGGAATAGAAATGCTTTTGCATTTGCATCGGCGATTATAGAGTCTGTTGGTGTCATTATATGGAATTTTTTGATTGCAGGGCTATACAAGGAGGACACGTCAGTAATTTATTACGCCAAAGTGGGCATAACGCAAGAGTTTGGCACCGATCCAACATGGTGGGCCACGTTAGTGTTGTTGCTCATCTTGGGACTTTTGGTAGACGTTATCATCAAAGTGATGAGAAACTGGTTGCTTCCTACCAGTACAGACTATTTCCAAGAGTTTGAGAAGAACTTTACGTTGCGTCAAAGATTCGAGCAATTAGCGTACAGCTATTTGCAACAGTCATGGGAGTTTGACCCAGACAAGAGTTTCCAAAAGTTGCGCAGCAGCAAGTTTGGCCAAAAAGTGTTAAACAAGGGCGGCGATGACAACGCCAAAGACTCAGTTACTTCGGGTGTAAACCCTAGCGACAGCTCCAGTATGTCAACTAGTATTAATGGCTCTCAACTCAGTGTAACTGAGTCCGGCACTATTGACAAGAACGATCCACGATACATGTTGCACGTCTTGCCTAGTGGTAAGGTGCACCGTGAGAGGATTATCGACAGCAAGTTTACTAAGCTAGGTAAGAAAATGGGATTGATTAGCGGACACAGAGGAAAAAGAGGGGCAGCAGACAGCGAGAACGGCATCCAGGGAGAGGTAATCGAGGAGGAGGAGGAGGATGCCGATAAATTCATCAACGAAGTGATGAGACAACGGCACGATAATGAGGGTGGCATGTATAATGGGAACGATGGTGTAAATAAAACTAGGGTTGCCAACGACAGGCAAGAGACATTGGACCGGGAAGAGAGAATGTCTCACTTTTAACAAATGTTTCTTTTACTATTGATATATATATATTTACGGCATTTTTTTAATAAAACAATTTACCAAAACGTTGATTTTACTTGAATTTTTGCTGCAATGTTTTGTTTTTTCTTTTTTTTTTCTTTTGACTTTTCACATCATGGTTTTTATTTTCCAATATAGTTTTTACTGGTGCGCTGCTATATTTTATGTTCACTTTTCTTTGTTTTTCTATTGTGCTCTTCCAGCGTCGTAAGATTCATCTTCATTTTCAAAATCTGAAGGTTCATTATCATATCAATATTTGAGAATCCGTGTGTGCTTCGTCACAATTGTACGGTTTTTTGTAGTGTCCGCTACTGATAAGTATAGTACAGTTCAGTAAAGGCTTCTTAATATTGTGTCTACAATAAATACCAAACATCAGATTTCCAGACTGCTTTTTTAAGGGCGTCTTAGTGCCACAACGAGCCCCCTGAATCCACTTCGAGTGACTGACAACACTGTGTCACAGACGGTCACGGGGCAGTTACCGCATTTTGCTGCCCTCTCATCCCCTCCCCTGCTCCAGTTCCACCAGGGTAGCGGCGCGGCGCTGGGATCTTGCCGATGACAGAAATGGACATGCCTTACTTTTCTCCGGGGAAGTTGCGGTTGCATCCCAATAACTCGGAGAAAAGCGTCTCCGAAGTGTGGTGCTGTGCAGTTCTTTTTGTTCTTGGGAACTCTGGTTGAAAAGCAGCGGCTCTTGTAGAAAACTGTGCTAGTTCCTTAGTTCTCCTCTATAGCCACGCGGTCTCTTGAATGGCCGGAGAACATCTCCACAGTACTCCTGCCGTATACTCCACGGGCGGTTATGTTTCTGGAGATTTTTCCATAGAGGCAGACAATCACAAAAGAACATAAACGAACATAAACAATTGCCAGCTGAACACATCCAACAAAGCTTATTTGGAAGACTCTCCGGATTCCGCGATACTTGGCATCACCTAAAAAGCTCGTCAAGAGACACCCAAAGACGCTAGATCAGCAATAGCACCGTGAGCGAGAACTCCGGGGAGAGGCCACAGCAGAGGCCTCTTGTAATTGGCTGGCAGCCGTGGGGCCGGGAGAGGGGAAGCGATCGCTATCTGTAGCTCACAGCATTGTCCTGCGCTCTCTACTCTGACAGGGCCCCGTTTCAGGCATATGTTGTCGCTTCGTGCCTTCTCTGGTCGGGCAACGCCTCTGGCTGGGCAGTGCCAAGTACACTATGGACATTCTTGTCTCTTTATGTTAACAGCCCTGTCTGCTTTTCGTGGCAGTTTTCTATTTCAAGCCTGCAAAATCGAGTGTGTGGTTGTGTGTTTTCGGGCTTGGTGGCTCTCTTTGGGAATATTGATGCTTGCTGCCACCTAGCAGAATACAGGCCTAATATGCCCTCATGATGTCAATGCCCCACGAGTGTCGGCGCCTACAAGCGGACTGTGCAGTAGTCCGACAGTAGTCATCGCAATTAGGTTCCGACACTTTTGTATGTGCTCCCCATAGTAAACTGACGGAGCATAGCAGCGGAATGCGGGGGACATCCGCTCGCGCTTCACGCGGCGTGAGGGCGCATCGTGGGTGACGCAGGCCCCGGCAGGAAGACGCGCGTCCTCCTCCTCGACGGCGCGAAGAGTTGGGTAAATGCGAGGATATTTAAGAGACGCTTACTCCGACACACTCTCGAAGAGCGTGCTATTTTTGTTATATGGAATGGCTTGCTTGTCTTTTTGAAATTCTGGGGTAACCGTTTTCTAGTGTCAAATCTCTTACATGGCTAGCGCCCGCTCTTAACCTTTACATCTCCTGTCTATCTTTCAACCCGCTAGTTTTGCAACTTTATGCACTTTTCTTTTTTAGCCCCTCTATAATAGTTTAATCATGGTTTCTCCAAGTACATCGGTAGACAGTTCAGGCCAAATAACAAAGGCCAAAAGAAGCAGAGCCGGATGCTTGAGCTGCCGCAGGCGTCACAAGAAATGTGATGAGGCCAAACCAATATGCAAAAACTGCGAGCAGCGAAACGCCTTTTGCGAGTGGCCCATCAAGGGGATATTCAAAACTAAAAACATCAATTCTAAGAAGAAGACAAATCCAGAGAGATCACAGTTTCACTCCCAAGTACCAGGCACAAACTACCATCAGATAATAAATGGAGAGTTGGACAAGCTTCTCGGCACTGCAATCGAGCCAGGTGCCACGCACAGCACGTCCCAATCTACTCCGGCCGTGGAAGGCTCTCAATTCAATTATGCCTCCGAGTTTCAAAACCCGGTCTTTTTTGACACTTCTTTGGATATGTTCAAGAAGGGCGCTGCAGCAGACACATCTTTGATAGACTTTGTGGAGTCGCTCTCTAACAGCACCAATCAGCCACAAAACAGGAGCGACTCCATATCTTCTAATTCACCGTCACTTTTCTCCAATACCTATACTGGCAATATTAACAACCATAATAATAGCGGTTTTCCAGCTGCCGATGGCTCTTCCCCTGCTTCGGACATTGACCACCATCTGTGTTGTCATCATACTATGAAGGAGAGCACCATTCAGCTGGAAGAAGATTTCTTACTTAAAAGCTTCCAAGTCACTTCGTCTTCGCAGTTCCTAAAAGTACCAGATTCATCAAAATTTGAAGCTTCACATAAGGTGTTCGGAGATTTCCTCCTCACCAATGCCATGCTCAATAAGCAACAGGCAATGGAGTGTAATGCCAATGCAGACTTGTCGAATGACCTCACGGCAAACCTTATGCTAAGCGAATTTCATATATCTCTCCAACAAGATTCCAAAGAACTCAAACCTAAGCGCCACAGGCAAAAGGAGCAGTACTTTAAGCTATTGTTCAACCAGGCAAACAGGCTTTTAGAGATGGCCAACAAGGGTAGACCCAAATCTAGCAATGACATAGAAGATCTTGCGAGCGATAAGGATATCAACTTTAACCCATTCACGCTCACGTTCTGTGAGAGTATTGTGTCTATTCAGGAAAAAAACAAGTTGGTTCGAAACTTTATAACTAACGTTATGCCTTTATTGCAGCTCTCATCGTGTGCCAAAAAGTTGATTAACAAAGTCTTGGTGTCGGCTTTGACTAGCGATACGAATAAGGCCTCTCCAAAAGATGACTACTTAATATGCTCCATACTAGCACTCTCCTCAAGAGTCAATGACTTAAAAAGCCAAAGCCTTTTTAGTATGGATAGCCATAATGAAAGTACATCGAACTTTAACAAAAATACCCTCAAACTCTATAATAAGGCCTTGAAGTTGCTCATATATACCATGCGCCCAAAAGAGGTCAACTCTTGTGTGGATCCAGCGCTTGAAGGGAGCGAGAAGTCTACACAACTCAGGAAATACGATTACAAGGAAACTATTCAGATATTGTGCTCCTGCCTATTGCTCTTTTTTTTCCAAATATTGTCTTCTTCGCCAAAGCACTATAAATGCCACTTGCAGAACATGCTACTGTTTGTCAAGTCCTACGAAATCAATGGTTTCAATAACCAGCTTGGCTCCAGCAACAGAACCAGCAAGACCCTTTCACAGCTATTCTGGCTTATTGTCAGGCTTGACTTGCATTTCTCAATAAGTTTTAACGAGCCAACCTCTATCGAGTCTAAGGCCTACTTGCCAAAACACATGCAAAGCTGTTCAGACTTGAGCGATATCAAGCAGTTCTTCCTCCGCTCTTCATTCCAAAGTGACACATCAGGCTCACCAAAGCTCATTTTTGATGATGATGAGGAAGACGAGATTTATGCCGACAGCTATGGTAACTACTTGTGTTACCTTAGCGCGCGGACCATGGAGCTCATCCATAACGTGAAAAACCGTGACTACGAGGAGTACTTGCAGGAATGGTCCGCGTTAGCGGCGGAGCTCCAGGCCTGGCACGACGGCAGACCGATTGAACTCCAGTCGATAGTCAACAATAATCAAGTGGACAACTCGAACCATTCGCGGATCGAGGTCAATGCTGACACCTTTGAGATTAAGTTTCCGATCATCTTGTACAACGACGCGGTGTCCACTTTTGTGAACCAGCTCTACCATACGATGTCAATCCTCTTGTACCAGAATGAGAGCGCCAGCCACGCCATGAACCAGATCAATGGCTTTGACTCTCTCATCGAGGAAAGCAAGTTGAACAACTTGATTGTGGACGCCATTAAAGTTATCGGCATTAGCTTGAACGACGCCAACCCTGCTAGCTTGACGTACTCGCTCCCATTCAACTACATTGCCAGTAACTTGCTCACCAAGAATTCGAACAGAAAGACCAATGGCATTATTTTCTACTACGATAGCAAAATTATTATGAAGAAGTTACTCAAGAACGAGCAGGAAAATGCTTGGCCATTGAGATGGAAGTTTAGTGATTTTTGAAATATGAAACTAGTGTGTTTTTATGTTTCGCCTTGCTTTTTGTATATTGATGAATTTCAAAATAGACAGTAATGAATAGAACGGTAAAAGTTTTTTATGATGGATCAACTAAAATGTGCTTTGAATGTTTAGTTTTACCTCACAGCGGTTGTAGCTTGTACAGCGAAGCAGCTTGAGTACAAAAGATTTGGATATTTCATTTTTGCACTTTTTAATTCACACGTTGTAATGTGGATATCAACACTCTGAAGAAACAGACATACTCATGAACAATCTTGAGGGCGGCGACGAAAGTGGAAAATCTTTAATCACCGCTTCTGGAGAGTCCTACAAGCGCTCAGTACGCTTGGAGGTACCGCTAAGGCCGGAATTCTCTCTAAAAGTATGGTATATTTGAGTTTTGTGCAATAGTGCCATCTTGGCCAACAATAACAGAGCGGAAAATGCCCTTCAACTATGCCCAAACAAGTGAATGCGAAGGATTGCTAGATCAAGAGCATTCCGGCTTTGAATTTGTCGTGGCTGCTGTAGGCGCTGGTATCGTTTGACGAGTATGTAGAGATTTAGAGAAATGCGATGAAAAGAATTGACATATAAAGAAGCGATGGCACTTTATTTTCAGGGACAAAATGAATTGAGTTAGTTCTAAAAACCACCATTCATATCGATGACAAACAAGCAATCCCTCAAATAATCATTAATACAATATACAAAAACTACTATGGAAGTTTTTGGCTTGTTTAACTTAATTTGCTCCGGAATTGTCTTCCTCCTCTCGAGTCCCCTTGTTGACGCTGCCTATTCTGCCAAAAGCACTGCTACTTGCCAGAACCTCGGTATCAAAGTCTTGCTTCCTCTTGGTGGCGATGCTTCTGTGGGTAAGTACGATATTTCCAAAGGCAAAGAGGGAAGGTCCCCCGCTAACATCATCTGCAACATGTTCCATCCAAAAGGTACTGGCAAAATGAAGCCGTTTGATACCGCTGAGATTGATGGTTTTGACTTTGACATTGAGAACGAAAAACAGACTGGTCGTACTGCTTTGGTTATGCAATTGAGGCAGGCCTGGACCATTAAAACCCTTTTGATTACCGCCGCTCCACAGTGCATCTACCCAGACAAAAGAAAACGTGTTCGACTTGTTGAAAAGCTCTGATGCTAAGTCGGCATCGTCTGGGTCCAATTTTATGATAGCCTTTCATGTGTTTCAACAACCATTCTGGCTTCAAGAGCTCCTGGGAAATCTAGTACAAATTTGTTACTGAACAGTCCGGAAACCACGACATGAAAATCTATGTCGGCGTTGCCTCTTCCGCTCAGGACTTTGACTATTTTTTCTCGCCGCCATTAGCCCAGGAGCTTTCTCATTAATAACTTCCAAATTTACGTCAATTTCCTATTCCATGCTCACCTTCACTTCAACTTTCGGTTCCTTGTCTTAAAAAATAATATTTTATCCATAGGCTTGTCTGGAATAAGTCTTTTTAGTATTTTTCTTCAGAATATTATGTAACTTTTGTACTATGGCATAATATCTTGCATTTCGGCTTTGGTCTACAGGCTCTTCGCTTTTTACATTGTTTACTTTTCACTAGATCTTAGTTGAGCACACTCTTGTCCACTAAATTCTTGTAATCTAAGCAGGATTCCTTCGAAAATTGTACAGAGCGCTTATTCTAAAAATAAATTTTTTCGCGCTCTACATTTTGAAAGCATCTTTTGCACCCAAATGGCCAATATCGCCCTAATTGAAAGAAACAAGAAAAAAAAGGGCGCATTGGCCCTTGTGAAGACTAATCAGCTACTGTCTGAAACATTTTCGCGGGACTATGTGATGTAGACCGACCTGGAAAGAAACCCGCCGGTTTCTCTGTACACAGCGGCAACCATCGCTTCTCAAGAAGAGAAACTGAAAACAGTCTTGGGTATCAGGAACTCAGTTCCAACCACCCGGGCATCCAACTAATTATTGCTTAAATCCAATTTCCGAGACTATAAGACTTTTGCCACCTGTTATAATGATGCTATCCTGCTCTCTCCGACAGTGTCTGTTTGTCGGATGAGGCTGGCCGGAATGCTCTCGGAAGTTGTAAGAGAGGCATATATTCCGGTAAGCAAGCTCCCCAGAGAGAGTCATTGCGCCGCAAGCTCTTTACGAGCGCAGGTGACATTGGTTTGAAGACCCTCCCCCGGAGCAGCAAGAAAAAGAGGAAGGTGAGCGTAGCGCCCGACTAGCATGAAGCGCGAACCCAGCTGGAAATACACATACCCTATAGACCAGCCGCTATTATTGTTTATATACTCTGCGTAAAAGCCATAGACGATTTTACTAAGCTTTAAATTGGATTATTGTAAATCTCCGCGATTGTTTTGTGCCCTGGAAGTCGTTGCTCTGTTGCCTCCGCTGCCCTTCTCATCTCACGGAGGCTCCCGTATTTTTCTTCTTTTTCGCGCGGTTTTCTGAATATTTTGGATTTTTCTGAATCGAAAAAACAAAGAGAAAAATAAGGGCGACAACATACAAAGACAGAAGAAGAGCCGATTTGATTCTTCTGCGCATCAGTTTATCACGTCGCTCAGCGATTTTCCATCTTCTCACGCGGCTATTTCTCTTCTTTGATACTATACCCACAAGCTCCTGGATACATTGCTGAAAGCACGCTATCCAGCTTCGATCCATCCATCTTCGCAGCCCAAAACTCTTAACCGCGGTGTGTTCAATCATACAGGCTCCGCTTGCTATTCTTGGGCTTCATCAACGTTCTTGGTTTCTGTCTCATCCTTTTGCACTTACTGTTGTTCCATAGCATATTCGTTACACTATTGAAACAGCATCATCTTCCATCCTAGTGCATTCTGTAGGAGCTTCTAGATACAAGTTGGCTAACTCCGCAATATATGGATATCAGGGAAGTATAGCTTCCGAAATAGTTCATCAACCAGCAAACCTATACCAACGCTTTTGGAAAATTCTTAAAAAGACGAAAATTTCACACAGCACCAGCTTGCAATTTATGTCTTTAATCTCATTATCACTGCTCTTATTCTTCTAAAGCATCCATACCATTTCCGAATCCTTGACCAAAAGTTTGGATATCGTTAGCCGGTGGTACGAAAATTGAGAGAACGCCATCGTTTAAACGCGAAATATTATACAATGTCGTCGTCAGCATTGCCTACTGGCTCCTCGGATACTGCCAACGGACTGAACCCCAACAATATCAATATTCACAACAATGTCTCTGTTTCACGACCAAATAGATCCAAAGGGTTGACATTTAACCCGAATTACTCGTTCGATCAATCGTCATTTAGTCCTCAAAATAATTCCAATGTCCCTAATAACAACAGCGGAAACGCGAGCAGTTATGTGCCGGGGCCTTCAAATGGTGCTGACCTCTATGTATCCAATAGCAGGCAGAACAAGTATGACTCTCCAGTGTCCAATTACAATGAACATGAAATATCTCCTCTCAGTAGCAGAAGGTCCTCGATCGTCAATGTACCTGTTCAGATAAACGCAAATAACAGCAACAATAACAGTATCAAACTCCCTGTTTCTGCCACTGTGCCGCATAGCAATAACAATGCCAACCTCAAAATGCAGGCAATTGATTCTGTCTCTATGTTGCCAGAGAAAACCGATGCTGATAACGTTAGCGTTGCTGGATCAACATCTAAGTCGCACAAACCAGGCCAAAACTTGAAAAGATCTCTCAAGAAAACCGCTTCCCATATTTTTTTGCGCTCTCGTAATGATGGTAATATTGATGGTGGTGACCAGAGGAAGCAGAGCGCGCACTCAGATATTTCAGATTCATCTGAACTAAGGTCGTCAAATTCTTCTACAAAGCTCCGATTCCAGGATTTCAACAATACCAATAATAATACAGTTTATAAATCTGGCGTATCTCCTCAAAGAGCATCTCAGCAATCACTTGAAACGTCTTCTCTTGGAAACCAGCAGATTCCATTGCGGCAAATGCACCAGTCCGCCCCTCGTCCACAGCATCGGTCACCACAACAACCACAAAAGCAGCAGGAATCGCGGCCCCAGCTGCAACCCCACCACTTTTTTCATCATCAGCGGCAGCCGTCACAATCCCAGCCTGTTGCTGACCACTATAAAGGATTTCATGCCCCCAGGGCTACAGGTGCTAATATACCTCCTTTGAAACTGCCAATTCAACCTTCTTATCAAAAAAAGTCCTCTCGCAAGAAACCATCTCTTTTTAATAAACTCATCAATCCGAGAAAAGCTTCAGAGTCAAGCAATGATGCCGAGGAAAGAAAATCTGGTCAAAGTTCGCCAAAGTTTGAGTCAAACTTTCCTCACAATCTTACCCAGCCCTCGGGGTTCAGTCTTGCCGGCCAGCAGCATCAACAGCCTTCACAAAATCAACAGCCTTCACAAATTCAGCAGCCTTCACAAACTCAACAACAATATCTTCTGGCTCAACAACCCCAGTCACAGGGGCAACAGTACGATAGCGATGGCTCTTCTAGCCCATTCAAACCCAGACAAAACTCGAACAGCTCTGTGGCAAGCTCAAGAAGCCATCATGGCCCAAGAAAGGGAATTTTCAATTTTTATTCTTCTAGCAGGCTCAAATCTATCTCCTCAGAAAGAAGCAATTCCACCATGAGCGCGAGCACTAATGACTCCGATGGCGCCACTACACCTACAACGGCGACATCCAAGCCTTCTTCCGTGTTTCCAATTGAGCTCAATTTGGATAGCATGGCAGGCATTGTGAACTCCGACTTTTCGAACCGCAACTCTGTTACCTCGACAAGATCGCCATCTGCTGCGAGAAAATCAAACTTTCCTCCCAATAGTTTTTACGATCATAGATTATCAAATGCTGAAAGCGGCGCCAAAGCTCCTCGCAACTATAGTGTGGGCGATAGTAACTACTACTCTGGTGGTAAGGCTAATGACGCCAGCAACTTTTTGCCGTCTGCTATTGGTTGGAGAGCTCCCGATTCATGGGGCGTTAAGCCGGATATTGATAGATGGAATAAGAAAAACATTGCAGAAAAATCTAGAACAAACTCTTTGGATCCCCCTTTGACCATCAATGCTTCTGGCATCAGAATTACTGGTGACGATGCTACGACAATTATTGGCAAAGGCAACAATGAAGGGGCTGATAGCAGTGAACGGTTCGAGACTGGACCTCCTAAAGCATTGAGTGTGGGAGCTGAGGGCGATATGTGTATTAGAAGGCCATTCGCAGGTAAAGCCCATAATGACGGCATTTATAGACCCTCAGAAGCGCCAGACTCAGAGGGCCTACTCAGCACAAAAAACACCTTTGACGAAAGTGTTGGGGCAGATAATGCAACTATTGCAGCTAATGCTGTTGCCAGAAGCCGGGACCTAACTGGCCCTACTGAAAGCAATGCCACTATTAGCGCGCCTAATGATGCCGATCATATTTCTCCAACAGCCATGGAATATTCGCAAGACTCTTTCAACCCAGAGGACGGCATTACAACACGCCGTGGTGGCCAGAATACTGGCATTTCGTTCAATAATTACATTATGAAGCCAAAATCAAGCGTTTCGTCTGCAAGTACGGCAAAAGATGGCAAGTCTATTTCGAATCGGTACCTGGTGTACTCTCAAAAAGATCAAAGTTTACCGGATATTTTGAAGACGTTGAAAAACTTTACTGGAAACTATACATTAAAAATTTTTAGGACCGACAATTCTTTCACCACAATCTCTGCTTCTATTGATACTTCTGTGGCTGAAATTTTGCTCATTTGCAAGAAAAAATTTTTCTTGCAGAATCCGGTCAACTATCAAATTGTCTTTAAAATTGGAAAATCTTCCAGAGTTTTAGATCCCGAGGAGCGTCCTCTACAGATTCAAAGTTTCATGTTATTATTGGCAGGTTACGATGAAGAGCGTGATAATTTAAACATTGTTGGAAGAGAAGATATAACTTACTTGTGCAAGTTTGTGCTTGAGAATAATGATTACCGTCAGAGTGTGGACGAAGATGAGAATTCTAAAGCAAAGGTAAAAACCAGAGATTTTGCGAGTGTGAGCTTAGCTAATTTAGGTCTTCACGCAATTCCTATTACATTTTACCATCATACTTACGAAATTGAGGAATTGGACGTTAGTAACAACCCTTCTATCTCTCTTCCGGCAGATTTTATAGCAAGTTGCAACAACTTGAGAAAAATCTCTTATGCTTCCAATAGAGCTGGCAAGTTCCCTGTTTCACTTCTCGAAGCCAGAAAATTAACAAGATTAAACGTGCAAAATAATTTGATTAGACATATTCCTGAAAAATTAGGTAGCTTGGTTTATTTGAAAAAGCTACATTTGAACAGTAACAATATTAGAAAGTTGCCAAAGTCAATTGGTCATTTGAAAAACTTAAAGGTTTTAAACATTTCGTCCAATAGCTTTAAGTTTTTCCCAGAACCAGTAACTGAATTGGAAGAATTGGTTATATTGGACGTCAGTTTCAATCAGATTGAAACAATCCCAGATTCTATTACCAGATTGAAAAATTTGGAAGAGTTCAACATGGCAACTAACTGCTTGTCCCAGGTATTACCTGCTTATGTGGCAGAGTTAACCAAAGTCAAGGTGCTTAATATTCAGTACAACAACCTTACCAATTTTGATTCTGCTGGATTGATGCCTAACTTGGAAGTGCTTTATGCCAGTAAAAACAATGTCTCCAGATTTCAATTCCAAAATAAGAACCTGAGAATCTTTTTATTTGACAGAAACCCAATTATAGAAATTCCTTTTAATGATATTTTTTTAGAATCTTTGACTACTTTGAACCTTTCCAAGGCCAAGTTGACTTCTTTGACCAATGATGACTTGTTTAGGTTGAACAATATTGAGACTTTGATTTTGGATAAGAACGATTTGACCTATTTACCTTCCCAAATTGGTACTTTGAAAAAGTTGGTGTACTTATCTGCTTTCTCCAATAATTTGCAGTCGATTCCTAACTCTATTGGTGATTTGCGCAGTTTGCAGTACTTGGATCTTCATGGTAATAACATCAAACTGATTCCTGACACCATTTGGAATTGTTCTTTGCACAAGTTGAACGTTTCCTCCAATCTTTTGCAAAATTTCCCTGCCCATCCCAAATCTAGTAAGTCTTCTTTGACCTCTTCAAAAATTCGGACGAGAAAGTCTTCTGTTGCCAGTCATGGTCATAGTACTGGAAGTCATTTATCACTTAATTCGAATGAAGGCGCTGCTGAAGATAGTACTATCTCTTTGGCTACAGGAGATGGTGCTGCTACTATGGCCAGCGAGGTATCTGGCTGGACTACTCCTGCTGCTGCTGCGGCAGCAGCAGCAGCGGCAGCAACAAATAATTTTGATGCTTTCCAGCGTTCTGGTAGGTTCAACAGCAGCACTGATAGTGCCAGCTTTATGTTACCAGAATTGGCTTCTAGCTTACAAGTCTTAGTTCTCGCTGATAATAGATTATCCGATGAGTGTTTTGAGTCAATTTCACTATTTTCAGAGTTGATGTCTTTGAATGTATCTTATAACGAGCTCATTGAGATTCCTGCAGGAACTTTGAGAAGATTGTCAAAATTGATAGAGTTATACTTGTCAGGTAACCAGTTGAATAATTTGCCAGGTGAAGATTTCAGCAAATTGAAATATTTGAAAGTGTTACATATCAATGCCAACAAAATTCATACATTACCTTATGACTTGTCCACCATTGGAACATTGAGTGTTTTAGATGCCGGGTCCAATCAATTAAAATATAACATTTCAAATTACGAATATGACTGGAACTGGCAATGGAACTTGGAATTGAAGTACTTGAATTTCTCAGGCAACAAGAGATTAGAGATTAGCAGAAGATATCCACACCCAACAGGCGTCAACAAAGCTCTCGATAATATAAGATTTGACAGTTTTGTCACGTTGAAAAAATTAAGGGTTCTTGGTTTGATCGATGTTACTTTAAGAATATCTGATTCGTCATTGCCGGATGAATCCATTAACACCAGAGTGCGTACGACTGCATCCGAAGTGTATAATTACCGTTATGGTATTGCGGACACTTTAGGTCTAAGAGATAACGTTTCCACCAGAGACATTGTGTACAACAATTTTCAGGGACATGACGATGAGCTATTGATTTGTTTGTTTGACGGAAAGAACTATAACCCTAACATTGGCCACAAATTATCTCAATTGGTGCAAGAGACCTTCAAAGATATTTTCACTGAAGATTTGCGTAAAAAAGGTGATGGAGACACTATCCAAGACTGTTTGAGAAGATCTTTCTTGTCATTGAACAGAGAAATCAACATTTACTGGCAGCAAAACATAAATCATGAGGCAGCAGCTAGGGCTTCTGATGATCCTTTCAAATTAGCTGAAGAGGATATAATGTCTGGTTGCTGTTTAACCGTAGTATATATTAAGGGCCGTGAATTATATGCTGCCAATATTGGTGATAGCTTGGGATTGATCTCGAAGAGTAATGGTGAGCATGAGTTGTTGACTGAAAAGCACGATCCTACATCTCGTTCCGAGTTCGAACGTATTAGATTGAGTGGAGGTTTCGTGTCTAGCAAAGGTGAGCTAGATGGGGTGACTAATGTCTCCAGAGCTGTTGGGTTCTTAAAATTGTTGCCTCATATTAATGCTAGACCATTCATAAAAGAATTGACTTTGAGCACGATCCACGAAATGTTGGTTATTGCCACCAATCAATTGTGGGACTTTATCTCTTACGAAACTGCTGTCGACGTTATCAGTCAAAGCAAGCGCGATCCAATGTACGCGGCGCAAAAGCTCCGTGATTTTGCTATTGCTTATGGTGCCAAAGATAAAATGACTGTCATCGTTTTGACTTTAAACAACCGCAGAAAGTCTAATGCTAGACTGAATGGTGCAAGACTTAGCATCACTGAAGAATCTTTGTTGCCAATCAAAAAGAGAAAAGAAAGGTTGTTTGACTCTAACTTGGGCCGTTTGTATAACGAAATTAGTCCGCCTGAAGGTGCTGTTGCTATGGTCTTCACAGATATCAAAAACTCTACTTTGTTATGGGACACATACCCTAGTGCTATGAGAAGTGCCATCAAGACACATAACGCCATTATGAGAAGGCAGTTGAGAATTGTTGGCGGTTATGAAGTGAAAACTGAAGGTGATGCCTTTATGGTTTCTTTTCCAACCCCAATATCTGCACTCGTGTGGTGTTTCAATGTTCAGTTGCAGTTGTTGGCAGCAGATTGGCCAGTGGAAGTCTTAGATTCTAGCCAATGTTGCGAAATTACTGATTCCAAAGGCATTGTGATTTATCGAGGTTTGTCTGTTCGTATGGGTATCCATTGGGGTTTTCCTGTGTGTGAGCCGGATGCAATTACTGGAAGAATGGATTATTTTGGCCCTATGGTCAACCGTACTTCTAGAGTCAGTTCTGTCGCTGATGGTGGTCAGATTTCCATCAGTAACGACTACTTGAAAGAGTTTAACAAGTTGCTTGCGGTGCATGAAGACGTCAAACTTGGTAAAAAGACTATCAAGGAAGCATATGGCGATACGCAAGTGGGAATAATTCTCGAGAACGAAATGGATACGTTGGAAAATATTGGTTACAAAATTGAAGAGGTAGGCGAAAAAAAGCTCAAAGGCTTGGAAACTCCAGAGTATATCTCGCTCATGTTTCCATTGAAGTTGGAAGAACGTGTTAACTTTACGTCTAGCAAGCTTGGAGCTATTGGAAAGGGCGAGATGGAAGCCATTGCCAGAAGCAACAATGGCATTCTCGGAGGAATGATCAACTTGAACAAGTTGTTTGAATTACAGGTTGTTGCTGTAAAGTTGGAACATATTTGTTCCTTCTATGCTGGTACGTCTTTGAACACAGACATAATCAGCGAAGATAAAATCAAATCCAAACAAGATATTATGAGAGTCATCAGAAATCCTAACATCAACGAAGAATACGAATGTTTGATGTTATTGGACAACATCATTACAAGAATTGAAAATGCATCTGCAGTGATAAAGATGCACCAAGCTTTGGGATCTGCAGGTAGCGAATAAGCTGAAATTTTGAGACTTTGAAATAATTACCTGATAAATATTAGTTGTGAATTTTTTTAGTTTTATTGGCATTATAAAAGTTTTGCCTTTTTGTTTAATGGAGTATATTTAATTTACAATAAATAATATTTACGATTTTTATTGTTTTTAATCATCATGTCGGACTCCTATTAAACATTTACTTTTAATACTCTATTTAAGATTTTATTCATTACCATCCTGATCCAACAATTCAGGCGACCAAATCTGTATCGAGCAATCATAGAAACTGCAAGTTCCCATTAAAGGAGCCTTATTATTGTTGTTATTTGGAAACGATGTATCTCCTCCATATACCATACTTTCATGGTTCTTCTTAAACACTCGGTCGATCTCAACCTTTGAATTTAACGTATCGACATCTAATATCTTAGCACCGTCATACATGCAGCAGGCAAGTAACTTTGACTTTTTAGCGCTGTCTTGCTGTTTCTTGAAAGGAATCAACTTCCAAACACCGCCTCCGAGATCTATCGACTCCACGCATTTGGGAGGGTATGGCAACAACGTTTTTCTGTCGTCCTCCTCATTGGTAAAGTATCTCAAGTCACTAACCTTCAATAAATCGTCGTACCCACCAGTGTATAGCTGGTACTGATTGCATACTCCCGACTCCAACCAGGCACCGTTACCATGATGGTCCCCGGGCGTTGCCGTGAGTATGGATGTTATACCAGCAGAGTGCAAGTTGCTGGTCTGGAAGATGGCGCCGCCTTCAGGAGCACGAATGTCATTAGCTATCAACCGCAAGTCGTCTCCACCAGTGAACGTGACGTTAGCGAGCTCATTGAAATTACCAAAATTACCAATCCAGGCCTCTATGGAGTGTTGGGCGGCAAAGTAGGATTGTGTTTCTATTGTTCTGGGAGTGACTTTCACAAGGGCAGTTTTGCCCGAGGTGGCAGTGACGAGGACGTGGGAGTCATTGGTATCGGAGAACCTGAGCGAGGTGATGAGAACGTCGGGCTCAAAAATGGCAGTTTCAGTGACTTTTTCAATTTTTATGGGTTGGATAGCATCTTCAGATAACGTGGTTTTCCAAAGTGCAAGAAGCCCTTTAGACTGTGCCGTAGCGAACAAATTGTCGTCGAAAGGAGAAAATTGGAGGTCTAGTACGGATGTATCTGTCGATATCGAGTATAGCAACTGCAAGTCATCGCCATAATTAGGTATCAACGAGGATGTACTGTCTCCGTTGGCTAAAAGGCTACTTTTGCTGCTATTGTATTCGAGGACATCAATAGAGCCCGTTTTTAGCTTTGTAGTCTCATCGTATTTATAAGTTCCTAGTAAAACAATATTGTTGTTCAAAGGATGAAATTTAAGCGAACATGGGGGAAGGTCGACCTTGGTTTTTGCAAACGGCTTTGATAGTGGGTATGAGTTAGGCATATTCAATAGTTTGTGCGCTATCGTTGTTAATTGTGGGAGATGTTCCAGTCTTGACTGCTGATAATGAAGCTACTTAACCTCAGACTTTTGATCTCTTGAACACACAGAGTTTTTAGGAATGAAAAAAGCTACCCATAACCCGAGCACCTGGTACATGGTGACAGAGCTTCTTCTTATGGTTGATTCTTCTTCTAAGAGTTGCACAATATCATTTCAAGTTTTTATAGTTTTATTGCCCTTCATAATTTACCATGTATACAAACTTTTCATTGTGAAGCAGTTCAGATGTCGATTTAGCAGATAAGCTTCTCTCAGTTTCTAAGGTTACGGCGAGCATTACCTCAGCAGGGAAAGTTTACTACGTCCTTCCAAAAACGAAACCAATATTCTATCAAAACAAGGAATAGTATTTAACTTAACCTGGAGTTTTAATTGCCTCTCAGGAAGCTTACTTTGTATCTCTAGCTACATTTGGAAGTCATTTGCTTTCTTCCGAAGCGGGGCAAAATGCTTTAAGAGCGTATTAAACGCTTGTTATTTATGCTGCTTTTACAAATTTGTATCTCATTTGTTAAGCACTCGCTTAGATTATTTGAGGTAGTTGAAGCTGTTTTTAGCCAAATCACTCTTCTTTAAAGAATGTTGTTTTCCGATAAGAAAGTGTGGGGGTTTAATTACCAAGTCTAGCATGAAACACTATCCAAAAAAGTTAGTAAAATTTTTGATTAAATGGGGATCACTATTTTCAAAAATTAATCACTAATGTCTCATAGTTCGGTAAAGGATCTTGAAGAGCAGTTTTACTTTTAATTACTGCACCTGCGTAATGTGTGAAACCCTGTTAAAATAATCATGCGATTTTCAGGTTAATTGATACTGAAGGGCTATTATAGTGTTGTTTCCAACATTTATTATCGCATTATAGTTTGTCACTAGTGGAAAGCACAGCTGGTCTTAGTTGTTTGTTTTTTGCAATTAATTAATAGTAGTCAAACAGCCCCTAAAATTATTCAATGATCATGGTAGTTCTATGCAGTTCTGTGAACTGTATTCGTGTCTTACTTGGACTTTGCTTAAGCACTGGTATTTCTGTTTGGATCCGCCTATCTCGATACGAGTATTTTTTAGAGGGTTTGGGTCTCATACGCTTTTTCAACTTTATATTGATTATAAAGCACTTCATTAATTCACATCAATATTTTGAAACGTTTTCAACTAATCTAACTAGAATTGTAAGGGTGATACAAACATTCCAAAGAAGTTTTCGTGAATGCCTATCAGATAAGCGTATTCACTTGTTTTTATGAAAACAATACAACTTTGCTATGTGAGAAAACGAGTGTGGTTGTAAAACCTTCATTCAATCGGAAACAACAAAAAAGGGTGCTCTTAACCAGAACTAATGGGGTAGAAATAATGCAGCTCATGGCTAGCGAAATATTAGCTTGATGAATTTCTTGCTAGCTTGATATCTGTTTTGAGCAGATACAGGTGTTGTAGCCAAACCCGGGAGATAGGAAGAATTTGTCCTAATAAAATTGTTACAAGTAGAAAAAAGTGTGTTTATCTCAGAGGCCAATGAAAAAGGCGAGATAGTACGCTATACATGACAACACCAATGCACTCTTCTCGAGTGTTACATCAGTACCCGAATTTAGAGATAAAGATACGCAAGAAAGTTTGTGTCAATTATTTTTTGGTCTTTGTCAGGGAAAGTCTTCCCAATTGTGTTTGAAACTGAGATATCTATTCAATGCCAGGGTCATTACTAATAACTTGAAGCCATCATGTAGATCTATGAGGGTCAAGGAGGTGGAGTAAGGACGGTCAATTCAAGATTTTTACTTATTTTTCTATCTCTAGGAACGCAAGTAATTGTATATTTGGGGCCATGCTGTGCCACGATTCCTCTATTAGTGAGCATTTTCTTCTTCCGTCTTTAGATTCTTTAACTATGCTCGGTGCATGGACCAGACAATTTATTTTGATGCCAAGAAAACATTCTGAACCATTGTGTTCCACACCAAAGCACTACCTTGTGTATCGCAGGATCTGTTTCACCTGGGATTGGCTGGCGCTCCCTAATTATATCCTTGCTTGCACCTAAGTGTTTACCTTTAATGGTGCCAGTTTTTCCATAAAGAAAAACGCAGTATTTCAATTAACACAACAACAGATAGTATTTAACATTAAATTTCTATTTTAGGAGAAACCACCGAAAGATTTGGGAAAGAGCCATGTCTCATAAAAAAATCGTAGCTTTGAACATAGAAAAAACTTCTCCTCTGGTTTTCAGTGCAATTCGAAAAAGCTGGCTAGTACTAAGGCACATGGGCAATCTTCAAGAGGCGACATCTATAAATTAGTGTTTGGCCAGTATTAAAAGATTCGGGCGCCTGAATGACTAAAACTCATGCAATTGAATCATTAGTATGTTGAAGCCAGCAAAAGGCTCTATCCTTCAAATTTTTGAGTTGCTACCAGCAACTTATTTTTTTGATATTACCCTCATCCAATGTAAATGCTATTGCGGAAGCTGAGAGTATGCTTCTGTGGTACTTTACCATAAATATCGCACAATTGATGATGCATCTGCAGGTGTTCCTTGAAAAAGGATGTGTACATGTTGCAGTCCTCCATAATAATTGACAGCCTCATTCTGGAGATTTTTCGAGCGTCCAGAGAAATGTAGAGTACGGAACAATGAATCTCTTACTAGAGTATACGGGCCAACTATATTACCAAAGTGCCGTTGGCTTGAAAACTTGGCTGCGGAGAGTGGCAGAAGCCGAATCGAAGCCAACAAAGATTGACATATTTAGAGAAATCATATTCTGCTAGAATTTTGCAGAGCTTCGTAAACTTCTGAGAGCTACTCATCAGCAAGTAATGGGGCTTACCTCTAAAAAAATGATGCACTCATTCGCTTATAAGAAGATTTCTCTCTATCTTGTATACATTATAATCAATTTCAGCGGCCTAAATTCATTCCGAATATTTTTCCAGAAGGTTACTCACTTAGTATAGAGGATTTTGTGGATATTTGGTAAAAAAAGGCTCTAATCACGTTTGAATTGGAATTTGAAACGTTGCAAGAAAATGATTTTTAGAAGATATTTGTATGCACTTGGCTAAACAACGTTATTTTGTTGCCCTATTGAAACTTGATTCCCCTACCTTACCTTGTGTTCCAGAAAGGAAGGTCGAGATTACAACAGCTTTTGGTTGGAAAGAGCTCAGCTTGTACTACAAGTGAGATCAATCAGAACATACCTGGTGAGATATTGCCTATTCGAGACTCACGCACTATTGCCGCTTTCCCGATCGATACGAACTGTGTAGAATAGCCAGGTAATTTAATAGGACATTTATTAACTTCGTGGTTCATTTGATTTTTCTTTTTTCATTTCGTATATCTCTGCTAAATAAAGCATTTTTTATACAGTGTTTGTTTCTCGATCCGTAAACCTTTTTTAGGGCCATTTGGAGTAGAACGAGACGCTTGATTGAATACTGATTGACGACCTGCTTGAGTGCTACGGGTATCTCTAGTTTTTGAACTCGTAAATTTCTGGTGTGCAATCCGTATCACCCCGAATTTACTTAATTTTTCCATCTGCATCGAACCAAGAATATATTTTTTTTTTTGCCGAGAGTGCATTTTAATGTTGCATTTGTGTACCGTTATTCGGGCACCTTAGAAACACCTGACTCACGCCGACTTCCAAATTGTAATCAATTCCAAAATATAACAATAGCCAGCCTTTCGAAAAAGACAGCGGTTCAGCCCTAGCAAACTACTATGCTTTACAATTTTGCAAGCCGGTACGCATTCTGAGTGTGCAGACTTTTTTTTCAGTTTGGTTTGTCTCCGTCAAATTGACCAAAATGTGGAGCAGAGTCGTCCACGTCCCAAAACATATTTGCGTCTACGTTGTTTCCTTTGAGCAACGCCGTATCGAGTCGCCTGCCCCGGCAATCTAATGCACCTCCCACAAGACACAGAAATTAAGGTTTGGGATACCTTAGAGACATGTCTTGGATCTAGGGGTGTTGCGTCAACAACGAACGAGAGCTGATAGAGAAAACGCAATACTTGCATATAAGGCTTGCGCTAAGCTTTCAAGAGAATCCGGCAATCTTGCATCCTGTAAGCGCATGCGCGCCGAACGCTGCGCAAAAAGTTAATTATGAAAAGCGACACAGCAACTTTAAAAATCGCATAGAGCGCCATAGAACACACAAACCTTTAAAAGGTGTGTTCAACAAAGACTTTTGAGTAAAACAAAACAGGGAATCAGCAATCAAAGGGGAGAGTCTCTAATGTTTTGATAGCCACGGAGGCCTTTGCTGCATGCAGTGAACGATTTTTGTAGTCGATCTTTTTTCTTGTATCTGGGCATTTCAAAGACACCTATTATAGAAGCTTCAATATCCTTGCAGTGTGCTGCGCTCTTGATGTTGTCATCTCAGTTTTCATCAGTACACAGATCAAGGGTTGTGTTAGTAGTTTAAAGAAAAGTGTGCGCGAACTTTTTGTTAGCACAAAAAGAAAGGAGCCTCTATAGATCCTTCGTTTTCGAATTAAGAATCTGTTAACATAACGGTTTTTGCAATAGCGCCCAATTACTGTAACCAAGCACATAGCTGGCAAATTCCGCACATAACGGAACGTGTAAATTTTTTAGGCAGTATTTTGAAGATTTCCGGATGACCTTTGAGCGACAACCGTATTAAGACTATCCCATTCCTAGTCAAAGGATGCGCATTCGGCTATTCTCAAATACTGCCAAACCCAATCAATTCCATTTTTACAGCCCAAATTTAGAGGTGTCAACGCCAGAAGGCACTCTATCATCCATCTCCTGGACAACCAGCACATCTTTTGACTCAAGGTGTGTTGGGAGTTTTGGGATAGCTACTCAACCTCTAGTGCTCTTGCAAGGATAGCGAGACACATCATACAGAAAGGCATCATAAGTAGAAACGCAAATGGTGATTTTATCAGGGCCCAGGTAAGTAGAGCATGGGCCTTTCAAAAAGCTCACTTATGGCAAGTAGGGCGATCAATCACCTATCGAGAGCATAATTAACATGCGTACTTCGTGTGCAATGCTCAGGAAATAGCCAATCCCCGGTGGCCATCGAAAAGAAAGAAATAAAAATAAAAAGTGCATGAAGGGCTCGTACAGAAAAATGATTTCCGTTATAGCTCATTTCAAGCTCACGAAACTCCTGTTCTCGGCCTAAACCCCGGAGAGGCCAATTAACAAGGCTCATCATGCTCAGAAAATTATGGAACTAACCAGTGGTAAGACTAATGTCTCAGGAGTACAGGCTGAGCTAAGGGGTGTCTAAAATAAGCTAACCTTGTGGAATTCGAATTGCGGCGGGCAAGCAAAGTTTGCGCGCTCGAATTTGAAACAAGAGAATCTCACACTTCTCGGGAATACCTGATTTTTTTGACTCGGCCTATGGTATTGTTTATTTGCGCTCAAGCAACCTAAAAAACTGATTTCCATCAACGTCCATGCAAAAAAAACATTCTTTTTTATTTTTGTGTTGAACAAACCGTGAAAATCAGTGAAAGGCAAAGGCTGGTTTAAAGAAATTATTGTCGGAAACGTAGAGGTCTATAAAATGGTAGGTTGTCAATTGCGCATAAGCTATTATTTTCGGCGATTATTGGAACTCTCTAACTCTGACGGGAAAGGCAGATGTCTCCTGCTGATCTTGTTATCAATATCTGTACTTTGCAAAGGGGGCAGTGTTTTATGAGAATACATACTACAATATTTTCGTTATGGAAGCTCTTGCAGTATGAGCAGATTAAATGTTGGCATATTCCTGATGGCGTCTATCAAAATCAAAACATTTATATTCGGGCATAAAGAAAATAAACAAAGATAAGATATGAAGATCAAGACATAAAGGCCAAGAAAAACATTTGATGCTTATCGCCAGTATATAAATTTTTAGTGTTGGAATACGAAAATTACATCATTCCAAGACCCTAGCTTCTGTACAGCGCAACATATTTTACCATTTGTAAAAACATTTAGGGCCGCCCCATCATCACTTTGACCCAAAGTATATTTTGCTAACGCATCTCAAGTGATTTTATTATCGAGCCTTATTTCGGTAACACGGGAAAGCAGAACTTAGGTTTAAGAACACGCATGATCATAACCTTAGTTTTTTGCCCCACCCATAATTGTGGATTTTGGTCTTTACATGAATAGCAAACATACTTGAAAGCGTAAGCCTCTTTTGCATGTTAATGAGACAGGCAGTACCTTTGATGTGACGTGTTGACAAGGTGCACGTGTGGTATTTTTGGTTGGCAGTTTTGAGGGGCCAGATACTTAAGGGATAAAAAGTAAAGTGCCTAAAATATGTAGTCTCCTTAGGGTAGAGAATATTTTCTGTGATAGGCACTTTTATTGGTAGAGCTTCTATTTATTTTACTAGCGGCACGTTTTCCTTTTCTTTGAAGATAAGGGCGGAGCAAATACAGCATACTGGAATTTTAATTATAGAAGTGAAAAAATAGAGACAGGTATGGATGACCAACTTTAAACTGCAAAAGTTAGCTTTCAAAACGCAGAAGGATTGTAATCTGTTTTGAAGTAGAATCAGGACAAGTTAAATCAAAACATCATACAATTCTTAGGGCTGCTGTCATTAGATAATTAATCCAGCTAATTAGGCATGTGGCATTCAGTGTGCCAGCCTGTGTTTTTATTTTTCTTAATTAAGCTAAATTGGGCGATGAGGCACGACGAACCGCGATGATCATCGAGTACCAGATCAGCCTGGAGGGTCATCGCCTTTACTGTTTTTTCTTTTTTTGTTTATTTTTACCCCTATTGCAAGCACTGTGTATACTCTGTTTTTGGGGAGCCAAATGTTGCGATAGCCTATAATTGTTACAACACGTTGGCCGGAAATTTGTCCAGTGCAGAGAGGAAATAATAAAAAGCAGTCAAGATCAATTGCAAAAATGACCTTATAAATTGTGTCTCAACTTTTTGAACATTGAGACGTTTTCTTAAGTCAAATACCCTCACCTTTACTAATTTGGCTTTATAAATAAAAGAATAAAATTAGGCCCTATAGTAGACATGTAATTAGTAAAATTTTAATTGGGTTTTCGTTACCATCCAAAGTCTCGGAAAAAGTATCGAATCACTATTATCAGTCGATGACCATTGCTTTAAATTATGCGCAATGTGGCCTCATTTTGACCTTTCAAATATGTATAAATAATTTAGCTTAGTGCAAAAAGCTTGTTTTATTGAAAATCAACTGGGTAAATGGTCTAGATGCCAATCAATGGGCTTCAAAAAAAATTGCGAATGTCCCGCGAGACTCTAATTATCGTGTTATTGGGTTTTAGCATTTCTCCTTTTAAGAATATAGACGTATGGCCGATGTACCCAATTATTGTTACTCAAAAGCATTGTTTTTCAGTCTTGCATTTTCTTTCAAGGCTAGGTAACTTATTCTGAGAAGCACCGCTCTTACTGTTATCCCACTCATAATCTAAGGAGCTACTCTTATCCCAATTCTTTGCGGCGATCCAAAGCTAGTTCATGACACATCAACTTCTACAAACCTTTCTGAGATTGTTTTCTCTGAAGCACTCAACAAACAATGATGGAAGGCCATAACTGCCAAATTCTAACTTAAAAGGCGCTCACATCACAGTATGCCTATGTCAGTTTTCTTAACGAGTATGCTTGATTTCAAAAGGAGCCCGTATCTTTGAAAATAGAATACCTTGACTGCCTTTTGGTACAAATTTTTTAGTCAGTACAGGATGCACTCTTTGGGCTTGTGAGAAAGAAAAAGGTCTTTGATAAGGGTTTGGAATTAATTGTGAAATAATTCACCTATGTTTGTCGATGACCACAGCAAACCTGACGCAGTACAGCTTCTGATTCTGGCGCCTACTTTTTTGTCCGTTCTGAGGTATACAGATCAAAATTGCTAACAGTAGAAAAAGGGGCAACCCATTTACATGGTCAAAAAGTTTGATTTACGACCAAAAATTTTAGAATTCTCGGGGCAAATCAAGAACCGAGGTTTTATATCACTAAATGGACCATCATTTCCACTGTTAATTGGCAGCGAATGGGTTCGATTTTTAAAGAATGCTGACTTCAACTTTAAACGTTGTTGTTTTTCCAGCGATCCCGACAATATCGAATTCGAAACTTAGCACGATACCCCTGATTTGCGACGTACCAGCCCACAATCCTGTGCAAATTTTTTTTGAAACATCACCTAACTTTCTTTTATTGGCATTTTGGAACAACCCTATCTAAAGTTTATTCTTTTGTAATTCTGACTTTGTATTTTGTCTTTAATGGCTCTCCTTAAAATCTATTTAAAAAATGTAATGTTAACTAAACCTTATTTTTGTACACTCGTACTTTTTGGGCATAAGCTATGCTCCATATCAGGGCACCCAAAAAACTTACTTAACATTACTAAGAACATAAACCTGTATATTATAAAAAGAAAAAAGATTTGCAGCATAGTTTGTTCCAGAGATTTTGTATAGAAAGCGACAAATCAAGGCAGAGTGAAACTATGGCAAAATTGTTAGGTTTATTTTGGAAACAGTTTTTGCCCCAAGTTTTGCTAACGTCCTATTTTTTTTGAATATTTTATGATTTTTAAAGTTTTAGTCTTTAATTGTTCCCTTATTGACTCACTAAAGGCCATTTCACCTTCAAAAGAAGCTGACTTATTCTTCTTTTTCTGAGCTGATTTTTCTTAATGTGGGGATTTATTATAATCGCCCTAAGCAAAAGAACTTTGGTTCACATGCAAACACTGCTTAACACCTGGACATAGTCACTTTAGTCAGGAAAAAGTTTTTTTTAGAACCTTATATGCTCTACTCAGTAAAACTAAAATATATATCCTGGGAGGCCAAGAATGCAAAGAACTTCTTGCCTAGGGTAGGAACTAAGAGATCTTCATGGTAACGGTCATTCCCGCTTAAAAAGACATTGTGTAAGATATACAATGAACACTATGGAAACTAAATTTACTCTCCACATAATCATGCTTTAAGTTGTATAATTCTTTTAGACGGAGCAGCTGTTCATACCCAGCTGGAAGTAAACGTAAACCACTGCCCAAAGAGAATGTAAAATTTTCGATCACAAATGCGCCCATAGACCTTTTTACGTAAAGACATAATGTTGTGGTCCCAAAATCCCAAGGAGATTCTTGAATTTATAGTTATCATGAATCTTTATTTGTAATAAAGCCAAACTCAAAAAATTAAACAATGTTTCGCATACACTTTTCAACATGTACAGCGTTAGGCATAAAACCAAAATAGTACAGAAAAGACTTTAGGTTTTAAATATATTCTTTTAAAAGTTGAAGAGGGCAGGTACCTTGAAAATTCCGCTTCCTGAAGTCTTTTCTATTGTATTGCCTATCAAGTTGCACACCTTTCCAGTATATGATATTAGCGAAGAACGAAGTATAGACAGAGGTGAGGTTGTCAATAAAAAACTCTCATATACCAAAACTTCAAAACTGCTTTTTCAAGATAAACAATTTACTAATGAGAACTTTTTCCTTTACATTTTTCTCACATGTTTTAAGAGACGTGAGATGCTGCTTTATAAAAAGCTTTTTGATATATTGTCTGATATGAACTAGGGCCCTAGACATTACTTTGTGCCACAGACACGGTGCTGAGATATTCCCATTTCTCTCTGACAAACCTCTAACTTCCCAGAAAATTCATGGTGATGAAGACAAGACTCCTTGCACAGTCAACAAAATTACCGGTAACATGTTCATCACTGCTTTCTTTTGGGTACACTTTACCAAAGGTCTTAATATCCCAAATGCGCCCGGAAAAAAATTCGAAATTGGAAACATGCCCTACACTCGTTAGATATGATAGATAACAAAGAAAAGCTTTGAAAAAGCACAAGTAAGCTGTCAAATTTCTTCTTTATATCTTTCAATTTTATAAACTTTTCTGGCTTGCAACAGTAAAAGTAAAAGGTTTTGCAGCCCGAACTACTGAAGAGAAAAAAAAATATCATTATTGAAGACAATAGTTCCAGATATTTTGAATTCCAGAGCAGTCCAAGCCACTCCAAAAGTCTAGGGCTTCCCCATTCACAATGCCAGAGCTATCTTTCAGGCAAAGGGGTTATCCCGGATACTTAGAACATCTGGGAGACCCATACCTGGGGCATCGTATTGTTCGCGCTTGCAAAACGGTTCAACTTTAGTTGATTTTCGTTCCAGAATATTTCACTTAGCCTACACTATACTACTATAGTCTATTATTGAATAGTTCTGGCACTTTCCTTCTTAAAAAGGAAAATGTTTCTCCATTTGTTGAGGAAATATACAAAAGTTGCGCTTTTGTGACAGTTTTCAGATCTAAATCAGCGTTTTCCCTAATTAAAGAAAAATTGGATCATCGTTTTCCTCATCAGATCATTCGATTCATATTCTAATGAAGATATATATAGTTCGACTTAACTCATGCTTGTTTTTTTTTTCAAAAAGGGCTTGCATGAGTCTTTTGAAGATATGAGCAAATGCCTGGCTGGACGAGAAACTTTCAAGTTTAGGTTTGGACCTAAGTCCCTCAGCTTGCGAAACCTTTCGTGGCACTACGCTCGACATGGTAGATCATTTTGTAAACTAGTGGTTCGACGTTGCCTAGTTTTTGGCCTACAGGATGACCAACAGTCAGTTAATTGAAATTAAGGGTACCTGCTGGAAATAGATGTTGTGAATTTCTTCTCTGGTTGATTAGTTTTCCTGGTAGCCCCTTTTTCCTTTAAAAGTGGTGTTCATATTGATACATATTAAGGAACAAAGGAAAGTTGCAAGTTGCTGCTTGCTGTCAATAGCGTTTTCGATACTTTTTGCGGGTGTTTCGCGCGAGAAAATGCAACCGCGAACTTTCCCTTTTGGAGACCTACTTTTTGGGACGGGGGCATGCATGCCGTCCTTTTCCGTGGAACGATGAGATATTTAAGGAGAATCCTGAGCAGAACAAGAGGATTTCAGTGCAGCGAAGAAATTTTGTTTTAGTTCAGCGAGCTATTTGTCCCCAAGGGGGTTCTTTTTCTGTTATCCTTGCAAACGAAATATGCCAGAAACAAGGCGGATTTTGGCTGTGCCTTGTTGTGTACAATACGAGATTCAAACTTAGCGCTTTGTGCATACTGAGGCGATCCATAGATTTGGCACCTTTTTGTACATGGAAATTTTAACTTTGCGAATAAACGGTGCTCGACTAAAACTATAGCTAATGCCATTTACCTTCAGAGAAGCGGAATTGCTGAATAGAAAAACATTATTAGCAAGACATGCTGTCACAAAGAACTGGAACCGACGGCTACTCCAAGTTTTGAAAGCCCATAGCCTGAATTTTCTAGTGCGGCTGTTCGTAAAGTAGACAGTGCCAAAGTTTATGGGCCCATGGGTCTGTCAAGGTAAAAGTTAGTAAAGGACACTCTTCAATTAGTCAGCTGATGGACGCTTCTGGACGGAATACTGGCAAAGAGAGGCTACGGAAACCTGGCACCGGAATGCACCCGCAACGCCTGTTATAAATATAGCTTGCACTAATACACGCTTGTCAGGCGGGAAACTGGCTCAAGACGGAATAGCACGGCCGGGCAGATACGACAGACATGGCGCTGTGGGTGATCCCGCCTGCCACAGCTCCTTCGGTTGCGGCCCAGCGAAGCAGCCTGTCGACCGACCGACCCACCCAAAGGGAAGCCTTTGGCGCCATCGAGATGCAACGGGGCAAACAGGCCTACGTGGGCTCGTTAGACACACCATCGTCCGCCTGGCACAGAATTCCCGAGCCCATGGCATTAGCAATAGCCCTCGCGCTCAGCAGCCCCTCGTGCTCTAGGGGCGTTCTGCCCAAATAGATGCTGTCCTCCCCCCTAAAAGCTGTCACTCGGCGAGCCAAAGGAAGAAGATAAAGGAAAAAGAAGATAATGAAAAAAAGGGGGTTGCCCATGCTAGCACATGTCTGCACTTGCTATTGTCCTGATAGTGGGTCTGTTCCAGGACGGAAGATCCAATCTCTGTCAGCCGCCAAACCTTCAAGGCCCAAATCTGACTCTCTCCCTTCTGCTGCTCTCCTGTGCTCCGATCCTAAGGCGCACATGCCCCTAGGTCGCGACATGCAGCAGCATGTTTGTTGCCTGGATGCTGGTGCTCGACAATGCACAATGCCAGCGAGGATGGTGGGCCGGAGCGGTGACGCAAGTAGCAGCGGAGCGGGACCGCGCGTGGTCGCATAGAGCAGCTGTAAATGCGACGGCTACATAGGGGTGTACTGCATCAGGCGGTCCAGTCCGACGCTATCTGACCTAGCCTGTCTCGTCTGCAACCCCCGCCGGTTGCCAAACAACTGCCCCGACCAGACAGGCCCTCTTCCAGGCCGCGAGTTGCAGAGAGGATTTCAATGAGATCCCCCAGGATAGCCGCCCTGTGAGCGGGAGGAAGGAGCATGAGCAGCCACATGACACGCCAATTGCCAGGACCAAGTCAAAACCCATCTCCCGGCTTTATTGCGGAAACACCGCTCGAGATCCTATAGAACCGCACGTGCTGACAGACCAGGAGCAGATTGGCACCTACGAGCACCGACACACACAGTTGGATCGTAAATCCCGTCTGCGGTAAGCGTGGATCTTCTGCTTGGTTTCTTTATCCTTTCAGTGCGCTCTCAGGGAGTTGTAGGACCTTTGGACCTTCTGTTTTCGATAGTAAATGCCGGCTATGGACGTGGCTTGCTGTGTCCTGGGGAGAAGACCGAACCTTCTGTTGCTGCCGCTGCCGTTATTTTGTTAAAGCAGGTGTTAACAATTGTTTCTCCTTCTCGCTGTTCGCAACTCGTTCTTTTCCTCTGCCTGACACCTTTGTTCTTCTCCATTCCCGCTGCTGCCACAAAAACAATCGTCATAACAACCGCCACCGCCCAGACTTTGGGACCAACCTTTTGCTCCTCTGAATCGTGTGCGCCACGCACAGACTAATGTCAAAAAGTGTATAGCGGCGTGCGACAAGGCACGCGGAGGCGGTGGAGCACCCTGCTGTCCTGAAGCTTAATACCCCCCAGGCAGCTGTTCTCTCCCCTGTCCGTGTCTCTTTAAGTTCCATAGGAACCTCCCACCGCGTAACAGCGTATAGCGCAAGCTGGGGCTGGGTCAATTAGTCTCCGACGGAGGACCATTTGAATTTCTGACTTCCTTATGCCACCGCGAGTCTGCGTATGTGTGTCTTTGCATGGAATGCCGCGGCTACATGTGCATACAGGAGGTAGTACTTTGAGGAAGGGCACAGACTATACTTACAGGAAGCATACATAATCCCTCTTAGCACGCACAGCACTGTGCATCGGACGCAGCGCATTTGCGGTGGGTGACAGATGGTGATGATGATGAAGTCATGCAAAGAGAGAAAAGAGAACAAGAACAAGAAGTGAATATAGTCCAAAAAAATAAAACAAAATGTAGAAGTATTAAAAAAACAAACTACAAAAAAAATAAAAATAAAAAAGAGAGAGAAAAAATAAAGCACGCTGCTTATTCCTATTGTCTGCCTCATCTTACTTTTAATTTTTTTATATTATAATATGTTATTTGCCTTCTTTTCTTGACTTTAATTTTCGTTATTTAGTATTTTTTTGTGTCTGGCTTATATACCTCCATATTCTCAATTAACTGTCACTTTTCATTAATTTTCTTTTCTGATCTTGGTTTCCTTTCGGTTGGCCCTGTCCTCAACCTACACAATTACTATTAGCATCTATTCCTCCTGCTTTAGCTTGTGCCCAATTAGTTTTCTGCAGTTGGCAACGACAGAAAAAGATCAGAAGAGAGAAGCAAATCCGAGCTGTCAAAAGATTGTACTTCCCTTTGAACTTTTGTGAGGCTCGTCTACCTTTAATTTAAACACTTTGGTTTTACCTCAAGTATTCCCATATTAACACCTGGGATCTTTGGCGTCTTCATGGATCATTCTTGGAACCCTAAATCCGCTTCCGTTTGAGCCCTACATCTCTCCCCACACCCAGTGAGCTCTTTTCACGTCCTCATTTATCTCATTAAGCCTAATTCAAAACAAAGACCACCTCTTTTAAATGTATACTATGATGTCTTATTCCAACCATCACTACCAACCTCACCAGCAGCACCAGCAGCACCAGCGCCAGCACCATCTCCATCAACAGCCACAGCATCATCACCTTCCACAAAAAGCACAGATTAATAGAAGCATGTCTTACTATCAGCCTTCTTTTGCACACAGCACTGGCCACTTGCAACACCTGGTCCACTCCCAAGTGCACCCGCTAAGCTCTTCGTCTCCTTCCCATCACCAGATGAGCGCTCCTTCCACTGCCGTGACCTCTCCAATATCTTCTACTCTTCCATCCACCCCAAGCACAGTTCCCTCGTCTGCCTCATCGGCATCCAGTGCCGCTAAAGACCCAAATGCGTCGGGTCCCAAGAGAGCCAGAGTCACCGGCAGACGTTTGGAAGTTTTGCTTCGCGAGTTCCGCAAGAACACCAATCCTACTCCCGAACAGAGAAAGCTTATTGCCCAAGACATCAACCTTTCTGAAAGATCGGTGAGAATATGGTTTCAGAATCGCAGAGCAAAGACTCGTAAAGAGCAAAGAGAAAAGGAAGCAAGAACCGGCTCCTCGCCAAGTGGCATCGGAGCTGAAGAAGATCGCGGACTCTGTATGCCTATGCAGATCAATAGTTACTACAGCTTTATCCATGCTTGTTCTATCACGGTTGGCCAATGGCAGAGAGTGAAGCAGGAATCCGCCGCAAACTATATTTTCAACCCGGTGTTACCGAACTTGGCTCCAAAATCATTGGAAGCATTGATGAGAGACCCATTGGACTTGGCGGTGATCTTTTCCGCCAAAGATAATGAGCTAAACTACTTTTTTACCTCGTACAGCGACGGCCAGAAAATCATCTTTAGAATTTTCTACCCTCTCCACGACATCTCCAGCTCGTCTCTTTTGCCTTCAGTCACAAAAACCAAAGATTCTGGCGGAGAACAGGCAAACTCCGTCTTCAACAACGAATTGATCTTATTCTTGAAAAAATCCCCAAAGTTTGCAGTGTACTTCCCATCTACAAACTCCAACACCTGGACTATTTCCGATGACTTTAGCATCAACAAACAGGTCCAAAACGCTTACTTTGGCGAAGGTGGAAACGGCCTGCCACACAGGATTATTGGTCGCTCTGAGCCTTTGAAGTTTTTGTTTGCCACTCACAATCGTTTCAATGCCAAGCAAGGTAATAAGCTGGGCGCTCCTCCAGCCAATGATGAGAGCGTTGTTGCCAATACTGGTAGTATTCCTAACACTTCATATAGTTTGTTGTCCTCCTCTGCTTTTGGTTCCGACCAGCCAGACCAAACTGCCGCTACTACCACTGAACCAGTAAACTCTTTTGACCCATTGTCGTCGCCTTCAAACAGCAATCCTACTGAGGCTTCCACAAACAACAATAACAGCAGCACCAGCTCCAACTTTTCCCCAGCCTTTTCCAATTACAATTTTCCATCGGCTTTAAGCTCTGCTACTTCGGTCAGTTTTCCTTCTTCCACTGGCTTCCACTCACACACTCAAAGCACCAGCTCTCTTTATAGCTTGAGCTCTCCTGCACCTACTCCAACCAGCGGTAGCTACCCATCCCTGGACTTTTACCAATTTCATACCAACCCGGGCGGACCAGGAATGACTTATGGCCCACCCGGACTTGGGTACACTAACAACAAGGTGGCACCTTTGTCCGCGTACTCTAGTAACAGTGCAAGCACCATCACCACCACTACCAACGCCAACAATAACAATAACAGTAACGACTCAGGGTACCCGCCATACTCTGCCTCCACCGCTGACTCTAGCATGGTGGACTACAATGTCTCATCGGCTTCGCCTTCCTTCCTTCAAAAGCCAGCCTTTACCAGTTCCAACAGTGCCGATAACTTCAACAATAACCTCCAGCCACGGAACCAACAACAACAAAACCCGCATGGCCCTCCTCCACCACTTCCTTTCCTTTCGCATCCACAAAATATGAGACTGCAAATGTCATTTCAGGGAAACTGGGCTGGCGGCCCTCCTCTTCCGTTTATGCAGGCGCCACCGCCGCCTCCTCCAGGACACTCTCAGTCTCAGCCTGTCCAGGGGCCAGGTAGTGGCCCAGGATCTGGTCCTGAGTTCTTCTTTTCCCAAGGCAATGGGATTCTTCCGCCGCCGCCTCCTCCCCTTGGAGGCAATAGCACTGGTGGCCCAGTTGGCACGATGGTCCCAAACCAGCAGACATTGAAGCCTGCCAGAAATGCTGGTAATGCAAGCGATCAAACCAGGGCTGATGGTGCTCAAAACGCAGACAGTGGTGCCCAGCAGAATGGCCATGCTTCCGGCACTGTCGATGGTAACTAAATGCACAGGGGAAAGGACTGTATTATAGTATAATGCAAATGGAAGAAATTTCTTAACATTTGCGGCATTTATTCGCCTGTTCCTTTTATTTTTAATATTTTGACCTGCTTTTTACACTAGACAGTTTGGCTTATACTGTTCAGGGTTTCTTTTCGTTTTCTTCTTAATTTTTCGTTATTGTTTTTTTGCCAAGACTTGAGTAATCAGGTTTTAAGTGCGTTGAGTTTTACCTGATGTTGTTATTTTTCTATCTCATTGGCATTACACTTTGTCCAAGATTAGCTAATTTTCATAATTTACTTTTTTTCTATCATTTGTTACGTTTTCAATCTTATGTCCCCATTTTTTTAACTGGCTTGTATTCGAAACAGGAGTGTAAAATGGGACTATTGAGAACAAAAGCAACGCCCTTACGGTATGCTTGATTGTTTATAGAAAAACGGAAAAATGCAAGGAGTTTTCGTTTTTTTTTATTGCAGACTTAAGTAAATAAGATTTTAAGTTGTGTATATTATACAAGTGCCGTTTCCCATTTATATTACCATTAACGGCTGGCAACCCCTCCAGAACAACGTCTTGTCAACCTCCGTACAACGACGCCAACAACCTTGTCGGAACAAACCGCCCCGTATCCGCATTGTACCGGTCAAAAAACATCCCCACCGACTCGTGCGCCGTCAACTCTTTGACCACCGTGCCTTTGTCCCTGTCTGGGCCTGTGGCTCTTGATTCTGACTCTCCAATGCGTTGTTGGATGCTGGTAAGAAGGCCGATCTCGGAGTAGATGTCGACGTCGCCCGTAGTGGTGTAGACGTTATAGAATACCTGGCGCCAGAAGATGGCGTTGTCGTCTTCGTCGGAGTCCTCGTCGCTGCCCTGATTGCCGGCGGGGCTGCTGATGGTGTTGTCTGGCGCAAGGCTCCGGGACAAGGTTTGGGATAGAATGTGGGGAGGTCCGAGGGCAAGGGATCTGGCGCCACGCTGCAAGGTGAGGGAGCCTCCCGTGCGACTAAGCGTGGAGTGGCGTGAGAGTGACGGCCGCGACGTGAGCTTCTGGTTCCAGCCAATGATAATGCCGTGGGTATCCCAGCGGCGATGGTACACGACCTCGCCAATCGGCAACGGCGCAAAGTCGCTTTCAGCGCTTTCAGCGCTGGGGCTCGCGAGCTGCGGGACAATGTTGTAGCGGTGGCAGAAATTGGTGGCAAAGGCGGCGATGGTGTCGGCCTCGAATCTGGCGAAGAAGTCAAACTTTTGTTTCTGGCGCTCGATGTACGCTGTGCTGTTGTGGTTTACTGTGTCTGTGGGGGTGGTGGCGAACGTTTCATCGAGCAAAGACGCTGGCCAGCATAATTTCAAGAACGGAAGGTCTGTGAAGTAGAGCGACTGTACGTCGGATACAAACTTTTGCCTAATCTGTTGCATCTCGTGGTCGGTGGGTGGCGGCTTCACCCAGGGGAGGCCGCGGTCCGCAAGCGACGCCATGACTAGCTTGTAGTACCGTTGCACGTACGCGACGTGAACCGGGCTGATCTCGGTTCGGGAGATGGGGAAGAGCATTTTGCTGGCCTGGGAAGGCTCGTTGTTCGCAATCTCGGCAATGGAAGGAAAGCTGAACTCGAAGAAGAAGGAGAGCACCTGGCGCCACTTGAGTGGCTGCAAGTGCGGCACGCTGTGCTGACTGGAGAAGGCACCAGCAGCCCGCGAGCTGGAGCGATCGAGGCTTCGCAATACCTCGGCGTACCTGAAGACCTGAACCTGTTTCTTGTTGATGATAAGGCAGGAGCGGCCGCACTCGGCGGTAGGGTCCTCGACGACGAGGAAGTATTTGGTGACGTGGGAGGTGATCCCCACGTTGCGGGCAATTTTTTGGATAATGGCGAACTGGACGTAGGTACTTCCGGTGACCTCACCGGCGTAGGCTCTGAGGATAAAGTGGTCCTCGGTCGAGGGTAGGGTCTCGTTCACGACGGGCGGCACGGCGCTCGCCGGCAGCACGCCTGCGGCGCCGCACAAATGTGTCTTGTAGATAGTGCTGGTGAGCAAGAAGAACTGCCTGGCAATGTAGAGAACGACCTCAGTGTGGGACTTAGCAGCAAACAGCACAGGATCCTGTGCCTGGTGGCTGGCGACGTCCAGCGCAATTGTCTCGATGACAAACCTTCTAAAGGGGAGCAAAAGATCAAATGCAGGATCAAAGTGCGCGAGCCGGAAGAAGCACTCCTCGAGGGCGTCGTCGCGCTCCTGGCCGCGCTTCGAGACAAGGGTGTCGTAGATGAGCTCGAACCCGGTCCTGCACCGAAGCGACCTGAGAAGCGAGCCGACAACGTAGTACTTTTGCAAGTGATGGCTGCGGTGCTGCGGGTTCCGCTGGAGGCTGAGGCGCGTGAGCAACAAGAGCGGTACAATCTTGGGGCCGTACTTTAACACCGACCAGAGCTCGCTGACATATGTGTGGGCACTGTAGAGCAGGCTGTTGCCCCCAACGGCGGCGGCCGTATCAGCCCTATTGCCGGCGATGGCGGCGTCAATCCTGGCGAGGGCCTCGCGGTCGGCCCTGGCGCGCCTGCGGTAGTACCCAAAGAAATCCACGGTCTGGAGGAGGTCGCTCGTGTCCATGTCGTCGACGCTGAACCAGCGCCGCACCACAAACTGCCGCCAGACACGACTTCGCTGGACCGCAGCACAGAGCGGCTTGCACACAGTGCGGAGCCTGAAGAGGTCGCTGGCGTGGAGGTGGTTGAAGATCTCGTTCCACACGTCCTGGGGGAGGTCGACCGCCTTCAAGCAGGCGAGCGAGCGGGTGACGCGGGAAGGGCCCTTGGGGATGGCATTGTCTATCGTAGCATCTTGTGCTTCCATTTGGGAGGGCCGTTTGTCTAGTGTTGCTATGAGCAGCCCTTTGCTGCTGGCTGTTGATGTGCTAACATGGCTCCTCTCGTACGGCTGTCCTGTTGTTGTTTTGGCTGCTTTTCGCTCTTTGCTTTGGTGGGGTGAAAGGACCCCATTGTCCATGTGATTGTCAGACGATTACTCAGCCGATTATCATGTGACTTGCCCTCCCGGGTAACTTTGCTCTTCTGCTCCACCAGAATTGCTAAAACCCTGCTGTTTCCGCTTCAGTTTTTTGCTCCCTTCTCTACTGTGCTGTTAGCAAATTGCTACACTCCCTTACAAGAGCCTCGCACAACAAGCAAGCACTACATACACACCACCACCACCACCATGGACACCAGCTCCACTGCCGCCGAGGCTGTTGCTGCTGCTGCTGCCGCCGCTGCCGCCGCCGAGGCGACCACCGCCAGCGGCTCCCAGGCCATTGAGGGCGCCACCGGCGTCCTTCCGCTCCTCAAGGACAACCACCACTACCACCAGCACGACGCTGAAGAGACGGACGCGTCGTCGTCGCTACCTTCCGCGGACGAGCAGAGCATTCCGCAGCCACCGCCGCCGGTCGAGCAGTCCTTTGCAACAATGGAGGACGCGAAGGCGTACGTGTCGGAGTACATGGTGCACACGAACACCAAGTTGGTGATTTTCCGGTCAAACAAGCAGCGCGGGACAATTGACTACCGGTGCTACTTGGGCAAGTTTTACTCAAACAGCCGGCGCGCGACCTCGAGCGGAACCGCTACCGCGGGAGCCCAACGCCCCAACATCCAACAATCGGCACCGCCGTCGTTGTCCAAGAAGAGGCTGTCGCAGGCCGAGAAAATGAACTGCAACTTCAAGGTGCACGTCAAGTTTGACCGCTACGAGAACAACTACCACTTGACGGTGCCGCACGCGTACCACTCGCACTCGAGCGACGGCTACGAGGTTGGCGCTAGCGCCGCAGCTGGCACCAGCGGCGGCATCGCCGCCGACATTGAGGCCCGCCGCCAGTACCGCAAGTCGGCGGAGGTGATGGAGTTTGTCTACGACGTGGTGCACCGCCACGGGATCACGGACTTGGAGAAGGTCCGGCTCATGCTCCGCGGCAAGTTCCCTGAGCTCAAGATTGACGATGATAGGTTAAGGATGGAGATAGCCGCGGGCGCCGGGGCTGGCGGCGGCGCCGCGGAGCTCTTCAGGCTCCCCGCCGCCAAGGGCGGCGAGGTGGAGCAGGGCGGGTTGCTCAGCGGGCTCAGCGACATTGCCAAGTTTATCTACAAACTCATTGCGCACACAAACATCCGTGATGTGGAGAGCATCAAGTTTCTCCTCACGGACAAGTTCAAGCAATTGAAGATCTCGGACGAGCAGATCCGGGAGAACGTCGACTACTGCTTGCGGTTGAAGAGCCACGTTGACAGCATCTTGGTCGCTGGGTCCGGGACGCCTCCCCCGCCTGCTGCGGACCACGCGCACGCGTCGCTCAAGCAGGCGATTCTCGATGCTGCCGCTGCTGCGAGCGTAGAGAACATTGGCGGGGACGGCTTGAGGGGCGACAGCAACAACCAGTTTGCGGTCAACGACAACATTGACCCTGAGATCTCGAGCGCCCTCAGCTCGGCTGCGATGGCCGATGCGGACGAGAGCGCTAAAGAAGGTGCCTCTCTCGGCACCAACAATAGCGGTACTAGCAACAATAATGCTAGTGCTGCTAGCGGCCCCAGCCTCAACTACAGCGAGCTTGGATCGCTGTTCAGCTCGAACGTGGTCAGCCAGGCGATCGCGCTCTCGACCCTCGGACACCACCAGATGGCGAACATGGTGATCGACAGCTTCAAGTATCCGCGGGCGAGCGCCCCCGCAGGGAGTGTTCCTGGAGAGAGTGTCTCTGGGGGGAATGTTGCAGGTGGCCTTGCGGACCACGTCCGGACGCTCGACATGCGTCATCAGAACAACGTGGGCGTGCCGCCGCCGCCGGTGGAGCGGGATTTTGCAACGATGGACGCGGCGAAGGAGTACTTGAAGCGCTACATGGCGGAGCTGAAGATTGGCTTGGTGATCTACAAGTCTGGCACAAACCGTGGGTACGCGTTGTACCGCTGCGAGCGCGGCGGCGTGCCCGAGGAGAACATCACCAAGCGGCGCACGTCCGCGCGGGGTCCCTCGGAGAGCAGGGGCGAGGACGGCAAGGTCGTGAAGGTGAAACGGCGCAACCGGCAGTCCAAGAAGATGGACTGCCCGTTTAAGGTGCACATCAAGCTCGACAACAAGGCAGGCGTGTTCAAGCTCACGGTGCCGTCGGCGCAGCACAACCACTCTGTCTACGAGAGCGACTTGAAGGACCACCCGATCTTGCGCAAGCGTAACCCGGAGCACCTAAAGTACTTGACGGAGCTCTACTTGCAGGGCATGCGTAAACCGCAGTTCATGAAGCGCAAGATGTTGGAGCGCTTCCCGGACTTGGCGATCATCGATAAGGACATCTACAACGACTTGCGCAAGATCAAGAGCCAGTTCAATCAGGAGGACTTTCCGTACCAGTTGGCGGACGCCATCGGCAGCGGCGGTCAGGCCATCCTGGCCCACGGAGTTGGCCAAGGCGCGAACCAGGGCGACGCCAGCAGCGCCGCCGCTGCCCAGATGAGCCAACTCAACAGCCAGCTCAACAGTCAGCTCAATAGCCAGCTCAATAGCCAGCTCCAGGACGGATCTGGCCACAATGTCGGCAACTAGTGTATACTATATGACTTTTTAGTCTGTCAGCTTACGATGTTTTCTAGTCAATGTATTATTCGTTTTTGACTTGTCTTCAGTGTAGGTGCGTGTTGGCACGTATATAGCGGGGAGCAACAAGGAAAAGAAAGAGAAAAATGACAAAAAGAACAAGCAGAAAAAGGAGATGGACAGTGGCAATGCAATTAGAGGGAAGGCGGTGCAGCACGTGGCAACCAATGGTGGTACAGGCGATAAGTGGTTGGAATTGCAGCTTGTGATCAGCAGATTGTGAGGATTGTGCTTGTGCCATTGGACGACTACTGGCTAGCTATTGCAGATTGGCTAGCCCAATGGCCTGCGCCATTGGTTGCAGTTAGCCATTGGCTGTAGTTAGCCTACTGCACAAGCCCCGCCAACTGCTCGAACGCAGCAACCCCCTGCTCAAACCCCTGGTCCCATTCCCACAAGAACCCCGAGGCGCCCTTCTCCTTCACATGCTCCTGGCGCCGGGCGTTCTTCCACGCGTGCATACGCCCAATCGTCGACCCGTCAAACTTGGCAAACTCCGCGGCGTCGTTCCACCCGGCGAGGAACCCGTCCTGGAAGCGCCCGTGCTCGTAGTGCTCGTCCGGGTTCGCGCGGTCCCAGTAGCCCGCGTGCTCGCCGGCCTTGTCACGGAGCACCTGGTCGCGCTGCTCCGCGCTCGGGAACTGCTGCGGCGCAGTTGGCCGACGAGGGAGCGCTCCCGAGTTCACCATGGGCACAAAGCCCCACTCGCCGCCATCGCCGTGCTCAAACTTGTAGGTCCAGAAGTACGAGCCCGCGGCGCGCTGGTTGAAGAGCCGGAGCTGGGTGCTCGCGTACTCGCACACCTTCTGGGCCCGGTCGCCGCCGAACTTGCTCCAGGTGTCGCCATCGAGCACGGCGCTATACTCGCCGACCATGGTGTCGGCCTCGCCGTGCACGTCCGCGAGCACGCTGCCCTCGAGGTCGCGGATGATCGCGTCCGGGTCCTTGCCCTTGTCGCCATCGGCAAAGCAGCGGTAGACATGCACGTCGACAACCACGCCCAAGTCGCCGCCGGCCTCGTGCTCGCCGCGCTTCACCCAGTCGACCCACTGGCGCGGGTTCCAGCCGTCGCTGATCACCACAGGGACGCTGCTGTCACGCTTGCGGATCTTGTGAAGCGCCAGCTTGTAGTACTTGGCCTGCGCCGGCGCCGGGTCGTCGTACTGCGCCTCGTTCACCACCTGGATGCCCGCAATGTTGTCGTAGCGTCTGAGGTCCTCCGCGAGGAACTTGACCGCGTCGAGCGCGCACACCTGGTACCGCGACGTGTTCCAGAACGCTGGCAGGTCCAAGCTCTGGCCCGAGTGGTCGCCCGTGTTTGCACCGCCCGGCACCGCGTGGAGGTCCACGAGCACCGAGATGTTGTGCTGCGCCGCCTTCTCCACGTACTGCTTCTTGTAGATGCTCCACGCGTTCTTGTAGACCGCGGCAACGTCCGCAAACGGCGTGCCCTCCGCGTACCGTCCGCCGTCCACCTCCCAGTAGCCCACGGGCACCCGCACCGAGGTCACCCCGACACCCTGCAACCACTGCCAGTCCGCGTCGGTGATGAAGGTCGTCCAGTGCTGCTCGAGCGCCTCGCGGGTGGCGCTCGTGCCCGCCTGCTTCACCTGCGCGGTGATCGCCTCGAGCTCCGCGCCCGTGTCCTCAATAAAGAACCGGTCGTGGATAAACTTCTCCAAGACGAAGATGCTGCCCAAGTTCACGCCAAAGTTCTTGCGCGACTGGTAGATCTGCTTGGTCGTGGGAGCGCTGCCGGGCGTCACTGCCGGCGCTGCCGCGGTAAAATTGTAGTCTTGCAAGTGGTACTTGATCTGCCCAAACACCATGGTTTTAGTTGTGAAATGTAGCAGGCTATGATGGTAGCGGGTTCTGTGATGGAAGATTGAGGTAGGGAACCGTCTGCGGAACAGGTAGGGAGGACGCCGCTTTAAGTACTCCGCTCGTCGTTTCGCCGCGGAGCAAAGCAGCAAGTCTGGGAAGCGCGAACGATCCGCAGCGTCCACCGCGAATGCTTGGCTCTTGACTCTGCCTCTGGAAACAAGATAGCCACGCCCCTTGTCGGTGGTTTGTGAAGCTGCCTTGGCGGCGGGCTCCCCGTCCAGGGCAATTCGACACGGAAATTTCATCCGGCTTCAATCAACTTCAACTGGCCCTGAGAACCCATCTCTTTGCCAACACAGTGGTGCCATGCGCAAGCAATAGCGGTTCTTGAGGGCCTTTTGACACTAGTCGCCGTTGTGGAGCCGCAACAACGGTACACCATTGCGTAACCGCGCAGCAGCCTGCGTAGAGCACCTAAAAGCACGTCTATGCCCTAAGGCGTATTCCCCTTGTGACCAATGCGTCATGCGCACTGAAGCATCCCAATGCGCCCATCACAGCCCTTCTTCTTTTTTCCACGCCCTTTTATACTAACCGCGCTCCCAGTAAAGCTAACAGATGGCCACAACAAACGCTTTTGAATATTATTATTTCAATTGCAAGCACAGCTAGATGCAAGGTGGACCGCTGAAGAATATCTCCTCTCCTCCTTGTCCCATTATCCCATTGCGGTCTATTTCTGTGGTCTAGTCTACGGCCTATCCCATTGCGGTCCTTTTTGTGGTTTGTCCAATGAAGCTCCCGATTCTCCTCACCGTTTTCCTCTCCACCCTTATAGCCCTTGCCGAGGCCATCTCCTCCACTGAGGTCTCCAAGCTCAGGGCCAAGCAGAAGAAGCCGGTGATCCCCCTCAAGAACACCAATTTCGAGAAGCTTCTCACGGGTCCGCGCGATTTCTCCGTCGTTGTCTTCCTCACCGCCTCCTCTCCTCAGATCGGTTGCGCCCTCTGCAGCGTCGTCGACCCCGACGTCGCCAGCGTCGCCGCCTCCTGGGTCCTGGCCCACCCCCAGGACGACAAGCTCTTCTTCACCCGCGCCGACTTTGGCGATGCGTCCCGCAGGGTGTTTGAGAAATTCAAGCTCAACAATGTTCCCAAGTTGTACCTCGTCAAGCCCACGAACGACTCCAGCGCCCCCTGGGACGCCGGCTTCGAGGAGCTTGCCTTCATCGACGGCGACAACGCGCAGCACTTGGCGGAGTTTGTCCGCGAGCACACGGGCCACGCCATCCACGTCGTGAAACCCGTCCGCTACGACAACCTCGTCTTCTCCCTCCTTCTCGTCGCTGGCGCCGCGGGACTCGCCGTCCGCTTCGCGGACCCCGTCCTCAGGATTGTCACCTCGAAGCAGCTCTGGGGCGCTGTCGTGATGCTATCTATCTTGCTCTTCATTTCAGGATACATGTTCAACAGCATCCGCGGGACGCCATATATCGGGGGTACGCAGAATGGTCACCCGCAGTACTTTATGGAGGGCCAGCAGAACCAGTACGCCATCGAAACGAACATCTTGAGCACCTTGTACGGCCTTCTTGCGGTGTTCATGATCATGTTGGTGAAGAAGGTGCCGGAGTTGGAGCACCCACGCGCAATCGCGATCGCAGCGTTTGTGTTCAGCTTCTTTATTTTCTTTGGGTACAGTGTCTTGTTTGATATCTTTGCGAAAAAGTCGTGGGGGTACCCGTACCGGTTGTTAAAGTTGTTCAACTTCTAAGCAACATGGTTAATTGTCTTTTCCCAAGGGAAAAAACAAGAACAAAAATTAGAATAAGAAAATACAAAGTGAGAACAAGAAATTAAGCTGTGAGAAACCGAGCAAAGCACTCGAATGACTGTGCTTTTGCTGCACCAAATGTGTTCTACGTCTGCACCCCTAACTTGACTCTTGGTCGAATATAAGAAATATGTGCATCTGTTAACAATTCAACTGTTATATATACCGTTGGCAGCCGCAATGCATCAATAAATGTATTTTTACTCTTTTTCCATTTGTTATAGCAAAATAGCAAACTACAACCTGTATCTCGTGTATTGAAATTCATATATTGCATCCAGCAGCCTGGCTACTGCTTTTGACACGCGGGCGGGCAAGAGGGCGGCATTGTCACTATATATACCATTTTGGGTCCGAAAGACAACTACAGGCTCAGTTTGAGCGACACTGGGCCCGTTCAGTAAATTGCCAATTCTAAAGAATGAGAGACTGTGAACTTTGATGGCCATTGTCTCCGTCTTGATTTTCAGCGCGTGCAAGATTCGCTATTCTAACAAACTGAGAGGCCGTTAGTGCGGAGAACCCGTAGGTAGTTGATATCAGCCAGGCTGTACAGTGCGTGTGCAAAACTTCATGAGGTTGCAGTTCTTGCCTTTTTCGTAGCTTTGTTATCTTGCTAATTACAGATAAGCCACTTTATCCACCATTTTAGCTTTTTTCTCTTGTAGGTGCGGTTGAAAAATGCTTGTGAAGTTTAACAAGGATGGTTTTCGAGGAGACAGGGCTTCGATAGCACTATGTTTAGGCTCGTCAATGTTGTTTACTTCCACTAATATGATTATCGCAAAACGGTAGACAAGATTCTGGCGCCGTGGCATGGTACCGAAAACTGTTGCGATGCAATAGAGTGAACAGCAACGAAAATCTTTGAGCATGAGATCCTTCTTTATTCATTTCCAAAACAGGCGTGCTGTATTAGCTGTCATTAATATCTTTTATTCGCGAAGCCGCCAATCAAAGCACAACAAAACACCGGTGACTCAGCTTATTTTCTTGATCCTCTAGTTAAAACTACCCCTTTCTATCCTCCACCAAAGAAAGCGTACCAGAAACCCTCTTCTCGACTAGCTTGAGCACCTTGACAATTTCGTTCAAGCGTGCCTTGAGGTTATGGACTCTTAAGGCCAAGGCGGCGCTGTCGACGACGGAAACATTCTGGTCGTAGTGGTCCAATTCTATAATTGATTAGTAAGAGTCCAAAATTAGCATCAAATGCTCCAGTCTGCTCGCCAGCTGTCAATTGGCTGTCTCTTGACTCTTTTTTCCGCCAAACAAACGTCATTGACGACACTTACGCCTCTCGAGAATCTTTAGCCGCGACACAAGGATCAACTGGCTCTCCTGCAACTGGCCCAACTTGCCCGACAAAGAGTCCAACAGCGGGCCCACGATGCTCTGCACCACAAGCTCGACGGGGTGAACGTCAGAGCCGGTGGCGCTGGTGTCGCTGGTGAGGATCAGCGCGTGGTCGTCCTCGCTGGCGGTGGTGCTGGCGCTCAAGGCAGGCTTGTGGGGGCGATTAAAACGGAATGTGGCGGGGGCGGAATGTTGGGACATGGTGTGGCCTGAAAAGCGCTGTATATATATATATATTTTTTTTTTCTGAATCTGGTGTGCTGCCAGGGTTTGTCGAACGGCGATTCCCCTTCCCTGGTCAATTGATGGGAGCTTGCATGGCTGTTGATTTTGTTTTTCAGTGACCCATGTGGTTGGTGCATTATCTACAGTAAGATTGGCCTGTCTTCGGAAAGCAGCCGGCCTGCAACGTAGAGAAGCTGTTATTGAACAAGCGCAAAATACAGCCCATGGCTAGCGAGTGGTTTCCGGAAGGTACCTTTAGATGTTACCCAGTTACATATACTTTCATATCGCCACTTGTCCCGGACAGCATTGTGGCACAAGTAGTCCAGAACCTCTCCGGTACTTTGGGTTCGACCAGTCCGGGAAGCAACCAGACGGCACGCACCAAGACGGGCCTGTGTGCCAGTGCACGCAACCGCTGCGGGATCTGATATGGACGCACGACAGCCGCAACATGCATTAACAGGCATAATAACTACCACAGTGGTATATCTGCGGTAGCCGAGGGCTCCCTAGGGGTGGATTTTTGCCAGTATGGCATGGAAATGCCGTCATTTACCGTAGAAGCAGCAACAGTTGAGACTTCAAAGAAGGCGCCAGTAATTACTAAATGAGACTTGCAAATAGCAGAGATGGGAGAAACAGCCTTACAGAGGATTGCCGCAAGGGTTGTAGCCGAGGAGCCAGCGAAGGCGAAATCTTCCTGCTGCCGGTGTCTGGCCGTGTTGGTTAGCACTTGCTTTTAGTACAGCATGGTTTTGCCCCGGGCTTCCCATGGGCAAGTCCATCGGCTAGCCAACTGACGAGCCGGCCACCGCGGCGCCTCCTGAATGGAACCTTCAGAGGAAGAGTCCCGCGAGCATCGTTGTCCGGGGTTAACGGCGCGCGATGGCAGGGGCTGATTGGCCGGGGCGGCGTATGTCTGACGGGAGGCAAAAGGCGGCCACTTCCGCCCAGACGAACAGAGACGTCATGGCGCTTACGCTGGGGGGACGGGTGGGGTATTCCCAACTATGACAGCACGCGTAGCCCCGTACACTCGCAACGCAACATTAGTATGCACGATAACTCCTCTCGGAACACCCCTGCGGAGCTCGCGGAAACACAACGCTGCCGCCTGCAGCTTGCTGCGGTGTCTCCACAACATACACAGTGTTTAGATATGCCCCTCACTTGCCTTGCCATTAAGCGCTGAGCGCCCTATAAATACCAAGCTCCCATTCCCAAAAGGCCACGACCCTCCCTCTCTCTCCTGGTTTTTTCTCAGAAATTCTTTTGCATTATCTTCCTTTTCTTCCCGTTCAATTCCTTTTTTCTGTGTTCCCAGGGCTCATTCTGCTACTCAGACGTTGACACTGCCTTTTGCTTCTTTCTGCTTGTCCATATTCAATTCTCCCTCCCTCCCCCCCTCTTTTCCTCTAATATTTCTCCACAATGTTGAGAACCGCTACCATGAGTGCCAGATCCGGCACTAAGCTCAGTCTCAGATCCCTCGCCGTTGGCGCCCAAAGAAGCTACTCGAGCTTGCCCTTATCCGTGCCAATCACCTTGCCTAACGGCATCAAATACGAGCAACCAACCGGTTTGTTCATCAACAACGAATACATCCCTTCCAGACAGGGCAAGACCTTCTCGGTCTTGAACCCATCTACTGAAGAAGAGATTACCAATGTTTACGAGGCCAGAGAGGACGACGTCGACGCCGCCGTCGATGCCGCCAGCAACGCCTTCAACAACACCGAGTGGGCCACCGCCGACCCGGCCGTCAGAGCTAGAGTCCTCAACAACTTGGCCGAGTTGATTGACGAGCATGCCAACGTTCTTGCCGGCATTGAGTCCTTGGACAATGGTAAAGCCATCGGCTCCGCTAAGGGCGATGTCGGCCTTGTCTCCCAGTACTTGAGATTTACCGCTGGCTTGGCCGAAAACTACCACGGCAGAATCATCAACACTGGCTCCACCCATTTTTCCTACACCAAGCGTGAACCATTGGGTGTCTGCGGCCAGATTATCCCTTGGAACTTCCCATTATTAATGTGGTCCTGGAAGGTCGCCCCAGCCTTGGCAACCGGTAATACCACCGTCTTGAAGCCGGCCGAGTCCACTCCATTGTCCGCCTTGTACGTCTCCCAGTTGGTTAAGGAGGCTGGCGCTCCAAAGGGTGTCTACAACTTGGTACCAGGTTTCGGCAAAATTGTCGGCGAGGCCATCGCCAGACACTCAAAGGTCAAGAAGGTTGCCTTCACAGGTTCCACTGCCACCGGTAAGAGAATCTTGCAAGCCGCTGCTGAGACAAACTTGAAGAAGGTTACCTTGGAGTTGGGCGGCAAGTCTCCAAACATTATTTTCAACGACGCTGACTTGGACAAGTCCATCCACAACATTCTCGTCTCCATCTTCTACAACTCTGGTGAGGTCTGCTGCGCCGGCTCCAGACTTTATGTCCAAGAGGGCATCTACGACCAGGTTGTCGAGAAGTTGAAGACCGCCATTGACGAAGTCAAGGTCGGAGATCCATTCGACGAAGACACTTTCCAGGGCGCCCAGACCTCCCAGCAACAGCTTGACAAGATCTTGGGCTACATTGACATTGGTAAGAAGGAAGGTGCCAGCATCATCAGCGGTGGTGAAAGACTCGGCAATAAGGGCTACTTTATTAAGCCTACTGTCTTTGGCGACGTTACCGAAGACATGAGAATCGTCAAGGAGGAAATCTTTGGCCCAGTCGTCTCCTTGACCAAGTTCAAGACCGTTGACGAGGTCATTTCCAAGGCCAATGACACCGAATACGGTTTGGCTGCTGGTATCCACACCACCGACATTAACAAGGCCATTGACGTCTCCAACAGAATCAGAGCCGGCACCATCTGGGTCAACACTTATAACGACTTCCACGCCAACGTGCCATTCGGCGGCTTCAACCAGTCCGGTACCGGTAGAGAATTGGGTATCGAGGCCTTGGACAACTACACCCAAGTCAAGGCCGTTAGGGCTGCCATCACTAGAAAGAATGAATAAGCAGCTCGATCAGTTTCTGCTTTTTGAAAAATTTTAAGGTTGTCGCCTGCTCCTCCACCTTGCGGGTGTCATATTGTGGTTGATTGCTTGGTAGTGCAGTGTGCATCTCCATGTGTGCCTGTCAAATTAGAAAGAAAAAAATAGTCATTAAAATTACACGTATCTTCTTGAAATAGTTTCTTTGTTTGAGTTTTTAGTCTATACTGTATACGGTTGTTAGGTAGTAGAGAATGTTACGATTATTATTATGTTATAAAAATTGGTGTAGAAAATAATAAGGTATAAGAATATTATTACTTGGCTGTTTTTGAAAACATACATGAAAATAATAATTCTTGTTGTATATTTATCTTACCCAGCATAGCAAAATGTTCTTGGTATCATCGCTATTCACGACAAATCAAAGCCAGCATCCGAGTTGATGACAAAAAGTAGCTTTTGTTTCATCACTTTCTTGTCCCTATAATCTGGCAACTTGAGCAAATTCACGCAAGTGGCTGCTGTAGGTAAACGCTGCAATGAGTACCCAGAGTTTCTGATCCCGAAATTAGGATTCAAATCTGTGAATCCCAACAATGGTGCTCGGGGAACAGATGTCACAAATTTAATCAACTTGAATCTTTCCTGCGGCGTCATTTCTTCCACGCACTCCCAAAAGTATTTGATAGTCTCATCAGTGCCCAAGTATCCTCCATAAGTGGTATTTCTTTTCAAGTCCTCTATATCAATATCCTTCTCACCACCGCTAACAAGCATCTGCAACTCTGAAGGGTTGAACATGTTGAGCCAATCCGATGGAATCATCTGGAAAAGACCCTTTAGAAAAGCTTCCATCTGTGGGTGGATAGATTTATTCAACTTATGGTTGGAAACTGCATTGATATAGTTTAGCTTATTAGTATTGGTAACAGCAATGTTAGATCCATTAGGTATCAAGTCAATATTAACAACTTTGGTCTTCGTCTTTTCGGGAAAGTCTAAGTACTCTTCATCGCTATCCAAATCAATATCAATCACTTGCGGCTCAGATACTTTGTAGGTCAATTTTTCGGTAATTGCAAAGGTCATATCAGAGTTACTAAAGAACGAGTCATCCAATTTGAGCAACTTCGAAAGACCATTATACAATTCTGGATCAACATCGCTAAGTTCATCAAACGTTGAAACTTTGCCAATGGATTTCCATTTTTTCAAGAATGATGGTACAAAATTAACATCCACCAAAATGCCCTCATACAAGCATTTGCCAATCACCTTTCCTAAGAATTTGATTTTTTCAAGTTTTTTGATTTCTCCCTTCTTCAAATAGGGACTATTGGCAACCTCACTATTATATTTCAAATTCAAATAAATATCAGGATTAGGATACAACTGGTAGTTACTATTTTGCCTGAACAATCCCACATCTGGGTTGTTAAATCCATCATTTATAACGCTGATTAGAAACTCTTTTGTAATACCCCCACCATCTATACCGGCTTCTGGTTTACCATATTTATCAATAAATGTGACTGCTAAAGGAAACTTGAAAGTATCGCCCAACTTATGATATGCATCAAATGAATCGTCCAACAAGTGATCACGACGAACCTCGGCCACATTTTTACGAGTCTGAGCTACGCCAGAGAAAAAGTCCATAGCATTAAACTCTTGGTCATATTCGCCTCTTTGGCGGTCCAAATTGATCAACATTTGGAAAACGCGGACTCTATTCTTAAATGATATGAAAAATGGCAAGTTATGCAAAATGAATATTAGGCCCTCTATGTCCGGGTTCCTCATCAAAAGTTGAGTCATGTTCTTTCTGGAAGGAGCTCTTTTAGAAGTGTTGTCATTTGCGGCAAATAGTTCAGTTGTGCTTCCAAAGTAAGATGAAGCATTTAGGGCTTCATTGTTGTTGTAACCAAGCTCATCATCATCGTCACCATTATCTTGATCTTGTACAAGAGCCTTTCGCTCTTCTTCCTCAGCAATAACCGGCAAAAGTCTTTCTGTATTCTCTAATCTTTTGTCGTTCACTAGCCAAAATCCCTTGGGTAAAAATGATAGGCGCGAGTCTATCAAACTTATTTGGTTAAGTACGCGTACGCTCAAGTTTTTTAATAAAATGTAATCATGTGGTGTAGGCTTCACAGTGATAAACTCATCGGCCTCAAAATCGGACTTTTCTATCTGAACGTCAGAAAAGTCTTCAGTTGAAATGGGACTATCACTTGCCCCGCCGGAAAATACACTTAGAGAGCCTATAGGTGAGTTTCCAAATGCGCTTTCGTTATTGCTGAACAAATTTAAGCTGTTACTAAATAGACTTTCGTTCTTGCCAAAGATATTACTGCCTGCTCTGTTAGGCCCTCCAACATGATTGTTAGTGCTATTTTTCTCATTAACATCATTTTGCTCACCATTAAGTACACTTGTAATCTTCAAGTTATTCCAAGTTATTAACAAGCAAAACTTTTTCAAAAATCTGATAAAAAGCACAAATTGGTCTTTGGTAAGAAACGTTTTGTTTGGTTCAATCGCCGCTAAATCCTCATTGGATGGAAGATTTTCAATATCACTGTCAGTGGAAATTACAAGCCAATATGATACAATCTCCAAGAAAATGAACAAGTCTTTGAAAAAGAACTTTTCAGACAATGCAGACTCTCTCAGTATTAGCTTTGAAGAAGTTTCGCAATATAATGAAGGAATAAAGCGACTCACAAATTCAATGTTGTTATTCTGACAAACCTCTTCTTCTTTAAGATCTAGAACAAACTGTATTAGTTTCTTGTTATTTTCTAAATTCAATTCGTTCAAATTATTCGATTGTGTAGTATCATCGGGAATAATGATATCTGAATCATCCGAGCTTCCGTCTGATTTGTAAAACATTATTTTTTGAAATGAAGAAAGCCCATTTGGGATAAGATATAGATATATGAATAGGTTGTTGACTTGTTTGCTGTAATCAGATTTAAGTTTTAATAAAGAGGCATAAACAGAGGATAGTTTAATTGGTGAAACAATGTTTTCATCTATGAGCGAGAAAACTGTGTATAAAAACTCTTTTGAGTAAAGGTAATCAAAGTACTTAAATTGCTTAGTCGGTAACTTAACGCATAATACCCCTTCAAGGTTTTTGCTTTCATTTTTGCTTTTGTCATCATTAATATCTTTATCCTGTGATAATCTGATTTCGTCCGTATCCTGATTACCATCGTCTTGTTCCACTATTCTGCAACTAACCAGTTCAAGAATAATTATGATTGCGTTGATTAGTATCCCAAGACCTTGGCTGCTTTTTTTCTCAACGTTTATGTACCTCGTAATTTCCGTGACATTTCCCAAGATATGTAACTTTTCTAGCAAAGTGAAACTTGGCAAATACAGTTGCTTTGTCTGTTGCCTGAAGATGTCTTTAATAATCTCTAAAACAAGACTAAGTTCCTTGTTTTGAAGTTTGGAGAGTGACAAAAAGTCTATAAGAGTATCGGCACAAAAAAATCTCATGGTCGATGCTGAGTCTAGCAAGTGCAAACTGTGAACAATTTTTATAATTCTTCCGCTATCGTATTTTAAATCCGAGAGATTCCGCAGATATGATTTAAATAAAAGTGAAATGTGGAGGCCCTGGAAATTAACACTACTCACATCAAAGGCTTGTGAAAGATTGCAAAGAAGGCCCGTGATGACGCTTTCAATTTGGCAATGAATTGATGTACCGTTTTTGTCACATTTCCTGTTATAGCAGGTCACAAACGAGTCACTTAAAGTGTTGAAACAAAGCTTTGGTATGCCAGGCTTCAACTGATAGATGGCGTTTTGACCTGCAAGTATTTCAGAAAGGCGTAATAATCTTCTTAGGTGCTCATGCGGACTGCGAACTGAATAGTTGTATATGAAAACAAATTGATATACTATCTGATTAATATCGGTCAGCAGGGTGGAGGCATTTAGCCATTGATCGCAAATATCTTTCTTGCAAGTTTGCAAATCTAGATATGCTCTGATGTGTTTTTGTAATACTTTACTGGCGTTTTCTTGCCTCTTAAACTGTTTTCGTTTCTCTCTTTGGTTTTGAGCTTTCTGCAAAATCGAACTCTTGGAGACTGAGGCATTAGAGCCACCGAGATTCACCACTCGACCTCTTCTAAATTCACCATTGAATAACGACATCTGCTCATACAATCTGGAGTTTATGATTCAATAATCTGCGAAATCTAGTTAGCAAAACTGTGCAGAATAGTTCGAGTTTTGATTCAAAATATCTTGCCATCGGCTTCACGAATCACAGAGAATAATCGCCGATGTCCCCTTACAAATCTCCCATCGCTCCGGATGACGCACGCCATATATACTAAACGCACGAAGTGTACACTTTTTAGCATGCAGTGGCGACAGTCCACAAATCAACTTTTGACTAAATTTCGTCACAACAATATTGTTGGTTCTTTGCCTTGGCACCTATATTTTCATTTTAGCTTGAATACCTATGGGCCTGTAATTTGGCTGAGAGCCATTGTCACTTCATTTCTTATTGCTCTATTTTAGTTCTCTTTTGCTAGGTCTCTTCAAAGACAAGTTTTTTGAAATAATAGTTTTGCTAATTGCTTTTGTTTTACTTCTCAGATACTCGTATTTGTATTTTCTTGGGCGTACCGTCTTAGTATCCCGTGACCTGTATTCAAGGGCTTTTACTAACATTGTAGTGCCTCAGTTTTGCAGTTAGTTTATAACGTGTTGATTGCATAAAAGTTTTACAGCAAGCAAAAGCATTATTTTTGAGTAATAACCTGTATACCTAGCTGCTGAGGTGAAATTTGGATTGTAACGATTCCTTTTGTACTTCGAGTTAGCTTACATGTTGGTAAAAAAATTCGTTTGAAGATATTAGCTAGATTAATGATTCCATAGTAATAATAGTTCGCACTGAATATATCAACAAATTTTAGTGCGAAAGAATCTCTCGAATGACAGCTCATAATGTTTCAATAAATATAACTAAAGATTTACGCCCCACGTTTTACAATTTGGATGATTCTGAATAGTGTATACCGGTAATTGGCAATGTGTCAAAAAGTTTAGGAACTTAGACCTGAGTACTGCATCTATTCCAAACAAAAATAATATTTTTCGAAGACCGATAAAAACCAATACAGTTATTATATACTACATTTCTGTGACTTATCCATCTATCCACTACTGAAAAATCATTTACAAAGCAATTCAAGGCGATGTCTGGTATCCTGTAGCTGCACGCGATTCCTCTGCGGATATATGCAAGATGCCCGCTACCCGTTCATGTTGCAATTTTTTTTCTGGTTTTTTTCATTCAAGTTTGTATAAGCGGAAAGACTTAGCTCTATTACCACTAGTAAATCTAAGGGCTTCTCCCATACACGCCTTTTTAACAACAGAAAACCAGATTATCAGCAATTATGGGTAAAAAAGCTATTGATTTCAGAGTTCCAACTTTGATCCGCAATGGTGTCCAGGAGAAACAGCGAAGTTTTTTCGTCATCGTTGGTGATAAAGCCCGTAACCAGTTACCTAATTTACACTACTTGATGATGTCTGCAGATTTGAAAATGAACAAGTCTGTGTTGTGGGCTTACAAGAAAAACTTATTGGAGTTTACTTCCCACAGAAAGAAAAGAGAGAAAAAGATCAAACAAGAGGTCAAAAGGGGTATAAGAGAAGCCAACGACAAGGACCCTTTTGAAGCTTTTGTCACTAATCAACATATCAGATATGTGTATTATAAAGAAACTGAGAAGATTTTGGGTAACACCTACGGAATGTGCATTCTTCAGGATTTCGAGGGTTTGACTCCTAACTTATTGGCTAGAACTATTGAAACTGTCGAGGGCGGTGGTATTGTTGTCATCTTATTGAAATCTATGAACTCGTTGAAACAGTTATATACCATGAATATGGATATTCATACGCGTTACAGAACGGAGGCCCACACCGATGTTGTTGCCAGATTCAATGAAAGATTCTTGTTGTCTTTGTCCTCTTGTCAGAACTGTTTAGTTGTGGACGATGAGTTAAATGTTTTGCCGGTATCTGGAGGAAAGAACATCAAGGCATTACCACCAAAAACTGACGAAGACGATGAACTTACCAAAGAACAGCAAGAATTGGTAGAGTTGAAGAAAAGTCTTGAAGACGTTCAACCAGCTGGTTCTTTGGTGGCGTTGTCTAGAACTGTTAACCAAGCTCAGGCTATTTTGACTTTTATTGATTCTATCTCAGAGAAATCTTTGAAAGATACCGTGACTTTGACTGCCGGAAGAGGTCGTGGTAAATCTGCTGCTTTGGGTATTGCAATTGCCGCTGCTGTCTCGCATGGCTACTCTAATATCTTTGTTACCTCTCCAAGTCCAGAGAATTTGAAAACATTATTTGAATTTATCTTCAAAGGTTTTGATGCCTTGAACTATTCCGAACATCTTGATTACGACATCATTCAATCCACCAATCCAGCTTTCAACAAGGCCATTGTTAGAGTCGATATTAAAAGAGCCCACAGACAAACTATTCAATACATTTTGCCAACCGATTCCCATGTTTTGGGTCAAGCAGAGTTATTGATTATCGATGAAGCTGCTGCTATTCCATTGCCATTCGTGAAAAAGCTTTTGGGTCCATATTTAATCTTCATGGCCTCTACCATCAATGGTTATGAAGGTACTGGTAGATCATTGTCTTTGAAATTGATTCAGCAGTTGAGAGAACAATCTCATTCTTCGGCATCTAATTTCCGTGAAAACACCCAGACCGCTGTTGTTTCCAGAGATAGTAAAAACTCAAGCTCTGATGGCGACCTTCAGACTAGAAGTTTGAAGGAAGTTGTGCTCTCTGAACCAATCAGATATGCTCCTGGTGACAAGATTGAAAAATGGTTAAATAAACTTCTTTGCCTTGATGTCACCGTATCCAAGAATGCTACTTTTGCGACCAAAGGTACTCCACATCCATCTCAGTGTGAATTGTACTGTGTCAACAGAGATACCCTTTTCTCTTATCATCCAGTCTCCGAGGCTTTTTTGCAAAAAATGATGGGCTTGTATGTTGCCAGTCATTACAAGAATTCTCCTAACGATTTACAATTGATGAGTGATGCCCCAGCCCACCAGCTTTTCGTATTGTTGCCTCCAGTTGATCCAAAGGACAATAGAATACCTGACCCATTGTGCGTTATTCAATTAGCTTTGGAGGGTGAAATTTCTAGAGAAAGTGTTCGTAAAAGTTTAGGACGTGGTCAAAGAGCTGGTGGTGACTTGATTCCATGGATTGTGTCTCAACAGTTCCAAGATGAAGAGTTTGCGGGCCTTTCTGGCGCCAGAGTCGTGAGAATTGCCACAAATCCAGACTATTCTGGCATGGGCTACGGTTCTAGAGCTCTTGAATTATTGAGAGACTACTTCGAAGGAAAGTTTGCTGATATCTCCGAAAATAACCATGTGAAAGACTATTCAATCAAAAGAGTTAGCGATAAGGAGTTGGATAAAATAAATTTAAGGACTGAAGATATCAAACTCAGGGAATCCAAAACTTTACCACCCTTGTTGTTAAAATTGCATCAACAACCCCCATATTACTTACATTACTTAGGTGTCTCCTTCGGTTTGACTCAGCAGTTACAGAAATTCTGGAAAAGGTCTGGCTATGTTCCAGTTTACTTACGTCAAACCGCTAATGACTTGACCGGAGAGCACACCTGTGTCATGATTAACGTTTTGAAAGACAGAAACGATAAATGGTTAAAGGAATTCGCTAATGATTTCGAACAAAGATTTTTTTCTCTTTTATCATACAACTTCCAAAAGTTTACAGCTGTTCAAGCATTAAACATTATTGAAAATGCTAAAAGTGTTATTGATGACGATGTTTCCTCCAGAGACGCTAAACCATTGACTAAGCAAGAATTGGACTTTTACTTTACTCCATTTGATCTCAAAAGGTTGGAATCGTATGCCAACAATTTGCTAGATTACCATGTCATTTTGGACTTGCTTCCAAAAATTGCTATTCTTTACTTTAAAAGCAAAATGGACTCCTTTCTCAATTTGTCTAGCGTTCAAAGTGCCATTTTGTTGTCTATTGGTTTGCAGCACAAAGACATTGAAGTTATTTCTAAGGAGTTGAACTTGCCTGTTAACCAGTCAATGGCCATGTTTGCCAAGATTGTCAGAAAAATTTCCACTGCTTTCAGAGATTTAGTCACCAAATCTATTGAGAATTCTATGCCTGAGCTTGACGACAAGATTGAAAACGAAAGAGAAGATAAAGATCAAGAAGAGAATGGAGATATTGGCGCCGATTTGGATAAGGAATTAGAAGAAGAAGGTGTCAAGGTCCTCGGAGAAATGAGTGAAAAGCAAAGGGAACTCATTGGATCCTTGGACTTGTCCAAATACGAAATCGCTGATAACGTTGAATGGGACGAAAACTCTGCCAAGAAAGCTTTGAAGAAAGACAGCAACGGTGTTGTCAGTCTTAAAAATAAGAAGGGCAAAAGAAAGGCCGAAAGCGCTCAAGACATTTACAATGAAGAAATGAAGAGCACTAAAAAGGGAAAGAAAAATAAGAAGAAATGAAGCTTTGAGTTGTTTATTTCTTGGCTCCTTTTACTTTTTATCTTTTTTTTACTTCCTGTTTGTATTTTTAATATAGAATTTTGTCATCTCATTTGTACTAGTCGCAAGTAACAAAAGTATTGTCTAATTGGTTTCTAAAAACAACGGTTGTATGGCTACCGTGCTCAGCACGATGTCAAACTGGATAATAAGTAGAAAACATCTTAAAGCATGACGACGAACCTTTGCAAGAATGGGCATAATTTTGCTTAGCAAGATAGCTTTGTAAACCTCCCAGAAAACCTTATTTGTCACACTTTTTATATCTTTTAGCCCAATTCAGCTTTGAAAGCAGGCAACAAACTAAATTTTGGCTTCTAATGTAATTATACTGCTTAATAAGGCCCTGTGAAGTGACAGATCGCGGTGGCTCATAACCAGCAGAGCTGCGAAAGCTGGAAAAAAGAAAAAAATTATTTCCTATTATGTACAGTATTTATTAATAATTCGACTTGCACATAACCTATCTTAATAAAGCTCTGAGCTTCCTGCAATATCGTACAGCTTTGACCAGTAAAAGCAAAAATGACACAGCAAGAGCCTGATGAAAGTCAGTTTTTTAATATTGTGGAAGAAATAGACGAGGAAGGTAATATCCTCAACTCTCGTTTAGAAAAAATTGAGGCCGATGGCCGGTTGAGAAAAAAACTTGATTCGGCCAAAACACAAAGTCAATCAGAAGAAGACTTTTCAAAAGATAAGGGAAAGCTTTCGTATAGCAAAGGGTTCTTAAACAATAACAAGAGTACAAAGCAGGATAATAGCGAAAAACAGCAGCAGCGGCAAGACTCAAAGAATAAGTCTGAAATATCTAGTCGACAGAGTACAGAGGCGAAAGCTCTATTGAATGAGGACTACACTGACGATGGAAGAGAGTTTGCAGAGCTTCTTAAGGATATGGTAATAGAAGATAAGGATATCAATGATGATAGCAAGTTCGAAAAAAAGGTTGAAGAGATCAAAGAAGACACCACTAAAGATACGTTTAACGGCGACTTGCCGAAGGACTCTAAGCCGGAATCAAATCAGCATATAACTGTCCCAACTAAAACCAACGTTGAACAAAAAATGAATTTAGATAAGTCTAAAGGCCTAGACGATATCAAGAAATTGAGAAGTGAAGTACAAAGTGAACTTGAGGCAATTTCACAACAAAAGTCGCCATCAATTGATAAAATACGAAAGTTGAAACAAAAGAACACATCTTCGTTGTTTATAAGGAACACAAAAAGAACTTTGAAAAAGAGAGCAGAGCAAAAAAAGAAGAAACATTCAAACCAAGATACCAAGTCTGAAGCCAAGAAAAATAAACCAAAAGTGGCCTATCAGAAGGTGCCCGAAAACAAAGTCAAATTCGACTCGAAGGAATCTAACATTGGAATATTACCTGCCGAAAAGGTTATACCATTGGCACCTAGACCTCAGAATTCCGCTTTTGGAAAAAACATTGAAAATGATAAACAGAAAGTTGGCATAGAAACAAAGAAAGAAGAAGCAGAAAAAGGCAGATTAGAAAAGGGGTCAGGCGAATCACAAAGTTTTGAGAAGAGCTTTAAGAGTCAATTGCAAGATGGCAAGGAAAGTTTCGATCAAATACAGAGTAACAAATTGGGCGTTATCTCTAGGCCACAAATTACCCAAGAGGACATGTATGAGCTCGAATTTATGTCTGATGCATTTGTTCAAGATGATGGTGAAGACTACGAAATAGAAAGCCTTGAAGGAAAAGGTGGTGATGAGCAGTTGATAGATGACGATTTTGATGAGGAAGAACTTTACAAAAGAATCTTTCCTTGGATCACGGCAAAATCGCAAGAGCAAGGCGACGAAGGTAAAGAAAAGAAGTCAGACACAATCAATAATGACATTGACCAATTTAAGAATATCAACGGATTAGATGACGACGGCGATGATGAAGATGAACTTGCGGCTCCAGGGAACTTTGTGTTTGAAAAGCCAATTATTTCTCAAGAAATATTAGACGCTGTCAAAGGCAATTTGGTGTATGACATCGATAATGAACCAATCAAAGAAATTATGAACAATGAGATTAGTCACAGTGTTGAGTACGTAGAGACTGCACACGGGCCAGTTGTGGAAAATCATTCCAAGCTTAGGTCCAATTTGAAAGCCCAAGGAATCAGCAACAGCAATATTGTTTCTTCTCCTGTTGAGGCCAAAACTGGTGGTGCAAAGAAAGAAAAAAAATCAGTTTCATTTGCTCCTAAGGTTCAAGTTAAGGAAGTTGAAAACATCTCAGCGGATCTCAAACAAAAACTTGAGCTTGACAAAATGTATAAGGAAATTTTTGGTGAAGATTATCAAAAGATGCAAGATCAAATAAGCAGCAATATGGCGCAGTTTGGCAAAGCTTCGCCTATTTCAACACTGTCGCCTGAGAGTGGAGTTATCTCTTTGAATCCGGATGTGGTAGCTATAGAAGATATTGCTGTTAAGGGCAGTCAAAAAGGTGATGAAAAAATTACAAATGACGAAGAAATGGATGATCTTACATTCAACGATATTGTGTCAAACCGTATAGTGGAGAACAAGGTCATAGACACAGCTTTCAGTGATATTGATGAGAAGAATCCAGATAATAAAACTTTTACCAATGCTTCAATAAGTGCTTCTATCACTCTGGGTAACGGTGATGTCGATTATGCTACTAGACAGAATACAAAAAGGAACAGAAACAAGATTTCAAGATTCAAAAAATCGAAACTCAATAATGAAATTTTTTGAGCTCTTTGTTCTTTTTTCTATCTTCTAACGTTGTATACTATTTATGGGAATTTCTATGTATCATATTTTTAATATATTGTGGATTTTTTCTACATGATATATAACTTTTAATAGTATTTGTAGTTGTAACACGGATTGTTATACTCTTCAAAGGAAGGTGCACAGTGCGTGGCGGTATAATAAAGCGCATAGACAGCTAAGCGCGCTACCAACAGTTTCTAGCCGAAATGATACTTGGCGATGTCGGCAAAGCACGTCAAAGGTAATATTAGACAAAGCGTCACAGGAGGCAAACCATAGACAGTAGCGCCTAAACCCAACCAATTGTGCGCGAAAAACAAAAGGCGGCTAGATGGAAATATGAGCAGCTCAGAATCGGCATTTTCAGTGCCCGTAGGCCAGCAACAGAGCACACACAATATAGCAGAAGATATCAAAGGCAAAGTAGACCAGACAGAGCATAACGATGAGGCCAATCATCTTGATCACAACGTTTCACAGCCCAATATTTTTGGCAAAACAAGGTTTGGAAAGGGTAAAGGATCTAAGAACTTGGAGGAAGGCAATGGTCTTGATGAGGTTAGATTGGCTAGAAATTTAAAAGACTGCAACGCATCTCTTTCGAGCAAAAACAAAAAAGATGATAAGAGTGATATGGAAAAAGACGGAATATATAAAGACATAACTGGTCCATTGGCAAGAAATAGAGTTAGTACTAAACAAAGTGATACGCCAAGCTTGAAAGCAGCTCAGATACAGCTGCAGCCTGAATTGATTGATAATAGCTCAGGCGGTAAGAACGAGGACAAAAAGATGGATGACAATACTGATGCTTCAAATTTGATAGACCAAGAAAAATCGAATGATGCCACTTTACAAACAACCCAGAAGAATGCTAATAAAACCAATAGAAGTAAAGGAAGTGAACCGTTGACATACAACCAAAACACCTCACAGAAAGAAGGGAATAACGACAGTGATGCGAATGTTGATGCAGGTATCATTCTGAAAGACGATGTTAACGAACCAACTACAAACTTTTCAACCGATCAAATTACAACAAACGAATTAAAACAAAACCAAAATACGCAAGAGAATAAGGAGACTGAAGCATATACTGTGGTCGAGAAAGGAAACATAGATGATCAAGAAGTCAGTGACGATAAGGACACAGAAAATACTAAAGGATCTGTGAACGATAACTCAAAAGAGGAAGTAGAAAAGAGTTATGGAAAAATCAAAAAGTTTGAAAAAAAAGAAGCAAAAAGTGTCCAGAAAGAGAAAGAAACAAAGAAGGATGAAAAAGAAGACGAAACAGATAAACAAGAAGCTGGAAAAAAAGAACACAAAATAGAAAACAATGATAAATTAGAAGCCGAAGAAAAGAGTAATAACGGACATATTGATGGAAAGAATAATAATTACAGCTATGAAAATGACGACAGAAGTGCTGGTGAGAAAAATGGTGAGCATAGTGACAAACACGATGAGGCTAGCGAAAATAACAAGAAAGAAGGAAGAGAAAAAGACGATGAAACGGAAGACAGTAATGAAAGCGACGATGAAGATGATGAAGATGATGAAGATGATGAAGATGATGAAGATGATGAAGATGATGAAGATGATGAAGATAGTGATGAGGATGATGACGAAGAGGAAGAGCCACCAAAGCTCAAATACAGCAGGCTCGTCGGGCTTCCTCCAACGTTTTTCACGAAAGACCCGGTATCAAGTTGTCTCATCCATGATAAATTCTTCGCTTTTGCTACACATTCAGGCGTTCTTCACTTATGCAGACCAGATATGGTTCCCATAAGGACATTTAGAGCGCATCGCGCATCGATATTACACATTACTACAAATGGCGAACATTTTGCCACCGCTTCGATGGATGGAACGGTGGTCATTGGGTCAATAAAGGATCAATCTGACATTACAAGGTTTGACTTTAAGAGACCAGTACATGCCGTTGCTTTAGATAAAGATTATAAGCTGACAAAACGGTTTGTGTCTGGCGGCATGGCTGGAAAGGTTATTATCTCTCAGAAAAACTGGATGAATGCCAGAAACGACATTGTCGTTGAAGAAGGAAATGGCCCTGTTGTTGGTATACATCATATTGGAGAAGTGCTAATATGGACAAATGACGCAGGAGTGACTATCTATAATGTTTCTACCAAGTCAAAAATACTTAATATTCCCAGACCCGAAGGATCACCAAGGTCAGACTTATATTGGCCACGGTTTCATACAGTTGATACTGACAGAGTGATTGTCGCCTGGTGCGGCTATATATACTCTGTCAGAGTAGAAATTGTGCAAAGCGACGCCAAGTCATTTTTAAGTAGTGCGGCATCTTCCTTCCGCGCCCCTATCGAGCGCAAAGCAGAGCTTGAGGGCACCTTACATGTTGACTCTTTGATTGCAGGTATTGCGTCATTTAGTAATGACTTACTCCTCCTTATCACATACAATGTTCCCAAAGCTAGTAAGCGTGATTCTAGACCGAGAGCTGGACCTCCCGAAATCAGGCTTATTTATGCAAACGACGGTGAAGAAGTGGCGGATGATGAAATAGGATTAAAAGGCTATGAGCTTTTGGGTCTCAACGATTACCATTTGGGCAGCTATATTGGTGAACGGTCGCCACCAAAGTACTTTTTAGTCAGCGCAAGAGATGCCGCAGTCGCAGAGGAGTTCAATGTTCATGATCGTTTACAGTGGTACATTGATAAAAAGAAATTTGATTACGCATGGCGGATGAGTGAACATCTTGTCAATGAAAAGAAACGTGTAGCTATAGGCTTAGATCATATTGCTAGTTTGATAAAATCTAACGAATGGAAAGAAGCAGCTGAATTTTTAGGGCAAGTGCTTCGATTGAAATATGTGCCTTCAGAAGACTCTGACGTTGAGTTGACGGATTATCAGAAATTTGTGGTTGCTAAATGGGAAGAATTTCTGCGCAAGTTTATAGAGAATGACAAGATTGATGTCATAACTGATGTGATCCCAACTCAGCCAAAATTAAGACTTAACCACAGGATTTACGAAGGCATTCTTATTTATCATCTTTCTCACAACAGGGAAAAGTATTTACAACTTATTGAGACGTGGAGTATAAAATTATATGATATTAAACACATTGAACAGCTCTTGGAAGAGAAAATAGAGTCGGAAAACGATCCAAAGCTTCGAAAAATTTTAAGTAATTTGTATTTGGAGTCAAACGAACCAAATTTAGCGGTCTCGCATTTGATTTCTTTGAAAGATCAAGACTTGTTTGTGGTTTTAACAAAGTACCATTCTTTAATAAACTTTTTGGATAGAATTCCCGAAATAGTCACTATCAACACCAACGATAAAGAATTAAGGACCACAAAATTAGATAAGGGTTTGACCGATAAATTATCGTTAACTATCGATATGCTTATCCAAAACAAACACTCAGTTCAGCCTGATATCGTTGTTGACATATTAGAAAAATACCAGCTTCATATAATATCCTATTTATACTTGGAGAAACTCTATCAAATCAATATGGACCTTCCGTTTCTACAAAAGTCAGAAAACTTGATGATTAGGCTTTTAGCCAAATACAACCACAAAAAGTTACTATATTTCCTTATTAACAAGTCAAATTACAGCATAGAGTCTGCGATTGAGATTTTTGAAAACGATAATAAGTATACCAAGGAGCTCATATACCTACTTGGAAAAATTGGCCAAAACCAAAGAGCACTCCGTTTGATTATTGAAAAAGTCGGCGATCCAGACGAAGCGATCGCGTTCGTGAAGCGCCTGAACAAAGAAGACAAGGACTTGCTCAAGTACTTAGTGGAATACAGTGTCAATAAGCCGATTTTCATCACTGCGCTCATTGAAAAAGCAAGTGACTTGATCAACCCGATAGACTTAGTACGAAAGATTCCCGAAGACAGCATCATTAAAAACTTGAGGTCCCATCTAGTAAAAATTATCTTCAACAATGACTTGAATGTGTTGCTAAACGAGAATATCTTGAAGATTGTCAATAATGAGACGTTAAGTAATGCCAATGTGTTTATCAAGTTGAAGGAAAAAGGATACTTTATTAATGAAGAGTCAATCAATAAAGCTTGAATTGCACAATATACATTTTGTTGTGATATTTACTGATCTTACTGTAGGCTCGCGATAGTGTTGTACCTAGAAGCACAAGTACGGATCGCTACTTGATAGATAGGATTATACACGACAAGACAAGACAAGACAAGACAAGACATGCTTTATATGTATGAAAATATAGGCCCTTGACTGTTGAAACAGGGAGGCATGACTGGGTATGCACGTTTTACATACGTGCGGTGATAAAAAAGGAACTATTAAGACAGGTTGAAAGTTGACGCAAAAAAGAACGAACGAAATCAAAACTGGATAGAAATAACAAAAAATGAACAAAACCTAGAAGTTCTTTTGGTGAAAAAAGTTGAAAGCAAAAGAGAAGAAGCGAGAAAAAGCAATCTAATTAGGGATCAAAAATATTAAGCTTTCGTCAGTTATCCTCAGCAACTTCTTCGACGGAAGGACAGGTGCAGAGCAAGTTCATGTCACCATATGTGTCATCGACTCTACAAACTGTAGGCCATGACTTAGCTCTCTTCAAGTATTCAAGTGGAAACGCAGCCTGCTCGCGGGTGTATCCTCTAGTTTCCCAGTCCTTGCTCACGATCAAGTCCTCTAAACTGTGTGGCGCGTTGCCCAAGACATTTCCCAATGCATCTCCACTAATCTTGGCATCGATTTCCTTTCTAATGCTGATCAAAGCGTCGCAGAAGCGGTCCAACTCTTGCAAATTTTCCGACTCCGTTGGCTCCACCATGAGGGTGTTGGCCACCGGGAACGACATTGTAGGGCCATGGAAGCCATAGTCCTGAAGTCTCTTGGCAACGTCAATGGCTTCGACGCCCTGCTGCTTGAGTTTTCTGAGGTCTATGATGAATTCATGACCGCAATGTGTGAGCCCTGAGGTGCCACCAATGAACATGATTTCGTAGTGTTCCTGCAAGCGATTCATCATATAATTAGCGTTCAACATGGCAATCACTGAGGCGTAAGGAAGTCCCGTGGCACCCATAAGCTTAATGTAAGCGTATGAGATTGGCAAGATGGAGGCAGATCCATATGGGGCCGAACTAACAGCAGAGATGCCGGTTTTGTCTGGATTAGCGTTTGTCTCAATAATAGAGTGGTTTGGAAGGAATTTAACCAAATGTTCCTTAACACAAATTGGGCCAACACCAGGACCACCGCCACCGTGAGGAATAGCAAAGGTCTTGTGCAAATTCAAGTGACACACATCGGCACCTAAGTCGCCTGGAGAAGTTAACCCAACTTGGGCGTTCATATTGGCACCGTCCAAGTAAACTTGGCCGCCGTGCTCGTGGACAATATCGATGGCGTCCCTAATACCCGGCTCAAAGAGGCCATAAGTGGAAGGATACGTAATCATCACAGCCGCCAAGCTTTTTTCGTGCTTTTTGGCTTTGGCGCGCAAGTCGTCAAGGTTAAGGGAACCGTCATCGTTACATTTGACAGCAACGACTTTCATGCCGGCCATGGTAGCGGAGGCTGGGTTTGTGCCGTGAGCACTCACAGGAATCAAGCAAATGTTTCTTTGCGACTGTCCAGAGCTTCCCAAATAAGACTTGATTACGGTTAAACCAGTGTATTCGCCCTGAGCACCAGAGTTTGGCATAAGAGTAACGCCTTGGAAGCCGGTAATGTCAGCTAAGTCCTTGGAGAGCTCATCAATGAGCTGCTTGTATCCCTGTGCCTGGTCTAATGGAACGAATGGGTGCAAGTTAGCAAAGGATGGCCATGAGACTGGAAGCATCTCGACTGCAGAATTGAGCTTCATGGTACAGGAGCCCAAAGTGATCATGGAGTCAGCAAGGGACAAGTCTCTGTTCTGCAAATTGTGCAAATATCTCATCATAGAGGTCTCGGAGTGGTAAGTGTTGAAGACTGGATTGGTTAAGTATGGGTGCTGGGACTCATCTCTAGCGATGGAAGCGTCAAATCTCTGCTTAGCGATAGAGGTAAATTTTTCTGTAAGTTGTTCCTCGGTGGCAATACCAGCCTTATTGGTGAAAAGCTCAATCAATTTTGTGAGCTCTGGAGCGTTGACTGTTTCGTCCAACGACAAGGAAACTCTGTTTCCATTAACGTGAAACAAGTTGATTCCGTACTTGGACACAGAAGTAGCCAAAAATTTGCCAACTTCGGTGCTGTTAGCCAAGTCGATAGTCAAAGTATCGAACCAAGTCTCATTAACCAATTGATGTTCGGAATCATTTTTGATGTAGTCGGCCAAAATGGTGGTGTAGGCATGCACTCTCTGGGCAATTTTCTTCAACCCCTTTGGACCATGATAGACCGCATAGTTGGCAGCCATGTTAGCCAATAAAGCTTGGGCAGTACAAATGTTGGAGGTAGCCTTTTCTCTCTTTATGTGCTGTTCTCTAGTTTGCAAGGCTAATCTGAGGGCACGGTTACCCAAACGGTCTTTGGAGACACCGACAATCCTGCCTGGAATCTTTCTGTTCAATTTGTCAATAACCGACAAAAAGCCGGCGTGAGGGCCACCGTAGCCTAATGGAACACCAAATCTTTGAGCTGAACCCAAAGCAATATCGGCACCAAAAGCAGAAGGCGGCTTGATGAGAGTCAAGGCTAACAAGTCGGTAGCAACAGCAAAAAGACCCTTGTTAGCATGGATTAAATCACTCAATTCTTGGAACTTCGTGTAGATGGTGCCATTGGTGGTTGGATATTGGACCAAGACACCGCATACAGATTTGATGTTGGATTTGACGTATGCGACACCCTCGGCGCTGTTGCCATTAGTTAAGTCGACCACTTGCAAGTCGATCTGCAAAGTGGAGGCTCTGGACTTGAGAACATCCAAGGTCTGTGGGTGGACGTTGGAATCGACAATGTAAATGGCTTTTTTCTGTTTGGTAAAGTTGTAGGACAAAATCATAGCCTCGGCGGCAGCAGTACCTTCGTCTAACAACGAGGCGTTAGCAACAGGCAAGCCGGTGAGGTCGGCGACCATGGTCTGGTAGTTGAGCAACGACTCCAACCTGCCCTGTGAGATTTCCGGCTGGTACGGAGTGTAGGAAGTATACCACTCTGGAGCCTCAAATAAGTTTCTCTGTATCACTGGAGGCACAATGGTATTGTAGTAGCCCTTACCAATGAAAGATTTGAGAACCTTGTTCTTGTCACCAATATCACGCAAGTGCTGCAAGAGCTCGGACTCGGAGAATCCGTCCTTAGGCTCAATTTTCAAGGGTCTCTTTACGAGAATATTCTCCGGAACGACGGCCTCGATAAAGTCCTGTAAGTCCTTGTATCCGAGTGTCTGTAACTGGTGGGCAATCTCCTTCTCGTTTGGGCCAAGATGGCGGCGCTGGAAGGTGTCGAGCGGTCTTAGGCTGTTGAGGGAGTCGTTGGAGTTGTATATTTTGCCAAAGTTAGCGGAGGATATGTCGCCGGCGGTGGCAACGCTGGCAGTGAATCTCTTGCCGCCGAGGGTAGTGTCGGCGGTGGTACCGTGCTGGAATCTGGCGATGAGGGCCGCGCAGGAGGCTCTAGAGGCTGTCAACTGTCTAGCAGCAGCAGCGCCCAGCAATCTTTGGGCCAATCTGAGGGTGTGTGTTTTAAGCATCCTTGATGTCTACCAATCTATCGTGTCCCTGGGGAAAAGGACAGGCTATTTAGGAATATCTAAAAAAGTCGATATCTCCGAGAGACAAGGCTGGTGAAGGCGATAGGAAAGTGTGGAGTGGGAGATCTGTGGGAAACGTCAAAAGAGCGATCAATAGGCAGCGAGCGAGCAACGAGGACAAGCAGCAAAATCTGGAAAAGAGGGCAAGAAAGAAGAAAAAAGGAAGAATAAATGACCAGGGGAAAGTAAAATTTTTCAGCTTGGCTGATAACCGGAGGAGAGTAGATGTTGGCAGAAGGGGAAACACGATAAGCGCCAACTGCTGTCGCTAAGCGCTGCTGCCCCGAGTCAACTCTGCACCTATTTTTTTGACTCGGGACAGCCCGCGTGGGCGGATGGAGCCGCCCGAGTCGGGAAAAACATCAAATCCGTCCGAGTCAAAAAAGACCTTTTCCTCTCCGCTACTTTGGAGCATCTGCTCTAACAAAGGGGTGAGGCACCCCTTATACCACCTTTAGTTCAAGACAGGGTACCCAAGGAAATCCAATACGGAAATGCACGGAAATAGGACGGTGCAGAAATTGAGAATTTTTTTCTAACATCGCAGACAGAGAAGAGCATCCGTCTATTGCGGTTCAGTGTACTGTCTGGCCTGTCTTTTCTAGTACCACCACATTTTATTCCCATCCACGGGACCATATTAGATTTTCAAGTCATAATAGAATATCCAACATGTTTGTGCTAAACCAGGACGAAATCAAAGGATTCAAGGTGCTCCCGGTCCGTGTGCCTACTAATTCCAAAATTTCCAAAATACACCACGACAAGGAGCTTCTCCATTACATTTACTTTAAGCAGCATCAGGTCAAACACACCTCTTCCGAAAATGAAGTCAACGATAAGAGCATTTTCGTGATAAATTTGCCAAAAGACGTCACTTTGAAGTCGGTACGCGCCTTGTTCCGCCAGGTGTCGGACGCATCGTTGATCAAGGAGTTGCACGCCAGCACGAGTTTGAAGAGTCGTGTCGATATCGACTTAAATAAGTTGACAAATGAGTATTTCGACGCCAACAACAAAGAGCTTGTGCGGGCCGAAGGAAGTCCAAAGTTCCCTGTGAACACCGGGCTCGTCACGTTTGTTGACAAGAGTGCCTTGAAGTTGTTCATTAGTAATGCCAAGAAGCTCTCCAAGGCTAAGTCTGTCTCCAGTTTCCCGTTATACGAGCCAGTGTCTAGCAGCGCCAAGACTAATTATACTAAGTTCCTTGACATTTACAAAGCCAGAATACACAACGTGGATATGCTCAAAAGCCAGATAAATGTCTCGTTGGTGAATTTCAACCAGAAGGAGCGGGAAGAAACTGAAGAGATCCAGAATAGCGCCTCCATTATTGATGACGACGGGTTCCAATTGGTAGTAGGCAAGCATAGAAAGACCAAGGCCGCCATCTTGGGCAAGACCAACCGATTGAAGTTGAGCAACAATGCGCAGTTGGAGGGTGCGGTCACCAAGAAATCGAAGAAGAAGCAAAAGGATGACTTTTACAGATTTCAGATCAGAGAAAGAAAGAAGCAGGAGATGAACGAGCTTTTGATGAAGTTCCGGGAAGACCAAGCGAGAATCAAGGCATTGAGGGAGAGAAAGAGATTCAGACCGTACTGATTAATATAGATCGAATATATATATGCTTATTGCATGAACATTTGAAAAAGAGAGACCTTTAGTAGAATGAATCAGTTGTAGCGGATACTCCAGCTAAGTGACGCATCTTTTGTATTGAACCAGAAAACAATGAGTGTTCGAAAAGTTTCAAATGTAATTTTATATAGACAATAGTTACAGTCATTACGAGCTTTAAACTGATATTGGCCCCATTAGATATACTGAACAACACCATTACCGGATCCTGCAAGCAGAGAAGGCTGCCGTTGTTGCCTACTACTGCCCGGGTGTTCCTTTTCCTTCAATGTTGAAGGGCCGTTCCGTTGCGTTGCAAAGTACTCTGCTACCCTTTGGGGCCCCAAACTAACCCGCCACCTGTAAAATGCATTTTCTAACAGTCAATATAGCACAAACGAGATGCCCGTGTATTCTCTAAAATGAACAGTTTACAGTGGATGTGTACAAGGACCGAATAAAGGCAATTAGTAAGATTAGAAGATATCGTCCTCATACATCTATGATATAACGAGCACTTAAAGATGCAGACAGATTGCTAAAACATTCTCCAGAACTTGCTATATAAGGAAAGTTTCTCCCCTGGCTTCGAAATATATATTTTATTGGTCTAGATGTTGTAACAGGGTTCCTTGTATTTGAATCACATGTATACTTTCGTAAATCAGGGGAGAAATGTTCCTTAAATAATATTTTCTTTAGCATATGATAGTAATTTTCCTGTTTGTTTTACCAGGTTATGCTCCTATAGTTCCATAGATATAATATCATAGACTCACGGGGACGACATATTTGAATTTAATAAATAAGGACTTTTGTTACGACTTTTAGCACAATAGGAGGCCTGAGAGAAAACATTGTGAGTGAACTTTTTTGGGTTTGACAATATGTAGTTCAGTGACCACAATAAGTAGCACAAATGTTTTACAACATAGCAAAAAAATGTTTTAAAGTAAGCATTAACAGATATTGAAGATGCATGATGAACTGAAACAAAACAAGCCACAAGTTCTGAATGGACTAATGATCACGATATTTATGCGGTTATAACCGCATAATAGGAACAATATTAAGGATACTAAAGGGCAACGTGTCCGAGCGGTTAAGGAGAAAGACTTGAATACTTTCATGTTATCTTTTGGGCTTTGCCCGCGCAGGTTCGAGTCCTGCCGTTGTCGATTATATTTTTTTTCATTTATGAAGTATTTTTTGGCCAGTTAGAGTAAAAGCTAGTTTTACGTTGTGCTGTACGTCTAAAACTTGCTTTTTTTTTTTTGCTTAAACGTATATATATAAGCTCTATTGTTAGGGCTTAACAGGCAAATATTATTGTATTCTGCAAATTAAAAATAGTTTTTCACAGACATACGGATTTATGGCGAATTACAATATCGTAACTTGTTAATGGTATGAGAAAATAAATAAAAAGCAAAAAGAAAAAACAAATGTAACACGTTAAAATTGAACAGTTAAACAAACAAGCAAAAGAAATACCAAAAAACAAAAAATTATAAAGAGAAATACTTTTGTGATGGAGTGACCCATGCACAAGCCAAAGATTATCCTTCAGTAGAAGAATTCTTGAAACAGTTGACAAAAGGATATATGCTTGATATTTGTTACATGATGAGAGACTCCAAGTCAGCGTGGCTCAAACCTTCGTCGTAATCATCATTGTCTGCAGAAGCTTCAGAGTACGTTCTTTTGAAAGGTGATCTAAATAGTGACTCAGAGTCAACGAGACCATGCGCATCGCCAGCGTCGAAATGCAAGTCTGGAATGTGCTGATTATCCAATTTCACATCACAGTTATTTAACAGTTTCGGCTGCTTTTTAACTAAGGAGTCATTAAAGCTTTCCTTTTCTTGGTCATCAGATTGATAAATATTGAGCGCGATTTCCGGTATCTCATCAAAATTCATGCGTTGATTTAGTTCTTCATTAATCTCTTTGAGCGAGCTGCTTTTTTGTGGAATAGGGTTCTTTGTCCTGAAAAACTCGAGATCTGATTGAGATAATGGCGGGCAGTTGTCAGGCTCGTACGGAAGCGGATCCGGAACTTTTGGCACAAATTCAATTTCAAACTCATCATCACTGACTTTTTGTCTCTTCAGTTCCTGTTTGATTGAGGATTCTTTGGCTTTTTGTAACAACTTTTTGGTAATGTTAGAAGGTCCACTCAGATTATCGACAACAGGCGCCACTTTCGTCTTAACTTTTCTCCTTCTGAGTGGTGATGGTCGGCTGCTAGCATTTGAGCTTTCTTTGCTTTGATTGCTAATGATTGAGAGGTCTTCGTCCTTTTGTACTTGTATCTTCTTTTTGATATCGTGATCAGGTAGCAATAAGCTACTCGAACGTTTGATGGTCTTCTTCTTTGCAAATTTCTGAGTACTGTTTTGATCGTTTGTGTTTTTGTTGGAATTCGGAATGCTCTGATTTAATGGCTTTCCTCCAAGGGGAACTCTTTGAGTGTTGAGAGAATTGAACAAATCCTTCTGGCCCTTCACAAGACTGCCCTTGCTTATTTTCAAGTTAGATTTAGATTTGTATGAATTCTCGGCACCTTCAGGAGTCCCAAAGCCGTCCTTCAAACTTATTTTCTTGAGACCATTATTGTTATTATTTTGTGTATTTGATTTTTCTTTTAAGGATCTATGATTGACTGTTGCGTTTTCTTTATTGATAAAGTAAAGATTTGACATTGCACTATCCACTATAAGCTCCCCAAGAATAACAATAAATTCCAAGCAGGGGAATTAATTAAGGCTAAGGTTGCAATATTTTCTGCGGTGGTAAAAGGTCCAACCAAATGTTTACACAGAGGCTTCTTGGTCTTGTGGCAGATGAGATGAATTTATCTGAGCAAAGCCACGAAATAGAGTCAATCAGTATCCACCGAAGCCAATGAGTGAAGACTGAAAGAAACTTGAGAGATAAACAGATTGCTGAAATTTGGTAGGTAAAAGCTAGCGCCGAAGAGCAAAAATATACAGATGAGTATACTGAGAGACAAGCGGGCGAGAAACTGGAATGTAAGTTACACGGGCAGTATAAAAAAATGCACAAAAAAGGCACTATTTTCGTGTGTTTTGGTGATGGCGGGAAGAAGCAACAAAAAAACATGAAAAGACACACAAAAGCGCACTGAAGGGGTGGTCACATGCCGTTTATTTTGAGTCTGCCCTAAAGAGGATAATGTAAATACAAAAGTATAAACAAAAAAGCAGATACCCAAAATGTTGCTGATTAATGTCCCAAATTGTAGGATAAGGTGAGATCCTGCGGCTGTAAGCTACAGTCATATGAAAGACCCCATAGTTTACTACTTAAAGGAAACCCTCCACTTTGGGGGTCTAAAATCTTCGCCAAAGAAAAAAAAATAGACGCATAGAACAGCGAGCGAAAACAGAACCAAATCAAGGAACCACTGATGTGTATCGAATGATTTTTTTCTAGCTCTCCTTCTGACAACGTTATTAGCTACTTAACCGTCTGAAACTGTTGTCCCGCTATACAAAGAAGTAAGTATTTTGCGCTACCTATCTATGACATTGCTATTGAATGTTTTTTGGTCTCTGCCATTCTTTGGCTAGCTTCCGTTGCCTTTGATCTCCTTGTCTGGTCGGCCCCAACTTCTTCATTTATACTAACAAAGTGGCGAAATCATGGTTGTTTTTCTTTGAAGCAACCTATTTTCTCGCTTTTTTTATTACAGTGTCAGTGGAAATAGATTATTACGAAGTTCTTGGAGTAGAGAAGACTGCTACTGCCGCAGAAATCAAAAAGGCATACAGAAAGGCGGCGCTCAAATACCATCCCGATAAAAATCCTGATGATTCGGCAGCTGACAAGTTCAAAGAGATTAGCTCTGCGTATGAGGTGCTATCGGACGAGGCAAGGAGAGCAGAATATGATGACCTAGCAAATGGTTATGGTGGCGGAAGTATGCCAGATTTTGGGTTCGCCGGCGAGGATGACTTTACCGCTCAAGATTTCTTTGATTTCTTCAATGATATAAATAACGGAGCTCGTTTCGGTAAAAACGGAGCCAATGGCCGCGCCAACGGCCACCAAAGACGTGGTACCCATGCCAACCAGAAGAGGGGCAAGACTGATGATGCCCATTTAAATGTCAAAGTGACTTTGCAAGACTTGTTTAAGGGTAAAGTGGTCAAGATTAACTCAACTAGAGACATTCTTTGTAAAGTTTGTCATGGTACCGGCGCTAAACCAAATGCTGTTCCCAAGAATTGTGCTATATGTAAAGGCGAAGGTTATATCAGAAAACTCAGAAGGGTTGGTCCAGGTATGGTGACGCCGGACTACGTTGAGTGCAAAAATTGTGCAGCCACTGGCAAAGTTTACCGCACCAAGGACAAATGTAAAAAATGTGACGCTACTGGTTTAACTGAAGAAACAAAAATTTTAGAATTCAATATTCCAAAAGGCTCCAAGTCAGGGGAATTTGTGGTATTGGAAGGCGAGTCAGATGAAACCTTGCATAAATCTCCAGGTGACGTGATTTTAACATTTGTGGAAGTTTCAGATCCTGTTTTTGAGAGAAAAGAGAATGATTTGTATGCAGATCTTCATATATCATTACTCGAGTCGTTATGCGGATTTCTGAGGGTGGTGATGAAACACCTTGATGGAACTGGAATTAAAATTAGTGTGCCTAGAGGTAAAGTCTTGAGACCTAATGATTACGTCAAGGTGAAGGGCCAAGGTATGCCAATAATGAACAGTGACTTGCGCGGTGACTTGTTTTTGAAGGTGATTGTGGAGTTTCCAAAAGATAATTGGTGCATAGATTCTACTGACATCAGTCGTTTGAAAAATGCCTTGCCAGAAGAACAATTCCATAAATACAAGGATATTGACGTTCCTGATAACGATGTCAACGATGCTGAGTTTGATATTATCAGCGAAAGCAGGTTACCAACTAATGGCAAACAAGAAGGTAGTGAAGAAGGTGATGATGATAATGAATACGGTTATACTAATGGTGGTGGCTTTAGAGGTCGTCAGAGCGACTTCCAGGAGGAGGGCAACTGCACTACTCAATGACCTTATCAGCACTTTCGAACGGCAACTTTTATGCTTTGATAACAATATATCATTCTTAACATAATCATTTAACGATCAAGAGCAAGAAGAGCAAAGTGCAATCTATACCCCATGCTCGTGCTTGGTGAAACATTGCCCATATGAATTCATACACGTTATTTATATCCTCCCACAACACACGCCGACAACTCTTTCAACTACACAAGCCTATTTTTGCTCGCCTATCATAGAACCATAGTTAGTTACAACTTTCATCATTGCCCAAATATTCATATTATTAGAATTTGTTACAATTTTTGATTTTTCTTTTATTCTTTTCTTTGCAGTTTCCTTTCATTTAATTACTATAATACCCTATACTAATATTCACTCAGCTTTTCGAATATTCCTTTTTATTTTGTCTATTAGAGACTCGAACTAACTCTCTCCTTTTTATCAATTCATCTTTTTTTAAACTCATAAGTTGTTGCATTTTTATCCTGTTTTTGCTTAACAGACATTTTTCCATTGTCCCTTCCAGAATATCAATTTCTGCGGTTTATCGAAATCCTTGCATTCTCTAACAGTGATCCCGCTCTTTTCCCATAACCGCTTTAAACTTGTTTTTATCATCGTTTCGTGCTTGTTTATAGTCAGCCCATATATGTTTTCAGATTTTTCGTTTTAGTTGTCTTCAATAATATTGCTATCGATTTAGAACTGTTGCTTACTATTCTCTGCATTTGACAAGGAGGTGTAAAGGGACTATAAGAAAACGTATAGAGACCGCAGCATTAGTAGTGAGTACGTCATGTGTGTCTATGTTTATTTATTCCATGCATATGTACAGATAGTAGGTTATTGGCTCCGTTCTACTTTGATAAGTATGTCAAGATCAACTTTTTCCAATTCTCTTATTTACCGGAATGATCCTCCTCCTTTATCGTTTCCAACAAATCTCTGGAACGCTCCTCATTATAATGTTTTTCCACTGCTAAAATGATCTCTTCTAACTTGGTTCCATTCATACAGTTGTCGATGTCATGCAAAGAAAAGCCGCAACGATGATCAGTGATTCTATTCTGACTAAAATTGTATGTACGAATTTTGTCCGATCTGTCAGTGGTAGTAACCTGAGATGTTCTCATTTTACGTTCTCGCTCGGCTTTTTCCGCTTCTTCCTTTTCTGCCAATCTGGCTCTCAAAATCGCAAATGCCTTGGCTTTATTCTTATGCTGGGATCTCTCATCCTGCATTGAGATAACAATACCGGATGGAAAGTGCGTGAGTCTAACGGCAGAGTCTGTAGTGTTAACGTGCTGACCACCTTTGCCTCTAGCTCTCATAACATCAATACGGATCTCATCAGGTTTGAACTCTCGCTGATCGGCGTCCAAGTTGTCTTCGCTATCATTGGATATTTTGGGTAATATTAGAACGGCTGCAGTAGACGTATGCACTCTGCCTTTAGTTTCAGTTTCTGGGACACGTTGCACACGGTGAACGCCTCTTTCGAACTTCATTAGCTGGTAGGAGCCCGGCTCGTCAATGGATAAGGCGGCACTCACGATACCGTTGTCGGTCTTGTTCTGACTGATAATATGATACGGCCATCTTTTGAAACTTGCAAACTGGAGGTACATGTCGAGAAGGTTCTTTGCAAAAATTGCAGCCTCGTCACCACCAACGCCAGGCCTTAGTTCAATAATACAGGCCTTATCGTCGAACGGATGTGGCGGGAGCAACTTGGCTTTCAACTCATTGGTCACTGCAAGTAACTCCGGCTCCAACTCTCCTAATTCTTGCTGCGCTTCCTTGAGAAGTTCATCGTTGCCGCTTGCTTCATAGCTCTTTTCTTCTTCCTTAATGAGCGCCTGAAGCTCGTGGAAGCTATTCACCTGGTCCTGGTATCTGTTGTATAACTCGGCGATGGACGTTAACTGGGAGTACTTTTTTTGATCTGCGACGCTGAACCCCGTAGATCCGTTGGAGAGTCTGTCTTCCAACTGCTGTAGCTCTTCTTTGAGCAATTCTGCTCTTTTGAGAAGCAAAGGATGGAGCTCTATCTTCTCAATCGCTATGCTGCTGCTATTGTTGCTTTCTGTGGAGTACAGATTTGCCTGTTGCAAGCAGTTTATTGGCCGTATGCGCCTTGCAGCGGTTGACCGAAAATGAAGTGAGGGTGGAAAAGTCTGGATAGCCCGTATGCAACACTTAGTGGGCTGCAACAGTCTGAGTATGTACTTGAACATTGTGTGGTGAACCATGGACTTTAGATGACGGGCTTTTCGGTTCTTAGTGCTTTGGCTATCATGTGTAATGTTGAACCTCAGCAGAAATGTCAAAAAGTGAAAAATGTTCACCTACCTGAGGGCCCTCCGTGTTGGTACATTAAATAAATTTCTATAGAGCTATCCCGATGGCATATCTTAGTCAAAATTACCCGCATGTGATCTTTATTACGTAATATCTTATGGTATCAGCGATGTGTTCTGTCAGAAGAGGGCCAGGACGATGGCGATGATGATGGCGGCTTGCCTGCGGAGACGGCTGTGTTGAAGCAGTTGGTTTCCTTGGGTCAGCACCTTGTGTCTGCAAGATCTCAGCACCAGCCAATAGGCACTACGCCTCAATAATTCCTGATATCAGTCACGCCACGCCTGCCAATTCCTCTCCAAGGCTCTTTCTTAATTCTAGCACGCACTAGCATCCAATTGTGGTCCGCATTATAGCAAGTAGTTCTGTCATGTCATCCAAAATAACGCCTCTCACCAAAATCATACTGCTCTCATCGGTTCTTGCATTGGGCTTTCTTTTCGTGGTGTTAGCCGGCGCCATATACGGTAACTGGTCCCCGCTAGCCCTGGCAGCAATCTTTGGTGTCGCCTACTTACCTGTGATAATATCCTCAGCTATACTGGGCTCGGGCGGCTTTTACGATGACTTGATGAACGAATCCTCGGGGTCAGTGCAGGACCTTGCCCGTTTCGTTACCAGCTTTCTAATCATGTCTGGTGTGGCTCTTCCTTTGGTGCTATGCCATTCACATCAACTTACTGCAACCGCCGCAGTATTGACGGAAATTGGAGGGTCCATGATATTAGGAACGGTGGTCACTTTCACCAACTTTTTTTCGGAGACGGAAGAAGACAATGTTGACATTTAAGTGCGATAATTTGACCCATTGATCTTACTATTGCAAATAACCGCCTTTTTTGTGCTGTTGTCATTAGGTATAAGCAGTGTGCAAAGGACTTACTTTCAAGCAATCTTTATCAATAATGCGTATCTAATGACGGGACAAACAGAGGGCATGCCCAGAGAATCATAATACACTCATTGCTCAAGACAACCAAGAGAGCAATACCTCAAAAGCTTTTGATTAAAAAATATATGTTTTACTTCTTTTCTGGTTTTTTGTTCTTTTGTTCTTTTGTTCTTTTGTTTTGCTTTATATTCGCTTAGTTGAATCTTGTATCTTAAAATGAGGCTTGGGATCTATTAGCGGCGATTGCCCTCTCTCCAGTAGACGAGGACATTCATTATTATTTTCCCGAAAAGCAGTTTCTGCGTTCTTACCTTTGATTATAGTTATCCAAACGATAGGCGCTTGTAATTTTACAACAAATCCTTCTTAAAACTGGTAATTATTACCAAGACTAATACAGGAAAAACCCGGGCAATAGTTTTTGTCTTTCCATAGAATGTGGCTGCGCGCTTCGCTAAAGAGCGCGATTCGTGCCAGACACGGAAAGTTACCAACTGTTAACTACTGCAGAAAAAGGACAGAAAAAATTTGTTTGGTTTGTACACACACGAAGCGAGCACAAACTAAGAACCGCGAGTTCCAAAACACAATTATCTCCGCAACGCTACAGGGAGCTATCCTTCTCATTTTAGTGACTGACAATTAGAGTTAGACTCTAAAGGTTGGCAACTTCTTTGGTTAAATTTTGCCAACCTGCACTTAGCATCTGTGCTCCATTCCTTTTATTGGTCTATCAGGTATTGCAGAACCGCCCATTCATTCAACTTTAAAAATTACATGATATCCAACAGATTCTGACTGTTCTAATCATACAGAAACGTGCCATAATTTATTGCGAAATTAATAAAATCCTTGGATGCTTTATACTCTCAAAACTTTAGTCATTAAAAATCGCATAGCGTTCTCGCAAATTAAAAGATGACTAGCACAATGAATCAACGAGAAGCCAAGAATCCCAATAGTTTTTACAAGAATGTGAACTCTTCTGTGTCGTCTACTGATCTCGTGGCCACGAAGAGATTTAGCAATGTTCTACTAGATAAAGAGCTTGCAGAAAAACAAAATCTGATGAGTGCAGACACACAAACCGCTTCTTCATTGACAAAAATCTCGCCAGTAAGTTTATCCCACAACAATGTTCACGACAAAGTTCAGAACAACTCCTCAAACGCGCATAAGGGCATACCGGAGGGTCCATTGGTTGCCAAAAACCTCAATACTTATCTTAGTTCTAATATTTCAACTAAAAAGAAAAGAAATAACAATGGCGTCATGAATAAGATCTCAATGTTTGAAAACAGCAATAATAATAACTTAAATTTTCGCCCAGTAAACCAGCTTCATCGAAGCGAAGCAGGATTCAGATCTAAAATACCTTTTGATAATACCAAAAATAGTCGCCATCAAGTGTTAAGTCCGACTTATCTTAAGCTAAGGACCAAACTCAGAGAAGTCCAAAACTTCTATGATTTGTCAGATAAAGAAAATAGCGTTGTAAATGGCCCAAAAGCTAGTCAGCAAAAAAGCAAAGGTGCCCCTTTTGGTTCCAGCACCCAAGAGAACCAAACTATTCTGGCCAATAAAAAATCTTCCAGTCAAACTCAGCTATCTGATGATACGTTGCCTATTGCTGCATCTCTGTTTCTAAGCTCGCCACCTAATGAATCGACCAGCCCTGTGAATACTAGTGTAAATAGTAGTGTATTCACTGTTCCAAGAATCAAAAAAAACAGAAATCATGTTTCTACTGCATTTACTCACGATCCTATTTATAGCAAAAGCACGTCATACACCGGCTCAATCAAAAGCTCTTCTGGATCTTTGTCTAAAAGTGAGAACAATTCTTTACCAAGAACATTGATTATTAATAGTATTGCTTCTGAAAAGCCTTTACTTGATTTATCTAGAAACTTGAACATTTCTAGCAGTGCTAGTATTGCAGGAAGCATGCTTTCTGAAAGACCACTTTGCGATGTCACTTCTGATAGCTTCAATGATGATGAAACGATTTATCACATAGATAAAAGTAAGTCTTCTAATTCCATTCTATCTGAATCGTTATTTGAGAATCACCAGTTTGTTAACAGTTCCCTTTCTTCAGATATGGAAAGTACCACGAATAAAAATACCAATAGCGATCATGCTGCTATTTCCAAGCTTGTTCAGTCGCCTTCTGTGTCATCACGTACCAGCCAAATGCCTAAGGTGGAAAGCATCGATCAAAAGCTAAATGAGTTTCTGTATTTGTTCAACATTGGTGGGATTGAAAATGCGAAGCAAAAAGAAAAAATCCCTACAAATAGAATTATTGCCTCATCTCTGGTGAGATCTCATCTCAATGAACCTCCAATAGTCGACATGCCTGATTTACTGAAAATAAGTAAAGCCAACAATACTGTTCGATTTAACGAAGAGATTACTGAATACGAGCATCCAGAAATTTTTTACGAAGAAGATTCGGAAATTATTGACACATTGAGAGATGGCAGCACTAATGAAACTCTGTGTATTGGAGGTGGGATTAAAACAGACGGTAACAATAATAGAATAGGCAGTAGTTTACCCTTGGACTTCATCAAAAATACTGAATCAGGAGTTGATTCAGATATAAACAATACCTTTAACAGCTCATCAGCTTCTAGCGTCGTCAAAAAGGCTCTTGAAAATGCCTCAAAGAAAGTCTCTAACAAGTCACTGAACGACTTTAACAGTACTGAACTTACCAAAAACAGTGCCAATGCTTCAAGAGCTTCTAATAGATCTGCAACTATCACCTATTCTCAACAGTATAAAACGGGTTACAGTAAGTACGAAACTTCCAGAATGAAAAGGCGGTCTAGTTTTGGAAAAAATTACCGCAGCCAGCCTGGATATCTCTTAAACTCCGGAAATAATAGCAAATCCTTATCGCATTTACCATTAGATACTTCATTGGCTCATGAAATAAACGACCATACCTCTGCCGGGTGGTCCAATTACTTGAAAAAAATTTCTTTTAAGAAAACCACCAGCAATAACAGCTCCACAAAAGAATTCAGTAACCCGTCATTTATTCACAGCGATATTTTTAGCCCATCTTGTATAAAGAAATATTATCCAGAGTCATCTGCGTCATCGCGCATTCGTGCTGCTTCGGTTCAATCTAGTAGAGTTAGTTTCACATCGGCTGCTTCAAAGATCAACAAAAAATTCTCCTCTGTTTTTAGTTCTAGACGAAATAGCAAGCACGACTTTGGTGAGCACGAAATAAAAGAAGGACCAGTTCATTTGATGCATAACCCTTTAGTACAGTCGGCGGTAAATGATTTGGAAAGAATCTACGGCGAGGGTCATACTCATCATCATGCTGAGGAGCGCCGCAAAGGCCGTCATAGCTTTGATATGAACTCAAAAAGAAGTATACGCTCGATGGGTGCTCATTTAAAGAAAAACATTAGCACATTAAGTATTTCTAAATTCAAAGACACCGCTGACAACTATCACCGCGCCCCAGTGTCCGGCAGCAAACCAACGACCAAAAACAAAAATATTGTGGACAAGAAAACTATATCACTTTTCAGTACCACGTACTCCAAAATTGCTTCTTGGTTTTAAGCAGCTTTTTACAACTTCTATTCTAGTTACTACTTGTGATTACATATGTAATGTGACCTTTTTTTTGACTTTTTTTTCACTTTATATTCCCATATACTACTTTTCATAGGATTTTTACTTCTCCATTCTCTATCATTTTTAGTTCGGTCACCATTTCTTTCTGCATTTCCTTAGGTGTTGATGTTTTTTCTTTTGATAAGTTTCTTTTATCCGCTGTGATTTTAATAAGTTTTCGCGATACCTTTTTTTTGTTTTTTGTTTACAAGATAGAGCTCGTGCTTTAGACTAATTTTTCAATTCTCTCCTACTACTTTTTCGCTATTAAGTTACACTGCGTGTCTTCTTGAAGATAATATAGATTTTAAAGTTTTCTTTTCCAGTTTGCGTTTTTCGGTATATCGTCAGTAGCTGTTGCTGATGCTGTGCCGGTGCTGAGCACCGTGGCATGAACAAACGTCGACAACATTAGTTCAAAACGCGTACCATAAAATGATGAATGCTCTAGAGCTATTCTGGAGTAAGCATTGCGTGTACTATCCACCAAGTACATACACATACAAGGGTTATCGTTGAACGAATATGGCATTCGGCTTGCAGTTGTTGGCTCCCTGGATACTGCAAGTCCCAACATGAGGCCAGGTGCCGTTATAAGATTCCGATCCCTTTTCCTTTCTTCACACCAGCCTGCAAACTTTTTTTTACTTTTTCTCAGACCTAAAAATATCATCACAAGAAAAGTTTGCAATTCCAGGAAAGCCCTTCTTCTTTTTTCTCACTTGTGCTCAGAGACAGGAGCCATCCAAAAATAGAAGATTATTCCTGTTTTGTTGCGGCGTCTGAAAAAAAAAAAGTTTTTTAGTCTCCCGGTGTTGATTTGGCACATTCTCGGCTCCAATCACCATACAGGCTACCCGTGCTGTTTTCATAATGCGTAGCTTCCCATGATGGAGGGTTTTTGATGAGTTCGAGTACAGAGAAACCACTCAGGAAAGCAGCGCCCTAAGTGGAATCAGTAGTCTGCACTGGACACCATTTCTACTGAGAAAATGTTGCTTTGGAAGCTTAACATATTGATTACCTTTTATTCCTTACTTGGTTACCGGATCAAGTTTTTTAACAGTGCCAACTTGAGCAATGCCTACGTGTTCAATATGGAGGAGGACTTGGGCATGAAGGACAAAAATTTAATCAACTACCAAGTGTTTTCACAGTAGGCACTCTCATCTTCCAATTACCAATGATGTTCTTGCTTTCTAGAGTTCCAGTCAACTATTTCATGTTTTGTTCTGAATTGCGCTGACCTCTTTCTACTGTTGGCCTTTTGGTGTTCATGTAGTCTCTGGAATCAAACCTTTGTGATTCTTTGGTGGTGCTTTTGGAGCCGTATATTCCCCATTTACCCACTACACCATGGTAAACTGGTACAAAATCAACGAAATTTTTAGATGTGGTATCATTTCTGCATTGGCCAATTTTTGGGCGTTTTGACTTTTATCTTGTTGTAAAGTGCTACTTTTGAGCATTTGGTTAGTGTTAACAGCAGATATGGCTGGTGATGGATGTTTTTGATTAACAGTATTATCTTTATTATTATTGCCTTTATTGGTTTAATGCTCCTTCCATGTACTCCATCCAGCCGTCATTCTGTGTTTGACTGCCAAAGAGAGTTTATTGACCAGAAAGAGGATGCTTGATAACGGTACTGATACCAAGGCCGAGGCCAAGTCTTTCTTTAACAAGAAGGACCTGAAGAAGATTTGCAGTAGCTGGCACGTTTACTTGTTGAGTATTATCCTGATGCTAAGTTTCAATATCAACAGCATGTCCTCAGGTGCTTTCACATTATGGTTGAAGTCTCTCAACTGATATTCCATCTGTAAAATCGATAATCAGGAAATTTGTCGGCAATGCCATTCTTGCAACATGAAATATCTCTGAAGAGGCAAAGTGGTTTGTATCAATGCGCGTGTACTGGTGCTGGGCTCATTCTTTGGTAAATAACTCTATGATTTCTGTTTTTTTCAGAAGAGACAATAATTCTCGCGCTATTGACTGGCTGATGATATATACTATAGGCTTATGGTCTTCAGCATAGATGCCTATGCCACAATGGCCAACTGTTGATCCGTCACGTTTTCTCATTAGTTTCGCGAACTGTGTCGGCTTCAGTTTGAATTTCTGTGTTTGCATGTCTGGTACTTACTTTTTGTACAAGAGGAACGAGCTGAAAGAAACATTGAAAAACGGACTCTGCTTGTACAACAGTGCAACTGAGCCAGTCCCGGAGATTGCTCAAAAGTATTAGGGTGTGGATCTCGAAGACACGAAGCATTGCGAACACAAACAGGACAGTGGGTCTGCGCTGGACCCCTACCAAACAAGATATCAACGTCGAGCAGAGAACCCTAAACTAATCTCTAATTGTTTGAATTTTCGTACTTTATGCAAATGTTTTCTTTGCTTATTTTTCTTTTGCTTTTATTTGTTCATATTCTTGTTCTCTCAGCTAAAAGGGCATTTTTAAATCATTTTTAATTAATAGAATCTAAATTCTCAATTTTTTCAAAAATTATAAAATCATCTTTACGCTCAAACTTGGGGCTGCCGGGGATAATTATCTATAGAAAAATGGACATAACGAAAGGCTATTAGAAACTACAATAAAAGTAATAAAACACCAATTTTTCTTTTTAAAAGAAGAGCTAAAAAAACATGACAAACATTAAAAGTATAAATAAAAATTTAAATCAGTGCGACAAACAAAGGAGTATGCGGGAATCTAGATAATGCAACTTCAAGAATGAAGTAAGGTCAAGTAAGAACCGGCAGAGCAAAAGCGGAAAAAGAAATAGTTTTTAGATGCATAGAAAAGACAGAGTTTGGCAGAACAAAAAATTAGTTTGGTTGAATTGAAGCCAAAAAAAAGTAGGAAAGCAAAAGATAAAAAACCGAAACCCGAGTAAATTAATAGATACGACTCGAAGTGGTAACAAAGACAAACGAGAGAAAAGAAAAAAGCCAATATTTTATTAGCATAATTGAATTAAAAAAGCCAGTTTGAAAACAAAATGAAGTGTAGTGATGCAAAATAAAAGAGAGAGCAAAAAAGCAGTAAAGCTATGCCTCTTATAAGGTGAACAAGGCGGTCTTCTTCTTACCGAATGGGTAGATCAAAATTGAAGCAGTAAACAAACCGACAGAAATACCAATGGCGACCTGAATCATCGAGAAACCGAAACTCAAACTATTGCTGCTGTCCTCACCGTCAGTGGTAGATGTCGAGGTACCGTTCAAACTAGAGACAATCGCATTAGCGCTGTTAATACCAGCCAACAAAGAGCCCTGACTGGCAATGCCGGACGGAACCTGCACAAAAATAGCAGGCAACATTGCAGAAATGGCCAAACCTTTAAAAAAACGCGAGTACAAGTTACCCAAGATACCAATAATCATTGCAGCAAGCGCCGAGTTGAACTCCGACGAGTTGGCAAAGTGGGTCGACGAAAAGTAACTGATCACGTAGCCGCAGCACGCAATAGACACCTGGATTGGAAGTTGGCGCCAGCTAGCCTGATTGATCAACGATAAAGCGAGCGAGAACATTGGCACAAACAAGAATCTGAACCATGGCGACAACGACTTTTTGTAAACACAAGTCTGGTTCGACGTAGCGTTGTGGTCCAACCAGCCGTATAATGCGGCACCGATAGTAATACCAAACGATAAGAACAAGGAGTAAACAATAGCGTAAAACATTCTCACCGAGCCGTTCACAATATTTCTGCTTTGTAGTTCCAAGGAACCAGTCAAAATGATGAATCCGGGCAAGATCAACGCAAGCGAACCTTGGACCAATGCACTGAAACAGAATGTTTTACCGCCGTTAATGGAGCCAATGGCTCTACCGAAAAAGCTCACCACAATAGAAGCAGCAACTTCAAAAACATTGGAGTACATGGCCGATCTTGGAGCAACGTAGAACTGCAAAAGCCCAACACAACAACCGATCAAAAAGCAAATCGGCATGTCCACCCAGTTACCATTGAAGGCGAATGGACAAACCATAGAAGAGCCAAACCCATATAACAAAACACAAACCCAGGCCGGGTACAAAGGCTTAGCATCCATGAGAGTGTCTAATTTCTTGGAAGCCTCATCAACGCCAATAACATCGTGAATCACGGACTTATAAATTTGATGGGTATCATGCAACTTGGACAAATTCAACCCTTCTTTGGTACGTACTAACTGCATTTCTGTGGTCTTGGTAGTCGTGTCATTGAAAGCGACAATCATACAGCCAGGGAAGTAAATGAATTGGCCGTCAATCTCAAGAACTCTCGAGGTCATGACTAAATATTCTTCCAACCTATAAGGTGGGGCACCATAAGTCATTAAAGCAGTACAGATCTTCAAGATGAAGTTTTTACGCTGTAACAAATTGGCCAAATGCACGGTGATTCTAGCTTGCAATTTTTGTTTGGCCAACCTGTTTTTTCTGGCAGCCTTCTTCTGGGGAGTCATGGACGATTTGAAAGATGGCATGTCCTGGAAAAATGAGTTGTTTGACTTTAATCTATCGGAAGAGAAAGTTCTTGCAGGAGTAGGTCTCTTTCCTTTGGCGTGCTCACCAATTTCAGAGGAAAGATTATCTAGGCTGAATGGTGGAGATTGGCCCATTTTGCTGCTGCCGCCGACCATAGTAGTGCTGTCATCAAACATAGTGGTGGAACTGGCACCAGCCTGTGGCATGTTGTACATTTTCATCAAGGTAGATAAGACACCATCTTGCACCCTGGTTGGCGGCGGTACGTATTCATCCTCGGATAGTCTATCTTTCATAAAATTGTCAGGATTGTCATCTTCAAAAGATTTTCTGTTAGCATTAATAGCACCATTTGCTTTATTTGGATCGTAAGCGCTGTAGAACAAGTCTGATAATGAAGTCTTGCTGGAAGATCTGGAAGTTTGTCCAGTTTTCTTGTTGCTGCCACTACTTGCGGCAGAAGCCTTGTCCTTCTTATTCAAGAAATGGCCCAATTTGGAAGTATGAGAGCTCACAATGTTGGCGACTTCTTGTCGGATTTGTTCTTTCTCTTCTTCGCTATCATAATTGTCATCGTGTTCGTCATCAGCGTTGCTGCCGTTGGAGTTTGATCTTTTCAACAATTTCGAAGGATGATCATCAGACAACAAGCTCATCTCGAAGCCGTTGTTTCCGATCTGTCTTTCTTCGTCAACATTGGATCTCTTGCCATGCTTAAAGTTTAACAACTTGGTTAAAAAATTGGCGGCTTTGGAATCGCTACTTACAGAGGTGACATCTGCCTCGTTGCTGACAGAGCTGTTACAATTTTCGCTGTTGGACTTGGTGCCTCTTCTACGAGTGTTTTCTTCCTCGTCATTGTCCTCCTTCTCTTTCTCCTTGCCATGGCTGCTAGATGAGTCAGAGTCGAAATCGTAGAACACAACACCTCTTTTTTGCTTAGGAGGAGTTTTTGAAGGTTCCGCGACAGTGGCATTCTCTTGACCGTCGGCGGAGGGCTTTTCAGAGGAGACTGCTTTGTTTTCTTGCTGCTGTTGGAGCGCTGCCGCGGTGATTGTTGCAGTGGCTGATGGCGCTGGTTCTTGCCTTTGTCCTTGTTCCTGTTCCTGTTCCTGTTCCTGTTCCTGTTCCTGTTCCTGTTCCTGTTCCTGTTCCTGTTCCTGTTCCTGTTCCTGTTCCTGTTCCTGTTCCTGTTCCTGTTCCTGTTCCTGTTCCTGTTCCTGTTCCTGTTCCTGTTCCTGTTCCTGTTCCTGTTCCTGCTCCTGCTCCTGCCCCTGATCTTCTTCGTCGCTTTTGTCAACACCAATATCGTCGTATCTGTTACCGAGATTAGAGCTGAGGAAGGCATCCGCATCTCTTTCCACGGAGTCTGCTCTTTGGCGGCGCCTGTTTTGGCTGAAAGAAGGTAGATTCAAGTTGGCGCCATCCTGGGGGCATTGCGGAGCGCCGGCAGCGCTGCTAGCGCCCGTCTGTTGGAGATTACCACTGCTGCCAATTGACGTGAAAATGGGCAAAAATGGCGCGGTTGAGTGGGACACTGGGTTGTCTTCAGGAATGGTTGGAGGACTGTTTCTGTAGATGCTTTGGGAAGATCTGGATCTTCTGTTTTGAGGTCGGGCGGAAAAATAACTGTCTTGATTCAACTCGGATGGGGTATTGGAAGGGCTGTTCTTATTTTTCTTGGTCCACGGCCGGCCGCCGCCGGAACGAGAAGACATCTTGTTTGATAAACTGTTTGGTCTGAGGTCTGTAGACAAGCGCTGTTCTTAGATTCCCTGGTTTGCTTCTAGCGAGAAAGGCACAAATTTTTGTTTTTTCTTTCTTTTTGGCTTTGGAGAACAAAAGAAAAAAGAATGAAGAGCACGGACGCCGAGCTTATTGTTGTTTTTAGGGGCGAAAACGCGGCAGAGGGCGGCAAGATACGGAATATGGTCTTTCTTTATTTTTTTCTTCCTGTGTACGAGAAGGGTATACGGTAACAGAGGTTCTCCCTGATGCCCTAAGTAGAAACTGGTTTTTGAGAGAAAGGCAAACAAAAAAGAGGGTCCAGAGTATCTGCAATTTGTCTCTGTTTTGTGCAGCCTGGACAAAGCACCCGGCCTGCGCGCGACCGCCCTCTGGCCCTTCTCCAATGCTGGTCGCTGGCAGATTTTCATGCTTCGCTGCTTCATCATCAATAGCCCTCGCTGCAAGCCAGACGCAGTGCTTGCGGACACTCCTTCTGCTCTGCGACGCCGGTTATTGTGAGGGAAGCAGTGAGATTGCGTGTTCCGGCTATCCCTGTCGCGATGGCGTTGACATCCAAAATGAGGGCAGGCTCCCCTGTGAGAACGCTCACCCTCTTTTGAGCTCTTGCAAGGCCCTCCAGCGACACCTGCTCTCGTCGGATGGACCGATGGTCAGATGGCCCGATGGCCCGACGGCCTTCACGGGCGCCCTCGAGGCACAGAGCCGTCGGTCCACCGCCGTGCAGGAACCCTTTGCCAGAACCTAATCGTCAGGTTGTTCTCCTTTGGGGTTCTTCACAGAATCTCAGCTTTACGCACTGCTGTAAGATCTTATTGTTTCCATACCGCAATTTGAGCTTCGGTTTCCGATTGCTGTTGACAGACCTCTGATTGTAAGCAAACATCGCGGCTCCTCTTTGTGGTATCTCCCTTATTTTTCTCTTCCTTCCGCTGCCTGCCTCTTTTTAGACCTCCGCACCCTAAATTAGCAACGGACTCGCTTAAATTGACTTCAGTTTCAAACTTTCTCTGGATTTTTCATCTGAACATATCTATGCTGAGACCCCCTTTTCATTATCTGTACTCGCAAACTCCCTTGACCCTCTTTAGTGCGCTCTGAGTAAAGGTTTATTGGTCAATGTTGCAAGTTATCGGGAACATCTCTTTTTGCGGGTCCTCAGCGCGTCCCACACAATTTTTAAAGGGCTTTTTCCTGCGTGGCCCACTTCCTACTTTTTCTGGAAATTTTTTTCTGGTCTAGCCATCTCAGGGAATGTTCACTCATATTAAATCCCGAATCCCGGGCTCTAGAAACTGCTGCTTTTTTTTTCTTGAAAATTATAAGCAGACAGGCTAGTTCAAATTAAAGCCTAAACTTCATAGCTTAGCATTGCGGCGGAATGCAATTTGAAATTTTGTTACTTCCTGCTTTGCCAAAACCAAATATTTTTCCCTTGACCATTTGCTGGCCCTGGAGTGTGGACTTTGTGTTGGCAACGTGACGCCTCTTGTACTTGCGCTCAATAGGCATTGTTGGGCTATAGAAACGGCGACGCTTGCCAGGTGGACGGTTTAAATGATCCACTGTGATCCGTGTTTTTGCCGATTGCTGCATTTTCGTACAATAGATTAACTGGTCTGCATTTTCTGGAAAAAAATGAAGCTTACTGATATTCCCTTATTATTTGATCACTTTGTAGTATCACAAGCTCGGTTAGTAACTGCCTCCAGCTAATTATGTTGTTATTGATCTTCGCGCCAGAGTTCCAAAAAAGGGATTCATCTCACCGCTACATAAAAGACGCCTTATACCCTTTTGATGCCGCTTTTTGCAGTTTTTGCCAAACTCAGTTTTAAGTTTTCTTGCACACTTGTACAAAGCTTTTAAGCGAAAGTAACAATTTTGACAAGTTACTCTACACCTGCCAGTTCGCTAAAGAACCGCGCAAGGAGATTTGAACAGCGCGGGAGTGTAACAACATTCGTGTTGTGCTGCCGGAAGCGGTAATATAAGTCGGTACTGCCAACGGGCTCACTGACATCCGAACATAGTCACCCTTACACTTAAAAATACAACCGCTATTATAAACAGTCCTTGTCAAAAAAACAGTTTGACGTATTTGTTATAAAATTATTTGATCATAACATAAAAATCACAAAAAGAGAAACGAGATTATAATTTAGATTTTCTGTCGGCAAACACCTTTGGCAAAGTTCTTCTTTGAATCTTTCCTGTTGGGGTCTTTGGCAAGTGGTCAATGAAATAAATCTTTTCCGGAACCTTGAACTTGGAAATTCTGCCTCCCAAATAGTCTTGGAGCTCTTCTGTCGTCAACTTTTCACCGTGAACCACCACCACAGCAGCATTAACTGCCTGGCCGTATTTCTCATCATCAACGCCAAAAGAGACCGCCTCCGCAACCTTTGGATGCGACAACATTTCATTATCTAGCTCAATTGGTGAAATCTTCTCCCCACCTCTGTTAATGAGCTCTTTGATACGTCCCGTCAAAATTAAAAAGTTGTCCTTGTCAAAGTATCCCTGGTCACCGGTTCTAAAGTAGCCGGCGGTAAAGTTTTCTGCATTGGCCTTTGGGTTGTTCAAGTACCCCTTGGTGACATTTTCTCCCTTAATGGAAACCTCGCCAATCTCGCCCTGCTTGAGTTTGTTATTCTTCTCGTCCAAAATCACAATTTCGACCCCGTGAGCTTGGCCCACAGTCCCAGCCTTTCTCTTACCGTTGTGGGGCAAGTTGTTAGATGTGACACAATGGGCGCATTCAGTCATACCCATGGCTTCAATCACCGGGGCATTGAATGCCTTCTCCAACTTGTTCAATGTCGATGGAGCTAACGCAGAAGAACAGGATCTCACAAAACGAATCTTTGGGAACTTGTCCTTTGGAGGGAGCGGGGTCTTGAGCAAAATTTGGTGAATAGTAGGCACTGCAGTGTACCATGTAGCACCATTGTCGATAAAGTCGTCCCAAAAGGTTCTGGCAGAGAACTTTGGTGCAATTACTGCAGTTCCGCCAGCTGAAAAAGTTGAGAAGAGAGCGCCAATGAGACCATGGACGTGGAACAATGGCATCACTATATAAGTGGCATCCTTATCTGTAAGCTCGTATGTGCCTGCGATGATTTTCATGGATCTGGTGATGTTTCTGTGAGTCAATGGAACCGCTTTTGGTCTACCGGTGGTTCCTGACGTATGCAAGATCAAGGCAATGTCTTCTGGAGAGGCCGAGCCAGTGAACTTGTCAAGCTGCGCATCCTGGCTCTGGAATGCTTTGACGTCTTTTTTAGAGACAAACACCGGAGTGTCGGACGATGTGCTGAAGACCTCATACTCAACCTGTTCGGTCTCCTTGTCGTAGAAGATCTCAATAATGTATGCTTTGTGGTCGATAGCACTTTGAACGATCGGAGGCACAGGATGGGCTGATTTGAATCCTTTTGGAACGAAGATTGCTTTGGCGTCCAAGTCGCCGAGATAGAAGTCAAACTCACTCTTCTTGTAGTTGAAGTTCAAAGGGGCCGCAATGTGAGACTCGGTGGTGATGGCAAGGAACGCAGATACAAACTCCAAACTGTTCGGAATCGAGATTCCAATTGAAGCCTGCTTTGCAGCCTTGGAAAGTGGTGATTTCGGGTGACTGAAGATTTGCTGAATATGGCCTACCGTCAGCGCTAGCTGGCGATAGGTGACTTTCGGACCATAAGGGATAACCACCGCAGGATGATCGCTGAGCTTGATTGCATCTATAAAGGTCGACATAGTTAACAAGTGCGCAACTGATAAAAGGCAGGCAGAAATGTACTGAAAATAAGTTATAAAATTGGGGTCAAAAATTGATATCTGAAGATTCAATGGAGGTTAAAAATTGGGACATCTCCAGAGCAATTGCGCTGGTATCTCTGGAACACTCGCTTCTTCGGGCGGGATGCACCTCTTCCTGCGAGCACGCAATCACCTCTAGTACTAGTCGCACTACGAAAAGAACGATGAGCGTACCCATGATTAGCAAACTTGAAGGGGCGCCACCGGCGTTCTCTAAACAACATATGTACACAACGTTTTGCGCAAAGAAAAAGGTAAAGAAAAAAAAGCAGCCAGTTATATACAGCAGAGTACAATACTAGCTAGTCCATTAGACCGCTACAATCTCTATTATTTAGTAAACAATTTTGGCAGTGTTTTAAAACTCTAGTTCCTAACTAAATGAAGTTAAGATGAGAAAATAGGTGTAAACGGTTGATACTGGTCTTGTTTGCATCTAGAACAGAGGATGCTATCGCTTTGTAACTTTCTAAATTACCCGTTTTTGTCACCGTATTACAGTTTCCTTGGTATAAAATAAGTTACTATTCTTCAATAATTTTTCATGTTGTTGTATTAGCTAGACTGACAGACTGCCCCTCAATTTTGGGTGATCGAGAAACCGCCTCCCGCACTAAATTGCCCTTGGCCTTTGAGAGATATTCTACAGTCTTCAAAATATTCCAATAGTTTACTAAAAGACATTATTGGTATATGTACATACAATATATATATGGAGCGAGTGTTCTAGAATTCTAGCCTCGCAACAATGTGAAAAAATATCTAAATTTCGAAAATTTTTTCAAAGCCAAAAAACGGTTAAAAGGGAAAAAAATCAAGCAGGCAAGACTTATTTCTGTTCTTTCAATTCTCTTCTAGCCTTGACTGCGTTAGCCAACTCTTCCAACATCTGCTCAGTGGTTTCCCAGCTAACACAGCCATCAGTGATACTGACACCGTATTTCAAGGCACTCTTACCTTCGGCTGGTATAGACTGCTTGCCTTCGTTGATGTTACTCTCAATCATGACACCAATAATCTTGTCTTCACCGTTGGCAACCTGTTCACACACAGCCTTAGAGACCTTTGGTTGGTTTCTGTAGTCCTTATTACTGTTACCGTGAGAGCAGTCGACCATAAGAGTACCCTTGCCCAACTTTGGCTTCACAGCAGCAACGCTCTCGGCGTCGTAGTTAGTACCCTTGGTACCGCCTCTCAAGATAACGAAACAGTTTTCATTGCCCTTGGTGGTGGTGATGGAGGCTAAACCAGACTTGTTGATACCCATGAAGTGGTGTGGGGCAGCAGCAGCTTGGACAGCATCGAGGGCAACGCCAACAGTACCGTCGGTACCGTTCTTGAAACCAATTGGGAAAGAGAGACCGGAAGCGAGCTCACGATGCAACTGAGATTCGGTAGTTCTGGCACCAACGGCACCGAAAGATAAGGCATCAGCCAAATATTGTGGAGAAATGGTATCGAGCATCTCGGAGCCGATTGGAACACCCAAGTCAGTGAGCTGGACAAACAAATTTCTGGCGACAGAAAGACCCTTGTTAATATTGTAAGAGTAGTCGACATCAGGATCGTTAATGAGACCTTTCCAGCCGACGGTGGTACGTGGTTTTTCCAAGTATGCTCTCATTACAATGACGAGCTCATTCTGGTATTTGTCGATCAAGGTCTTAAGACGCTTAGCATAGTCAAGGGCAACTTCAGAATCGTGGATGGAGCATGGGCCAACAACGACAAGCAACTTGTCAGAAGTCTGGTTGACGACTTTGATGGACTCTTTACGAGACTTCACAACAGTGTTGAGGGCGTTCTTGGAGAGCTTAATTTGTGTGGTGAGCAAATCTGGAGAGACCAATGGATCGTATTTAGCGATTCTCACATCGTCGTACTCTTGTGGTTCTGGGGTGCTGGAACGAACACTCATAATGAAATTAATATGTGTATGTGGTGTTTGAAAATGGAAGCGTTGATAATGGAATAAACAAGGTTACCTATTTTTATAGAAAAGAGCTTAATACAAAATTGTAAAAATTACTAGTTATAAAAAACTTTTCACTCTCTTTTGGAACTCGCTAAAGCGGTCTCCAAACCGAACAAAAAAAATTTTGAGTCAGACCCTAGGCACGTGTGCGCGCCAAGTATTACTCAACCCTCTATGAGTAATAGCGGCTATACGTTATAATTGAAGGACGCTGGGCAACTGAAAAGTGTTCCGTTAAGAGGTTTCATCGTGCCTATACTTAGTTTTTAATATTTGTAAGGATTTCGACTATTGATCGACTACTTGCCGCTTAAATATATTCATAGATTATTTCTGGCAAGTATCGGCATTATGGAAAGCCGTCTGGGAATAAGCTTTGCGTGAAATTCATTCATCCCTTCATTTTGGTGCTTGTTGTATCTTTTTTCTGACCTTCGCTAATGATAATCAATAAACGGTACATAGTAAAGAATGATCAATTTTGAAAACATAAGGTAGTACACTGTGCATGTAAGATATTTAGACAAAAAAAGTGGCGCCTGTAGTATTTATACGTTTTTGGATTGTTGGGCTCAGATCCTGCCCCTGCTTCGGTTACTGGTGGCTAACTGTGGTTACTACAGGACGCGGCACCAGTGGAGGAAATCCTTTTGGGCCGTTCAATGGAGTCCGGCTTTCCAATATTTTTGCTGTGCCTTCTAATATTATGCTCACAAGAATTTATCATGTCCCCAGGATTCTATGGTATGATGAGTGTTTAAAGTTACAGGTAGATCGCTAGAGCATTTCAGAGAATTGATATCAGAATGCTAGAACATTCTATAGTAATATCTGAATAGGTGTATATAAGAAGCACTTCTCCCATGGATTTGAAGTACATATTTGAATTAAATATAAGCAAGGAATTTTGTTACAAAGCTAAGCACAATATACAATGACAATACAAGTATCATACTTGTTTATTTATAGCTCTTGTGGAAAAAATCACAGGGTGCTTGTGCTAAAATGCCTTTTGGAATAGTGTATGATAACGAATTGACGTCTTTGCAGAGAGGCAACAAGGCCTCCAACTTGTCTTTTTCTGACCAGTGGATATGTACAATTACAGGTGTAATTTCTTGTAGTGCTGACAATTTTTCAAAAACGAGTCGTCTTTCGTTACATTAACAGATTATTGGTTACAATACCATGACTTGCTCTCGCTTCTACTACAAGACCTTCATACGCTCTTAACAAAGTACATTATGTAGGATCTTTAAACTTCACTTCAAATTATCAACCACTTACCTGCCAATTTTCCTCTTCCCACACTACAAAAATCCATTGAAGCAGGCGGCTTTGGTATGCTGCATATTGAATTTCAACTTATGCCTATAAAACCAAAATCAACTTATCTATGCTCTTCTCTACAACTGTCTTCAGATATAGAGTTCAATATTTGAATGCTATTTTGAACACTGATTACATTGGCCTGTCACACGGTCCTCCTTAACTTCATTTTCTGCCTAACCACTGTAAGCCATTAAACATTATTGCTCCTATATCGGGACTCAATACTGGTGACCGGCGCTTCTATGTTATCAAATAAGTGCTCACAAGTGCTCTAAGGAGCATAACCCAATTTTGCAATGTATTACTTCCTTCTACATTTTTATCATGGCTGAGAAAGCTGTCTTAAGTTACAATTTTGAGGTAATACCTTTGGTGTAATTTAACAGCACCTTCCTGTTTTAAAATTATTTCGTAATATTAGCCATTATCATTTAGCATCCTCTATATCCAAAGGCATCCTCAGGCACTCTTTCTCATTATCGTAAATAATTTAATCCTTCTCTTTTTCGTCATGATAGTAAATGTTATCAAGGCAGATCAGCAGAAATTAAGTTTTCTACATTCCAGAAAACTAGCTGATAGTCTCTTCTCATTAGCTTAAAATTTTCTGGTGGCAAATTAAAAAAAGGAAAGAAAATACTTATCTGGCAGCCTGGAACAATTGAACTGTTTCAACAAAGGACTTAAGCAGTTTAGTTATCTATAGGCTCTTGTTCTTGTTGCGGATTACTAGCTACTGAGGAACTACCAACTCATTCTAGGCAGAAAAGCTCCATGTTCAAAATATAAAAATCCCGTATTTCCAACGCTATTTTGGAACTGTCTTTTAATCCTGTTTATGTTAAGAAGTTACAAATACCACTACTCTTGTCCTGGAAAACTTTGATTGTGCATATCTTAGGCTCTAAGGTTCTTGTTCAAATAAACCGTCGAGATGCGGAAAACAGAAAAAAACATTCTGTAACTGCGGTAACTGGACCAATTATAGACCGTAGTCTGTTTCTTTGAGGCTTCTTATGACACAGTGGCCTCATCTACTTAGGTTGACTCTATTTGTTGCGGGCTTCTGAGCAAATAAGATGGCTGTTTTTCCAAAATTAGACTATTTACCGTTGAGGTATATAAAAAAAGGGACATGTATAATTAGTAAGGCCAAGAGGCCTAGAGGAATGCAACTTAGGACCTTCCTGGCCCGATGCAAGCAGTTAGCCATATATGATTGAAAGATTTATTGTGCTTAATCTTGCAACAAAATCCTTTATATTTTATTCACATATATATTTTCATGAATCAGAAGAGAAATGCTCCTTGAATACCATATTCTTTAGAATGTGATAGTAACTTTCTCGTTTCTTTTACCTATTTATTATATCATAGTTGGGTAGACATGGTACCATAGAGTCTTGGGGAAGGCAGAAACGATATCATAGATTAATGTAAGAATCACAAAGAGTGCATGTTGAAGTGCTGGCGAATTGAGCGATGCGATATAATCGAACTTTCGGGATTCGAAGACAAGGAGAGGGTTGATTTAATATAGAATAAACCAATTTTTATTAAGAAAATTCCTAGGAATAAAAATGCTGTCTTAGAATAAAAGATAAAATCAGAATAAAATATAGATGTTGAGCTCTTAGCTATATGTATAATGTGCAGTAAGAATTAACAAAGGACATGTTGAATTATTTCTGCGTATGTTCGGATATAATCCGGATTTCTAATTTGACTAAGGTGTTTGGGACTTAGTTTCATATCTGACCAATAACAGATAAGTTACCTAGTTGGTTATGGTCTGATTCTGAAACGTCTTTCTCAATAGTAAAATAGGGCTGCATTTATTGATGTTAAGGGATAGAATCTTCTAACATCGGTGGTCAATGAGCAGTTTGGTTCAGAGACCTAAGTCATTGGTACATCGACCAGGATACGACGTATGACAGATATTGCTGGTAACTGAGAGACATAAGCAAATTACTAATGGAACCTTAGGCTGTGTTTTTTTCAAAACCAGTGATCAAAAACAGAAATTATAAAAATAAGAGAGAAGTGACTTCTTAGCGTAGAGGTTTATCGCATTTGCTTCACACGCAAAAGATCCCGAGTTCGAACCTCGGAGAAGTCATTTAAATATTCATTTTTACCTAAATGTGTGAGACCAAAGATCGTTTTTTGGAGAGTAAATTTTTCTTATTTCCACAATGAACCCTATATTTTGATTGGCTTGCCTTTTTAAGGATATGTGTCCAAACCTGTATGGACACCTTATATTTTTTATGCAATGTCCGAGGTTTCTGAAAATATTTCTCGAGGTTGTTGTTTAAGGATTTTAAAAGGTTTTCTTGAGAGTTTATGTGCGTTGTATCAGACCGGACAGTCCGGAGTCCTATGCGTTAAACACTATTAGCCTTAGCGGCATCTACTACAAACCCTAAGCATATACCTTTATATTCTGAAACACGTCTTACCAAATCTAAAGATACGTCTCTTCATAGTGGGAATCGCAGCTACTTTAAAAGATTTATGTACTTTTTATTTCAAAGAAAACCATCAGTCTATAGTTTGCGGATGTAATGACAATGCCCAGAATAATGTTATATATTTTGGTTTGCTTTTGATTTCCTTGTTTGCGTACTGCCAAATTATTCATCAGCAGTCTTGACAGCATCCAACGTGGCTCCCATGGGTCCCTTACCGTGACTGTCAAACACTTCTTCTTGATTTTCGTATTGATTTTCTGGATCATCCGTTTTTCCAGCTCCATGACCATTCTTCTTTTCGGCCAGATCACCAAAATCTTCAAAATTGTTATTGTCTGAGCTTTTCTTAGCTTTATCAGCGTGCTCCATATCGTCTTGTTTCTCATCGCTAGTGGCGCTATTTTTGTTCATGAGATCTTCGCGGGATTTGGCAGCACCTTTTGCAAGGCCTTCCTTCTTTTCTGACTCTGTGGCCTTGCCTTTCTCATTTTCTACTTTTGCGTTTTCTGCTTCTTGCGCTCTTTGCCTCATTAATTTCCCAACATGGGTCTGCACGAGCGGAAGTATCGTGTTTCCGACTACTGCCCAGGCGATTAACACACCTAAATTTCTTCCCATGTGACCTTTGTAAGAATTGCAAAATACTACTTTTAGCAACTCAAACAAGTTATGGATAGGCATAGCGTAACCGTAGCGATAGAATGGAGGGCATAATGCAATAGCGGAGAAGGTAGGAGCAATATTAAAGACCACTGCCATCAATATCCAAGGACCCACACTTGGAGGAAACCAATAAAAGCAGTACAATGCGACACATTCGTTGACTGATCCAACGGCATTGATTGCAATAAAAGTAATGCCCCAGAGCACCAAAAACCCGGAATTGCCAAAAGCATTGTTATAAGGAACTTTGAACATTGCGTTCAAAGAACAGTATGCAAGCGCTAAAATGAAGTAGATACTTTGACTGGCAAGGAAGCGGTACACCAAAAATTTCCTACCATGCACTCTCTTGGACACATAAATGTGAATTTTTAGTGATGATATGAAGCCAAAAAATGAAAACAACAAAATATAAACCATTCCAAGTTGGAGAGCTGGTATAATCATCTGAGACTGTACTGGATTGATATCTTCTAGCTTCACACGAGTTCCTTTTGTTGTTAGTGTTAATAATAAATTAGGATTATTAAGAATTTCCAGAACCTGGGACGAGTTGAACACATTCTGGAAAAGGGGCTCATATACTAATTGAGGAACTGCTTTCAAATAACCTTGCTGAAATGCAGTCATTAAGCTCGCTATGTAGTTGGGTTCAGCAATAAGGTCGCGGCCCGAGGCATAGTATATCAGCACCGTTGGTATGGAAGTATTGTAGCTACTGGCCTGGTTGTTGACTATTGCACTGACTAGATCAGCAGTCGTTAGAGGCCTCACCCAAATAGCTCCCCAGCATTCATTATGAAGCACCTTGCGGCGGACCTCTTGTTCCCAAGTATGATGATGCTTGGCAGACTCCAGAGCTAGCCTTGACATGTCATAAACTTGCCAGTCACCATATTGCCTTAACTGAGCGTTTTGTGTCAAAGCAGTAGCAGCTTGCCCGAAAAGTGGTGGTATGCCGTCAGTTTCTTGTTCGCCATTCATAACATAAAATTTCAAGTTTTTGAATCGATGATCCCGGTGATAGTAGGTCCCAGTGTAAACAGATATCACAGCCATAAATAGAGTCATCAACCCAAACATGAGTATGGCTAGTCTCATAAATTGCTTGCCTCGCTCTTTACGAAAACCTTCATCCCAAAAGTTGAATTTATCTTTCACAGCTGCCACAATCGTAGAGCGCCTTCTTTTTATTGGCGGCATTTCATCAACGGCTTGCCGTTTACTTTCAGTTTCCGATATATCAGAGTTGAATTCTAAGTCTTGGTTTTGTTTTTCTTCATCTCTCTGGAGAGCAGCCCTGAGAGAATTTGTCAAGTTTATAGTGTCTAGCATATCATCGCCATAGTAACCTTTCAAAGCCCCGTTCTCTGCTTCTGAGCCTGAATCCAAAAGCTCTTGAGAAAGGAAAGACCTTATAGAGTTACTTCTCAGTTTGGTTTTTTGACTTTGGGTTTGACTATGCCTACTTCCTAGTTGGCTGGCACCAGTGTAAGGATCTGGAACACTTTGAACATCATCGGAAGAAGAGATGCTACTAGATGAGGAAACGACTCTTTGAAGGCCATTAACATTGCTCAGGGTGGTTTGTTCTATTTGAAGGTTGCTAGGGCTGCTAGCTGGCGGGACTTCTTCGCCGCTATTTGTGAAAAGGTTGCTGGCAGACCTTTTGGGCAGTTTGTTTGCCAGAATTTCGAAGATATCTGTATTTGTATTTGACATTTTACTTCGGCTGCTAGAACGTCACAAATGGAACGCGATCAACCATCGGTATTATTCACAACAGGCTAAAGCTCAATTGCTATTCAAAGAATGTAAAACAATGTTAAGAAAAAGTAAATGTGATTTCGAAGATTGAAAAAAGAGCATGGCCAAAACGGTAAACATGGGAGCTAAACAGGCGCAAAGGTTTTTTTTTTTTTTCGATTTTGATAAGGTCGCATCAACTGACACTTTTGAAGGGAGCAGTTATATTCACGCTTTTGGCCTGGCCTAATGGACTGAGCTGTTTTCAGGCCAGCACGTCGTTAAACACACGTTGATATGTATGAAAACTTCATTTTCCAAGAGTCTTTGAGTTGATGGCATCAATCTGCTTAGGTATAGAAATTTACTTTGATTTTTACTTTTCTCAGTTTGTAAAAACCGCCCATAAAGAGGCCGAACATTAAAAGTTGAATAGATGATAGCATAACATTTTCCTCCTTAATCCGATGTTCATTGGTTATCTTGTATCTTAATGTTGATATGCATATTCAGAATTATCTAAATTAGAAATGTAGCGTTAATTAACTTAGCGTTCTGCTCAGAAGCTGACATTATTATAATCATTCAAAAAGAACAGCAGCAAGATTTTTTGGTTGCAAAAATATTTTTAGGACCCTTACTTGTCTCATTATAAATTTAAAACTTATATTCCAAATGCCTTTTTGCACATTGAATAACATTCATTATGGTACCACTTGATGTACCCACTTTGGCACTATTTGGATTTTTTTCGCGAGGCCTTGTTTGTCACTAAATCTACAGAAAACCGCATTGCATAGCAAGACAACATGTTGTAGGTGCATTCCTGTCTCAATGGATATTTTCGAAACATTTAAAAACTCAGTCAACTAACATTAGTGTATATATATTAATGCTCAACCAATCAAAAACAACATTGTCTAGAAAATCATCTTAAGTCAAACTGCTTTCTATCAGACTGGCTGGAAATCGAAGTCTACTCGTCATCCTGAACATCTAAGCGCTGTGTAGGCAAAGACAAAGATGACGAAGCTGTCGAAGGTGGAGTTGGGATACTGAGCTTGTCAATAAAACCCTGCTCAAAGTTTTCAGCGGCGAATCCTGGACCGTAATGGAATAATTCTTCTGGAGTGTACTTGCCTTCTTTCAAACCGAAAAAGAGCTCCTCAATGATACGCTTGGCTTCTGATAAATCTCTAACGTGGTCGAATCTTTCATTGCTTGAAAAAGGGCTTGGCCTACTTGGAACAGCATACTTCATTAACGGGTCGATAAAATTGGTTTGAATACTGAAAAATGTAAGCTTGCCGGTAGTTTGACTGGTTTCAATCCAATGTTTCTGCTCTTCCTCGGAAGGCAACTTGCTGAAGCCACCCCATATACCTGCCAAGGCTGCTGCTTGTGACTCCACACGGTTGAAGAAGAAAGCGGCATAAGTGTTACCAACTAAGGCTAATGTTGGATCAGCAAGCGAGAAGGTATATTTGTAAAATTGAGTCACCTTCTCACCGTGCTTTTTGAAGAAACTTTCGTCGATAAAAGGATAGTGCATATGGTATCCAGTGGCAAATATTATCACATCGAAATCGTTTTCAATTGTTCCGTCCTCAAACTCCACACCATTAATCTCCGGCAAAAACTGTTTTATAACCGGTTTGTTAACGATACCAGAACTGTAACAAGCAAAATCAATCCATTCGCTTCTTTGGCCAAACGCGCTTCTTCTAGAGACGAACACCGAGGCAGGTTCGTATTTTCTAGGGAAAGCATATTGCAACAAATCGGCAGCACTGACACTGCTACCAACAAACAAAATTTTCTTACTCTTTTGCAAAAATACTGGGTTAGAAACAGATTTGGCATGAGTGATCAAGGCTTGTTCTTCCTTTGACTTGTTCGCATTCATTGCAGCAAACTCTCTCAAGTTTTTGAAAGCAGGTAAATGAGGAATGGTTTTGCCGTTACCGATAATCACAGCATCGAAAAGTTCCTGGTACCATCTGTTAACAACCTTGGCTGTTCCGCTAGAGTTTAGATTGCTGGTAAGAATCTTTTCTCTAATTGTTACGGCCCACTTGCCGGAGTCCAACTTTTTCACATTCTCCACATTCGAGTTTAACCTGATATTCTTGGTCAAATTGTTGCGCTCGGTGACTTTCTTCAAATAAGTACCAACATCAGTGGCTGGTTGCAAAACTTTTAATTTGGTGAACTTTTGGGCAACCCTCTTATAGTCATATTCGTCAAAAGAGAAACTCATATATTTGGCCGGAATATTGGTAAAGAGCCCTCCATAGACACCGGTACCGTGCCACTGGTACTTGCCTGGGTCTTCTTCAGTCTCAACAATAATGGGATTTTCAAAAGAGCTGTTTTGGATTTCTTCGGGTATTGAGGGTTTGTTAAAGATATTTTTTGCTTCATTACAGTTGAGGCTGTCTGCTTGAAGCTGTTCGAAATCTGGTAGTCTAGGATCGATACTCTTGCCGATGACAGAGTCAGACCAGGCACCTCCGACAGAACTGTTTCTTTCGAAAAGAACCACTTTGTCGAACGCTAGCTGGCCTGCTTGTTCGTAAGAAGAGACATCTTTAGAGCGGAACAAAGACTCACCGTTCTTTAATGTTCTAGTAAGTTCATAAAGGGAGGCGATACCTGAAGGACCACCGCCGATAATGGCGACTGATTTAATCACCATGATCGTTTGCTACGTTATATGGGAGTATATGGGATATGAGGTTCTTCGGAGCTTGGTTTTTCGATGCCGCAGGATAAAAAGCCAAAGTTTTGATGAAACCAGGTCAGAATGAGAGAGCAATATGAAAGGGGTAGCTGAAAAGGAGGAAAAGGGAGTAAAGGAAGAGAACTAAACATCAATCTTTTGTCAAAATACTCGGGGCCACCCATTCTATATACTGTGCGCTGTGCATTGTTACTCATACCGGCAGCTATTATGTGTCTTCTGCAGCTATCAGCTTTTCTTGGCTCATTTACTCAGAATTTTATTTTCGTGCTTATTCAGTGTGGAAAATGCCGCCTGAGAGTGCAGTCTAAGGCCATAGAAATCGCGATTGACGTCCCTAGCAAAGGGCAATATTGTAGCTGCTATGAAGACAGCGCATGTGACACGCCCTGCGTGTGCTGCCACACTTTTCTATGCCGCCTTCCAAGCCCCGTACCACTCGCTGGGGTAAACTACTGAGGAGATAGGCATTAGTCATCAAGGCGTATGGCTTATAACCAAGGGATGAAAAGAAAGCGGTGCCACTCAGTATCCAGTTGGCTCTTGGGTTCTGAGGATGGATCTAACTACGGTACATTACGATATGCATGCTGGGAAGCTGGAAAGCTCACTCTCAAAAAAGGCGTCTGAATTTCTTCGCTCTTTCTTTTTTTTTTCCTCATACAAAACAGTATCGTATCGCTTGGTATCCGCGGGGCAGCTTGCCTATCTATAAGAGAATATTTTCTTTCGTGGTTGATTACATTATGTGTTCTACGTCCTCCTGGGCCAACACAGGCTGATCTCGGATTGGCTCAAATCAGCGAATGGTCACTACCAATCGCGCAAGGAGCCGGCAGCCACAGTGCAGAACTTCCTCGAAAAATCACATGCACAGCAACTAGTATAGAGCCTATCGCGCGCCTCTTTCCGAGTGACGCGGCTATTCCTATTTGATGGATTCATTGAATGATCCAAACTGATAGAAGTTATGCACAGATAAGATCATTTGGAATGCAAAGTTGGAGACTCCTTTCAAAGAAACACTCTAAAACATGATGTCTTTGAGAAGATTACTCGATGTTTTCAGCTAAATTAAGCTAACTTACGAAAGCAGAAGAAAAGCACACCTTTGTGCATTAAAATATGTAATCAAAATTTTTCACAGCATGTCCAACTCAAAACCAAAGAAATTAATACTCAAAACCAAACAGACCGACTATCCCAAATTGACGGTAATACTCTTGACCTGTGTATACAACGAAAGACCGTATTCACCCAACTCTCTGCCGAACCCGCTCTGCTTGACACCCCCAAAGGGTATCTGGCAGTAGGCCTCGTTACTGGCATTGATCCAAATTGTACCAGACTGCAACTTCTTAGCTACCAAATGAGCTTTTCTCAAGTCTTGGGTAAACACAGCGCCAGCCAAACCATACTTGGAATCGTTGGCTAATTTCACTCCTTCTTGAACGGTAGAAAACTTGGAAACAGTGACGACCGGCCCAAAAATTTCTTCTTTGAAGACCGTGCTATCCGAAGTCACGTCAGCCAAGATTGTTGGTTCCACGTAGTATCCGCTACTGTTAATACCGGTATCGCTGCTGGATGGCTTTTTGCCTCCAAGAACAAGCTTGGCTCCTTCTTTAATACCGGTTTCAATCAAGCTGAGGATACTCTGCTGCTGCTCAGCAGAAATTTGTGGACCAATGATCGTGACATCCGTCTTTGTTCCCTCAAAGTCGAAGCTTCCAGTGTCATAGTCATTCGATGGAGCCCCGCACTTGTATGCCTTTGCAGAAAAATCTTTAAACCTTTGCAAAAACTCATCGTAAATTGACTCTTGGACCAATATCCTTGAAGTAGCAGAACAGACCTGGCCACTGTTGAAGAAAATACCCATTGCGAGCCACGGAATAGCTTTGGTCAAATCGGCGTCTTCCAAAATAACCGCTGGGGACTTGCCACCCGTCTCCATAGACACTGGGTTCAAGTTTTGCGCAGCATAACCTTGGATCAATTTACCGACCTTTGTGGAACCCGTAAAGGCCACCTTTGAGACATTCGGATGACTAGCGAGCGGCTTCCCTGCGCCAGCGCCGTCGCCGGAGATGATGTTGATCACGCCCGGCGGGAACCCTGCCTCCACAAAGTACTTGGCAAAGTATAGGGCCGACAACGGCGTCACCTCCGAGCTTTTCAACACGACTGTGTTGCCGCAGGCGATGGCCGGGGCGACTTTCCAGGCAAGCATGTCTAGCGGGTAGTTCCATGGGATGATCTGGGCGACGGTCCCGAGCGGCTCATGGAGCGTGTACGACAAGTGCTTGCTATCGATGGGGATCGTCTTGCCGTGAATTTTGTCAGCCCAGCCAGCGTAGTACCGAAATACCTCGATGATATCCTCAATGTCAAGGAGCGCATTCGTCGTCTCTGGCTTTCCTGAGTCCAAGGCCTCAATCTTTGCTAAAAAGTGCTTCTCCTGCTCGATGAGATGGGCCACCTTGTACAAAAGCCTTCCTCTTTCCGAAGAAGTGACGTCCTGCCAGGTCTCACTCTCAAAGGCGTGGGCCGCGGCCTCGACGGCATCGTTGACGTCTTGTTCGGAGGCTATGTAGACTGATGCTATCTCAGTCCCGCTGGCAGGGTCGATAGAGGCGAGCTTCTTGCCGTCGTGGGACTGGACAAACTTGTTGTTGATGAAGAGGCCCGTTGGCTGCTGGTATGTTTCGCCGCTAGGTAACTTGACAGTTATGATTTCTGCTTCCTTTCTGCTCATGGTGGTTAAGAATGTTGACTGAATAAAGGTTGATCTAAATGATAATATCTGACCTGTCTACCTGCGTTTATCTGGTGGCTTTTCAGTTAAAGACAGCGTCCTTGAAATGGAGGTGCCAACCAGCCTTTTATACTTGCACAGATCCAAAGCGCTTGCAGGGCTATTTCCTTCTGGGGCCAATATCAGGGATAGTAGTCCTAAAGATAAGCAGCCATGCGTGCAATGATTGGTGAATGGTACTTGGTGATTGAAAACGCAGTGCGCGGGTGCCTTTCCTTATCTTTCCTTAACAATATTGCGACGGAAAATCAACGGTTGCAGTTGTGAGTGACGACGCTTTTCCGCTGAACCGGCAGAAATACCCACGAAATACCAACATGCCAGGCAGCACGGTTGTTCAATAGTATATTTAAATTGATGCCCAGTAAAGATATCATTAAGCTTTCCGCAAAAATGCCTCAATGTTTTTTTAAGGGATGCCTTATTTTGTTAAAGGTGCCCTTTCGATTTTATTTCTGCTTGTGGATAAGCGGTGGAATACTTACGACTAGGAAGGCTAACCAGTGTAATTAAAGGTTGGCAATTGTCTATTTTCCGCATGATATTTAAAGATATTTGGCTATCTGGCTTCAATTAATAAAGTATCAACTAATAATGAGGCAACATGTCGTGTACGCATAGCTAAAAGAATCCGCAATTCTCTATTTCAAGAAGTCCTCGTAGTTCTAGTTACAAAACAGCCAACAGTGCAGGTTAAAAGTCTTAAAGCTCTTAAAAGTTATTACAATACTGTAGAATTCTAATAAAAATGAAGCGTATTCAATTGCAGTGACAAAAAGTTGTAAAGACTATAAAGTCATTCTAAAAAAAATAATGTAGCAAGTTGTAAAAATTAAACAACAGAAATGAAAAGGTATTCGCAAAACACAAAAAGTTGAAAAACAAACTGGCTGAAAGAGAATATCAAAGTCCAAATATGACCAAACAAACCAGCAAACAAGAGTTGAAAGCAGGAAATCAAGAAGACTTTGACAAAGAAACAAAGCTAAATCAAGAAAAACAGGTAAATTAAATCAAGAGAAACAGGTACATTAAATCGAAAAACAGGTAAATTAAATCGAAAAACAAAACAGAAGAAAGGGTAAAAATAAAAGTGTATAACCAATTGAAATTACCAAAGATTCGCGGTAAACAAACAGAGATGGAGATGAACAATCATAGTCTCGTTTAGAATATAACAAGAAAAGTGATGGAGTAGATGAAAGGAAGTGAAGAAAGGTTTAAAGTAGGAGGTAATGATATGTGGAAAGTAGTGAAGTGTAAAAGCGACAGACAAAGGTTGTATGGCAGCATCACTTTGGTTTCTATTGTATAAGCTAATATCGTGTTTCCAAATTATTTTTTTTTGGGAAATCTAAGCAGCTATTCTATATTCGTGATCGTGATTATATCCAGTTGTCCGAAACTGGACGGGAGATGTGAGGAATAATAGTATCAATTTCATCATCATCGTATTCGCTATCTTGTTCGTCTTCATCTTCTTCGTTGATGGTAAGCTGATCAACCAAACCATTACCATAGTGCTCGCTTTCAGCACCAGAAGTCATGTAAGATTTGAAAGAAGCATAGCTCATTCTTCTTTCTATCGGTCCTTCATTGTAAACAGGGTTAATGTTCACATTGGCTTCTTCCATTGGCATGTTGGTAGAGTTAACAGATTCCTCATCATCCTCAGCAATTGGCAAAATTATATTACCAGTTTGCTCTTTGGAAAATGGTTTAGAACCCTTTCTTTGCTTGTACATTCTGAATCCAACCAAAAGCACACTAATGTAGACAGCGGCAGAAATACCAGAAGTAGTGCCGACAATTCCCAATTTTTTATTAGGAGCTGCGGCATTATCTTGAACAGAATCAAAAGAACCGTAGGAGGTCGATGGCAAACCTCCATAACCGGCACTATTGGAACCGCCAGAAGAGCCTCCACTGGAGGATGAACTACTAGAAGACGAAATTCCGTCCAACCCAATTAATGGAATGTTGACGTCAATCAATTGGGCCAAAGAGTTTTCAGTTGGGTTTGGGTTGAAGTAGAATTTGGAATAACTGGTTTGCAAAGACTCATTCAAAGCGCTGACCCAATCCTTTGGATAATAAACTTCGGCAATGGTAACAATATAGTTCAAGGATGGAGACTGGAATGGCACCAATTGCTTGACAACAACTTCGTTGTCATCAGAAAACGGAAAGGTCAAAGTGGACGGCAAGTACTGGAAAATTTGAGCAGATGCCAAGGAATGGTCAACTACGAACGGATAATTCAAACCAGACTTGAAACCAATGGTGATGAGAGTATAGTTTTGAGAAACCTCAATTTGCGATGCTGGGGCAATTGCGTTTGGCAATTGAGGGCTGTTAGAAGTAGCAGCTGAACTGGTGGCAGATTCTGTAGCAGATTCGATAGAGCTTGGGACCCAGTTGCTGCTACTGGCAGCAGTTTTAGCATCTTCAGCAGACAAAGAGGATTTGATAGCCAAGGCACTAGAGTAAGGAACAGTGGTGGCAGCATAGCTTCCAGAAAATGGAGAGATAAGGACCACAGACTCAATGGTAGAGCTGGAAGGAACATAGGAACTAGAGTATGCAGCAGCAGAAGAAGTGGCAGTGATGAGTGGAGTGGAGAATAGAACGGACGAAGAAGCAACAACAGTAGTTGAACCTTTGATGGAAGTATCTGGGTAAAATGAAGCGGAAGAAGGATAAGCGGACAACTTAGCAGAAGAACTTGTAGTAGCTAAAACGACGCTCTCAACGTCAGAGCTAGATGAGGCAACAGCAGAAGAAACAACTGGAGCGCCAGAGTTGACTTCAGTAGAGACTACAACAGAACTGCTTGGGCTTGTGATTTGGTTCCAGATGTCACTGCTACTGGAGCTGGCAGAAGAGGCCACAGTCCCTGACACAGAGGCTACTTCGGAAGCAGAAGCAAAAGAGCTAACAACAGAGCTAGAAGTTTCAACAACGGGAGTGTCAGAAGAAGCAGAAGAAGCAGACACAAGATCGCTTAAGGCAGAAGTGGATGCAACAACCGCAGATTTCGAAGCACTACTACTGGTGACAATAGCCGCACTAGCAACCGAAGATTCGGTGATAGATGCGATTGAAAGTGCACTTGAAGTGGACACGGTAGTCCAAAGTGAAGATTCACTCGATGAAACAATAGAGGTGCCTGAAATAAGTGGAGAAGATGTAGCAACAGCTGCGGACGTGTCGATGGAGGAGGAAGAGGAGGTGATAATTGCTTCTGAAGATGCTGAAGAAATATCGCTAAGGGTGGAAGCGGCTATTTCTGAAGCTATTATAGATGAAGAGGTGTCAATCAGCAATGAAGAAGTTTCGCTGACAGAAGCGGTGTCGATAAATTCGGAAGACACAATTGATGATGATAATGATGATGATGATGATGATGATGATGCAGCAAAAGGTTGTCCAGAGGAAGTACTGGCGACACTTTCAACAGAAGAAAAATCGCTGGCATAGGAGGTAATTTCAGGTGCTGCTGAGGAGATAACTGTCGACGATGAAACATAATCAGAGCTCACATCAGAGGCAATAGCAGAGGAAGAAACTGCAGCAGTAGAAGAAAATTCAACAGAATCGGCCGCTGATGAGACAATATCAGATGAAGAGGCAGTGGCAATAGCATCGTCAGAAGTAATACTATTAAACAAAGAACTTTCAGAAGAGGCTGAGGTAGCGGTGGTTTCGGCAACAGAACTAATACTGCTGGACGTAATAGCATCAAGTGTAGACGAGGTTACAGCAGCTGAAGATGATGTGACTTCCTCAGAACTGGATGAAGTTGAAGCAGCCACAAGAGACGATGTAACAACATCTGTAGAACTGGTTGAAGAAGCAGTAACTTCAGAAGATGATGTTTCAATAGACGTAGGCGCCTGAGATTCACTGCTGGTTGTCTCGCTTGCAGAAACTGCAGCGACAGCAGTGGATGTGCCAGAGCTCAGAGAGATCTCGCTGCTTGGAGTCCACACAGGCCCACTACTTACGAAAGAAGTTTCGACAGCTGGGCTTGAGGCGGCAGTTGATTCTACAATAGCAACTGATGGAAAAGAGGCTGAATTATCTGTAGAAGATACTGAACTTTCGGAGAAAGAGGTTGAAGGTGTAAAGCTTTCTGAAATTGAATCACTTTGAATAGAGGTAATAGCCACAGAAGCATCGAACGCGGTGGATGGAGTACTCTGAGAGGATTCAGATGTGCTATCCTGGGATTGTGAAATGGCAGTAGCGAAACCAAAATCTGTAGGAAAAAAGTCTGTGTCGGATGATGAAGAGGATGAAGAAGATGCTATTGGGGTTGTGCTAGATGAAGATGACGAAGAAGACGCAGAGTTTCCAAATGGAAAAGTTTCGTTGAAAGCCACTGCTCTTCTTTGGTAGTCTCTTTTTTTTATAGATTTAGCAATGAGCTTGTTCAAATATTCGTTTTCCTCGACTTCTCTGCGGAAAATGTTAGGAAGCTGGAACCCTTGAGTTATTGAAAACTGTAGAAGCATTGCTGCCACAATAAGGTTCCAGGAGTTCTGCTGTAGCGCGACCATTTTTCTGAATATTTTTTGAGGCGTGTTCTATAATGTCCTGGATATTATGACACGGTGCACTAAACTTCTTGCACAAGCGAATGGATGGAAAATATTTGTATTAGTTTGGCTTTCAGATTACGTTGTTTTTGGAGCTAGTGTTTTTCGAAAAGGAATGGATAATCTCAACAAAGGCAAAGTAGTTATAAAGCTTGAACAGTAGCCCAAGTTTTCAAACGAATGTTGGTTATTGCAAAATGAGTTTTATAGTCTTGTATGTTAAACGTGTTGGCTTTTTTGGTGGCTATTTACAACGTTCTCCCTTGTTCTTCTTTGGCTACCTGAAATGAACCAGTTTTTAAAGAAAAACTTTTCTTTTTTTTGCTCGCTTCTCCTGGTAGAACGAGACTATATGCCAACCCCTATTCTAATCTATCTTTCAAAGGGAGCCTGGTGCTAACGTGTAAGGGCAGCAGACGTTGGAAGTTAGAGGACGAGGGCAGAAGAACAGTCAATCTAGAGCGCTTGCAGTCAAAGAACAACAAAAAGAAAAGAAAAGGGGCCAGAAAACAGGGAGGAGGAAAAGCACAGCTATTTTAAGCTCCCTCCTGTAGTGCAAGAGAATGTGCACCTACAAGGAGCCAGAGAACAAGAAAAAAAGCAAGACGATCGGCGGTCGCTCTGTGGGTCCCCATGCACGATATTTTGATGCCCTCGCAGTATCCTGTATATTTATGTATGAACATGCATCATCATGCCTATTAGTGTTTATTTGCGTATCGAGGCGCGCTGTAATAGTATACATACATGTTTTGCCGAACAAAAGAAGCCGGGCGGGTGAGGGCGGTGCTACGCATGGCCATGGCGGGCTCTCAGCGGCCACCGGTCTGGTCCAGAAATGTGAGCAGCGCTTGTGGTTTGGGAGAATAGACGGCGGGGATCTCAGAAAGGTGTGTTGGGGGAAGCATTAGAAACGAAGGGTTGGAATAGCGCGAGCGGTTCCGCATCCAGAGGCGCAACACGAGAGAGAAAACATAATCTCGAACAGGATACAACCGCTGGAAACAAGCGGAAACAGGTGAAACAAGAAGATCCGATCTTGCTGCAAAAGCGGAGAAGGGAACAGAACAGCGTTGTCACTGGAAAAGAGTACCATTGGCGCCCGGGACGGCTGGCGCTCAAGTGGGCAAGAAAACAGGCCAAATTAAGGTCGAACACAACACAGCAGCGAGATAAAGCTAGCGTATCCCAGCGCTTGACAGTTTCAGAGGATAAACGCTGCCAGTGTCGGCCAGTGTTGGGGCACCCGGCGCGAACCGCGAGATTTCTATGCGCTAGGCTCTTGTTGTGCGGTGCGCGAAGGATGGCTGCCATTACCGCTACTGTAGCTCCAGGTAGTTCCATGCATGTTAATGTATTAAGAGGCATCAGGGAGCATGTCTGATACACAGCTAGGATGCCATGCAGCACTACTTTCCTCTTTGGGGAGCATGTGCTGCAGGTTCCCCTGCGGAGGCACCCTCATTCAGCAGATGATTGTTTTGTCAGAGGGGCTTTCTCGCAGTTCAAAAATTTTTAAAGCCCTTCAACCTCATGGCAAGTGGTCTCATCTCCCTGTGGCACAGGGTGCATGCAGAGCGCTTCCTTTTTGTCTTAACCTACCGCCCCTTGCTGTATTCGGACAGCATTTCCCTAAAGGTTAAGACACTGATTAGGTCGCATGGTCAAACCCGCCAGAGCATTAATGCTAGTTCACAGCCGTAATCACAGAGATCAGGTTGCCTCCAGCCGGCGCTTAATTAGAGGGGACAAAAGAAGCAGAAAAAGAAAAGAAAAGAAAAGAAAAGAACGAAAGAAGGTTGTTTATAACAGACTGAGCGGCAATAACTGAAACCTGTGGTCGTATTCTTTGAGAAATGTTGGACTTGGGTCCCTCATTGCATGCAAGCTACGGCCAAAACGTTGCCCGTCTACACAGGATTCTCCAGACTCCTCGCCAGGTGTCTGGGATCCAAATCTTAAAATCTGCCGCGTGAACGTGCGCGTATCTCGCCCGAGTCCTCTGACAGAGCCAGACCATGCTTTTTGCAAGTTGTGTGCTGCGCACCGAGTGTTCAGAATACTCTCTCGAGCATCATGTGGGAGACTTTTCAGATCCCGCTCGCTCCCAGCTGATCACCTCCAATTAACGAGACAATTTATCCTGATGATAGCCCATGTCCTCTGTTTGTTACTGAGTTTAATCCCAGTAGATATCTGCCCGTCAGGTGACACTGTCACTCTTTGCTTGAATTGGCGATGGCCGGCAGTCAGACCATCTCCCTTTTGAGGCTGCTGGAAGCAGGCCTTTTTAAGGTAAAAACCAGCCTCCCGAAAACACAACTTTGATCCTAAACCGAAAATGCTTTGCTTAGAAAGTACGGCATCTAGCATCGTCGCCTAGTGCCGATGCTTGTACATACACAAATCCCGTAAGCTCTGTAACGAGTCTTCAGAATCTTCACGTTCTAGACAGATACATTCCTCATCTTTGCACTTCTTTCACCGCTTGGAACCGGCTTCCTCTTGCAAAAAGCGGCTATTCTCTGGCAGGCCGAGGGCCCTCAAGGCCTCTCCAGGTTAGTCGTCCCTCGCCCAAAGCCATGTTTTTCTCACACCCGAATGCGCCTGCGTTCCAGTGTCTATTCTCTAAACTACATTTTTACTATTAGCACTACCAGGCGCCATACCATTGGGACGTTGCAGTAGCATTAAGCCATAATTAAGCGCGAATTGCAACCGAAATCTAGCCGGCATCTTCTTTATAGCTTTGGGGAGACTGAAGGCGCGAATGACAAGTCTTGTGTATGGCCGCAGACCTTTAAGCTACTTTACTACAGTACCAAGTCTACACACCGCTCACTGGCGCTGAAATGTCTGGCAAGGCCACAACCATAAGCGAAGAATGAAAACGTTTTGAAATGCACCGCCACAAACTGCTAAAAAGCCTTGAAACGGCTTTTTGTGAATGATGCCATAAGTCAAAAAACATGTTACGTATCAAAATGATAGCGCCTAGTTGGACTTGTGGGAACCCGGCTAATCTAATGTAATCATCATCTCTAATATTTTGAACTATGGACCACGCTTTTAAGCCAATACTGATGAGATGAACTCATGTAGAACAGTCTTCTTGCGGCTACGTCTGATGCAGACCAACAATTACTTGGCACTTTTTAACCCCCAAAAGTTCATTATTTTAAGGTGAGGCACAGTAAAGCTTTTCATATCCGCGCATAATTAGGCCCTTGCTCACTAAACACTGCTCTTTTCTGTGCAACCGCATTTTAGCTTTGTTAAAAACTGCATAGGGCAAGAGAGAAAAATATCCTCAAAACTACAATATGCCAAAGAAAAGTAAATTCAACATGAATCTTTCCATCTGCATCTTGGATTCAGGCTGCACGAGATTTTTCCTGCTATGAGGCCAAGCTTTTCCAGGAGGGCTAAGGAAGAATTGTTCCTGTAGTCTTGTTAATGTAGCTATCCGGAATACTTTTTTATCGAAATGGAGAACCTGATGCGGCTCCCAATTTGTTTTTAAGCAGGCGAGATATTTTCGAAAACTAAAGCAACGTCCAATAAAAGCGGCAAAAAGCACCATTTTCTAGCTCATAAAGTATCTACAGGTAATCCTTATAAAAATAAAATAAACCGTGATATGAACAAACCTCAAGCACAATGCAAGTTGAGTCTAGCTTATATACTATTATATTGCGACTAATATGTCTACCGCACCAAACTTCCTCAACTTGCCCTTGGCGCAAAATTAGTCATCGTCATCTTCCTCTTCACTGGAATCTTCCTGGGCAATAACGTCGTCTTCAGCATCATCGTTTTTCTCGTACTTTGGAACTTCTTCAAGGCCCTCCTTGACTGGTTCTGGTATAGCCGTAAGTGACACGTTATTAAACCCGTCTTCTTCTTCGTCAAAGAATTTCTTGTGCTTGCCCTGCGATTTGCTTCCAATATTGTCGCTGCTATAGTTGTCGGATTTAGCGTTGAAGCCGCTACTGTTGTAGTTGCTGCCGCTGCTGCCCTGGTGTTCTTCGCCAGGCTTGACTAATGTTCCTTCCACGCTCACGAGCTTGCCAGCGGTGTGAATAGCCTTGATTGTGAATTTTAACTGTCCGTCAATCTTGATACCGTCTTCATCAACCCAGTAACCCAAAGATCTAAAGTTGGCTTTGTTGCTGTTGCTATTCTCGTCGCCCTGCTCGTCCTGTTTCGAGCCTTCGTCACCATCGTTCTCATCATCGGCATTAGGAATGAACTCCCAGGAACTAGGAAGGTTGTATTTCTTTATGTTAGCGTTGAATGTGTCGTGGATCAATAAACCAATGTGCGACGGGGTCTGCATGTAGCTGTACCCTTCGATAACGTCGCCCACGAGCGGTCTCCATACCAAGAAGTCAACGCTTATCCAGAAAAAACTGTACGGCGTGTCGTACTTCACGAGGCCGAGGAGGGCGGTGCCATCGCTGTCATAGTTACTCTGCAAGAATTTGATGTTGGAGTATGAGAGCAAGACGCCTTTGGCCTCGGCAGAGAACGTCATCAATAACGGGTCCAAGTGCTGCTGCTTGATGCCGCTTATTGGGTTCATCATGAACATTGGGGCCAAGGAAACATAAAGCTTGATGGTGAATTTGTGGAAACATTTAGAAAGCTGGGTCTCTGGGTCAATCTCATTCTTAACCTGGACTATTTTACTTCTCTTGGATATTATTGGAGCGCCAGAAGGCTCGTCAAAGCTTCTTTTCTGTGTCGCTATAGCAGACATGCTTATATGTGTTTATATGATGACCACCGGTGAAAAAAAAAATTGGTTTGTGCCAGATAGTGGTGGAAAGCTGACAAACAATGATGTTATGGTGTTAATCTTTCAAGATGTGGTAGTACTATCATACTGTAGAATGGGATGAACAAAAAATTTTTTTTGGATTTTTTTTACCTTTACAGATACGTAGGATCATGTAGTATTATGTTTCAGTATGCTTATATATGTGCTTATCAGGTTTTGTATTTTTATATGCATGTCATTTTTTGCGCTTTTCAACATGAGCACGTAAAAAATTACGCGACAGAGCGTATTCTAAAGTGAACTCATCTTTGCTTCGTAGGACCTACTCTACCCAATAATAAAGCCATAACGCAGAAAGGACACCACCTTAAAAGTCGTTGTTCAAAATAAAGGTGGGCGTAGCTTGCTTATGTAGTTAAACAGTTGATACGGCATTTACTACATTGCAATGCGATTGCGAAGCTGTAGCCAATTCTTTTCTTCCAAGGTTACAATGAAAAAGTTTATGAGATGATTTTCCCAAAAAAATATTTTTCTCTACCTTTAAATTGTATATTTCAAACTTGCTACTGTTTAGGGGTACCTGAGATCCCTTGATTTTACTCAATTCATTTATTTTTTTGCTGTTTTGCAAAAGAAGATATAATGTGTTTTAGAAAGAAGCAAATTTATAATTGATAACCACATCTTCCTTGTAGCCCTCTTGGCATTCCATAGCCTAAATGTGCTGTCTGGCAACCATGAACGTGTATGGTGGGTATGACGCACTCTTCACGGACTGTCAATTTATATGTACTTGTACAGAAAAATCGAACACTTTGAGAAAATAGAAAATTTAGAACAATTTTGCCCTGAGGCACCATTGGAAAGCAGCGGCGGATTGGCACTTTTGGCTCATGCATCATCATGCATTTTGCCAAGACTCAAATGTGATCGACAGACATGTACCGGTAGATGCATATGAAACGAGAAACAAGGTGATTGCTTCGTCACAAATAACACTTTTATATTATATTAAGGGCTTCATTTTCAAATGTGTTCACATTTATTTTACGAGTATAATGTCATGGTAAGTTCTGGATAAAATGCAGAGAGTCCTTATTGAAGCATGATATTATGAACAAGACGGACATATAGAATAAAAAAGAACATTAAGTATTTAAAAAACTTTTTGTAAAGCAACAAAGCGGTTACAACGAGCAAATATAGTGAAGCATTCTAATTCAACAATATAAATGCATGTTTTGCATAGTTCGTTTGCTATAGAGTTTAATTAGCATCACTTAACTTGCTTTCACCAACATAGGTCCATCCTTCAAATTGTCTTTGCACAGATCCACTCAAATGGTCGGTTACCACCGAATCGGTAGGAACCTCACTGGTAAACTCGCTGTCAAAATTATTAGTATCAAAGGCACTGGTTACAGGCGGCTTGAATGGAGGCGTGTAGCCTCTGTTATTCAATTTTATCCAGTCAATTTCTTTAAAGAACGGATGATCTTTGACTTCTTGCGACCCGTTAGAACCTAGTCTCCTGTTCGGATCACGGTCTAAAAGTTTAACAAGCAAATCCTTAGCTTGCGCGTCGAACATCTCTGGAAACTTGAGCTGGTCTCCAAGGATTTTCTTGTACATCTTTGGGATATTCTCGTCGTAGAATGGAGGCAAGCCAGTCAACATTTCGTAGAGCAAAATGCCCAAGGTCCACCAATCCACTGATCTAGTGTACCCTTGACCCAAAAGCAATTCTGGAGCCAAGTATTCAGGGGTACCACAAAAAGTCTCTGTACGATCCTTGATCTTCATGTCTCTTTTGCAAAGACCAAAATCACAAAGAGCAATGTGACCCTGGTAGTCCAAAAGAATATTCTCAGGTTTTAGGTCTCTGTAAATGACGTTCAAGCTATGAAGATGCTCAATTGCTGACAATAATTCACAAATATAGAATCTGGATCTGTTCAAAGAGAACCTTCCTTCTTTTTGCAAATGATGGAATAATTCGCCACCATTGATGAAAGCAAGAACAAAGTATAGCTTGTCCGGTGACTGGAAGCAGAATTTGACTGACACAATGAATGGATTATTGACATCGACCAACACATTTCTCTCGGCTAAGGTATGGGTAACTTCCATTTTGGCAACAATGTGGGCCTTTCTTATACTTTTCAAGGCATAAACACGCTGGGTATCCTTTTTGCGCACTTGCATGACTTTGCCAAAAGAACCTTTGCCAATGACTTTCAACAAGTCAAAGTCGTCAATTGTTAATGGCTTATTTTTGTTTGGCTTGTATTCAATTGTCAAGTTCAAGGAGCCTCCAACGAGGTTTTTCGTCACTGGTGAGGCGTTGGCAGAGTCATCTGCAGCGGTAGGTGTTGTGAGGTTTAGCCATTCATGATCCAAGATTCTCTTTTTGTTATTGTAATTCAAATTAAGCGGAATTTTGATAGAGCCAATAAGTATATCCTGGGATGGCGTCTTTGAGTTGACCAAATGTATGTGACTCTTTGGAATCAAGATGTTTGGTATCTTGACGAATATTTGGACAGTCAACAAGCCATTACCATTAACATCGAAAGATGAAACGTTATTAAAGTTTGGATTTGATATCAACCCACTAGAAGGCTGTGCCAAGGAGACATTCTTATCAAATTCAACAGTAATGTAAATTAAAGGATTTCTAACTCCAGAAGAATGGTCATCATTTGATGGAACAGAAACAATGGCTGGTAAGCAGTCGGTTGCCAAATCACCGCCAAGTAATTCATTGACATTGCTGGCAGATTGTGACTTTTCAACGGATTTTCTAATGTTCTCGTTTAACAAGTTTTTGTCGCAGTCGTCAGCGCAAGCAGCAATCTTTTGGAGAATGAATTCGTTCAACACCAAGTCAAAAGGTAGCTTAAACTCTTTACCAGAGTATACTTTAACGGTAAGACAGCCTGGTTTCACAACTGTGGAGATGTTAGGGTCGTCAGATTCCAAATTCGTGGTACCATGATAAGCGCCACCATTTGCGTGTCCATTACTATTGCCATTTTGGGAGGATTTCGTGGATGCGTTTGTCGGCACCCCTGCACTAGTTTCAGTATTGTGATCCTTCGTGAGAGTGTATGAACGGCCATCATCGTCGGGCGTATTTACGGATTGGCCACTGCTTGAGTTTATCGACATGTTACCGACGGCTTCGCTAAGAGTATTGGTTGAATTTGACTGCTGTAAAGACTTCTTCTCTGTAGAGGATGTCACAGGAGAAAGATTATCCAAGTCTTTGGCATCTTTCTTCATGTGTTCCTTGAACTTCTTCTTCCACGAGAGCATTTTGAATGCGCTGGTTTATTGGAGATGGGCGAGGCTTGCAAGAGCTTAGGCACTGGATTTAGACTTATTTTGCTAAAGGCTTATTATGCCAGGCGGATATTACTAAGAAAGCCGACTTGTACGGATAAAAGCCGCTATGGACAAAAAAAGACAACAACGAGATTGGAAAAAAGAAATTTCGGCGGAACGGTGCTGCTGCGGGAAGATTTTTAAAGTAGTGGTGGCAGCGGTCCCAGGGGGGCGCTTGATGGATATTCTGTTTTGCCTATCGTGCGAGAGCAAAGAGCAGGAAGAAAAGGTGACGGAACCAAACACGAGACGAAAGAAAACAGATGACTGGGGAAGCTAGGTGGGAACAGCGGGAGGATTATATAATAAACCTGACGGCCGGACCGTTGCCCGTAGACGGAAGCTTACGGAACTGCTTCTTCCGGCCGCATGCCCTTGCGGGCACTTCCATCTGGTCGGTGCATGGTCTTTTTCTCTTTCAGCAGGCTTCCAGGTGAAACTGCTGTGATGGGGGCAAATTCGCAACAGTAACAATGCGTTGCCTGCAGATTTCGTAGCAAGTACTTGGTGTGTGATCTTATCCTGAGATTGTTGTTTTCTTATCGTGAGCACGTCGTGACAAAGAAAATAGTTAACAATTGTTGGATTCTAGCGAATGTGCTGAGAGTGACGTCTGCCAACTTGTCGGACGTCGGGCAAAACATGACGTGGCAAGTTAGCCACAAAACAGGTGCGGAGCGCTTGCTCCACTAATTTGCCACCAGCCACACAGAGCTACAAAAACTCTAAAAGCTACTTTTATAAAGACATCCCCTTTTGGATTCTTTAGAAGATCCTCTTCGTAGGTGTTTCGATAGTGTATGCAGTACTCTGTTTCTGCAAGTGCTTAGCCAATGGTCTTCCCACTGATTGTAGTGATTCTTCCGTGCCCTTTCTGTTTTTAGGAAAGACTAAGAGGTGGTTTCCCTATTGGGGTGCTTTTTTCGGTATAAGGGTAGCTGCTAGCTGTACTAATTTCAACATTGCAGCTGTCATAGAAGACAACTTCCTGGTACGCAAAGCAATAAGTAATATATGTTTATTCTGAAATATTGGCTTGTCTCACAAAAAACAAAAATCAATGTTGGCGCACCGTACTTCATTAATACAGAAGCAGCCTTTGAAAACTTTACAGAAAAACACCTCCAAGTTCCCAAATTGTGACCAATACATACAAGACTTTGAGCTATGCCTTGTACCAGCGTGAACAGAAAAGAATTAAATTAAATGTGGGCATTAATAGCGAAGTAATAGACTTAAAAAAGGAGCAGAAAAAAGATCTCTGAAAAAACTCTAGGTATAAAAGGAACATAACGTAAATGGAGAATAATGTAAGGTATAATATATTATCACTCGTGCTTTTCTAGCACGGATGGCGTCAAGTCTTTCAATTCAGGGAACAACTCCATGAATAAGTGGTCCGTCAAGTTGTAAACCAACAACTTATTAAATTTCTGGTACTTGAAGCTCTCAATGAACTGGTAGAACTTAAAATCAGTCTTTGTCTTGATTAGAGACCTGAACTTGTTGCCCCTAACGCTAGCATCAACATTGTGTCCTGGAAAAATATTTGTATGTTGGCCCTGATCAGAATCATCAAAAAAAGTTTTATGGTTATTATCTATGAGAATCTCCTCGGCACCAGTGTCATTGCCTACTTCATTAAAAATCAAAAGCTTAAACCAGTACGGGATGTTCTTTTTCATTAACAAGAAAAGCTCAATTTTCATCTCTTCCAACTCTTGTTCATTAGGAACCTTTCTTGGAGGGCCCATCTTGTCATCGTTTGGAAATATCATGTTTCTGGCTAGTTTTATCAATGAACTGATAAATAGTTCGTTTTGAAAGAACTTCTGCACCACGAGCTTTTCGAATAAATTGTACATTATCTTATTAAGCTTGATAGAAAATAAGTTGCTGTTGACTATAGTGCTGAGAGAGGTTTGTATAAAGTTCGAAGATATCAAAGGTTGGCTATTTTGTTGGTTTGAGTCGCCGGAGCCCGAACTGTTTGCAGACGAAATCGATTTCGATCTGGTCTTTTTCACTGATCCGCTCATTTTTTTGACACTGCGGATCTCGTTTATATTGTAAGTCAAAAACCATAGTGAAAAGTATTTGACAAAAATATATAATATAGGGTTTTCAATAGAAAAGTTGAACAAGTTGTTAATGAAGCGGAAAATGTATCTGTCAACAACTGGAGGATTCGCAAGCAGCTTTTTCGAGTTCTGACTGGAAAATCCTGTGGATGTAGAATACGCAATAAAGTGACTCACAGTACGAAAAATACTGACGACTTTTCCTTTGATTGTTTTTGGTTCAACTTCTTCCTCCTCATCGCGGTCATCGTTGTGATTCTGATGTTTCAATTTATTGCACGTTTTGTTTTGTTTTGGCCTGTTCTTGTACTCTTGTTCATTCTCAGGTTTTTTATCTTTTTCGAGTTGCTTGAATATGTTGATAAAAATGGTGTATATGATATCAGGCTCCGAAAGCTGCTTTGTCAAAATTCTCAACACAATGTTGCTCATCACACTCCTCACAAAATACCTAGCAAGATTAGAGTCAGACACATCCAAAGGAAGTAATAATGCCAATGCACCTTTGGATAACATTGAAAGGTAGTTTTCTTCTAGTCTGTTGAGTTCCTCAGCCATATTCTGAGAATCACTAATGTTATCATTATACAATGATTCGTTGAGAGTAAAGTTGTAATTGAACTCTTCTTGACTGGAGTTAGAATCAAATTTTGGTGGCTTTTGCTTGAAACGTAATGAGAGGGCAGGATGATTGTTAACGGCATCGAATGCTTCATTCATGTTCGTAAATTGTATGTACTGAGAGTCCAAGTTGTTCAAACAATAAGCATAAAACTGTCTATGGTTGTCTAAGATGAAAGGGATATAGTCCAAAAGTAAATCATTGACGTTAATTTTGCGTACTCTGGTCTCGAGATTTCTAATGATATGCGCTGCGACATCAATAACTTCTGATATAAACTCATCGTTTTCAGTAATCTTGAAATACCATTCATTTATGAAGTTTTTGAATAGTAAACCAATGAAGCAGTACAACTCAATATCAACTTTTGAGGAAGACGTCATTGCCGGCAAGTAGTCCTTGATATTCGAGTCTAACGATACTTTGGGAAGGAATATCTTGCGTATCAAATGAAGCTTGTATCCTTCCGATTCTTTTATGTAAATGGGATTTTTCGCACCCAGTCCAGTGTTATCGGTCCCATCATCGTCGTAGTCATACTCATCGTTGGTACTCCCATCTTCAGGACCGTCACACAGCTCATTACGACCGTTATTCTTTTGTGCTCTTTTGGCTCCTTTCAGCCCAACACGCTTCTTATGGGAGCCTGAACCGGACGCCGTTGTTCCAGCAAGCCCTCTTTGGGAAAAGCCGCTTTTGTTGCCTAGCTTCTTTATGCGCCTTTTGCTGTATTTCGAAATCAATGGCGATGAGATGGTGCGATTCATGGGCGGACTGGCCATTAAGACGCTACTGTTACTGTTGCCGCGGGTGTCATTGCTGGTATCTAAGGGAGTGGGATTTATCACAGGCGGCTTCCCAAGCCCTATTGAAGACATGTTGGCAGGAAGTATAGTTTTTTAAATTATAATATGGAACCTTAACCAAACAAAAGGACTGCCTCAGCTCATCTAGAAGATCCGCTTGTGTTCCTTTGCAGACTCTTCAAACAGTGTCGTATAGAGTCAAAAATTGAGCACGTGACAAATACGAAAACTGCCTATGCGTACCCTATAAAGTGTCTCAGATGCTCTATTGGGAAAGCGAATTTTCAACTTGAATAATTGAATGATCGAGGTCAAGGACACAAAAAGTAGGCTACGAGCACCCGTCGGATCTTGAAGCATGTAAGGTATCCTTGGCATTAGTTAGTTCATGCAAGAGGTACTTTGCTATCTTGTGTGAAAACAAATATAACAACAACACACTAGAGCTAGGTTCCCATTACACAAACAAAAAAGCCTTTATTGACTCTTATTCCAAAGCCTCTAAGAAGTTTTCGCCTATAGGATTACCAAGGTTCTTGTTACCAGACTGTTTCTGTCAATGAAAGGTATGTTATAGCTCCGATGATGTGGTAGTGCGCTGAGAAAAGGCGATAGGCAAAGTCAAAAAATATTCAAAATTGACAATCAGCGGCAGCACAAAAGATGGTTGGATTCCAGCTGCTTCAACAAATATTTTCAAGCTCAAAAACTTCACCAAACAACGGGAATGTGTAAGCGGATATAAAAGCTTATCTCGCTTTTTTCACCATAAAAATAAGGTTTGTAACTAGCACTCAAATTTACTAAAATTATGACGTACCAATGGAAAGATATAGCCTTCCAGGCAACAACCATCACTTCTCTACTTTTCATCCTCTATGAGCTAAAGAAGAATGTTGTTGACAAAAGAGCTGCTAATAAAAAGGGCATTGCTCCTCCAGCCAAGAAGCTCAATGGTCTCCCCGACCTCATTGGCAACACTCCCCTCGTACGTATCAACTCTCTCTCCAACTATACAGGCTGCGAAATCTATGCCAAGCTCGAGCTAATGAATATTGGTGGCTCATCCAAAGACAGAGTGGCTCTCGAATTGATCCGCGCTGCTGAAAATCAGGGACTTTTGAAACCTGGCAGAGGCGATGTGATCTTCGAGGGTACTTCCGGATCCACTGGTATTTCCATAGCTTCTGTCGCTACATCTTTGGGATACAAGGTCCATATAGTTTTACAAGACGACACGTCTCCAGAAAAAATCACCCTTTTAGAAGCTTTGGGCGCCAAGGTGGAAAAAGTGCGGCCAGCCTCAATCGTTGACCCGGATCAATTTGTCAATTTGGCTGAAAAGAGAGCCAAAGAGTTGACCGATGATACAAGTACTGAGGCAAGAGGCCTTTTCGCTAACCAGTTCGAGAACGATAATAACTGGAAGGTGCACTACAACCACACTGCACCAGAAATATACCAGCAAATGGATAATGGGGACATTGACTGTTTCGTTGCCGGCGCTGGTACGGGCGGCACCATTTCGGGCATATCGCGCTACTTGAAAGAACGCAAACCCGACTTGAAGGTCTACCTTGCAGACCCACAAGGCTCTGGATTCTATAACAGAATTAATTTTGGCGTTATGTACGATAAGGTGGAAAAAGAAGGCACAAGACGTCGCCACCAGGTGGATACCTTAATTGAAGGAATTGGCCTTAATAGACTCACACACAATTTCCTCGTGGGCGAAGAATTGATCGAAGAGGCAATAAGGGTCACCGACGAACAGGCTCTCAAAATGGCCAAATTCTTATCTGTGAACGACGGATTCTTTTGGGGCAGCGCTTCGGCTATTGCTGCTGTGTCGTGTTTGAAGGTGGCCAAAAAGTTAGGCCCAGGAAAGAAGATTTTTATGATGGCTACTGATTCCGGAGCTAGACATTTGAGTAAGTTTTGGAAGTTGGCGGCCAAGGAAGACAGCAATGTTACGCTAGATGAAATATTTGCTTTGCGTTGATTACATGCTCTTATTGTATAATTTATTAAAACCCAAAACTTTGTGTTCTTAGTAATACATCTTCTCTAGCAATTCCTTGTAGATAATCGATGCATTTTGTATATCTACCGTTACACTAAATGCTGCACGAAATTCTTTACCAATTCTTGTACAAACTAAAATACAAAATTTATTCAACGTTCTAATTTACAATTAACTAATATTTATTAGACTATTAAATAATTTTATCCATCTGCAACACTAAAGACACCGTATCTATTAACACCCCGCTTACTCCCATTCAACAGTAGCAGGTGGCTTAGAGGTAATATCATAAACAACTCTAGCAACGCCATCAACTTCGTTAACAATTCTGCTGGCAACATGTCTTAAAAATTTGGCGTCAAAAGTGTACCAGTCGGCAGTCATAAAATCAATAGTTTCAATAGCTCTCAAAGCAATGACTTGCTCGTAGACTCTCTGGTCACCCATGACACCGACAGTCTTAACAGGAAGCAAACAAGCGAACGCCTGGGAAATGTTGTTATAAAGACCAAACTTCTTGATTTCCTCAATGTAGATGTGGTCGGCTTTTCTGGCGATCTCAACCTGTTCCTTGGTAACTTCACCGAGAATTCTGATGGCGATACCTGGACCTGGGAATGGATGTCTCCAAACCAATTCGTGGGAAATGCCCAACAATTCACCCAAGTGTCTAACTTCGTCCTTGAACAATTCTCTCAATGGCTCAATCAATTTCAATTTCATGTCTTCCAACAAACCGCCGACATTGTGGTGAGTCTTTATAGTCTGGGATGGACCCTTGAAGGAGATAGATTCGATAACATCTGGGTACAAAGTACCTTGTAACAAGAATTCAATTTCTTGGTCACCGTGTTTTGGCTTGATTTTGGCAGCTTCTCTTTCGAAAACATGGATGAAAGTGTTACCAATAATCTTTCTCTTCTTTTCTGGGTCGGTGACACCAGCCAAGTTGGCCAAGAATTCATTGGAAGCATCAACAACAGTCAAATCAATTCCCAAACCGTCTGTCAAAATCTTCTTAACGTTAACGGCTTCGTTCAATCTCAAGACACCATTGTCAACCAAGATGGCGTGGAATCTGTCTCCAATAGCTTCGGTCATCAATTTGGCAGCGACAGTAGAGTCGACACCACCGGAAACGGCACCAATGACTTCGGCAGTAGGGCCAACCAATTGTCTAATTCTCTTGATTTCAGTGTCGATGAAGTTTTCCATAGTCCAGTTGTTGGCACACTTACAGATGTCAATGGCAAAATTTCTCAACAAGAACTTACCTTGAACAGAATGAGTGACTTCTGGGTGGAACTGCAAACCGAAGATTGGCTTTTCGCTGTGAGCAATAGCAGCGAAAGGAGAGTTAGTACTGGTAGCAACAGTCTTGAATCCAGTAGGCAAGGAAGACAACTTGTCGTGGTGGGACATCCAAACTTTGGAGTTGTCGACATCCTTGAACAAAGGAGAGGTCTTATCTTGAACGTTAATAACAGCAGGGCCGTATTCTCTTTTATCACCTCTGGCAACACCTTTACCGTTAATCCAAGCTAACTCTTGCATACCATAACAGATACCCAAGATTGGCACATTAAGGTCAAAGATAGCATGGTCAACATGTGGGGCGTCCTCAGAAAAGACAGAGTATGGACCACCGGACAAAATGATACCCTTTGGCTTCCAGGACAAGTCCTTGATCTTCTGGGTGCATGGCAACATCTCAGCATAGATGTTGAACTCTCTCAAACGACGAGTGATCAAGTGGGAATACTGGGAACCAAAGTCCAACACCAAAATGGTGTCGAAGACCTGAGAAACCTCCTCTGGGACAGACATAGTTACTGATATGCTTGGGGCTTGAATGGCAACGCGGGAAGCGTGGGTGCTGATAATGGCAGACAGGCAAATATCAAATTTTGCACCGAACACTCATCAAAAGACTCAGGCGAAAAGAACAAGGTGCCGCCTCGATGACTTTTAAAAAAAATCGTTTTTTTTACCGATGTATCGCCAGTTGCCCTACTAATTGGGCATTATGGCGCATAGTGTTGCATAAAATGATAAATACACAATAATTACTAAAGACACAACTATTGTGCTCCATGTACCATCCCGAAGGTGCGAACCTTCTCGATTTTTGTCTCTTTTTCACTTCAAAATATAGCCAGTTTGGGGTAAGGACAAGCTTGAACTATGACAATTATTTCGGCGAACTCATCAACAGTACTTAACGGCTAGAATACATCAAGGTTTCTGTAAAAGTTAAATTAAAACCAACAGGATCGCATTCAATAACTCACAATGGTCGCTACCCAACAGAAGCTAGAGCAATTATCGGTGGACTACACCAAATTGCAACAAGGTATATATCTACTAATAATCTAACGCTGCACTTTCGCATCGATGATTGAATGCAGACTTTACTAACTTTTCCTGTTTTCACTCAGATATCAATGACCTCATGCAAGCCAGACAAAAACTTGAAACACAATATCAGGAGAATAAAATTGTTTTAGATGAATTTGAACAGATCAAAAAGGACCACGGATCTGGCGTTTTGAAAGAGTTACCAAAAATTTATAAGCAGACCGGATCTATACTATTGCCAGTGGGATTCGAGGACAGTGAAAACAATATCAACAAGAGAATTGAGTTTATCATGGGAGAAATAAAGAGAGTCGAAGTTAAGATCAAGGATACTAATGATGGGTTGGAGAAGAAAAGGAATGAATTGTTGAAACTCCAATCTAGTATACAACAAGGGCCTGCTCCAGGAGCTGCTGCTGCCTAAAGCTAATCTATGACTTTATTTTTAATTCTTTGATCATTTGTTCATAAATAGTTATGCTTTTACATTGGGTACTGTATTGAAATAGATGGATTAATTTTCTGTCCAGAGTGACACCTATACTATGAATCGTTAAACTAGAAAATAGCCATTGTAGGCCTTAAAAATGCGCCACTATATTAAAACCGTAGTCATATATTTGTCCTTAGAACCTAGGGGTTCTAATATATACAAATCAAAGACCACACAGCTGGATGTTGAATTTCGATCCAGACAAATGGTATACATTTTATCCCAATAGCAAAAATTGAAATACATCAGCGCTCAACTAACATGTAGCGATGAGATACACTAACTAAAGGATAATAGTTATTTGAAAGGCAAAAACAAGGTGACTGTAACTACCTGGAATGGATGAGAGCCAGCAGTCTCAAAAGTGCCACGATGAGGTAATATCAACGAGCGGAACTGACAATGATGGTGCGTCAGCAAAAACCGCTTCGACTGCTGCGGCAATAACAAATCCAGAAAAGTCGACTATCGAATTCGACATCACAGATAAACAAAAAGAAGCCATTTTAGCCAGCTATGAGAAGGGCCAAATTAATTCAATTATTGCTGGTCCTGGGTGTGGCAAGACCCAACTCTTCATTTACAGGATTGCGTACTTGTTATCTGTGGGGATACAGCCATCTGAAATCCTTGTGCTCTCGTTGACAAACATGGCGGTCCGCAATGTCAAATTAAAACTCAAGATGGTATTTAGCGATAATAAAGTATGGGAAAAAATCAATGTTTGCACATTTCATGCGTTCGCTTATCACGTTGTCAATGAAGAAAGCTCAGGAAAACAGTTAAAGTTGATGGATACGTTAGACTGGCAGACTGTGGTAAAGATGGTGAATAACAAACACGTTGACAAATACAATATTATGGAGCTACTCGGAGATGTTGATGCTACAACGTTAACGGAAAAAGAAGATGATAATATTAAGGACGATTCGAAAATAGACCAGTGGCAATTAAAAAAGATTATTGCCCAGTTGAATAGGTATGGTCTTGTGAGTTTCAAATCGATGATGGAAAGGTTTACCGAAATTTTGAAAGAGAGACCAGAAATTATCAATGACCTGTACAGGGTTGTGATGATTGACGAATTCCAGGATATAAATAAAGGGTTATTTGGATTTGTCAAATGTATTTTTGGCTCAAAATGCCATATTACGGTCGCTGGTGATCCCAGTCAGAGCATCTACGGCTTTTTGGGATCTCACAAAATTTACGAAAACATGAAAAAGTTTTTACCAGAAAATTCATCTAAACAGTTAAAGGAATATCAGTTGACTGAAAGCTTTCGCTCTACCAAGGAGCTCATAAGGTTCAGCAACAAGCTAACTACGACAAAACTTTCCCGAATAAACGCTATAAATAACGAGCCTGATCTATTTGAGCCTACTTTGAAGTCCTTTGGCGAGCCAGCGCTGGCGCTAGATTACGTTTGTCAGGAAATTTTGAGACTTGTATACAAGTCAGGCGGACTTATCAAACCAAAAGATATTTTAGTTCTAGCGTCACTGAATAGTGGTATAGCAGACTTTTCGAATGCTGCTTTGATATATGGGCTCAAGACTACGAAAAAATCAGAGTTTCCAGAATGGATGGAATCTAGTTCAGCGTACTTGATGCATTTTTTGAAAATACTCGTTGATGTCCGTGGAAGTGATTTTTCTTTGTTATCTTGCATAATGCTCATATCTGGTATGCGGCAGAGCTCAATTGAAAAAATCTGGCAATCTTCAATGGTCTCAAAGCAGCCAGTTTGGGATGTTTTGGAAAAAGAGAAGTTAACGAGTACCAAAATGAGGGACTTTGTCAAAGTCACAAAGAAAAGAATTGCGTTCTATGACAATCCAAAGAACTGGAATAAAGTAAATGATCCTCATTTTGTGTTTCATGACCTACTAAGCTATGTTCAAGAGGCCAGCTGCGACAAGAAAATATTCAAAATAAAAGACTTGTCAGATTCAGGGGCTTTTGCTCTCAAAGTGAATTTAAAAAGTTTCTATGAGGGTCTCATTAAGGCTGCAAAGTCAAAGTCCGACGAAGTCTCACTAGGGGAATGGTTCGTGAGGGTGTACAACGATAAGGCAGCAAATATGGAAGCCATAGATTTCTTTGGGAATGAGAATGACCATATGGTAAACATTTCAACAATCCATTCTGCTAAAGGCTTAGAATTTCCTGTTGTTTTTGTTCTCTGCGAATACGAAACCATGCGTAAGCTACTTGATAATCAAAAAGAGTCTTCAAGAAATGAGTCCAGCAATAACGAAGAAAAGAGGCGTTTGTTTTATGTTGCTAGTACAAGAGCCAGTTTGCTTTTATATTTTTCCCAGTGGCCGCGAAAACATTACCTCGGTTTAAACACCTCAGAGCTGGGACCTTTGATGACCGGCCCAGGGCCAGATTTATCTTCTACAAATCTTTTGAAAATTTCTAGTTTTTTGAAAAGGCCAATGCCGATAGAAACGTCGTTGACCACCTACAACCAAAAATACACCAGACTTGCAGCAAAATTCCGGTTGCCAACGAGAAATTTTTATACTTTTGTGCCCCAAAAAAACCCCTTTATTCACAAACAAAAATTTTTCGTATATATTAGAGTGATCAGTGCTATTAAGAAACTCAGCAAGTTTGCTATTCGCAGGTAGCTCCACTTTTGTATTTCCATTTACCTAAATGAATTCTTTTTTTACAACATTTCACTCGACAAAAAAGTTACGCTCAAAATAACTTCCTCTATCACCAAAAAATAGCTTAGTAATTCTGTAGCTCTGACTTTCCTCTAAAAAACTCTCTTCATAGTAATGCAAGAAAATACAAAGGAAATAAATATCGAGATAGGAAACCTCCTACATGTTGCCTGCGATACTGCAAATATCACGTGCGGAGCATCGCATCTTTAAGAAAAAAAATTACTTTTTCAATTTTTTTAAAGGAATTTTGATATATGTTAGTTAGTAAACTATACACTTTATCAGTTTGTTTTGTCTCTTGCTTAGCACGTTTACTTATTATATTTTGCACAACTTCTGTCAATCATAACATTTAAAACCACAAGATGCCTAAATTCGTTCACGACATACAGAAGAAGCAGCACCGTGAGAGAGCTCAACCTACAGAGCGTAAAAGACTTGGCCTTTTACAGAAGAAGAAGGACTACAAGCTCCGAGCCAAAGATTATCATGATAAGCAGGAAAGGCTCAGGGTGTTGAGAGAAAAGGCTAGAAATAGAAACCCAGATGAATACTATCATTCCATGAAGAAGCAGAAGACCGATGAAAAAGGCGCGCTTGTGAAGGAGCGCGAGGGCAGCGAATCACTCAGTGTGGATGAGGTCAAATTGCTTAAGACACAGGACGTCAACTATGTCAAGACGAAGAGACTTAACGAATTGAAACAGATTGAGAAGTTGGAGAAGGAGATCAACTTTGAGTCTGGCGGAAAACATACCGTATACCTTGAAGATAAAGAAGATTTTGACGAGTTTGATCCAAGCGCGCACTTCAATACTGATAAAAGATTACTTGATAAGAAAGCAAATCGCTTGACTTTGGAACAACTAGCATCACTTGGCGAGAGCCAGAAGGAACAGAGAGAGGAAATGCAGAGAAAGTTGGAGCAAAAGAAAATCAAAAAGTTAAAGCAGTTGAAGCAGAGATACGAACGAGCACAGCAGTTGCAGAAAATCGAAACGAAGATGAATGAACAGAGAGAGTTGATGAAGAAGGGGAGCAAGAAGAAGATTGTGGATAAAGACGGCAAGACTAGTTTCAAGTGGAAGAATGTGCGTAAGCGTTGAGATGTTGCATGCTGTTTTATTAGTTAAACTAATAAAGGATATTAAAGACACATTAAAACTTTGTGCTTTGTAACCAACTGTAGTGCTGAAAGTCTCCTAAAATTAAGAGTTTATATGAATAGAGTTTTTGACATGAACGTAAACACTTTCGTTAACGAATTTGCATTCGGATTTGAATTACAAATAAATTTGCGAATCAAGAAAATCGATGACCCACCGTAATGGCTCCAACGGCTCCTCTTAAAAATTTTTTTACCATTTTTAATGCTTTTATTTACTATGCTGCAAGTTAATCCTGTACTTTATATACATCTATTAGTTCTTGAAAGCGACAGAACAAGAATTACTTAGTGCTAAGCTTCAATCCTAATTGTTGCAATGTCAGAGGACGACGGGTTGCTTTTAAACTTTTCCAATGAGCCAGTGGCCAGCGCTGCGTCATCCAAGGAGCCAAAAACACCGTACAAGGCAAGAACCAACCAGAAGAAACAGAGAAAAGATGCCGAGAACGGGGCCAACGATAAGAAGCTATACAAGCCCAAAATAAGGTCAAATGACCTGTTGAGCAAGAAGCGCAAGTATTCGAAAAGTTCCAAAAGAGGAAAGAGCGACAGAGAAGACGGTAAGGGAGAGAGTGATAAGGCAGATGATGCTCCATTGAGTAAGAGAGCCAAGAATGATGCTCTTGACGCTAATACTTTCGTATCTTCACTTTTCAGCTCCAACGCCGAAGCCACGACGGCCACTGGCACTGAAGATACTGAACACTTGCAGCTTGCCCCATCTAACGCGCCATTATCTGGCGGAGACGTCACTTTCGAGGCTTTGGGGATCGACCCGAAGTTGTCGAGCTATCTTACGGAAAAGCTACGTTTCAAAAGCCCAACCAGAATCCAGAGATTAGTTATCCCAGAGCTTCTAAGATCAGAGCGGGACTTGTTTATCCAGGCGCAGACGGGATCTGGTAAGACGTTGAGTTTCTCACTTCCGATTTTTCACCAGTTGATGTCGTTGTCCAAGCCCATCACCAGAGAGAGCGGCCTCTTTGCGGTAATATTGGCGCCTTCAAGAGAATTGGCGCTGCAGATCTACAATGTGTTTGAACAGTTGAACAAGAGATATGTGCGGATTGTGCCTGGTATCGTCATTGGTGGGGAGAAGAAGAAGTCCGAGAAGGCCAGACTTCGTAAAGGTGTGAACATCTTGGTGTCTACCCCTGGCAGACTTTTGGACCACATGAATTCCACAAAGAACTTGCACGAAAACTTGAGCTTAATTAGATGGTTGATATTAGACGAAGGCGACAAATTGATGGAGTTGGGGTTCGAGGAGACTTTGACTAACATTATTGGCAAGATTGAGGAGGCCAAAGAGATGAGAATAAGCTTTTTTGAGAACACATATCCTGAGTTACCTAAGAAAAGAATCAACATTTTATGTTCCGCCACCATTAAAAGCAATGTCAAAAAGTTGGGTGAGATTTCTCTCAATAACCCGAAATTGATCAGCAGCGGTAACAGCTCAAACGCTGGTGTTGTTGAGTTTCCTGATCCCAATGGCAGGTTAGGTGGTGACAGTGGTATTGGCAATGCCATATCTGTGCCTGACCAGTTGACACAAGAGATTGTTATCATTCCGCCAAAGTTGCGTCTTGTGTCTCTTGCTGGTGTGCTCAAGGATATTTGCAGAGACAAGACTAAAGGTAGCAGAACCATTGTCTTTTTGTCGTGTGCTGATTCGGTCGAGTTCCATTTTGACGTGTTTGCGAGAGATGGTAAGCTGATCCTATCCACAAAAGGTGGTGCCAGAGACTTTACCAAGACTAAAAGAAAGCAACAGCTTCTCCAGCAGGAGCAGGAACGGAAAGAAAGAGAAAAGGAAAGAGAAGAGCAAAGAGAAGAGCAGAGAATCAAGAGATATGGGCGCGGGAATGATAGAATTGGCAGATACGGCAGAAGTGATGACAAGAAAAGAGAGGATGAGGAAAAGGAGAAGGAGAAAGACGAGATGGTTCATTCCGCCATGTCGGCCCCTACGTTGGGCCCAAACGCTACCATCTACAAGCTCCACGGTATGTTGCCGCAACAGATTCGTACAGCCACCTTGAATCATTTTGCTAAGTCGTCCAGCGACCAGCATTCGATTCTATTCTGTACTGATGTGGTATCTAGAGGTTTGGATCTTCCGTTAATCAGCACCATTATTGAGTATGACCCGTCGTTCGCTATCGATGACCATTTGCATCGTGTTGGTAGAACTGCGAGAGCGGGCCGTGAAGGCAGATCGGTGTTGTTCTTGCTCCCAGGGCTTGAGGAAAAGTATATTGAAAAGTTAGAGAAATTCCACTCCTCCGGCTTCCGAATCTTGACGCACGAAAAGTTGCTTAAGATGAGCTTTACCGGGAACGCCACCAAAGAGAATGCAAAGGACGGCTCGGAACATGACGATGAAGATATAAGAGAAAAGAAAAAGGCCAAATCTTCTAACTGGGAATCCGAAGCCACGACGTGGCACCTTAACGTCGAAAGATCGCTTTTAGAAGACAGCGGCGCCCTCGACCGGGCCCAGCAAGCCTTTGTCTCCCATGTGAGAGCGTACGCGACGCATTTGTCGTCCGAGAGAGATATCTTCAACGTGAAGAACTTGCATTTAGGCCACTTGGCCAAGAGCTTTGGATTACGTGAGACGCCAAAGAAGTTGGGCCACAAGTACGGCAGCAAGGGGGGTACCAAGGGCGGCAAGGGGAGCGGGAAGGACGGAAAGAAGGAGGATCCTCGCAAGAAGATGCTCAGAATGGCGGCTATGGCTGTCAAGCTGCAGAGCAGCGAGTTTAATTTTGTATAGTAGGTACATTTTCATTTAAACTTAACGGAAGAAAACTTTTCTGCATTGTTACGTTCAAAATTTGTTGTAGTAGTTCTGTAAAGACTGTGATTAGAGAGTGAATGGGATAGAGAGACAAATAGGTCAAAGTATCATTGATCTAAGATATTTAATGTAATGGAACCTTTTTGGCTTTGGACGCGTGAATGCGTTAGAAATAGAAAAAAGTTCCTTGACTGAAACCTATAGATTAACTTCAAATCAATACATGAATTAGGGCGTCATAGAGACAACATATATTACAGAGATAATTCTTTCCGATTGAAAAACTGTTAAAGTGAGTAATCAAAGCTCATAAGCTATTGAAACCAAAAGCCCAATCTAGGGTCTTGCTTACCCATGACTCATTTGCATTATTGACCAAGTGAGGCGACGTGAGACTGTTCAACTTCTTTCTGTTTGAGCTGGTCTTATTCTTCAAAAGAAGCACCTGTTTATTATTTATAATATGTAGCCTGTGACTGTCGACTTTCGCTCTTTTTGGCTGGTTTTCTATGGTAGCTTCTTCTTCCTCTATAGGCTTGTGGTGGCCGAAGAGCCCCGATGTTTCCTGGTTGAAAATGTTGCAGACGGTGTTTTTGGTTATGTTGGTGATATTGTCCAAGATAGTCGAGTGGTTTGGATCGTGGGAAGACAGGAGGCCAGAAGAGGTATTGCTATTGACTTGAGCGTCGCTGGTGGTTTCGGTGCCCATACCTTGAGGCGGGCTGGCTGGTTCGACTGATTTGTTGTCTTCTTTGGGGAAGTATATAAATGTCTCGTTAGCCCTATTTGGGAAGAGATTGTCATCACTGACTGCTTGATCTTGGGTGACTTCGTTAATTGTAACTTTTAAGCTGCCTGACTTTAGCTGATTTAATAGATCGATACCGAACGGCTTGACTGTTATGTGATAGTTCTTAAAAATTGATGCGTCTTCTTTGAGGGCTCTCATGTAGGAAGATTGGTTATTATAAGTGAATTTAATCCATGATTCGCCGAGGTATATAGGGATATTGTAGTCATTATTCTTCTTCAACAACTTGCCGAGATTGTTGCGCTTCTTGTTCAATATTTCAAAGTTTTCCAAAATTTCGCCAAATTTGTTGAAAAACTGTATCACCTGCACGGAGTCAGCCTCCTTGTAGCCGTACACAATGATAGAATAGTCACCGGAAGCGTTGGAGGCGGCACTGGCGCCGGATATGGTGCTGGAGGTTATGCTGGTGAGACTGCTATTTAGCGCCTGCGGCGATGGTTGGGGATGCTGGTTTTTCAAAGCGGCAAATGAGTTTCCCGACTCACTAGTCAAGCTGGAGAAAAAATTGGAGTTGAAGACGTTAAATGACTCGGAAGCCGTGCTTATATGCGCATTGTTTTGTAATGGACTCAATTGGCTGTGCTTGATATTGCTGGCGTTGAGGGTATTTTCTTTATCGAGAAGATTACTGGCTTTGGCACCGTTATTGTTTTTACTGCCGTTGTACGCCTCAAAGTCGTCCTCGTTGTCCCGATCTAGATCGTAAAGACTGACCTTTGGTGGAGCGTCCAAGTCATTCACGAGATGGGAGTTTTTCAAGCCCGAGCTCGAACGCGGGTAGTTTGAGGACAATTGCTTAAACTTTTTGGATCCAAAGTTGCTGGACGCTGGTCCCACAAGTATATTCTTCACCTGGCTGTCCAAATTCGTAGCTTTTTTGTTGGACTCTGCACCCTGTCTTTCTTCCCCATCGCCGTCATCCTCATTGCCATCCTCGTCGTCGCTGTTATCGCTGCCGCTGCTGTCTTCGTCTGCCTCGCTGTTGGCGCCTACGTGCTTCTTTGTGTTTATGGCTCTGGGAATGATCAGGAACGGAGGTATTCTGGCATTGGAGCTATTGTTAAACCATGGCTTGACATTGCTGGGCAGCGTACTTTCTCTTGCCATTGATTGCTGATTGGAATCGAACATTACGGTGCGGGTGCTGATGGGAATTCCTCTATTCTCCCTCTTTGCCTGGCATCATCTCTTGTTTATTGTCACTTTGTATTTTTTTTGTTTTCACTGCATTTTTTCTGCCTTTGGTGTTGAGATGATGAATGTAAGGATGTAAATGATCACATGAATCACACACAACCATCCCTATGATACACCCCTTATGTCACAATGCACCCTTGTTTAGACCACCACCTTCCTGAATAGGTTGCCCACGTTGCGATAAAGACGGCAAAAAGAGAAAAGTGCATGAAGCGATGAGCTACCTCTGGCGAAACTTCAGCCATGGCAGGCAGCGTTAAGCAGTCATTCTATCACCAGGTCTTTCTCCCTGGGAAGTGTGTGCTTGTAAAAATCATAAAAAAAAGTTTCAGCTCTGAAAAGAGTGGAAAAGCGTTGACTGATACATTTGGATTCGTCCCCTATTGTTAGACAAAGAAAGAAGACAGCAGTTGTGCTTTTCCTTGTTTCCTGAGTACACCGCTTGTTCTATTTCGCCTTGGCTGCTAAAAAAAGTGACCTCCAGTGAAATAGCATAATTTGTGAACATATTGGGATACTGCGCATATTGGGTTATTTGCTGGTCTCTTTCAGGAAAGCTCACATTCGATCTTTTAAGAAGACTCATATTTCACAAACTTCGTTGCTCTAACTACAAGAACCACCTTTTTAGCTGCTGCCCGAGATGAAATTCGGCGAACACTTGAAAAGCAGTCTTATCAAAGACTACAACTTTTACTACATTGCCTACGATGATCTCAAATACGAATTGAAGAAAGGGCTCAACCACAATGACGATCAATGGAACAATGAGCTTGAGGAACAGTTCCTCACGTCTTTGGAGACGGAGCTCGACAAAGTGTACTCCTTCACCAAGTTGAAAAAGGGCGAGATTCAGAAGCGGATCAAAGATACCGAGAAGCTCATTGGCCAGGTGGTTAACGCGGTCGACACCGAGAACCCGCCCTTGGAGGAGGACTTCCTCGACTTGGAGGACGAGTTGTCAGATATCATTGCTGACACGCACGACTTGGCCAAGTTTACCAAGTTGAACTACACGGGCTTCTACAAGATCATCAAGAAGCACGACAAGCAAACCAAGTTCAACTTGCGCCCGATTTTCCAGGCGCGCTTGGACGCAAAGCCATTCTTCAAGGACAACTACGACATGCTCATTGTGAAGTTGTCCAAGTTGTACGACGTGGTCAGAACACGGGGCAGCCCGACCCAGGGCGATTCCGCCGCTGGCGGCAAACAGCAGAACTTTGTGCGCCAGACCACCAAGTATTGGGTGCACCCGGACAATGTCACGGAATTGAAGTTGATCATCTTGAAGCACTTGCCGGTATTGGTGTTCAATTCAAACAAGGAGTTCACCCCGGACGACTCGGCGATCACGTCCATCTACTACGACAACAAGAATATGGATTTGTACTATGGCAGATTGCGCAAGGACGAGGGCGCGGAGGCGCACCGCTTGCGATGGTACGGCGGGATGAACTCGGACACCATTTTCTTTGAGCGGAAGACACACCGTGAGGACTGGACCGGCGAGAGCTCGGTCAAGCAGAGATTCTCCTTGAAAGAAAAGCATGTTAACGACTTTATCAGGGGCGACTACACCGTCCAGCAGGCATTTGAGAAGATGCGCAAGGAGGGCAAGAAGTCCAAGAAGGAGATCGAGAACTTGGAGGCTTTGGCGACGGAGATCCAGTACACGATGATCAAGAGCAAGCTTAGACCGGTGATGCGGTCGTTCTACCACCGCACGGCCTTCCAGTTGCCAGGCGACGCCCGGGTGCGGATCTCCTTGGACACGGAGTTGTCTCTCGTGAGGGAGGACAACTTTGATGGCATTGACCGCACGCGCGGCAACTGGCGTCGTACCGACATTGGCATCGACTGGCCCTTCAGCCAATTACCTGAAAAGGACATTTGCCGGTTCCCCTACGCGGTCCTCGAGGTGAAGTTGCAGACACAGTTGGGCCAGGAGCCTCCACAGTGGATCCGCGACTTGATTGCATCGCACTTGGTCGAGGCAGTGCCAAAGTTCTCTAAGTTTATCCACGGGTGTGCTTCGTTGTTGCCGGAACAGGTCAACTTGATTCCGTTCTGGCTTCCGCAGATGGACGTGGACATTAGAAAGCCAAGGCTCGAGGGCGTTGGCATCCAGCGCATCCAACATGACGATCATAGCGGGGCGAACAGTCCTGGCTCCGGAGACTCCCACCACAACTACCACTCTACTGCCAACGGTGTGCCCGCCACTGGTGAGTTCCTCGATGAGGAGGAGCTCGTAGGCGGCAACTTTAACCCGCAAAACACCGCCAACGTCGCTGGCGACTCCGAGACCGCGCCGCTCCTCCTCTCCTCTGCCTCCCACCAGCGCCAGTCCCAATCATCGCAGGCCGGCGCCCAGGCACCAGCAGCCACCACTTACGCCTCCAAGCTGAGGGGTACCACCAATTTCTGGCATGCCGTGCTTCCTGGCTTTGTCTTCCGCCTCTTCCGTGATGATCGTCAGTATAAGGTCCCACCTGGAACCGTCTTCGAGACCTCATTCCATGCTCCACCAGGCAAGGAGATCTGTGTCCCCGTGCGCATCGAGCCAAAGGTCTACTTTGCCACGGAGCGCACCTTCCTCTCTTGGCTTTCCATCGGCATGATTCTTGGCGCCACCGCTACGACATTGCTCTCATATGGCGACAATACCGTCGCCGTCGTGTCGTCCGTCGGGTTCTTTGCGAGCGCGGTGTTGACTATCGTGTACGCGACAGTCTTGTATCTCTGGCGCGTGTACAATATCCGCCGCAAGAAGGCTGTGGACTATGCGGATCGCTTTGGGCCTGCGGGCATCTGCGTCTTGTTGATGGTGTCTACCTTCTTGACGTTCTTGTTCAAATATCTTGAGTGACCGCGAGCGTTGTCGGGTGTCTTCGTTCTTAGAGCTTTTTGCTTTTTTTTTATTTTTGCTTGTTTGTTTTAAGTATTTTTCAATAAAAGTGCATTTCCATTTAATATCCAGTGTGGGCAGTACAATAATTTTACACAAATTAGCCCTAAAGCTACAAGTCTTGTCCGCAAATAATAGTTCATGTAAATTACAGTTGTTATATTGATAAAGTTCTTTATGCAAATAATAATTTTACAATTTATTGGACAATGTTGAAACAGCATTTCACAAGAAATCAAAAACAATCGAAAAAAATGACGATAAGAGCTTTTTAAGAAAAACAAGTTCCTTAAATGAGATGAGACGAACCAATAATGAAAAAAATAGTAATATAAAAAGGAAAAAAGGAATAAGAGAAAAGCACGCAGAAAAAGAGAGAATAAATGAAAAACAGAAAGAATAAATGAAGAATAGGAAGAACAAACGAAGAGGAAAAAAACTAGAAAAACAAATCAATTTTTTTCAACACAGAAAGAGCATATCAAAATTAAAACAAACCGATAGAAGAAACAGTAAAAATGAAGAAATAAACTTTTTTGTAACCATATTGTGTTTCCAACAAAATCACATTTCACAGTTACCGGTCAACTTGTTCTTTGGGAAAGTGTAACCTGCTTGCTCCCAGGTGGTAAGGTTTACGTTCGAGTATGCATTCAAGTGGGAATTGATGTATTCCTGGGTTGGGTATCCTTCAGGATCACATCCCAAGTTGTGCTGATCTTTTGGCTGATAAATTCTTACATAGTCAATTCTGAACGTCACTGGAAAGTGAAGCGATTGCCAATCAATGTAAGCCCAGTTATTAGAAATACCCAAGTTTAACATTATGGACATTGGTTCCTTAGAAATTCTTCTCCAACCAATGTTACCGTTTGGATGCAAGGCTTTGGCATGCAAAGTAAGGGTTGGATCGTCACCAATAAACCACTGAATGTATCCATCTTCGTTATCATTCAAGTATTCAAAACCAATCTTCTGGAACTGGTGGACACCACTGTCGCCAAACTCGTACCAGGTCACGTTCATGGTGGACGTGGCAGACACAGCCTCCTGCAATGGACCACCAGTATAAGTGTTCATGGAAGAAATGGAAGAGTTGTGTAACTCAACAAACTCGTAGTCAGGGTAGTACCAGATATCGTAAGGAGCAAGCTGCAAAGACTGGGAAGCCACACCAACACCAAGGGTGGTGTCCATTTCACCTTCCAAAGCATCGATTTCCGGAGAACCTCTGCCGGTACCTTGGTTGGGATGGTCCTCACCTTTACAGGTACAAGCGTTCAAACGTTGACCTGGTAAGTAACTGATACCATCTGGGGAAGACTGGTTTGGAGTGATACCAGCGTCACATTCTTCGTAAGAGTATGGCCAAATACCTTCAGTAGTGGCCAAATATCCTGGTCTAGCTAAGTTACCCATAGTCCAAATACCAGGCCACAAACCGGTAACATTACCAAAGTTTGGAAGCCTCATACCCACTTCAAAAATACCTTGAGTAAAACACAACCTGTTCCAGCTTTGCACCATACCAGATCTGTAAAACAAGTCATGGTTCTTGTAAGCGTCCATTCTGAGGTTCAAAGTACCATTAGCGGTGGAGGAAGCATCTGGATCGTACCATTCCAAATCCTTGGTGGCATCATAATGAAGATCAGGAGCAATAAAAAACTGGTCATCACCATCGTAAAAAGTTCTGCCTTCCTTGTTGAATTCGTCCGAAAAGACCAAATCCCATTCTTCTCCATCTCTACCTTTTCTAGTATGGGCAGACTTTGGAGTGTCAGGGTCCACCAAATCAGTTCTGATAGCTGACAATTGCGGGTACTTATAGCGGGTTAAAACTTCATAAGTTTCTGGGGCACCGCGATCAATAACACCAGAGTATGTCAACGCTGGATAAATAATAAACACCATAATGGCGGCAATTAACAACACTACAATCCCAAACAAACCCCACCCAGATCTCTTGTCCAAGGATTTCAAATCATACATCATACGGTTGTGGTCGTATTTGGCATCCTCAATTGGATCTGGATTGTGCAAATAGTCGTCAGGCTCTTTTTCGTCAATGTGCAATGGGAAAGAAGAGGCTGGATAACCACCAAAGGGAGAAAAATCAGCGTCAATCAAGAAGGGGTTAATGGAGTGGTCAGAGTTTGAAGAAGTATCGGACAAGGCCTTCTGTGCGCCAAATCCGGCGCCAGCACCGGCACCGACGGTGCCGCTGCCCAAAAGAGAGGCTTTGGAATTTATGGATGCGGCCAAGGAGGTGACTCTGTTGTTGCTGCTCATTGCTGGATAGCGGTCATATTCAGGAGGTACTAGCGTCTCGTTTGGATTTGAAGCGCTATTTGGAGATAATGGGGTGTTTACTATGTTGTTCTTGACGTTGTTATTGTGGTTGCTAGAAGCCGGATTAAAGTTGCTGATGGAGTTGTTGACTGAGTTTAAGTTTGTGTTTGAATTCTGCTGGGAGTAGAAGCCCGAGTAGTCAATGTACGGCTTGGTGGTGTTTGCTGAGGCTGCAGCAATGTTATTGGCGGAGTTGTTGACATTGTTCATTTCGCCACTGCTTGCACTACCGGAATGATTAGGGGCATTGAACTCGGAGTCAGAGTCGGAGTAGGAATGCTGGTCGTTAAAAGGGTTGACATCATCGTCTAAGGTGGTTGGGGAGCCAGAGGTCAAGTTTCTTCTAGACATTGTGTAGAAATGGAGGGACCAAGCTGACTAAAGGAGAATATTGGTATCAAAGGCTGGACAGATTGAAAACGGAGACTATAACGTTGCGCAGAAGCGATGGTAAAAGAAAAATAATCTTTGTGGAAAAAAACAACAAACAAACAAACAAACAAATAAACCACAAAATAACGAAATGTTTTGATCAATATAAAATACTCGCTGAAAAAAGCGGCGAGCTTGTTTTTGGCAAACGTATCTTTGGATCACAAATGTGCAGTTTGATAATTTTTATTTTTATTTTTTCCGTGGTAGATCGGAGGAGATCAAAGAAAAAATAATAGGTGCACGAAATTAGAGATTTGCTGCGTTGGAACGGACGTCAAATATGTAGCGACAAGCACAAGGTTCTGTGTGACCTGAGGGATGCCCAGGCTGTATAAGCGTGTGGTCGTAGCAGCAGCGGTGGTTGCGTACGCGAGAGGCCCTCTACTTGTCGTAGGACGTCTTAGAGAAGCTGGCGATGGTCTTGTGGTTGGTTTGAGTTAAGCGCCGGAGTAAATCGCGAGACAGAGGCGATGGCGAGGGATTCCAGCAGGCGCTATAGCGAGAGAAACGAGAGACGGGTGATGTCACGCTGCGGACTAGAGCTATAATGGCTAGGTAGACCAGGTAGACTAGATATAGAATAGTGTCTGCAGCTGGGGGCAAATCAACAGAGTCAGCAAGACGAAGAAAAAGGGAACTGGGAAGAAGAAGAGGAAGAAATAAGGAAGAAAAAGAGACTCGACGAGAGAATTCCAGACAAGCACAGTGAACAAGGACGGGCACGGAAAAAATAAAAAAGAAAAAAAGAAAAAAATGGAAAAAGGCTAGAGATGCGCTTATGTAAGCATGCCCCCGGTTTCGAGCCACAAAAGCGAGGGCGCTGCGGTTGTGGCACCGAATCTCACTCTGCCCTCCGCCTTCGCCCTGCGGCTATCTGCGGTCGCCCCTTGCCCACCGGGGTCCGCGGTCGGTTTGTCTGCCAGCTCTGAGAGAGATTCTCACCAGCCGCTCAAGACCGGGCCCACGTCGCGTGCACTCTCCGGACATCCGAGGCCGGGCTCGTCCTCCTTTTTTTCTTCTGCTATTCCTTGTTCGCGCGCTTGTTTCTTGTTGATGCTTACGAAGCCTCCCAGAAGGGCAGAATGTTTCGCGGGACGGGGGGTTTTGTGGACTTGAAAGAGTGCCTACTTAGCTAGTTGCCTTCTTGTTGTCTGGGCAGAGACTTTTTTTTTTAGGACCTCCCTCAAGCGCAGCTTCCGTCTGGGTGAGGAATTCAGCCTCAGCTGTTAAAAACAGCACTGACAGGCCGACCCGGTCGCTCGCTCGTCCGCCCCCGACGGAATGCAGGAGAAGCGGGCGGTGTATTGTTGAAGGGTTTGCCGGACGTGCACGCTGTGCGTCTGGCTGCAGTTTTAGCGGGCCAGGACACGTCCCTCTATAGTTTGCATTCTGTGCCGGCAGGGGAGGCCCTGGCCCAGGCCGGCCACCTTTGTCTGCTTGTCGCGCTGTAAGGAGCAACCGCAGTGGGACGGCCAAGGCAATACCTTGTTTTCTGGAGGATCACAGAATGAGGCAAGACTCACGCAGTTTGCGTTTTTCTTGCAGTTTGCGTTTTTCTCGCAGTTTGTTTGGCCAGGCACGGGTTTCCCTTGGGGCCTTTTGTTTTGCTCGCAGTCTTACCTTGCCGGCGTGTTTGTGTGTGCGTGGTAAGCTTTGTTCTGTCCCGGCACACGGTTGCTATAGGTAAACGGGTCGCTACGCGGAACTATGAGACATTCTGGGAGCCCGATTCAAAGAACTCAGTAACATCCTACCGAAAATACACAAAGAGCTCAAAGGACACGCTAGAGCTCACTTGCTGGCCCGTAAGGCTTGGAAAGAACAGCAGTCCTCGTGTGCCCTTTCCTTCGCTCTCACAACACGGTCTGTGCACCCTGTACTGGCACCGCGGCAACCTTGGCTTATAAACTGAGTTGCAGAATGGCACCAAGCACAGAGGCAGCCAAAGTAACGTGCTTGGAACGGATAAAAGGCCGAACCATTTACACTGTAACACATTGCAAATGCACTGGAATGGGGGCCGTCGCGTGTTGGTGTTGCGGTTGGGCAAACTGAGCCTGGCCGGGGCTCCTGGGCACCAAAGAGAACATCCTGACCTGGTGCGCAGCTAGGGTGCGCAGCTAGCGCTTGTATATTGTGAGCTCCAGTTTCCCGAAACAGGGACACCAAAGAGGACGAGAAAGACACCCACCCAAAGACCGGATACCAACATACACTACAATAACGGGTTCTCCTTTCGTATTTAGCAGGCTGTATCGGGCGACTCCTTTTTCTCCCCTTTCCAAGACCGCATTCCTAATCGTTGCAAAGTTACTTAATTGCTCACTTGATTGTTCTGTGTGTGTCTTTTACAGCGACAAAATCGTGCGTTGGCGCGTCGATGTAGCGAAAGGGCAATTTGCAGTGTATTAGTATTTGGCCTTTTGGCACATCGCGCCTCAGTGACCCGATTGATGTTTCTACGTTATGCTGGAGTTGTGCTTTGCTGTGGCGGCGGCCGTGTGTGCCAAAAGTATTCGTAAGGTGCAGACTGCCGTTTTAGTTTTTAAGCGCTACAGCTCAATTGCTGGAAAGTAGGCTAACGATATCGCTACAACATTGATTGAAGATACTAGCCAGCAAGCAAACCAACTGGTAAAAAGTCATGGAAGGCATATATTATAGCATGATAAAAAGGATTATGAGGACTGTAAGTATAACGAGTATTATAGGCGATAAGCTAAGCAGTATATAATGTGGAAAAAATCGCCAAAAATAAAAATAAAAATAAATGATTAGAAAATGACTGCAGGGATGAAAACTGAACAAATTGAATATAAAAAAATAACGAAGAGCAACACAAAAAAGAAGGAATATGAAACATGAACTAGGAAAGGCGAACTGAAAGAAAAAAACTAGAAGTAAAGGAAAGCAATGATAAAGTAGAAATGTAACGTAGAAAATAAAACCGAAAAAAATAAGAAAAATTGGATGGAGGAAAATAAATGAAGACAAATAGACGCAGAGATCGAGTAAACATAAACTATGGCCAATGTACTACTCTTTCGTTTCATTCCACCTTTTCTCTTCCTCATCAGTGCAAAATCACTTATCACAAGGTCAACAAACAAACGAATAAACAAACAAACAAATAAACCATAAAACAATAATCATCACAGCGGCTCATTGACCTCAATCAATGGGCTCAAACCCTTGGCATTTGAGCCGTTACTGTTGCCATCACTTGCATCCAGAAACAGGGTTTTATTCTTCAACAGTATCTGGTCGCTAAAGTTTCGAAAATCCAACTTTTGCATCGCCTTCTGGCTCTCGTCGTGCCTCAGCATCACTGAAGACGACTGCGCGTACGCGCCAAGCCGATTCAAGTCGAGCGACTTGGACGACGCGTAGCTGTGGTTCCCATAGACAGAGGTGCCGTCGCTGGCGCCACCACTGGCACCCCTTTTGTTGTTGTGGTACTTGTTCAAATTTGAAAGATTAATGTTCGGCTCCATGAGCTCGAAATCTATACGGTCAAAGTCGTCAACGTCGTCATTACTAAGCTCGTCAAGCTCAATGAGATTCTTCATAGTATCGTTATTACTATTGCCCTTAGAATCAGCGTTCCTGTTTGTATCGTGACTGTATCTGCTAGAAACAGCTCCTTCCCCATAAGCGCCTCGTCGCATGTGTCTGTCGACAGCGCTCGAGTGACGAAACAACCCCACGTCCCCGCTGCCATTCGACAGATAGTATCGCGGCAGCGTATCTCCTAGCACTGGCGACGTCGAGCTACTGATTATCTTTGGATGCGGCGAGCCGTGGTGGTCCATGGACGAACGCGGGGTCGGTTTGCTCATGTCAAACCGCAATTTCTGGAACGAGAGCCGAAACTGCGCGAGGTCCTCTTGATCCTTGAGATAGTTGGTCAACTTGGCGAGCTTGTTAATGATGGAGCTGAGCGACGAGCGTACATTGTCCTTTATCGACGACGAGTTGGAGTAGGTGTATGTATTGTCTTGGCATAAGTTGGAGTTTTCGATGGACTCAAGGTTTTCAAGCAAATTCCGTAGCACATAAAAGTTGTTATTATTATTGTTACTATTGTTTTGGTTTGGCTTCGCCATGCGGTAATTGTCTATGCTGTTCTGGCTGTTATCGGTGCTGCTCTCATAGTCTCGTACAAAAGAGTAATCTCCATCATTTTCGGTGCCGTAGCACTTCCACGAGTTCACAAACTCCTCTGACCCGACCTGGACCAAGTACTGGAAAATTACCAAGGTCTTCAGTATCTTAACGAGGTTCTTATAGAGTGACTTCATGTTGTTGGTCTTGATTATCTGGAAGCATTTGATCAAGTTGGTGTTGATGGATGCGACCTTGTTGGAGTTAAATGAAAATATTGCAATCTCGTGCAAGTCGGATAGTGACGGCGAACTCGACGTCGACGAGTTCGTTAATTTGATGAACTTCAAGTCTAGTCGCGACCGGTTGTTCTTCAGCGGCGAGAAGGTGAGCTTGGATAGTAGTCTGGACATGTTTGTGGGGTAGAACTGCTTAGTAGTGTGTAGTGATGCTTCTGATACTTGAACTAATCCTCTTTAAACCACGACGGTCAGGAGAACGGGCGCTTGATTTTGATAGCTTAATAAGAAAATTTTTGAAAAGTCGAGTACAAGAAGTCTAAAATTTTGGCGAGACGGTGCCGATGGAGAGTCTGAATTGAAGATTAGCGACAAAGGAAGAACAGGATAGCGCTGTTAGTGGAAAGATTGCCACCAGGTATTTTTGCAGGCACCAGGTGTAGAAAAACTAGCGCTTCCCATAAAAAATAAAAAACGGAAAAAAAAATAAAGAAAGACCTGAGATGAGATGGGGGAGACTCCATCCCACCGATTTTTCGCAACCCGGGAAAAATGAAATCGAAGATACAGGACCGTAATTTGAACAAAGCTAGCACTACAGAGTAAGTAAATGAGAAGTTGGAAGCCGAAGTACTTTAACAGCAAGAGGTATCTAGAACAACAAACCACCAACTTCTGCCCGTAAAGGTACTGTAACTACTACGCACGCTATGAATAGTAAATTACAATTTGCGCCGGGAATGCAATAAGAGACTTCTATGCTTTAGAAACACGAACTAGTCCACAACACTGTGCCAAAGAACATAACATAATGCAAAAGCTGCATTTTTCTCACACTTGGCTACTTGGCGTTAGCTAGTGTGCTGCCGGATCAGCTTCACCTGGTCCACGCTCCTTTCAAGGCAGAGACACCATTGCAGCGCTTTCCAATGTCCGGCACTTTCCAATGTCCGGCACTGTGATTCTTGTTAGCGCTATCCGCCAAGAGCGAGCGGTACTCGGTGGAATAACAAGTTCGCTTAGTCAGCGGATTAGAGTATATAGTGTAAACAAATTCACTAATAGGCCACCCGATCAGCAAGACAACAGGGAAAGCAGGGTAACGAGCGCTTGTCTCGGATGAGTCAGGTCGGTCAAGAGACGTCGTAACAAGATGCTAGCTGACATGCCACGTAATTGCTGGTGACCGTACTGATACGACAACTAATGAACAGGTTTCAACGTAGTGTTGAGTTGCTGGGTGTTTGCCAGTTTTTGAAATGTAACCTGAGGCTGATGGATTTAGTTCACTGTAAGATCCACCAGGTTGATCTGTTCAAGGCTCACAGTTTGTACAAGGACTTTTCCAAGCTACTAAGTGCTTTATATCAGCATGTGCGCTCAATTTGAGTGCGAAAACATTGAAAATGGCTCCGTGCCATCTCAGCTTCAGCAGCGTAGTATGCACAGTGATTAGCTCGTTTTGAGGGAGTGAGTATCATGAAAAGTGCATGTTTAAAGTTAGATGGGTTGTTGGAGAAAGTAGACTTAGTTTTAGACAAAGGTGCTGTCAAATGCTTTACTAGTTTTTATACCTTTTTAAGAAAGTTTGATAGATCAATGAAGGAGGCTTAGCAGGGGTTGTTACAGGCTCTGCAACAAATTAATATAACGTGCCTTTTTTAGTCGGAATCAGGACTACGTAAAATCTTACAGTTTGAGTTGAAAGTGTTTGTAAAAAAAGAAATTGCATCAAATGAAAACAAAACAAAAAGCTGATCGTTAATCGTTTATCTCAAAGTAACGGAGCGGGAAGGAGAAGAAGATGGCGAAGAAGGAGGAGAAAAATTGTTCCTGTTAGAGTTGTAATTGATATTATTGGATGCTTCTCCTTGATGGTTATTTTTCTCAAAGGATTTGAGCATCTGGGTGGTCAAAGGTGTCAAAGCAGCGCTTTCGTCAATAGAATTATTTCTAAAAGAGGAAGAAGCAGAGGCAGATAAGGATAACCTTCTTGGTTTGGCGCCGTTAAATGAGTTTCTAGACGGCGATTTAGATTGTGGAGAAGAGACAGACTGGTTATTGGTGCCATGCTGGTTGATTGATTCGTTATTGAGCACCATTCTCTCAATAGCGAGGATGTCGGTATCATAGTTAATGGAGTAAATAAGCTTGGTTCTTCTAGTAAACTCTTTGAGCCAGAACTCGTTTCTGAATAGCTCCCAGCTTTCTCTGACATTTGGGCTAAACATTCTAGAGTTGAGACTTAGTTTGATGTTAAAGGTACTGTTTAGCTTGATTTGGTCATAGTTGGAGTTGAGATGCAAAAGCACCAAACGCAACTTTAAGATTTTGAGAACCTTTAGCAAACTTCTAATGTAGCAAAAGTTCTTAGCAATAAGAATTTTGCTGAACGGCATCACGGACTCAATGAACAGTATCAACAACCAAATTACAAGCTTGAAGCACAATTTGCTAACATCGAGAAGTTGATCAATAGACGACTTGGGTAGTTTGATGAGTCGGAGATTCAATTGCCTCAATGACTTGTTTGTAAGGTACAAAAACTTTCTAGGCATCACAATGGTTCTTCTGTATTCACCGCTAATGTGGAACAAAATCAAGGTAATGACTTGGAACACCAAAAAGAATCTCAAAAACAATGCCCATGAGCTGCCGCCGTCACTGTTGGAACCCGTTATAATGTCGTGGCTGTTGGCAATGGCGCTATTAGCCGGCGAGTAGTTTGAGTTGAAGTAAATCTTTAAAAATATCATCAAACTGGACGTGATCATGATAAAATAAAAGGAAAGAAATTTGGCTCTGAGGGACTGTTGCTCTGCATACTGTATCCTGAGATTTTGTTCCAACAAGAGCAAGTTTCTGAATATTTTGAACTGTTTGGAGCTAAACGTGTGCCTGGATTTTCTGTGCCGGCTTTTCAGAGGCGACGGCCTGGAGTCGGAGCGAGTGGGTATGGAAGAGGTGGAAAGAGTATCGTCATTTTTAAGTCTGTTTCTACGCGTACCTGATTTCCTAGACGCCATAGGCGAACTATCTCTGGACCGCTGTTTTTGTCGCTGCTGCTGCTGTTGTTGTTGATGTTGTAGTGGTTTTTGTTGTTGATGTTGTTGGTAGACCTGTTTGGGCGTGGAAGGGGAATTATTCGAGTTGTTCGAGGAGACAGGAGTCAATTCGTTAGGATCTTTGCCCAGCACAGCGCCCGATGAGAAGGACGAGGGCGAGGACGGGTCGTGGCGGTTGCTGTGTATGCTGGTGTCGCTTTTGCTGTTAGCATTACCGTTGATACTGCCGCCGTTAGAATAAACATTGCGCTTTTCCAAGCTTATGGGTGGCTCGAGATTCATGGCCGGTATGCAGTTGAGGCGCGAGAGGTAAAATGTGACGACAGAGGAAAACGTAAAAAAACGGGAAGGGACAGACTGTAACGAGTGTAACGGCGGCTAGGGTTTTATAGGAAATCTGGAGTTTGGCTGATACGGAATGGCAGCTTGAGCGTGACAGGGCCGGCTGACTCCTTTTTTGGAAGAGTGGTGGATGGCGAGGAAAGGAAAACGGGGATAAAATGTGTGGTATGACAGCGGTTCCAGGCTATATGAGTTCCTACAAGGGAAAAATTTTGTGCGTTCTGACTCTTGCCAGCTCAGGGGGCAGTCGCTCTTTTTCTGCCTGGAGTAGGTACCTCTGCCCTCTCCGGCAGGGCTCATCTGACGCACACGTATTAGCACAGCACAGCACCCATTCAAACAGCTACATCAGGTGACCATCTGCTACAGGCACTTGCGTACAACTGTCGTGTGACACCCCAGAAAAATTTTCCCTTGGCTGCTGTGCGCTCTTGTACGCTCTTGTGCGCTCTTTCCTGTTTCTCCGGGGCCATACACCCCATACCGATGCGCATTGACTTCAATCCTGGGATTTAAGCGCCTTTGGGCTTGTTCTCGCGGACCCGGTCGACCCTTCCTTCCTCTTCTTGACCTTTGTCAATAGCACACGCTACCACAACACCATAGTCACCCACTTCCACTCCTCCCGTTTCTCTCTCCAGCTGACCTGTGTTCACCACCATGGCAGTCTTGTGATCTACGTTGCCCTACTCCACGTTTCCACTTTTTCTCATTTGCCTTTGTCTTGTGCTTTTTTGCCTCTTGCCTCGGCAACTGAAACCGGCTTTAATAGGACCATAGCGCTACAAGTGTAGACCGCAAACACATAGATACACTTTGATAAACAGGCCATTTAAAGTTATTGGAGGAAATTTGTTTTATTTTTGTTTTTGTTGTTGTTTTTATACTGCTGTGCTGTGCCAAAATATTACAAATTTACCATGTCGGAACCGGACCCGCCCCCGCCGGCCTCTACTGTTCAACCAAGCAAACATGGCAGCAGCGATGACAGAAACAGTATTCGCGATCCAGGCTACTTCCCTTTTGAGTATAAGTTTGCCTCTTATGATGCAGAAAAAGGTCTCTCCAACACCATCAACCTCATAAATCTATGCTACAAGTACATTTTATCCGAAAATACGGAAGCGTTGGCACTTATTGCCAGAGAAAAAGGGATTCCTCCGTACCTCAGGTACAGAATATGGCCTCTTTTGCTCAAGAAGCACCCCTTTGTGTTGCATCCATACATTAATCCAAACTTTTACGAGGATGACGAGGATTACGAAGATCATATGGTAAACGATAATCACAGCGTTGAACGTAGTACACTCGCAAGTAACGGCACAAACACCAACGCAGAAAAATGCAATGACAGCAAAGAACAGAATTTTAACGACGGTAGTGCTCAAGACCTTGCCAGAGAATCTAGAACAAGAAGATCAAACAGCGCATATGATGATAGGCGTGTTCCAATCAAACAAATCAGAAGCGATTTGAAAAAGTACTTTCGGAAAAACATAAAGTTGTCTTTTAATGGCAGTTCTCACAGTAACGGTAAAGCTAGTGCGAACGGAAATGAAGCTCCAAATCAATACTCGCACAGCGATCCTTGGCATCAGCTATCAAGCATTGAACGCAAAATCTTTAAAACCTTGGAGTATTCCATTGTCAAATTTTTGAGGAAATGGGGTGGCATTTTTAGATACGAACCGGGCTTAGCTTGGCTCGCTCTAGGTTTAGCTGAATGGTATCCACCATTGTTCAACAGCAGGCACTATCCTGAATATAGTGACTGTGCTCGATATGTCTTACTAGGAAAAGACATGTCGTTAGGGAAATTAGAAAAAAAATACAAGGAGAAAGTTATTAGCATTGTTGTTTCGTCTACCGCCGCCACCCCCAAATCAGCCGGCAGTTTCGAAGCCACGGCAGATAATGTATTGCCCACTGTCGCTATTGACAATTTCTCATCCGCTTCGGATGATGCCGATAGCAGCTCCGTTAGCAGTTCTGAAATTGAAAAATTGTATTTCAATGATCCCAACTTGAATGAAACTTGTTGCATAATAGACTTAGCCCAAGAATGCAACTTGTTCTTTGATGATTTTCTTGTGGATAATCCCGAGTTTGAAAGCTACAAAAAGGCTGTGAAAACTTTGGACGACGTCATTTCCTCCAAAAATAAGCTATCATTCCCGGAGATTTACGAAAGATTAGTGTTGGTCGTTTTACATGCTCCAGAAATGACTGAGGAAGAGATGTCTGAGTTTGAAAAATCGATCTCACAATCAATGCAAGAAGCAAAGTCTTCTCAGAATGATGGAAATTCTGGAACTGTTTCGTCGTCCCTGCCGCTGGATTCTGCCGCATCCTCTTCCGCTGCTTCTTTCAAATCAGCTTCCAGTAACGGGGAATCCTCCCCTGAATCAGACCACTCCAGCTCTGCTTCTTCAAGTGGAACCGTTGCAAGTGGATTCCACGATTCTGCTGACAACAAAGTCAAGAAGAGTGTAGCTGAGTCGATATTTTCTTTGCCTGTCAAAGGTGGCTCCATTGATGAAAGAATATCATTTTTTCTTCATTTGTTGAGAAAACAGTTACCTGAATTGTCTTCTTTTTTGAAAGAAGAAGGCGTTTTAACTTCAAACTATAACTTGGTGAGCAACGGTGACGAGTGGCTTATATGGTGGATCAAATGGGGCGGTGCTAAAGCGCTCAATAAAACTGATCGTGGCAGACTATGGGATTTGATGTTGGGCTGGCGTCCGTATCCAGGATTATCGTGCTGTTCCTCGTTGTCCAACAAAATAAGCATCTCTACAGAGAGGCAAGTTGAGGAAGTTGATGATAGGCTTATAAATCAGTCACACGGAGACATTTATTGGAACGCTATTGCGCTGAGCGACAATAAAGAATTTATCAATATTGTTACAAGACTTTTGTTAAGAGAAGCAAAAGTCAAAGGCAACGCTGCAGACTGCCAGGGGACAGAGCATCTGGACATTTCTACTCTTTGCTCATCATTATCAAATTCAAAAGTTATTATAGAAAAAAAGTTTCCATACTGTGTTTTGAATCCGCATATTGAGTTGCTTTTTATCTATTTGGCATTTCTCAAGTCCCAGGAAAATTTGCTTTTTGAACTTGACCAAGCCGAGATCCGCCAAGTTTTGAATAATGGTCTTATGGCCTCTAAGACCTACCACAAATTTGCAAAGAGAAAAACCGCCAAAAACCTAAAGTCACATCACAAATCATACGTCACATATAATAATGAAAATTCTGCTAAAGAATCTAATAGTTTACTTCTGATAAAAAATATAAACACAAACGTTCCACCATTATCTCTTTCATCGCCGGATACTGTTACTCTAAAATCAGAAGTGTCTCCAATGACACTAATATTATCTCCACAACCAAATCAACATCAAGCAAGCAACACGGAACAGTCGCACTTGTCAAAAGCGAGATCTTGTTCTACCTCCTCTGTGAACGGCTCAAATTTGGCGCTGCTTAAACTACCTTCTCCGATGCCATTGACTGCAGGCAATGTCCAAGCTATAGGCAGTTCCTTTTCTGCTCCTGACCAAACTTCTAACAGTCCAGTAAGCAGCTTTAGCGAAACTGCTACTACAACGAACACCAATGCAAATTCTATTAGCCCATTTGTAATTCACAGCACCACTGAAGAGGCAACCTCGGCTAAAAATGCTATTGCTGGTAAAAGTTTGGGCAACGGAAGCGACAGCCAGCTTCAGCACGCCAAGGACAGAACAGCAGCTCTTAAGGATAAGAGGGATAAGGCATTGCCTTTGGTTATAGATAAAAACAATGATGACATCGAAGATATCATTGCTAACAGTGGAACCTTTTGGAAGGATTGGCTTTTGCAGGAGCTCAAACTTGGTATGAAACAAAAATCTGAACTAAAGGTTACTGATGTGAACCGCTAAATAGGGACTGAAAAGATTGAGGTAACATTTTTTTGGCTATCTATACAACTCTTTCGCTTCAGGGTGCTGCTGTTCGCACTTCTTTGATTTAACATCCTTTTTTTCTCATTGTCATCCATGTAGGGACGCTTTAAAGCTTTTTATTGAGTATATGAGAATAGTCAGCATAACTAACTTATAAGCATAAGGCTATAATTATGGCTATCGCATCAAGGAGTGTTTATTAAATACAATAGAAGAAGTATAAGAAAATATAGTCACCGAATAAGAAGCGCGAAGCTAACAAAATAGTAAACACTACTATTCAAAATCAATTGCAAATTTGCCCCACTTGCCGTCGCTTTTAACAAGATAAAAGTCACGGTCAAATGTCTTTTGCCAGTAAACATTCAAAAGGTGCACATTTTTGGAAGCTTCGTCAAACTCGCCCTCAACAATATCTTTGAAAGATTCAGAAAGTTCCACGTCTCTTTCCCATTGCTTGGATTTCTTCAAGTACTTAAAGAACTCGACGGTGTTGTCCTGGAACAAGATCGTCAAAATCTGGCTGAACTTGTCCACTGCAATCTTCTTGATGATTTTGTTAGAGCTAATAGTGGTGGAAATTTGCCCCTTTCGGAGATCCCAGATATCAATTTTGGAGTTATGGCGCTTGAAGGACATCAAGGACGACAAGAGCCAGTACCCATTGTTGGCAAAGACAAGGTTATTCGTGATAAAGTTGTCCTCTGCTGGATCCTTCACTGGATCCTGCACTGGTCCTTGGAACGTAGTGAGCTTATCACCAGTTTTCAAGTCGTAGATTAAGATGAGCCCCGTGGAGGTGCCGATTGCCAATAAGCTTCCATCCATGTGGAGGTCAGCACTGCTGAACTTAAAGTTTGAACCAGTGTCGAATGTCGATTTGAATAAGGTCTTCCTGGTGAAGCAGTTGACTATGGCCCATATGCCGTCGGCGTACACTCTGATCAAGTAGCTGTTCAACGAAGGGTGTGACAACATGGTCACGATAGGAGCCTGTGATTCCTGCGGAGCAATTTCCAACAAATTTGCCTTCTCGAAAGCGGTGTGGCTAGAAGAGTCAGCAATGACGTTCTTGGAGAGATCCGTGTCGATAATGTAGCTGGATCCGTCATCGAGCCCGATCACCGGCTTGAGGCTCGGGTCCAGCGTGTTATTGATATTGACAAAGTTAAAAGCTACCACCTCACACTGCTTTTTACTAACAGTTTTGAGCAACTCGGTGATCTTGAACTTGTTAATGAGCGAGTTCAACGATAAGTTGACCACAAAGATAGAGACTCTATTGCTGAGAAGGAGAATTTTGTTGCTGAAGATAATGGAGGAATGGCTGAGCTGGTTAGTGGCAGGGACCTGCAACTGGCTAATGGCAGTGAACGGGAGCAATGTCTTAAGGTTGAGGGTGTGCTTGGTGGTGTTGAGCAAAGACTTGTTTTCCTTGAGCTGCTTCTGGTGAATAGTGTTGAGGAACTTCTCGGCGTCTACAATTGGCTGGAGCGAACCTTGGAGGCGTTCTTCTTCTAGTTGATTACTACCTTTTATCAGTTCGTCACTTCTTGCTTGCGGAACAGCCTTTGGAGGAGCGACCGATCCTTGTCCTTTCTCGTCGATATCCATTGCTTCAGGATGCTGTTCGGTGTAACCACCCTTGGCACCAGTATGAACATTTGCGGAAACCTTGTCACCGTTATTTACAAACAAAAGTGTCTCTTGCAACTTTCTCACCGCGTCATCCTTCTCCTTGGTCAATCTCGAAATGACTCTGATACTGGCATCATAGTGGTAGACTGAGCTAGCGAGATCTTGCTTCAAATTGTGAATCTTCTTCTTCAACTCAAAGTTCTCCAACACGATAGCGTCCCATTCGTTCTGAAACACGCTTAATAAGGATGGAATGGAGGTTAGACTTGGTGGTTTGACGGTGCCGTTACCATTTGGAGAGACAGCGCCGTTGTTTAATGCACTGAAAACTTTCACCGGGATGAGGTCATCTATGGTGAGAGGTTCATTAGTTATCGGATCCTTGCCGTTTTTGGCCACATAGTTTTCTATTATGCTCTTATCAAAGATCATATTGCTTTTTGGAGATAGCACCGGCTGACTGGTCTGTTCGCCGGAAATGGAGCACTGCATTGTGGAATGGTGATGCTGTTTGGCTTGATAAGGTAACTCTGAAAAATCGATGTTGGAATGTTAAGGCAGATGTAAACGAGTAGCAAAAAGTAATTTTATGCCAAAAGACTTAAGCTAAACAGCAGTATTGTTTTAATAAGTTGAATTTTTGCCTGTGTGCTGTATAGCTTCAGACTAATCTTTTTGTATCGAAAAGAATCTAGTATTTAATCACCTTTGAAATTGACAAATATAATAGGTCAAAATTTGAGACAGCTGACATACAAAACTTAAGTAACTGTGGATCAAAAGACAGTTTCGCGATAGTGGCTAAAAAATAAGGGTAAAAGGATGCACTAGGCTGCTAGCGTGGTACTAAAGGTAAGCGATGGACTGGCAACGTGCTATATAGACACAGGCTTGCACACAGGACCATACTTACACTAAATTCATTATTTTTTGACGCTTTCCCCTTGTGTAGTGCGAGTGAAGATATGTGGGCGCTGACGGTGCTCCTAACGTTACAGGTAGCAAGAGCAACAAACACCGCGCGAAGTCGCACTAACGAGGCTTGCGTGCATAGGACGATGGAGGCAGCGCGATCACTTCTATTAGAGCGACTTGTGTTTATTTGGACTACACTGTTGAACTTAATCTCGCTAGTAGTCAATCATATCGCACCAACAACCACATTCAGCCCACAATGCTTGAGTCTCTTGTTGCAGGATTGCTCAATAGAACGTTAGTATGTATCTGTTTGCCCTCAATGACTAAGCGCCGTGGAACAAGTACCACGGCGGTTCCTGAAGTTGCGATAGTTTAGTTAATTTTTAACATTTGCTTTTTGATTTCTAGGCACGCCTACTAACACGCCTACTTTTTGCAGGGCAATTATGTCGAGAACTTCGACCCAAAGCAGCTTAACATTGGGATATGGTCCGGGGACGTCAAGCTTAAGAATTTGAAGCTCAAGAAGGAGTCCTTGGACAAGTTGGAGTTGCCTATTGACGTCCAGTATGGCTTTTTGGGCCAATTAACCCTTCAGATCCCATGGTCGAACCTCCGTGGCAAGCCCGTGAAAGTCATCATTGAGGACGCCTATCTCCTAGCCACTCCAATGCTTATTGAAGAATACAATGAAGAAAAGATCAAGCAGCGGGAGTTATCTTTAAAGAGACAAAAATTGCAGGATTTGGACCTTGTGGAAGAGAATAAGTCCAAGCTTGCTAGTTTGGAGAATTCCCAAAATACAGACGACACACAGTCGAAAAAGCAGGAAAGTTTCACAGAGAGCTTGTTAACGAAGATTGTCGACAATTTGCAAGTCACCATTAAGAATATTCATTTAAGATATGAAGATTCCTCAGTGTTTACCGACATACCGTACTCTTTGGGTGTCACATTAGATGAACTATCTGCGGTGTCAACGGATGGCTCGTGGGTGCCAAGCTTCGTTTCTTTGACCAACACTTTCGCCAGAAAATTGTTAACTTTGAAGTCTTTCAGTTGTTACTTTAATAGTTACTCGCTCTCGTTGATTGATAAGTGCAAAGAATTTAATGAGGAAGAGTTGATAGCAAAGTTTAAAGAATTGATCGCCAAAGAACAAGAAGAATCAGAGGATAACCTAGAGTCGTCGGCCGTGTTCAAAAACCACCACTTTTTGTTGAAACCTGTGACAGGTAATGGTAAGGTCACAATAAATAAACTTGGAACCACCGAGATCGATCCTCATGTCTTGGCCGAACTATTCTTCAAAGAGTTCTCCGTCAATTTGGACTCTAACCAATATAGGGACATACTTAACACTGCATCCAACTATAGATTTTACACCAAAACTTTTAAATTCAAAAAATTCCGCCCTCCAAAATCCATCAAGCCTGCAGACGATCCAAAACGTTGGTTCAAATATGCTGCAACTGTGGTTCTTAATGAAATACACGAAAAGAATTATAAATGGTCCTGGGACTACTTGAAGCAAAGAAGAGATGAAAGAAAGACATACATCAAGTATTTCAAACAAAAATTGAAAGCTGAACTGAACAAGGTTGTTGTTAATGCCGATGTTCTCCATTATATCCAAGAGTTAGAAGACAAGCTCACATATGAAGACATCAAATTTTATAGATCGCTAGCAAGAACTCAATTCCGCAAAGAAAAAGTTGAGATACTGGCTGCTCAGAAAAATAGTGCAAAGCAAGCCGCCTCTGGTAATACTATGGCTGGTGGTGAAAATGCTGCTAACGCCACGGCATCACATCCAACTAAGCCTGCACAGCAGTCTAAAGGTTGGTTTGGTGGATGGTGGAGTGGCGCCCCATCACTGGACACAGGCGTTAATAATGATGAAGATAATGATAATGACCTGACCGATTTAGTTATGACTGAAGAGCAAAAGAAAGAGTTTTTTGATGCTATTGAATTCGATGAACAGCGAGCACTTACAGAAGCTATTGATATACCTAAAGACAGAGCAAAGCTCAAGTTGTTTGCCAGTTTAGAGAAAGGCTCGTTTAGAATCAAGAATAAATCTACAAACTTGGCAGAAGTAATGTGGGAAGGATGCAATTTCCAATTGTTTGAGAGACCTGATTCGGTGCTCAGCAAATTTACTTTGCAGGAATTCAAGGTAGAAGATAGCGACGATAGCGCTTCATTGTATAAACATATCGTTAGCATTAAACCAATGCAACAGAGCTTTCATAGTGATCATGAATTTCCTAGTAATCATGACGAGCAGACTGATCAAAGTGAAAATGAGAAAGACCCATTCTTCCAAGTCTCTTTTGAGTCGAATCCTCTAGATGAAAGCGCAGACTCTAAATTAATGGCCAAGTTGAAGTCTATGACAATATTTTATCATCCTGCGTTTGTTGAAAAAATTGTCAAGTTTTTTACGCCTCCTAAACAGCACCAAAGCACCATTAGCGCCATTATGAATGCAGCTGAAGCTACAGTGGAAGGCCTTACCACGCAGACAAAACTAGGATTAAGATACGCCCTAGAAGAGCATAAAACTGTCAATACCCAGCTCGACTTGCAGGCACCATTAATCATCTTACCATTGGATCCAAATGATTGGAAGTCGCCTTGTGGTATTATTGATGCTGGCCATATTAGCGTCACAAGTGATTTAATCGATAAAACAAAGGCCAATGAATTGAAATCAAAGCCTCCCACTGAATTTAGTGACGTCGATTGGTCTAAGTTGAATGAGTTGATGTATGACAAACTCATTTTACACTTGCACGATGCCCAGCTTTTGATTGGTCCTACTATAAAGTCAACTATTGAACAATTACATGACGATGATAACAATTCTGTGAATGAATCCGAAAATAGGGATCCTCCCGCATTGATCTTGAAAGATTTCAACACAAACTTTTTGTTGCAAATTTCAATATTGCCACAAGCTTACAATTTGGCTAAGTTCAAAGTTTCTGGTGATGTTCCTCTGATAAAAGCTAAAATGTCCGATTATCAGTACAAGGTGATGATGCAACTTTTCAAAAAGTTGATCCCCGAATTTGACGAAGCAGGCTATGTTGATGAAAACATGGATCAGCAATTGGATGATGCTGATGACTCGTTGCTCGAAGTATTTCAAAACCCTCAAGGTGATAATGAATTTACAGATGCTTTATCCTTTATTGGTGAAAATAGTGCGGAGAACGAGCATAATATAGCCGAAACAGAGGAGCAAGAAGGCGTCGATGAAGCTGACTTACCTCCTATCAAAGATTCTGAAAAACATTCTGTTACTAGTAGAGAAGGGTCTGTCGAAAGACTGGCTTTGAAAAAAGAAAGCTCTTCGTCATCAACAACTTCTGGTTCTACGTCCCCACAAGATAAGCAACACCAATTTGATTTTAGCTTTAAGGTTACTGTGATGAGTCTCACATTGTACAAGTGCGTCGATTCGCCATTTGCGGTCCCAGAACCAATAGTTGATTTATTATGCGAAAATTTTGAAGTCTTCTTTATTAAGACAATCAAAGATGTGAACGTTGACTTACTTTTATCCGATGTGAATTTAATTGACAAGCTTGAAAAAGGCGGTCCAGAAGAGTACAATAAAATTATTTCTTCAAACAACTTCACTCAAACTGACAAGGTTCAATATGAGCAAGATACCAAAAAAGATTTGGTCAAGGTTAGCTACAAAAGAGCTCAAAGAATCGTTGAAGTTGACGGCAACCCAATTGAGTTATATGATCAAGACATCAAGTTGAATATTGCTGCTGTCAAAGCAGTTCTCAACAGAAAGAGCTTGCTTACAATCTACACTTTTATAATGACAACCTTCACTGATCCTAATTCAGAAGAAACTCCGGCAGACGTTCTTCGTCATAATACAGAAGAAAATACAGAAAGTGCTCCGGAAATGATTAATGTTACGATTGGCCTCGAGCGTATAATCTTAGTGTTGCTTGACGACCATGTCAAATTGGCTACGTTACAGCTTAGCAGCGGTCAAGTGGATGTACTTTATCTTCCAGAAAAGTTGAAAGTTCAATTCAAATTGGGCGCTTTAACTTTGCATGATGAAATTAACGAAGGGTCACCAAGAGACTCGATTACCAGAAGGTTAGTTAGTATCGAAGATGATGATTTGGCTGAAGTCTTTTTTGAAACCTTTGATGCCGCCACGAACACCAACCTTTTCGGTTCGAAGGTGAAATTTAAAACCGGTTCCATGAGAGTAAACTTGATTGAGGAACCTTTCAAGAAAATTATGGGATATTTAATGAATTTTTTAGAAATGAAGCAATTATTCGATTCTGCAAGAGATTCTAATTATAACAAGCTCAGCATTGCTCAAATTGAAAATACTGACAACAGAATGTCCTATGATATTTTAATCAAGACACCAATTATTGTGTTCCCAAAACTCAAAGGGTCGGACTTGAACCAATATGATACTTTCACAGCCTACTTAGGTGAGTTTAAAGCCTCAAATAGTTTTACAAAAGTGGAGAAGAACAATGCAATTTTAACCAAGATTATTGCTAGTTTAACCTCTACTCAGCTTACATCAGAGTTTTATTTCGATGGTGCTAAGCAGTTTTTAAACATCATTGATGGCATTGATATGACATTTGATATTGATAGAGGATATTCTGATCCAACAATTGATTTATCAAGACCTTCATCTATAATTGTTGGAAAAATGTCTGATTCTGAGATTAAGCTTACCGAATATCAACTTCAGTATTTGATGCAGTTGGTGCAGACTGTACCTACCGTTATCGATTATGACAAAGAAACTGAAATGTTGGCTCAAATCGAGGAGGATGCAGTCAAAGCATCCATTACAGTTTCCCCAGCAGCTGTCGATGAGACCAAGGAAGATAACAAAGGAACCAAAGATTTGTTTCACAAAGAGGAGCTTTCAGCGACTAATATCGATAAAGACCATCTCAAAATTGATTTCAAGTTTAACGTTGGTAAGCTTGCCTTGTCCATTTACAATGAGACTGAAAAAGTGAAAGACGTTGCAGGTGTTAAAGAAAAAAGATTGTCGAGATTTTCCCTCAATGACATTGGCATCGATTTTCAAGCAAAGGAGGACTCCCATTATGTGTCTAATATCCATACTGGATCTTTCACTGTGGAAGATATAAGACTCAACAAGGACAACTTGTTTACTGAGATTATACCTATAGTGAACAAGGATAACCACCAGTTTACCTGCAAAGTCTATTCAGATGGTGATCCAGATGATAAGCGGCTTACGCTTATGTTGACAGTGGATAGTCCAAAGATGATACTTGCTCTTGACTATTTATTCGCATTAAAGGACTTCATGAATAAAGGCTTTAATATGGATGACCCTCAAGCTCTGGAAAATCAACTTGGAACTATAGAAGAAGATGAAAATGAAGAGGAAGAAGCCAACGATGGGGATGACGTTCAAAAACAATTGACTAACGGTAATTCCAACCATGAAGCAGAGGATGCTTCTTCTAATGCATTGGTGAAACGGGACACTGACATTACCACAAACGACGCGTCCAAGAATAAGATTTCTTATACAATTAATGTAATCGATTTCTCCTTAATACTTTTGTCGGACCCTACTTCTACCAATTCTGAAGCAATCGTTCTCAAACTTGAGCAGCTTCTTTTGTCAAGTCAAGGTACTATAACATTAATGGCAAACAATATTGGTCTGTTCTTGTGTCGCATGAACAATTTTGAAGGGAGCAGATTGCGGATCATGGATGATTTTTCTGCGTCTTTTGCGTACGATGCCAGAAACTCCACACCAACGAAGCTACTAGGCAATGTCCAAATTTCCATTGAGCCTTTGCTTTTGCGTTTGTCGTTGAGCGATATCAGACTAGCACTCGGAATCATAAATAAAGCTTATGAGTTGGCGGGTGGCTCCAAGGATGCTGGAAATGCTGTCAATGGTGATGGCGAAGAGTCCGGCTACACAGTCTTTACCAAAGAGTTCCGCAAAAAGTTATCTAAAAGTTTTTATGCTGCTTCCTTCCATTCCGAATTCTCCGGAAAATCTAAGAAAGCAACTGACCTTGTCAAATCGGAGGTTATCATCAAAGCCGAAGCACTCAATGCCGACTTTGAAGGTTTGAGACTCGTTATCCTTGGTGATGTTCATGAATTGCCCGTTATCGACATGAATATTAAACAATTTACGGTACACGCTGAAAATTGGTCTACTGATCTTGATTTGAACACCCAGATTGAATCATATGTTAACATCTTTAACTATGCAAGATCCTCGTGGGAACCTCTAGTTGAACCTTGGAAAATCGGTTTACATGTGTCTAAGGCAATCTCCAAAGAGGGCGATACATTAAATGTTGATGTGATATCCAGAGATACTGCAGAGGTTACGCTTTCTTCTAGAACCATCACTTTGTTGTCACAGATGTACTCTTTGGTGTCCACAGATGCCAATATTGCACCAAGAGGTGCCAACAGCCCATACACTATTCTCAATCAAACCGGATATGACATAAATGTGTGGATTTATTCAGATGCTAAAAAGTCAGAAAAGTCCAACTTGAAAACAATTAAGCAGAATGAGACTATTCCGTGGCAATTCGAAGACTGGACCGAAATTCGTGAGAAATTGGACGTTGATAGTCAAAAGGGCTCTATTGCGGTCGAGTTGATCAATTCTCCATATCATGCGGTCGAAAATGTTTCCTTGATTGGAGAAGGCGAAGACCTTTTTATCATGAACCCTCCAATTCAAGGTGTACACAATAGACTTGCATGCTCTATCACCTTGACAAAGGAGAATGTTAAGCAAATTGTATTAAAATCTACCATAACCATTCAAAACACTTCTAGTGTTGGTATATTAGTAGGCGTAGGCCTTTCCTCTGATCACGGGGTCAATGAGACGTATCCTATAGGTGCTGGAGAGGCGTTCTCATTGCCAATTGATCGTGTCTACAGGGAGCCAATAGCCGTTAAACCTGATAAACCTTTTGTTGACTTCAATTGGTCAACTAGCAGAATCCATTGGAAAACGCTCTTCAATGGTGCAATATCCTTAAAGTGCCTTTCTAATGACAAAGATAAGAATGATTCCTCATTTTATTTCCAGGTTGACGCTGAAAAACTCTCTGGTAGTAACAGAAGAATTTATCCCCACCTTAATATCAAGATTTCTTCTCCATTACAAGTTGAAAATTTATTGCCATACGATATGAAATACCGTATATATGACAAAACTATCCGCAAATCATGGAGTGGCTTGCTTAAAAAAGGAACATCTTCCAATATCCATTTCATCAACATTTCACACCTTCTTCTTATGAACGTTCAACCTTTAAATTGTGGTTTTAACAGTTCTGAGTTCGCGATAATTAACACTCCTTCTGGTGATGATTTTTCTGCTGACTCCAGATTGGACTTGAGACATGAGGATGGTCAAAAGCTTCATTTAAATATCAAGTATGGCGATAACGATGAGAAAGACGTTGGGTTGAAGGTCTCTATATTGTCTCCTTATGTGATTCTTAACAGAACTGGTCAAAATTTTATTCTTGGAGAAAAATATAATGCTTTGCATTCTATTGCCTCATCCAACTTGGAAGACCCTGATAAGATGAAGTCATCTCAGCCAAAGATGTTTTCCTTTGAAAATGATGGAGACAGAAGAAACCGTGCCTTTCTAAGTGTTGCCGACTCCCATTGGAGTAGAGAAATCAGTTTGGACGCAATTGGCCAATTTTTTGATCTTTCTATGCCTGTCAATGATAAACGGTCCGAAATCAATGTTGGTGTTGATATCAAGGAAGGCGAAGGCAAGTACTTGAATACCAAAGTTGTGACAATTTCTCCTAGATTTATCATCACGAACAATCTTAGTGATGAACTCAATATTAATGAAATTGGATCAGCACAAATTTTGGGTATAAAGTCAGGTGAGTCTATTCCTTTGAATCAAACTTGTTCTGGAGAGGACAAAGAGCTTAGAATCCGCTTCTTGGGCTCGAGCTCAAAGTGGTCATCGCCGTTCAGCATAAAGGATATTGGCGAAATTCATTTGAAGATATTGAAGCAAAATGCTGGCCATATTTTGTTGAAAGTTGTTGTTTTATTGGAAAACGCAACGTTATTTATTCGCTTGGAAGACGCCGGTAACCACTGGCCATACTCAATTAGAAACTTTAGTAATACGGAGTTTGTGTTCTACCAGAGCAACCCGTATATTGACGAGAATGGTGCTCCTGTCAAGAGGGAAGGTCACTTCAAACCAATCTTTTATAAGATCCCGCCAAAGAGTGTCATGCCATATGCTTGGGATTATCCAGCGGGCATTGTCAAGGAACTTGTTTTACGCTCTCACGGTAAAGACAGAAGTATACAACTTGCAGAAATTGGTAATCTTGGTGTAATGCACCTTCCACAATTCAAAAACTTGCCAAGCACTGCTGTGGATATTAACATTGTTGCTGATGGGCCAACGCAAGCATTAGTTATAAGCGACTCAGATCCTGTCAATCTTTACAAACATGATTCCAAATCCAGCTCAAGTACAGCACTTGAATCAAGAAGCAAAATTGAAGCCAACGAGGAAGAGCATTACTCCATGCGTGTAGCAGTAAACTTCAAGGGTCTCGGCGTTTCTTTAATCAATGCTAAATTGCAAGAATTGTGTTACATCACATTCAGAGGTTTTGAAGTCAAGTACAATGAATCAGAACTTTACCAAACCTTGATTTGGAATTTAAAATGGTTACAAGTTGACAACCAGTTATTTGGAGGGGCTTTTCCAATTGTTATTTATCCATCTGTGGTGCCACAATCAAGTCAAGACGTCGACATTCATCCTACGTTCCACGCATCTGTCAGTAGAGTCAAAGATGACAGTCACGGTGTGCTTTATATCAAGTACGCTACCTTGTTACTCCAGGAAATCACTGTGGATATTGACGAAGATTTCTTGTTTGCGGTGTTAGAGTTCTCCAAGCTTCCTTTGGGCAGACAAGAAGAGCAAAAAGAAGATGTGTTGTGTGAAGAGGTAATCGAGTTGCCAAAGCCATCCCATATGACTATTGGTCAAGATATTTACTTTGAGGCCCTTCATTTACAACCTACTCAGATCAATTTGGCCTTTGTCCGTACTGAGAGGGTTAATGCTGCCAGTAATAAGACGGACCCTCAAAATGCTTTGACGTTCTTCCTAAATGTTTTAACAATGGCCATAGGAAATGTGAATGATGCTCCAATTAAGCTTAACGCGTTGTTTATTGAGAACATCAGAGTTCCTATTCCTATATTGGCTCATTCCATCCAAACACACTATAGTCAGGATTTCTTCTTCCAGCTTCATAAAGTTCTAGGATCTGCTGATTTTTTAGGTAATCCCGTTGGTTTATTCAACAACATCAGTTCTGGTGTCATGGATATCTTCTACGAGCCTTATCAAGGGTTGATCATGAACGATAGACCACAAGAATTGGGCATCAGTATCGCCAAGGGTGGTATTAGCTTTTTGAAGAAATCAATCTTTGGATTTTCGGATAGTTTTGCGAAGATCACAGGTTCCGTTGCTAAGGGCTTGTCCATGGCCACATTGGATCGTACCTACCAGGAGAGACGTCGTTACAACATGAGAAGAAACAAACCTAAGCACGCATTGGTTGGCTTCAAATCTGGTGCTACCTCGCTTATTGATTCTTTGTCTAGTGGCGTTAGTGGCATTGCATTGGCACCTATTGAAGGTGCTTCTACTGAGGGCACTTCTGGCTTTTTCAAGGGTATTGGTAAAGGTATTGTCGGCTTACCTACAAAGGCGGCTATTGGTGTATTCGACTTGGCTTCGAATGTCAGTGAAGGTATCAGAAACACCACCACTGTTTTTGACAATAACGCAATTGATAAAGTGAGATTGCCAAGGGCAATCAACCATGATGGTATTATTAGAAGCTATTCCGCGGAAGAAGCACAGGGCCAATACTGGCTTAACACTGTGAACGGAGGCGAGTACTCCAGGAGCGAAAAATACTTGGCCCATATGGTGCTTCCAGGGGGTGAGTTGGTGTTTATGATTACGTTCAATAGTATTATGTTGATTTCGATTACCAAGTTAGAAGTCCGCTGGAAGATCAGTTTTGAGGAGATTGAGTCTATTGTTTTAGAAAAGACGGGGGTGAAAATTGGTTTGGTCGACAACAGGCCAGGACCGTTCATTCCAATCCCTGATGTGCAATCCAAAAAGTTTTTGTACAATAGAATAGCAGTAGCGGTGAACCAATTTAACAGACACCGCCAATCTATTTTATGATGGTGAGAGGCCCATCAACTTGCTATATTTTTCTTTTGTTGCTTTTGATGTCATTATATATATATTTGATTTAGTAGAGTGTTTTAACTTCGTTTAGCCGCTCATATTGGTTTTATGGTTTTATTTCTTGTTTTTGAATAAACAATGTTGTTTTGTTATGAGATGTGTACTGAAGGTAGCTAACAGAGTAGGAAATATTGACATGTTTATTTATGCGTGTGTATGCATGGATCATTATAGTCTTGAAGAAAATATTAAATGTAAGCGTTAGAGAAGATAGGAAATCTATTCCGTGAAGAGCATTGGAATGGAGCTTAATGCAAGAGAAAAAGAGGATTAGTCAACAGCTTTCCTTGCTCAAACATTCTTGAATATTATTAGTGAGCCAATAAACATCTTTTGAACATAAGCTTCCCACCGTGGTGAGTTGATTCGACAAAACTTTTGTTACGAAATGTACGCTCTCAAACACCAGGTGCTCAAAACCTCAGGAACTTTCACCGCCACGAAGGGCATCATTCATCGTTACTACTCGGCATCGACAATAGCTAGAGAACATCTTCAGAGTAGCAATATTCCAGAGATCGCCAATGGGTCAAAACAGAAAAACAACAAGGACCGCTTACTCAACATCGCGTTTTTCGGGTCTGACGAGTTCTCGATCCAGAGTTTCACCAAGTTGATGCAGTTGAAGAACCATTCTGGGTCGTCGCAGTACATTGCCAACATTGATCTCATTGCCCGGCATCCGAAGCCTGCGGGGCGGGGCATGACGATGGTGAGCGATGTTCCCATCGTCAAGGTCGCGGAGAAGCACGGAGCGCGCGTGCTCAGAGCCGAGACCAAAAGTGAGATTAATGCGCTCATTGAGAACGGAAAGAAGTACGATCTTGCGGTGGCAGTGTCTTACGGCAAGCTTATACCGGGTGAGTTCATCCAGAGTCTCAGGTACGGCGGGTTGAACGTGCATCCGTCGTTGTTGCCGCGGTACAGCGGGGCGTCGCCATTGCAGTTTGCGATGTTGAACAACGATGCCAGCACCGGGGTGACGGTGCAGACGTTGCACCCGACCAAGTTTGATCATGGAAGGATATTACTCCAGAGCGATGAGGTGCCCATTGGAGAGACAGAGACGTTGAGCGGGCTCAGGGACAGGTTGGCTGTGATTGGGAGCGACTTGCTAGCAAAGGTGATATCAGACGGGTTGTATGAGACTGCGGAAGGGAAGTGTGATGTGAAGAGTAAGTATGAGTACTCATATGCTGGAAAAATTACATCAGACATGAAGAAAGTAGACTGGGAGAAACATAGCGCTCAGCAGCTAGTGAGAAGGCTCAATGTGCTAGGCTCATTGTACAGCTACAAAGAGATCAACATCAAGAAGAAAAAGAAACAACAGCAGGGGCTCAGGCGGGTGATATTTTACGACGTCACTGTTGAAGATGAGACTAGTGTTGAGGACACTGCAGGTTTGGAGCGCAATGGGCTGTTTAAGCTGAGCAGTGACGGAAGCAGGGTGGTGATCAGAGTGGTGGACGGATACATATCCTGCTCGAGATTGAAGTTTGAGTGTTTTGGGGAAGAAAGTGCCGCGGATTTCATGAAAAGGCTATTCAAGAGGGCAGGAGACATGGATCTTATTTTCAAAAGTCTGTTGTAAAACAAAGCTCAGGAAAGGGTTCAGAACAGGACAGTAGCAGATGACTATAAATAGAAGTAGTTGTCTAATTGACATGCTGCATTTGCGTAATCCCTGAAAATGTCTCGCAGTGTCCATGGTTGTGGTTCTGGAGAATTTACTGGGGTCTTATTGTGCTGCAGCATCCACTAAAATCCCATGCCCATTTAGGCACATCTGTAGCACAATTGTTCGTGGAGACAGCCAGTAGTGAGCTATGTTAGCGTGCTTAAACCTATATTGTACCATTACCATGGGTCGCTGTAGGGGCCAAACCGCCCGTGCTGCGGTACTTTCAACATGCCTGAACGGCTTATAAGCAGCGTGCCCTGGTCTTTGACCTATTCCTCATTTCATTTCTTGCCATCATCAACAATAATATCTTCAATTGTCCCGTAATCAAAGAAACATACCACCAAAATGCTCGCCAGACTCGCCATCCCAGCCATTGCTTCCTCCATTTCCTCCGCGTTCGTGCTAAATGCCACTGCCCCAGTTGTCACAAGCACCACCTACTACAATTTCCATAACACCACCATTGTCACCGCCGCCTCCTGCCGTGGGGGCCGCTGTTCTGAGGGCCTTGTAACTACCGGCGTCACCGTCGTCACCGCCACCCAAGGCGCTGTCAGCAGCCAGCCAGTCGTGTCCTTTGTTTCTACTATTTCTTCTGTCTCCCCTGCGCTTAGCAACTCCACAACTCCCACTCCAGCTGTATCTGTCTCCCTTGTCTCCTCATCCCCACCTATTGGCCACCATTCCAGTGCTGGTGCCAACAAGGTCGTGGGCGCGGGTGCTGCTGGCGCCGCTTTGGCAGCTGGCCTCATGTTGCTTTAAGCATGCTGTTGTTTTATATTTTTCACTTTTACCCTTATGCCTCATTCACTTCTCTTTACCCTGCTTATACTAAAGTTCGACCTATCCTTCAATTTTGCCCCTTTTTGTGTTAGTATTCCTGTGTTCCTTTGCTCGCCACGATATTTCCAGACTATGATAAAAACATTTCCTCTGTTGAACGCTTCTTGTAAGACCCGCCGCTCTGGTGCATAGCGCCACTCCCAAGAAAACAGAAAAATTGAAACAAACAAAGAACAAAGAGCAAAGAACAGAAAAATGCCAGAACCGAAAGATAGCTCCTGGATACCACCCGCAACAGACTGCTATTAATTCACATCATGTTCAGCAGCGAAGAGTATTCGCTGCAGCTTTCCTCTGAGAGCTACAAGCTCGTCAATATTCCGCCAGAGTACTTTGTCAATAACGATGACATTAAGTCGATTGTGCCGGCGCTTAGACAGATTGCAGACTTCTCGTCCCTCTCAAAACCCAACATCCAGACTGATTTTGCCCAGCTAGATGGCAACGTGCTGCGGTACACACCGGGTGCCATTCCGGTGCTTTTGGACAGAAAGGCAGAGTCGCTTATCGAGCAGCTCACGGAAGAAAGAAATAAGTTCAAGAGGCAGAAGGTCATTGACCGCAAGCAGCTGAAATTCAATGGTTCTAATGGCGGTAAAATTGGGGAGAATGATGAGGATGATGACGTCTTGAAACATATTCAAGACGCTAAAGGTGGTCATGTTGAAGAGAGTCGCTTCCTCGACTTGCAGAGGTTTTCCAGCCATCTTAGAAGCAACCTGAACGAACAGATACTCTCCTTATCCATATTAAATTTTCCAAACTACACAAAGAGTACCATTGACAAGTTTTTTAATTTTGTAATACAGGAAAACTTGGTATCGGAGTTTAAAAAACAGGATGTGTTTGCCTCAAAAAAAAACTGGGAAATCACATACCAGTGGTCTACCTCCAACTATGACAATTCAGAAAACAAGGTGCTTTATGTCAAATTCGAAATAAAGCCGCCTTCCCCTAGCTCAAGCGCCAAAACCAAGTCAATTATCAATGAAGGTTTTATCAACTTAAATATCGATCAAGAGTTCAAATTCGCTTTTGTCAAGCATGTCTTTTACAAATTCATAAAGGTAATAGACAATTTAAAATTACTGCATTCGTTCAAAGACGAGTACAACAGAAACCGAATGAGCGATACTGTATTAGCTGTGAAATACGAGCAGAACACCGAAAAGTTGTTGAAACTTGTGAACAGCAAAGTTACTATTGAAGAATTACAGCAGAAGCATGTCCAGAATACAGAGAACAAAGATACCAAACTGGGAGAAAAAAGTTCTAAACAGGGGAGCCGAGAAATTTCTATAGAAGATGACGACGAAATGATTTCCAAAAAAGGTGAGACTGATAATGCAGATAAAAGTAGTCGAACTGAAAATGATGAAAAGGGCGACGTTGAAATGACTGTTGAGGAAGAGTTTGCTGACTTGAAATCTTTAAAAGTTGCTAGTACAGAACTAGCTAGCGGTTTAATCACAACTGATCAAAAGGATAAGGAAAAGGGCAATGGCGACGACTCCGCAGAAAATTACAAGGTTAATTTGAAAGAACTTTCAGACTTGCCGAAAAAAATGGTGCCACAAATTGTAGAAGACATCAAAGACTTTAGATTGAGTATAATAAGGCTCGAGAAGAAGAAACAAGCTAAAAAGGTTGTGGAGGAAAAAAGAAGAGCCAAACAACAAATCAAGAAAATGTATATGTCCATCAAAGAATCTAAAAAAAAGAAAGGCACCAAGCCTGGTGGACACGAAGAGATGGATGTTGACGATGAAGATTATGAGGATGAAGACGATGAGGATGAGGATGTCGAGGAAGATATAAGCGATCAGGAATATGAAAACATAAGAGAAGATGAGCAACAAGAGAAAATTGAAAGAGAGTACCTTAGGCAGGAATCACAAATAAAATACATTGAGCAGCATGCAAAACAGAAGCTACTTAAGCGTCTCAACGAATTACAAGAGTACCAGTCCAAGTTGAAAACTGAGCAGCAGAGCTATCTTGATGACTATGAGTCACTATTCGGTGAAGGCAGTGAGATATCGAGTGACTCAAAAACCTTTGACCCATCGAAACTCAACCATGTACATCTTTTCAAATTGATCAACTTGTACAACTCTAACAGAGTCTCATACTTGCAGATGCGCAACGCCGAGAAAATTCAAGAAGAAAAACTTGACGAAGAGAACAGAAAAGCCGAACTCCAATATAAGGCCGCCGAGCAGCAAAGTGTGGCCTTTTTATCCTCGCTTCTTGGGCCTGGCGCCACTTCTTCTTCCAACGCAAATGATGCTACTGGTGTCACTAGGGATGAAATAAAGCAGCCATTCAAGTTGACCATGAAGCCTGCTAGTGGCGCTGTCTCCAAGAGCAAAAAAGTAGTATCAGGAAACTTGTACTCCTTGGATGACGAGACATTGGCAGCTGTTGTTGACAACTGTGTCCCCTTTATCAATAGGTTAATTGAAGAGTACTTGGGCATGTTGGAAGAAGACCTCTCGAATTACATTGCCACCTCATTAAAGACAAGAAAACCGAAGGACGATATTACCCAAGAATTGAAAGAAACGTTCGATGAAGATGCCGAAGAAATCACTCAAAAGTTATGGACCAAATTGGATGAAGAAATAGCCAATATTTAGAATCAAGTTTCCGGCGTTATTTTCCGCTGTACAATATAAGTATATACAATGCATCACATGCACATTTTTTGAAAAGGAATCGTTTATTGAAGCTGTCTATATAAGATACACACTACCTAAACCTGCTGCAAATTATTCACAGTAACAATTTCTATAAAGCTCTCCTTATAATTATTAACAGAAAAGAACATTGTTTCCACGCAATGAAAGTGGCATTACCTCAGAAGTTATCTCTTCTATCTACTGTTTTGATGTCGGATTCAGGCACAGTTTCGGGTTACGTTCTCTTCTAAATAATCTTGTCCTAGATATCCTGAGTATCCTTGACAACCCACTTACCATTGTCTGTTCTCCAAGATACATTCCCTGATTCTTGTCAACTGATTCTCTCTGCTCATATTTTTTTTGCCTTTACTTTCGTTTGATAAATATTGGTCGATACTTTTGGTCGTTCTTTTTTCATTCTTCTACTTCTTTCGAATCAACATTTCAGATTCTGTCTTTTCTTACTTGAAACTCATTCGAGATCTTTTTTTGATTATCTATCCCCAAAAGCTGTAATCATGTTCCGAGTAAAGCCATTGTTTCTTCTCTTTTGCTCTTTGCCCCTTGTACAAAATCTCCAAAAATTTAATATACATTGATTATTCCAGGTTCCACAAAGTTTAAAAAACCACTTTATCGTTAAAAAAATCTCCTGATACTGAAAACACATAATCCTTCATATTTTTCTTTTTTCATAAAAAAATCACAATTATAGAATACAAAATAACCTAGTACTAAAAAACTGAACAGTTTGAATGCCTGATATTTTCACTAATTCGGACCAAAAATTTATAACCGTTTCCCTTTCTATACCATATCATCTGGGGATGAACGAATCTGAACACAGGAGAAACCGCACTTGATAAAGTAAAAAACAAATATAATATACTGCGTTTTGAAATAGCAAATGTTTAATAAAGCCTTCAATAAACTTACCAGTTTTGTTCTTCACGTCTTGGAGATTGGCCACGGTCACCACTTGACTCACGGTCGTCACGAGAAGATCTGTAACCTCCGTCGTAACCACCCCTGCCTCCGTCATAACCGCCCCTGCCGCCTCTGTAGCCGCCCCTTCCACCAAAGTCGCCTCTGCCACCTCTGTAGCCACCTCTACCGCCGAAATCACCTCTACCACCTCTGTAACCACCGCGGAATCCACCTCTGAATCCATCATCATAACCTCCTCTAAAGCCACCTCTACCGCCTCTGTAGCCACCTCTACCGCCTCTGTAGTCGTCTCTGTAACCACCTCTTCCACCTCTGAAGCCGCCTCTAAAATCGTCTCTAAAACCACCTCTGAAGCCACCTCTGAAGCCACCTCTTCTGGATGGAACAAATGGAGTGGTATCTTCTTCAGCTTCAATGATGGTACCATTGAGATCGTGACCATTAAGTCTTTCAATGGCCTTATCCAAGTCAGCCTTAGAGTTGACTTCAATAACACTAAAACATTATTAGTAAATCGCTCATTTTGCTCAAAAAACAAAATTAAAAAAAAGTTAAGTCAAACTTACCCTTCATTGGTTTCATAGGAGGTGTTAGTAAAGTTGGCGGTGACTTCCGCAACATCTCTACTCAAGTCTTTCAATTGTTGCCATTGGGTATCTTCTGGCAAGTTCTTAAGCTTGATTCTGTAAGTACCTCTTGGGACACGTTCTGTACGGCCATCTTCGGTAGTTTCTCTGTTGAACTCAACACCAATTTGGAATTCTTTCAAAGTGGTGCCATTAAGTTGGTCAACGGCCTTTTGGGCGTCTTCTTGGTTTTGGTATTCGACAAAAGCAACACCGCCCATCACTCTAACATCTGCCAAAGGACCAATTGGACCAAAAAGTTCCTCAAGATCTTCTTTGGTAGTGTCAAAGTTCAAGTGTTTGATGAATAAACGAGCAGCAGACATTGTTATTATCTATTTGTGGATTGTGACTAGAAAGCTATGAAGTAAAAGTTCTATATTGCCTTGTTTTGATAGCAACGTTAGATGCTGCAATTTTTTTTATAGACTTTTGCCGCCAACATTGAAAATTTTCAGAAGAATAACCAGGTTGTGCAGCCCTGGGCAACGATGTCTGCTATGTTTACATTTCTGTCAAAATATAAACAAATATCATATGATGATATATTGTGGGCCAAGATGAGCTCTAATTGAAGTTTAAAAAAGCTTAAGGGTTACAAATCTCTGGTAAATCATCCTCAAATTGTCTCTTTATAATGCTGGCAAAACGGTCATTAAGCCCCATGAAAAGCAGTAGCAGCACGCCAGTGCTGGCAAAAAGATCAAAGACTGATGAGACCGAAAGCCATGGATCCAACATCAAAGTTTGTGTGAGACTCCGGCCATTCTCGGAAAGAGAGCTACAAAATAAGCAAGAAAACCTTGTGCTGATGGACCTGGATGGCCAAGTGACGCATCTCAAACCACCAACCATAATGGACCCAAGCCTGAGCCTTTTGGGGATTTCAAAAAGAAAAAGCATGGCTGTTCAAGCGGGTTTGTACCAATCAAGATCATTTAAATTTGACCGCTCATTATGGTCTTTTGACTCGAAGAACAATTACTACGTGGACCAGCAAGGTACCTATGACAAGATTGGTAAAGAATACCTTCTGCATACTTTGGACGGTTACAACACATGCATTTTTTCGTATGGGCAGACGGGTTCTGGTAAATCGTATACCATGATGGGAACTGAAGAAGAGCCTGGGTTGATTCCACAAATTTGCAAAGATTTGTTCACCAGGTCAGAGAAACTACTTAATGAAAAACAAATCTCAGTCACTGTGAAAATTTCATACTTTGAAATTTATAATGAATATGTCTATGACTTGTTGAATATACCTGACCTGCAACCTAGCCAGCAGCAACGGCAGCAACAAGATAGGCGCTTGACAATGAGCAGGCAGTCTTCCAGGTTTGACTCCAATGTGAGGGCCGGCACTTCAAAAACAGGGCTACAAAAGCTCAAAGTGCGTGAATCTCCAGAATTTGGACCCTACGTAGAAAATTTGTCTGAGTTTCCCGTTAAAAACTACGAAGAGGTCTCCAGATTTTTTTCCATAGGAAATGCGAACAGAAAAACCGCCTCTACCAAAATGAACATTTCATCATCACGATCTCATGCAATTTTCACGATCTCTGTGAAGCAAATTGAATACTCTGATATTTTAGCGGACAAAATACTAAATGTGAAAAAATCAACTCTCCGACTTATTGATTTAGCAGGATCAGAAAGAGCAAATTCTACAGGGGCCGCTGGTCAAAGATTGAAAGAAGGAAATAATATCAACAAGTCTTTAGTGTGTCTTGGTAGAGTCATAAATGCCTTAGCCAGAGCAAATACGATAACATCGCCACCAGGTTCTTCCACAGGGCCATTGACGATTCCTCTGCCGTCTCCATCGAGATTATCTTCCAGATCTTCGCTAATTACAGTTAGCAAAACAGAAAAGCTAGTCATACCTTATAGAGATTCTACTCTAACTTGGATTCTCAAGGAGTCTTTGGGAGGCAACTCAAGAACGGCAATGATTGCGTGCATATCACCTTGTGATTATGAAGAGACATTGTCAACGCTTAGGTATGCTAATAATGCCAAAAAAATCAAGACAGAAGCAAAGATCAATCAGGATGAAGACTCAAAAATAAGCAGTGACTTATCGAACCAGGTTAAAGTGATGCAGAATAAAATAAAAGAACTTGAGGCGGAACTAGCGAAGAAAACAGAAAGTCAGAAAGCAGAAAAGGAGAAGGAGATTATTCAAGCCACACAAAACAAAATCAGTAATAACTACAAAAAGTATCTCAAGTTTTATGAAGAAAAGCTCATTGATCAAGAGAGTAAAAATAGAATATTTATCAATGAGATAAATAAATTGAGGGCAGAGAACCTCGAGCTCAACAACAGCATAAATTCCATAATTGGCCCAATATTGAACGAAAACTATATTGTCGACGGCGATGAGAGCCTCTCCAATGAGCTTGAAGAAATTAACAATATTATTCATATAAGGAATAAAAAGCTACAGGTCAATTTAAAAAGAAGTAATAAAGTTAATTTTGCCACATTAGCGCCTGTAAAGTCACCCAAAAAGGCGTCTTCAGCTATACCGTCTCCTATAAAGCAGCCCCTTTCTCCAATAAAGCAAAGACTTGCAGAAATAGAAGGAAACAAAGAAAATAGTAACGTCACATTGTCGGCTACAAAACCGTTGCGCCCGACGGCGTCTAACGACAGCAAACCTGCATTACTGCCGATGCTGAGCAAAACTAAAATAAAAAAATTGAATGAGATAGTAAATGAATTTGATCAATTGAAAAGCGACTGCAAGGCTGCAGAAGTGCAAATGAAAAATGAACTAAAAAAATTCCGACCACTTAAAAAAATCGTTTCCTTTTCGGACAGCGAAGACGATGCTTGAAACATTAAGTTGTTTTTGTGTATAGTTATAATTTCAATATATTATATCTAAAAAAGATGGACGCATTACCAAAAGCAGCTCAGTTTTGTAACTTGCAGCATTTCTAGTAATAAAAAAGTCACTAAGTTAAGTTTCAGGTTACTAAATTTGCCCTTTCAAGGCACTTTGCGCTGAGTCAAAGCGGGTAAATTTCTGACACATACAATAATTCTAATTCGCAAATTGCATTTCTAGGCTCATCATGTAAAGGACCCAGTGTAATATTGTACTTCAATGAGCCTCAATGGCTCTTCCAATCAACTTCTTGCTAAAGGGGGTCGAACAATTAGCACCAAAATGAGTCACTTTCGTGACAGAAGCTGTAGTTTCATTATTGTAAGGGAAATTAATAACTGTCAACTCTATTGCCTTTTCCTGTTACACACACTAACCTAAATAGATAATGAGCATTTAATCACAAGCCTCAACAAGTGACAAAATTGCACGGAGTCTCAAATTTCAAAAAATAAAAAAATAAAACAATAGAAAACCTGTTTGGGACCGGGAAATAGAAGGATTTCTGTCACTGTACGGTCCTTCGTGGTCGAAGAGTACATCGTGCGGAACTGCATTAAGGAGCTGGCATGCATAAGTATTGAGTTTTGCAGAGTTCGGCGAACTGACATATAGACCCCGTTTCCCTTCAGTGTCGTAAGTAAAAACATGCAGTTAGAAACATTTTTCCCCTTTTGAGAAGAAGTGTGTTCAAAATGGCACTTCAATTATTTTTCCACAGCTTGCGCAAGGTCTACTCCCATAGAAAAAGCTGAAGGTACTTACTAATTATAATTTTAGCTGTCAGTTTGGTATAGAAAACTCTACATATTTTTTGAAACTGCGTGTAAATATTTTTGAGTAAATGGCTTATTTATAAAAATCTTATAATTAGAAAGAATACATGCTTTAGTTCATAATTTCAAGTGTGTTCAAGTTTTTCTAATTAAATTCCATTTCAAAAAGGGGGAACTGTGATACATTTGAAATGCCATTATTGATATAGTCAAAGTATTCTAAATAGCAGATAGTTTATCTGTTAACAAATTTTTTCTTGATGCAATAAACTTTCAAAAAAGAACAAACCATTTAATTTTGCGACTGAGAAAAGCATCTTCCTGGTCTGAAATAGTGTAACATGTCAAACTTTAAGAAGCTTTTGTAGTTTTTGCTATTATGCATCTCCGTACCTGTTTTCTAGCTTTCTCTCTAAAGTAAAAAGCTCTTATGGTAAAATTGGAAAAGATCAAGGAAAGTAGCATCGTAAAAAGATTCTTCTGACTTATTTTAAAAATAGGATTGATTTTAGCTCCGTGAAAGACATGTTTTTTAATAGAAACACATTTACTAAGGATTTTTGGTCTTATTGTCACACAGAAGCAGCACGAAAATTTCCTTTATTTGGAAAGTACAAGTGGAATTTTGGTAGATTTTTCCAGCATGTGAGCACTTTTTCTTTTCCAAAAATGTTTTGCCAAAGCCGTGCTCCCTATATTTTTTGCAAAAAGCTCTTGAGGCCCCTTTTGGCAGCATTCAATTTCACCTTCAAAAAGGTGTTGTTAGAACAGACAAAATTTTCAAACATGTGGCTCATGAAATGCCCACGCGCTTGCAGTATATCAATCTTCTCTTGAGAACCAAAAAATTAACTTTTCAAGGTCCCAATTCTATGCCACTTTTTTTAATAAAATTTTTGTTGTGGTTTTTGACTAGCTTTTCCAAAGATTCAAAACAATCCTGTAGCTACATTTCTGGGAAATTTATTCCATTACACTTGGAAACGCCTAAGATCAACATGCCTTCTTCAAAATCAAAATCCATTATTTAAGAGAACAACAGCCCGCGAGAAATTTGAAATGTGCGTTGCTTTTTCATTAAATTTATATTATTATTATTAATATAATCACTTCTCTGATCCTGGAACAATATTCCAACATCCCTTAGCTCTTTTAAATTGTAAAGCTTTTTGAAAGGCAAGCTAAATTCGTTGTTTTCGCTTTGTGCTCTGCTATGGTCGGTGCTAACCCAACTGCTAATCCAGACCTCAGCAAATTGTTTGGCAAAGGTAAATCCTCTAAAGACCCAACCACAGTCGCCACCACTGTTTCCTCTAAAATTATCTCAACTGCCAGTATCACTTTTGCCATCAAGCCAAAAGAGTACAAGTCTGAACCTTATGAGGACAAAAAAGAGGACAAGAGTGATTCCAATGGTGACCGCAAAAAAGACGGCAGAAAAACCCACTAAACTATCTTTTGTCCTTGAACTACGTCTGTTAATTCTTTTCTCTTAAGGTGGTATTTTTTGTTCACAAAGAGTTTTATTTTTTAATTTATTCTTCCGCGCAATCTTTATTTACTCTGAAGCAGCAATTTAATATTTTTATTCTATTTGTATAACTTTAAAAACCTTTCTTTTTTCATTTGTCGAAAACTTTTAGAGGCTTCTTGTGCCCAGAGTAAGTTATCTCCAGTATCTTGTAAGCCACTTAGGAGCATAACTTATTATTTCTCCAAAAACTTGTCAGCCTTTGCAAAATGTATTTCGAGTATGAAATTACCTCCAGTCATAGTTTTGAATGTATGTGACTCGTTGCATGCATGTTGAAAAACGAAACATCCTGACACTAGGTATATCACAAATACGCGACACTCACGCATAAACTCCTATAATATTTAAATATCCAACGTACGCCATCATTACAAGTGCCCAAGGTAAGCTTACTGGTCACTTTTCGGCACCAACAGCAGAAATTACTTTTCCATGCGCTTTTTATTTAGTTACACCTTAAAAACCTTAACAAAAGAAAAGAACAGGCAAAATACAATAAAAGCAATTGAAAATCAACACAACACCTAATATATATTACTAATTTAATGATAGTATCGAATCCAAGATTTATGATGTTCCAAGCCTTTTATCAAGAGTATTTTGAGCTACGTGCGCCATCGAAATTCTAAGCAACATACATTACATCCATTCCTTGCAAATACGCGGTCCTTTTTTTCGGACCTAGCATAATTTAGTGGGAATGTAAGCTTAACCGGCTCTAAATAGTAAGTAAGCCTTCTCGCCGATGTAGAAGTAGATAAATTTACCAGCTTCGTGTGTGATATAACTGCCAAAGTCATTGCCGACAATAACATGCCATGGATGGCCGTGGTTCTTATCGAGGTCTTTCTTCAATAGACCGGCTATTTCCTTTTCTGGCTTCTCTCCATCTTTGGTAAATTCTGCGACTTTTTCGAATATGTAGTCTTGCAATTCTTGAGGCTAAAGAATGGAACACAAGTTAGTATGTTGATTTCGATTCTTGTAAACAATGCACATTGAACCTGGTATAGCATTCATGATATAACGTGCAAACAAGTTTAAGTGAGCAGACGAAGATTGTCGCTAATGATTACTAATAGGATGTTACAAGTACCTGTCGCTGTGGAAGGAACGTTGGCTCATCTTAATTGCCTAATATTATGAAGCTAAGATTAATTATTGCGCTCTTAAACTCTTCACTTTTCCTTATGAGACAATACTATGAACTCTCTGCATTCTTTCACAGAAAATAAATAAGTCTTTATTAATGATATAGCCCTTAAATATAACTTACCATGTCAGTACTCTTGATAACACCTATATCGAATCATGTTAGTTTCTGAAATATAAAAATTGGCAAAGCTCTTGATCGTAAAAAATAAAAAAGCATCTACTGGCTCATAGTTTTCCACCATAATATTGGTTAAATATCAATTAAACTCCTTTTAAATTTGCATATGGCGTCCTCGCCATTCTTCCCTTGTACCTCTATGCTTTTGATAGAAAATAACACCCTAGATAATATAGCACATACGCTTCTGTTCAGACATTGCGTAATTCAATTATATTACTGTTTTTTCCAATATTAAACTTGCTTTATTACTTTTAATTGATAATGTTTTCCTTATCGATGTTTTTCAATTCTGACGCAGTAAAGCATCTCTGCTCCTGATATTCGCATTTGAAGAGTCAACCTGGATTTGAAGGAAGATGCGCACATTTGATTTTCACGGTGCGCGGAGAACTTTTGTGCTGTGCAATGGAAACTACACGCTTAAAGAATTCTTTTTATAGCAAAACATTATATTGTGTATTAACAGTAGTAGAAACATAAGTATAATAAAAAATAAAGCTAATATAGTTCTTTTGCTTTCTTGAAGCTAATTATGAGATTAAATTACGGAAGAAAATACAGTAAAAGTAGCTTATTTTTTGGTTTGTTTTTTCTTTTGACTGGTAGAATTCTTTGGCAATTCATTGATGTATGGCAAGAATTCTGGCTCACCTGGAATATATTTTCTCAAGACCTCTGGGACGATCAAACCGTCTTCGGTTTGGTAGTTCTCCAAAATGCAACACAAGGCTCTTTCGGTAGCACACAAAGTGGAATTCAAACAGTGAACGTACTCCTTTTTAGCCACAGGCCCTTTCTTGATACCACATCTGATTTCTAAGTTTCTGGATTGGTAGTCGGTACAGTTTGAGCAAGAAACTAACTCTTTGTATTCTTTTTGGAATGGGAACCAAGCTTCTAAATCGTATTTCTTAGCGGCAGCATTGTTCAATTCACCAGAAACAATGCCGACGACTCTGTACGGCAAGCCCAATGATTGGTAGAATTCTTCGGAGTTACCAATCATTCTGTCAAATTCTTCCCAAGATTTGTCTGGCTCAGTAAGACAGAATTGTTCAATCTTTTCAAAAGAATGGACTCTGAAGATACCCCAGGCATCCTTACCATGAGAACCAGCTTCCCTTCTGAAACAAGAGGAGTAACCAGCATATCTTATTGGTAACTGCTCGGCTGGGGATTCAAACCATTCGCCAGCATGGTAAGCAGAAATTGGTTGTTCGGAGGTGGCAATCAAGTATTTTTCATCTTCACCATCGAGAACTTTGTATAATTCTTCGTCAAAGTCGGACAACTGGGCAGTCTTGGCCATGACGTCCTTGTTCATCATGACTGGGGCTTGCAAACAAGTGTAGTTCTTCTTAGCCAAGAAAGCTAAACCGTAGTTGATCATGGCTTGGTTCAAGAAGACACCAGCGTTTCTCAAAAAGAAACCACGGTGACCGACAATACGGACACCACGTTCTGGGTCGTAACCGTCCAAACGTAACAAGATTTCGTGGTGGGACAAACTGGCTGGCTTACCGGTGGCAGTAGCGATGTCTCCAACTTCTTCAACGCCCTTTGGATACCAGGACTTAATCAACTGGTTGTTTTCTTCATCATTGGAGACAAAGACGGACTTGTGCACAATGTTGCCGACGGTGTTGACCTTGCTTCTTAGCTGTCTGTCAATTTCCTGTTCTTTTTCGGCCAACTCAGCCTTGTCCTTGACAATCTGGTCCTTTTCTTTCAACAACTCAGAGGCGTCTTCCTTGGCCTTAAACTTCAAGCCGATAGCCTTCTGGACCTTGTTCAATTCTTTATTTTTGGCGTCCAAGTCAAACTTAACTTTGACCCAGTACTTGTACTCGTTGATGATTTCGTCAACAAGCTCAACGGAGTCACCACGGGCTCTTTGGGAGGCTCTGATCTCCTCAGGGTTGCCGCCCTTTTCCTCGATGAAATGCGTAATGTCCAACATGGTGGGTACGTGATGTGTGTGGGTAGAGGTGAAAGTGTGCAGATAGGGGGGTATTACTCTGTTCGCTCGACGTGTGCGCTGGTAGCTTAGGTCTCTTCGTTGACGTTTCAAAATTTTTCTGGTCGGAAAAAAAAATAAAATAAAAGCGAAAAGGCGCTAACGGGAGGGTATCGCTAATATGCAGCGCATTGCTAGGGTTTTATATAACGTCCGCCTATATTTGTGGTCCAAACTAAGGACGCGCTAAGTAACGCCAGCTTGCCACATTAAGGCGCTACTATCAGCGGTGCTCGATGTTTCAGTAAAGATCCCGTCGAGTGGCTCATGCCGCACTCACAAGGGTTCATTCGTCCTACCAGGTTTCCCTCGTATGGACCACGCTATTATTCATTTTTCCGCAAAACAGTTTTGGGCAGCTGGCCATGTAGTATCAAGCTTGAGCAGACTAGGTCCACGGACAAATATTTACTTCCATCGAAGCACATAACCATGCCAAAATCTCGAAAAGAACCTGTATGACTTCTTGAGGAAATGGGCGTTTCTCAAAACAGAATGTTCCTTTCTAGGTTAATTCTGCATCGGAAAATAACACCACTTCACAATCGCGTAATGTTTCAGACAAGGCCTTTGTCGAATCAAATTCACCCATTAATATAGGCGGGGCAGTAGCAGAAGCACCTACTATCGATTCTGAAATCACAACGACAGAGGTCACCAAAAAAACAAATGAATGAGAGAAATCCTGAAAAGTATTCTTTTTAGGGATAGACGGCTCTTTCGAAGGCAAGCAGAGTTTAAATTTGCTTGTTATCGCCTTATCAAAGAGCAAGAATTGCTTTGAAGAGCCTTTTATTGCCAATGTCTCAAGGACAGTTTTTAACGACAAAGAACCGGAAAATTATCAACGAACAAGCATTAGTGGGGCAGTAGCGAACAAACATCTTTAGAAACGCGATCAGCCCCAATCTCACGAACAAAATAGCTTTTATAATGGTGCTGGCACTCTTTTAAATGCTGATACAATTATGGGAAACAAAACATTCAAAGAAAGCAAGACTGAAGGAACACAGGCACGGAAGAGGCGATACAATTCAAGAAAGAGGAAGTATCGCAGCTGGTCTCGCAACTTATCTTTCCCAATATTGAACATTAAAAGAAAGCGTTGACGAATTTCTGCTTTTTCTTATTCAAACCTGTTCTCCAAAAACGTGCTCCCAATGTATTTGAAAGTTTTTTGTACCTGTTTACATTAATTCAGGGGTACTCCGGGCTCAAAAAATATATGAATAGAAACGTTTATGTATAAATAGATGTTTTTAGTGTAGTTAGAATACAAAAGAAGTAAACAAAAAAAAAGACAAGCGATTATCATCACTTGTTCGAAAGTAATGCTTATATAACACAAACCAAAGGCTTAAAGTACACCAAATGAAATTAATTAATTTTTCGATTTTTTGGGTATTTTTGGGATTTTCCTAATATATTTTTATACCAGTTATTTGGAGTCGATCAACCTATTCTTATCGCTGAACGGATCCTTACTTTCATGATCACTTTCATCTTCATCTTCGTCACTGACTTTAAATGGATTCCCCGTGCTTTCAGTATTACCCTTTTTATCGCTAGTTCTTCTGGCGTTATTATCAGCGCTGGTCTGTGCTAAATTTGTAGTATTCTCAACCTTTGACTCTGCATCCCTTTTGTTCAAATTTTCTGATAATCCTTCATCTTCATTCACAAAGTGTCCCACGAAGGAGTCGTTGTCGTCTTCGTCGTGTATGTTGAACTCGCTACCCAAGTTGTTTAGTTCAAACTCGTTATGTGGGACATTGTCATCATCGTTTTCCTCGGTGCCGACCTGGGTGGATACAATTAACAAGTAAGAGTTGTATGTTGGTCTCCAAATGAAGAGAATGGCGGTGTAGACACCAAAGTAGACCAATGATGGCCAGAAATCGAGGACCAAGAATCTTGACTTCCAGTGCTGTTCTATAAGCTCAGTGGTGGACATGCCAACATAGACAAAGGAGGATGCCACAAGGCCCAAGAAGAGAATCACGAAGGAGATAAAAATGGTAAGGAAAAGCTTTCTGTAAATGTTGAGTTTGATTGTTTGCTTTTGGGCCTTCAAGTAGTTGGTGGTCAGCGTGAGAGCGGATAAGATCAAGTAGTAGAAGATGGTCAAGGTGATGGACAACGGTACTAAAGATAACAAAATCCATAAGCTTGGGCTTTCTGGGTTGGTGAGGTAGTTGGAGACAATGTAGCCAATGGAGACAACAAAGTGGATAATTGCAAATATTTTACATTTCAAGAGTGTCTTCTTTGGCAAGTTTGGGTACACAACACCCATACCTAACGATATAAGCAAGAGCAAGTAAAAGGAAAATGTCAATTTGGCAGAGTTCAAGACGGAGATGAAGACCAAGTAAAACTTGACAAATGCCTGAGAGTTGACCTTCCAGTATTTGTTTCCGTCCACAGTGACTGTATCATATGGTGTATGGTTATTCTTGAGTTCGTAATAGAACCACACAAGGATTGTCTCCACGATCAAGAAGATAGTAAAAAAGTTCAAGTTTTTCTGCAAGTTGGTGATATTGTTTCTAAACTTGTAATAGTTATAAAAGTAGTAGAAGAAGGTCACCAAGTACAAAATGGTCAAACCTCCATAGAGCGGCAACTTAGGGATTTCTGACGCATTCAAGTTGCCGAACGAGTTTCTAAAGTTCACTATAACGTCGTAGTCCTTGTGCAGGGTGCTGTATGTAGAAACACAATAATACCCGGTATTTTTCAATGGATAAGTGGTGTTGTATCTGCCGAAGTTTTTCATGTTAAAGGTCAACAACTCGGAGCTGGAGCGGTTTTTGGCATCTGAGCTGATGATGAATTTGCCCAAGGACGCCTTGGAGCACAATTTGTTGTCAATAGCTTGCTGGTCACAAATGTACTTTCTGCCCGAGGCAACCGCGGACGACAAGTCGTCGTCGTACTTGTAGATGGCGCCCAAATAGTCAATGTCCTTGTACTCGAAGATCACGACAGATAAGTCAATGTCGTCTGGCTGGTCCTTGGGGTTCTTGAAGTTTAGCTTTTTGCCGTCATATGAGAGTAAGTTGACGGAGATGTATGGATTGATGCTGCCGTGCCAGTCCTTTCTATTGTACATGCCGGAGCAGACCTGGGACTTGGAGCCCGAGATGGTCTCCAACTGCGCGCGAACCGCGGCGCTAAGCCATAAAAGGGCCCATATAAGCCTGTAGAGCAGAAACATGGTGTGTGATGTGTGATGATGGGTTACTGAAGAAAGGGCACTAGTAACTTATTGTGGATCATAATGTACAGTCAAATTGTGTGCTGCCATTACAGCCACCTGGCGGACAGAACAAGGCTGACAGGTTTAGGGTTGCCCGCTTCTGGGGGGAGGCGGTTGTGTGCCCTGCTTTAGAGGCCCCCTCTGCGAAGGCCAGCGTCAACAGTTTCACCACATAGCATGCTATATAGCATACAAGCAGGTCAACAGTGCACCAAGAACACAATCTACTCCAAGGTAATTATTGTGGAGACTAGAAAGGGCCAGAAACAACAGATAAATTTAGAACAGAACACAATGTCAAAGTCAGTAAGGACCGTCTCGGATGAAATATGGAAGAATAGAGTGCAGAAAGTGGTACGTATCTTAACATGGCCGGTGGTCTGTAACAGATGATGATCTGGCCATCAACAGCAAAATTTTATTTTTGGAAACTGTAATTGGAAGAAAGCAAAAACTAACGTCTTCTTCAATCAGAATGCTGAATTTTTTACGCTCACTTATGGGTCCGTGGTGTCCCAGCTATGCAAGGACTACAACAACAACTACCACCAGGTGAACCAGCAGCTAGAAAGGATGGGTTACAACATTGGCCTCAGACTAATAGAGGACTTCCTTGCCAGAACCGGCGCCGGTCGCTGCTTGTCCTTCAAAGAGACTGCCGACATGATTGCCAAGGTTGGTTTCAAGATCTTCCTCAACATTACCCCGACCGTTGCTAACTGGTCCTCGGACGGCAGACAGTTCTCGCTTGTGTTGACTGAGAACCCGTTGGCCGAGTTTGTCGAATTGCCAGATGACGGCAAGGCCACCAAGGAGCTCTGGTACTCGAACGTGCTATGCGGGGTCTTGAAGGGCGCACTTCAGATGGTGCAGTTGGACGTGGACGCACACTTCACTGCCGACCAGTTAAGGGGTAACGAAACTACGGAAATAAGAATTAAGTTGATCAAGTATCTTAAGGATGAAGTGCCTGCTGGCGAAGATTGATTTTTGTTTGCATTGCACATTTTTAATTTATGCTTTGTTTTGATAATAGAGATCGCAATTACATGTAATTTGACATACTGGCAGCGGCAATTTTTGATGAAACGTTCTTGCCTGAGCCACAAAGCAGATACAATTCACAATTATAGACGCAATAATAGAACAAACCAATAGAAACGTAAAAGTTACTAAAAAACAAAACATGGAAAAATTAATGACTGAGCTTTCTAAGATAAAAACTAAAAAACTGAACATAAAACACTACCAACGCATAAACGTAAAACTAACCAAAAATCAATCAAACAAAAAAATAAGAGATATAAAAAAGGTATAATAGATAGTATGAACCAAAAAAAGGTGTAGAATAACAAATACAAGTAAGTATAATTCAAAGAATGTGTAATACAAATACAAGTGTAAAAGCAATACTTGCTAAGTGACAATATTGACGTTTAATGCCATTGGAAATATGTGCCATCAAAATTCAGCATAATGTTAGTTGGACAACATTGGTTCAAGGAATCATTGTCCCTGACAGAATTCGCGACATTCCAAGGCTACATTAATAACCTCAAAAGTCTGCAATCCCTGCCATCTGGGTATCTTCCTGATCATTAGCCCCTTCTTCTCGAACATCGCTGTTTCTTGGGCCTAAACCGGTGGTAACTGACTCAGTATCCAAGGCGCTCCCAGCAACCGCGGAGGCGTCATCAGCTGCAGTGGCAGCGCCTCCACTTTCTGAGCCACCTACACTATTTTGCTGACCATTCCGATGTCTTCCGGATGATCTGTGATGGTGATGATGATGGTGATGTCTGCTACCGTTGTTCGCCGAAGTGCTACCACTGGTTGTACTGGAGCTGCTTGATGCCGGCTGGCACCAGTACTTGTGAAAAGGCCATGCTTCATGTTGACACTTCTTGTCACAGTATTTGGCTCTTCTACATCTTCTGCACTTGGAAAACTTCCTGTCGGTTTCCCATTTCCCGCACTTGGTGTTGGCGCACTGTCTAATGCCTCCCTTTTGCTCATGCTTGCGGCACGAGTTTCTCATAATGACACCAGCCCAGTGACTAATATCCGAAGAGTAGGTGTCCACGCTGAACTGTTCCACCAAACCAAACACGTTCAAGTAGTCCAACGGAATTGCAGAATAGTCCAAATCATGTTTAGAGATAATTGTAGATCTACCAAACTTGAAAGATTCTTGCTCCTTTTGACTAGAAGGATAAAAATTTGCCGAGTCAATAGAAGGCAAGTCCTTGTGATAATTATCAACTAAAGAGGCAATAATTGGGGACCTGCAGTAATTGAGAGGCAAATGGATAAAGTTTTGCCTGAGATTTTGATATGAATCCTTTTTATCTCGTGTTTCCGAGGCTTTTTCCGAAAAGTTGACGGTTGGCAGATAATCATAATCATCAAAGTCATAATCATCATAATTCCATTTCTTCTGCACATACGACTTCTTCTTCTCATAATGCTTAATCTTTTTCAATTTAGATATAAGCTTGAAATTGATTTTTAAAATCTTTTCGAACTTTTTATTGATTTCGTACATGAATATCGACTTATCAATTTTGGTATTGATAGCTCCAGAATTCACATCATTAAGCTCTTCATCTGACTTAATCCTATCACCCATTTTTTCTCTTGTAATGCTTGCAGAGTTGCTGTCTTCAGCAGTAGCAACTTCGCCACCCATCTCATTAATGGAAGAAAGAACATTGTCAATGCCGGAGTTGTTAAAACTATCAATTGCAAGGTATTTCACATGGAATCTTTCCACTTCACGCCTTGATAATCCTTGGACTTCCACATCGGGTGGCCGCATAAGTCTGCAATCAATATACTCCGAATTGTAGCTATTACCGAGCTCAACGCTTTCAATCTCATCGCCACTTGAGTCATCAGAAGACATGTTATCGTTAAAGTTATCATTGTTGTCATTGTCGCAGTCATCAAGACTTCTGCTGTGCTTGCGAGCAAGTACATTGCCCAATTTTTCAAAATTACTTCCAATGATCGAATTGGAGACCATGTCCTTGTACCTAGATATTAAGTAAAATAACTCAGCAATGTCCTCTCTGTTGGTACGCTCAAGCAATCCGAAGTTCTCATTAAATTTTTCCAATTCGCAATTGATTTTCAAAGAAAACAACTGATCCTCAATTGACTCATCATCTTTGCGGATGGCCCTATGCGCTTGCCCACTAGTAGCAGTAATATTGTTCTGGCGAGGTTCAGTCTGGTCACTGATATTGTTCATAATATCCATCATGTTTCTAGACAATGACAGATAAACATCCGGTGTAGAAAACAGAGGAGATGAATACCCAAAGAACGAAGCGGCATCATTAGGGAAAAGGAATGCCAAGTCTCTAATATTAGTGTTACGCTTTTCATTTAGCATGAAAAGTTCATTTCCTGCTTTGCCCCAACCTCTCTTGAAATGATTCTCGACAATCTGTCTGCTGACAGCATCAAGGTCTATTTTAGTACCCTTAAAAGCAGCGTTGCTATAATCGTCGACCAGCCTGCTATCATGGTACTTCATACCAATCGCGTCATTAGGATACTCTCTGAGTGAAAGTTTTGGTAAAATGTAAGAATATTGAAGAACGTCCTTCATATAAGAGTATTTCGATACAAAAGCTAATAATTGCAAAACCCAAATTATATCATCGTCGGAAGGTATAATTTTTCCTTTATAAAATTCTCTTGGAGGACTGAAAAGCACAAAATCAAAGTATTGGTTCACATCTTCATCATCATTATTGCCATCATTGTCATCATCATTGATAACAGTGTTCTCGCCAACAGCATCAATTGCATTTCTATCTCCTGCATTATTGACAATCTCGTCCGTTTGCACTGCATTGTTGCCAGTAACCGCACTATTATCATTACTGATATTATTATCGTTGCCATTAGAGATATTGAAATTGTCCCTGTCGGCGAGCACATTCACTTCAGCAGTGCTATTGTTATCAGCAGCATTAGCAGGAAATCCTCTGTCGTGGCTGCCGAGCAATTCCGAAGATTCCAAGTTTATGCGGAAGTTGCCTTCAATGTCTCTGAAAAACACGTTTTTGAATAAGTGTGCCAACACGTTGTAGTAAAAAGGACTATCTTGAACGGTGAAGTTTTCGCCGACAACCGCAGACTCATCCCCAACAACTATTGAAAACTTGCCTGTGTACCTTTCGAGGCCAATAACTCCTTGAGCGTTATGCTCTGTCTTGCCAAACTCTTTACATATAATAAACAAATCCTTGAGAACTGTGTGTCTTCGTGATAAAACCGTGTTACACACCACGTGTAATGATCCATTTTCATCCAAGCTCAAACAAATTTCATTGTTGCCGATCGCAGCGCTCCAGTACTTTTGTTGGTTGTTGGGGCCAACGACGTGCACATCATCCAACACGATCACACTGGCATGTTGACTGTTGCTATTATCATCAAATATAATCTCTCTCAAAGCTTGATTGAATTTTCTTCTGATGTTATTTGTCTCAGATATTTCCCACAGAGAAGGGTTGCTGAAATTACCTCTGTTGCCAGCAACTTCTTCCGAGGAGAGACGACTATTAGTGTCGTTTTCCTCGCCGTGGATCTCACCGCTTGATACTTGAATTTGCCCAAAATTGGCCACGCCCTCAGAAATTTCTTGAGCCATGCTAGTAATGTTTTCAAGACTTTGTTCTGCATTCATGTTTGCTGCCGTACTGCCGCCAGTAAAAACTCTGAACTCGTTTGCTGGACGTTGATCGGAGACAGGCATGAGTATGCTAGGGCTAGTGACTGCAGCACTGGTCCCTTCCGGGTCGCGATACGAAGCTCGATTGAAGCCAGCTTCTGAATTCAAAGCACTTGTTGTGGTAATTAAATCGTTGATTTCATCCACGGATGGCCCTGCATTTCCATTAGTAGTGCCACTGCTGTTATTAATGCTGCCATTATTGTTTGCCGCTGGGAATGAGTGAAGCACGTCAAAATTGTGATTTATTTCACGCAAGTTATTAGATAAGTTTCGCACAAGAGTTGTTATCAGCCGAAGGTTGACATCTAGGGATCTCAAAAGTTGGCTCGCGGATTCATTTTCAGTTGATAAATTCGGTTCGTTGCTGGACTCAGTTGCAGATTCTCGTTGATTACATAAATGAGACGTTTTGCTTAGTAAACTGACAGTTTCCAGAAGTAAAGTCACTAAGAAATGGAGCTGGCTTGGAGGAGCAATCCTAGTTTGAATATCATTTGAGGCATTTATACTATTTTGAACAAAATGATGTACTTGGTGTTCAATATCGGCTATTGAAATGTTCACATTCAGGTTTGATGGTCGGCCATTCATATTGCAGACAACATCGTAGATGGAGCTGAAAATTTCATTAAATCGTTCGTAGAGTTGATCTGGAGAAATCTCCTCGGTTTCACTAGACACGGCCAACACCTGTCCATCAGAAACAGCCAGCGCTTCAGCAGGGATAGGTTGATTATTTAAGTTCAAGTTAGTTGACCCCGGGTTAGACCTGGTTCTTGAAGGTGATTCGGCGGCCCCCTGATTGTTATTAACTTTTACTTTGCCACTTTTCACTAGCAAGTAATTGTCTAATACAGTTGCCACAATTTGAATTATGCCACTCTTAACAATCTTCTTTCTTATTTTTTCATTTCCTCTAGTTCCACAAAGTACTAATACTTGTAAGGTCAAGGTCCATTTCCATGACACTAAAATTTTCTTCTCATTTGCTATTTTACGTTGTATAAAGTCCCTCTTGTCTCTGTAGTTTTTCAAGTATGTCATAAATACCTCAAAGTGTTTGGACAAATTTTCGTTGAGTTTGAGTATCCTCAAAGGCGATTCTGAACCGTCGTACTTTTGAGGTCTTTCGTTGGTGCTGCTGTGAAAAAGATTACCATAAGAAAATTTTGCCGAAGCATTGAATTGCTGATTTGGCAAACCCAAGCTACTGACCTCTTTCAATAACTCATTAAAATATTCAAAAAAGACATTTTGGAAATTGATATATGCTTTGCTAAACTGTTCTCTACTGACCTGCAACTCATCACTATATTCGCTCGCATCAAGATCAAAAGCAAGGCCATTGAGATGGGGGCCTAGCAGCTCCTCATCATTGGGCTCAAGAAAACAGTCATTTAAGATATCGACGAGCCTCAGAAGACCGCCGTCTGCAACGAGGGTTTCGCGTACCTTTGCGGAGCTGCTTGCTAGGAAAGTTAGGTTGTTCAACGAGTTAACAAGGGGCTTGTCCGTCGTGCAGTCCAAAGCTCTTCTATCGTAAAGCGTCGCCGTTATGGATATGGACGCCTTATTGGCCGGAATATTTTTATAGTTGGATAGTCTCATGGCTGGAAACCGACAGGGAAAGGCGACGGGATGGCGGCAGACGCGAGATCAAAACAGCTCTGGGCGTATTTGGGGTGCTGGTCTTGTGCTGGTGAAAATAATCTTAAGGACAGTTAAAAAAGACTGCCTAGGGTGTCTGTATGGGGTGATTTGGTAGTCTGGCCTGGCAGGATTCGGAGGCAAATATACACATCCAGCCGCAAAACGCAGGATTCGTGTAGAAGGAAGTACAGTGAAGGAAGGCGTCTCACGTGATCTACTAGCAAGGGCTCCCAATCATGATAACACTGGCGTCGCGTTATGCAACTCCTACAAGACAGCGGTAAGGCAATGCTTCCCCTGATGCCTTTACTGCCCACGGAGCCAGCGCCACTAGAAAACCCCACCCCCAGTACCCGTCTAGATGTCCATCTTCGAGGACGAAGAAGACAACAACCCTTTTGCCGGCAGCGACCACTTGTTCGCCTCTGGCATTGCCTCCTCCGCGGGGCCTGCTTCCTTGTACAGTGGAGGGAACAACCATCGCGATGCCGATGACAACGCCAGCAGCCCTTTCGCAGGCAGCCAGTTGTCCTCTCACAACATCGCCAGTGGCAGCGTCTTTTTCAACGGTAGCGTCTTGGGACCTAGTAGTAGCCATATTGCAAGCTCAGACGCCTCCCCAGTTGACGCTCATGAAGAGTCCTACCAGGAGGAAGCGCTGGCGACCTACGCACCGTCTTATACAAATATCCATGACAGCTTAGCGCTGCCAAAGCCAGCAAGATCCGGCAGAGAAGACGCCAACGGCGATGTGTACACGATTACTATACCTTCCCCTGTCAAGTCGATCAACGCTGACTCCTCGCCCGGATCGTGGATAAACTACAAGCATGCCTCTAAGTTACTTTCTGACACCGATGCCAGCATTATAGATAATGACAAGCAGGAGGAGTACGAGAGAGGATTGATAGACCAAGCGAATACCACGATATCCAGTACAAACCCTTTGGACTTTTATTCAGACACGGAAACGAACCCTTCAGAGGTCCTTTCCAGATATCCCGGCATTCAAATTGATATTCCATATATTATACAGCTCAAGGACCGGAAGAACAAAATTGTGGTAGTATACATTGTAAAACTCAACAACTTGGAAGCCCGAAGAAGATACTCTGACTTTGACAAGCTCAGAAAGACCCTCACACGCATATATCCAACTTTTCTTCTCCCCTCTCTTCCCGAAAAGCATTCTTTGAAAAACTATATGAAGAATCCGCTAAATGTTCAAAAGTCGGATTTTAGATTCATTGAGCATAGAAAGAGGGCATTGAGATCCTTTTTGAACCGCATTATTAGCTACCCAAATTTCAAACCGGAAGATAACGAGCTACCACCGATCAGGTTTAACGAGATCTTTTTAAAATTTTTAGACCCTACAGTGACCAACTTTTCTGATTCCTTGAAATTGCCACCAATAACGCTACTTCAAAAGAACTCGCTATTGAACGACCCCTTGAATCCTTATAAGATCAGCCCTTACCATAATTTATTGCCTACTCCTCTACCCAGTTCGGCATCCAGTCATGATCAGGCAGTAAAAAGTTATAAGGCCTTGCTTGAAAGAGAGAGAAAACAAGCAGAAGAGTTGCGAATAGATGCTTTACCCAAGAAAAGAAGCAATTCAATTTTAAGCACCAGCACGGAAACTAATGAAACAACTTCAAACTTCTCAACTGCGCATCGCAACGATTCAGCAACCTTTTTATCCGAATTTGACATTAATGAAAATATAGACATCATTTCATTTGACGACTATCAATATTTCAAGTCGGTTGAAAAGTATATATCAATGTTTTCAAGATCCTTGAGGCCAATAATAGACTCTGAAAGCAGGCTACATCATACATTTGAAGATTTGATTCGTAATCTCTCCAAGTTAGGTGCCTATTTCAATGCTTTTTCCTTGGAATATAATTTCACGATGACTTTCCAACCTGACTTCAAAGTGCCTCACGATGATAAAACCTTTTCTAAGTCCAAAGCCTTTGATGATGAAGCCCCTAGCGTTCCTGACGATGACATTCAAAATTTGAGACATAACCTAGCTCTATCACAGAATAAAGATTTCGAGCAGTTTTACACATTGTCATCTGCGATTGAAAAAGTTGGCCAGTCTATCGACAATGAATTTATCAATATTGAAATGTTAGAGCATTCTTTGATGACAGGTTTTTCGGAACCATTTATAGAAATCAATTCAATCCTTAGAAACCTTTTGACCGAAGTCATGAGATTTAAGAAACTCAAAGATTTACAATACTTGTCAATCAACAAAAGGTTGAGAGAAAAAAGACGTTTTTTACAAGCGCATCTTGATATTGACAACAAGTACCAACGCCTCGAACAAGTTTTGAAGAGCAACTCTCACGAGAGCGCCACCATGAAACAAGCCTATCAAAGGCTTGAATTTCAGAGGCAACAACAATTTATCAAAGAGCAAAAACAAGTGTTCAGGAACCAGGCTTATAATAACATGAACCATAATAGTTCTGACAACTCTCAGTCGTCTGATATCAACAGTATAATTCTTAATGAAGATTCAATGAGCCTGGTGAGGCTGTCCGGTAACTCTTATCACTGGCTCAGTTTATTCACGGGCAAGGCCAACAGTCCCGAGAGCATGACCCGCTTACAGCGCAGTCAGGAGATCAAAAAGTTAAAAAAGGAGATTGTCACATTACAACATTTGGCCGCCATTGCTGCAAATGATGTGAAGAGAGTGTCAATGGCGCTCAAACAAAATGTCAAAAACTTGGCTCAGTTTTTGAGAATCGAAATCACAAAGTTGAACCTTAAATTTTCCAAGATTTTTCTCAAGTTTTTGCAGGAGAATTTGAACCATTGGGAACAGGTAAACGAGTACATCAACACCAATATTTATGATTTGAAGTTTAATATAAAGTATGATAGCCGGATACCGAGATATGTCAGATACCCGAACGAAGGCCTATACAAGCATCAGGAGCTTGCAAACAACAATTTTGCCGCCTTGGACAATACAAGTGACAACGATAAAACAGAAATTAAGTTGGCGGGCAGCTATTTAGATGAGCAGATTGCCAACCATAATTCTCGAGTGACTGCTTCTAATCCCGCTGCCGATCTTAATGGTAAAAACAGCGTGTTAAACGGCCTTGCTAACTTTGAGTTTGACGAAGAAGAAGAAGAAAAGGCTATGTCTAGTGACCATGGTGGGGAAAACGTCAATCCTAATAGCACTTTTGGAGAGAACAACTATGAAGACGAAGAGGAGAATTCACACGACAGTGAGGTTGATAACGATAGTGCTGTGGACTTTAATATGCCGGGTTTGGGATTTGGTAGTTCCGGCGATAGCGATAGTGGTAGAAGCCTGGACCGTACCTTGTGATACGTTGGAGTTTTGTTCAAAAGATTCAATATAGTAGTCGGTTATTAGTTTGGTATTCCTACTTTCTTGCAACGTATAATTTTCTGCTTTATCCGGAGGCTTGTTGTCCACAGTTTTGATATCCCATTTCTAATTTTCCTTTTTTTTCATTGTTCATTTTTATATATTATATTCTGTGAATGGCCATTAACTTAGTTCTAATGTATTGTTTTGTGTTTTCAAGACAAAATAACTCAACAACCGTAAATCGCATCTCGCAAATATGACCACAAGTTCCACACACAGTACGTTCGACCCATACTCCCAAGGCAGTAATGCTCTGGCCTCCAATAACCCAACACGATAATCTCAAAGAAACAGAAAGGGAAAAGAGACTGTCGAAAAGAAAACCGTCCAATACGCGGATTTGCCAGCATTTTTCAACCTAAAAGACCATTCCATGAGCCTACGTCTGAATTCTATTATTCCTTATGCAAGCCCCGCCTCATGGTATCCACTCAACCTTGCCTTTTTCTTTGTGCATGCCTAAGTTGACTGTTGACCGTTACCATATTTGAGAGGTTCCGTACGCGCAAACCACCACAACGGACAAAACGCGGATACTTTGAGGCTCCGAAAAAAAATATTTCAGACGGAACAATTATTAAAGATATCCTCAGGTACACAGCTACCGCAGCCTTCACGCTATCCAGACTCTTTCAAGTTTTAACTGCACTCCCCTACCTACGATGAGCTCCGCAGTGAGGATGTCCCCGGGCAGCGTTGTCCGCACCGCCAAAGCCCTTGTGGGCCCCACGCACACCATCGTCACCAGCATCGCCAAGTACACCGTCACCGAGCCTCAGCTCCGGCGCCTTCCGTCCAACGAAGCAAGACTACGTTCCCTATACCGCCGCTTCACACGGCTCCGGCCCTTCGTGTCGGAGCGCAATGACCAGCGGGGCACGTACCAGCGCTACTTGAAGTCCAAGTTCTGGCTCGCAGGGCGGCTCCCGCAGCAGGGGGAGCGAGAACCGGAGCCAGAAAATGGTCTCAGCGCCAATGTGGACCCGATGCAGTTGTTTCAGGACGCCGCTGTGCTGGTTGAGCCTTCCAAGGCCAAACCTAAAACCAAGGCCAAGACAAAGACGGCAAAGGCAGCAAAGACTGCAACAAAGACAGGAAACAGCGAAGAAGTCACAGTATCCCTCAACACTCTCTACTTTTTGCAAAACTTGGTGCTGGATAACGAAGAGTATGCACGCTTTGGTCCTCTGCTCATAAATAATATCTTGGTTGACCTGTACGCCAGAGAGAGGATGAACGCGTCGTTGAAGCTGGCGGAAACGCTTGCGGGTCAGAAGGTTGCTAGTGACCGGTTTGGGCGGATGATGGCGATGTTCAATGCTAGTTATGGGATCAACTTGTGATCTAGAGCAGCAATAGTTGAAGGTCGAGATCCTGAAGCAGGCTGTTGGGATATTACAATAGTAAAGTTATACAAAGTTGCAGAATGAAGCAAGAGACAGCACGAAAAGTATGGGCAAGTGTTGTCAGACAAGATAAGCGCAATTGAAAATTGAATGAGCTTTTACTGGAAAGGTATTTGGCGTCTTTAGTTGACGATTTGCTGTTGGTGGGGTGGTTGGCGTGTCTGAATTGATCTGCTTGAAAAATGTTATTTGCAATTTTTAACTACAGCGTAGAAAACAGACAGTGTGAAAGGGGTAGACTGGTGCTATTTTGTGCTTTCGAGAGGCACTCTAGCAAAGCCAAACTACTATACCTATAAAAAGCAAAAAAAAGAAAAAAAAAGGCAAGCCATGAGGCAAAGAAATGACTTATTTGCGTTTCAAATGCAATTGAACATGGCGAAACTAAGTCATTAACATAGCCGAAACTAGGTCAGATTTTGCACGGCAGAAGCGAAACCATTGGAATGATACAAGCCGTGGTCCGAGAAATGCAGGCAAGCGCAAGGCACACTATCCTTTTCTTGCTTCAACGAGACCGCTTCCTTACGACTTCTACAACAAAGGCACGACTCTTGCATCTGGAGAAACGGCAGCAAAGTAAGCCTCCAACCCAGGCAACTACGGGCGGGAAGCAATAATAGATAGCATGTTAAGCGCCAAATCTTCCCTATACCTTGGCTAAATTTCAAAGTTTGGTCCGCGCGGACTGTAGCGGTTCCCCCATTCTTAGCTTTAAAAACGCTGTTTTGTTCAAGTGATTTCAAGGAATCACTGAAGTGTGCACTAAACGGTAAAGAGAAATTGTAAAAATGCTAAAATTTTAATCATAACATGTCCAAACCAGCCAACCTTTCTAAAAGCAAAGGTCCAAGTTACGCATCTCGAACAATATCAAAGCCAATACTGCCCTGTGTTCGAAAAGCTATTATTGTTAAAAAAGCATTAAATTGTAACTAAATAAGCTAAACTATCGACCAAACACATTCAAGCCAGTAAGTACAGCAAAATGACGTTTTTTCTTTTTTTCATTATCTCATTTTTTTCTCACGTAGCAATCTTCTTGCTGTATTCGTTGATATCGCCTTCCAAGGACTTCTCAATGCTCTCCCAGTCGCCAATCAAGTTTCTGTAGAACCCAATATAATTGTCCGTCAAGCTACTCAAGTTTGTCTTCAACTCGTTGGACTTGATGACATCAAAGTACTGCACCTCGTGCAAGATCTCGTTTTCGAAAAGCTCAAAAATCTTCTTTGCGTTGACAACCTCTTTCTCGAGGGTCTCGATCTTGACGGAGAGCTTGATGAGGCGCTCTTTTTTTTGGTAGGTGGAGTTGATGCCCTTGATGTCGTCGAGCTTGGAGGTGAAGAAGTTGCTGGTGGAGGTGGCGAGCGACGTGAGGGCCGAGGGCTTCGGAGCAGGAAGGTGGATATTTGGATTGTTGGCCACTTGGGTGGTGCTGTGGGGAACTCCAGCTGACGAGGACAGCGGGCCAGCTTCATTGTCAGGTAGATAGCCCCCCGTTTGTTGTATGAGCTGGTTTTTCTCGTGGATGGCGCGCGCCAAGTACTCTGAAAGCACCTCAAAGTCCAACTGCTTCTGCTCCTTTACCTTCATGAGGCTCTTAATGGAGTAGATGTAGTTTTCCAAGTCCTTAAGGGAGATCAAGTAGTCATTGTCCAAGTAGCGCCTGAGCCTATTGAGGCCAAACGCCAAGTTCTCTAAGCCCTTGCTGAACTTGACAAAGCTTGAGGCGTGCGGGTCGCTAATGAGGGCGCTGTTCTGGGTGTTTGGGCTATCTTCGTCCTTAACGATGGCAATCGGCTTGACCGACTGCGGTTGATGGCTTATGCTACCGCTGGCACTATTGCCCTTTTTTACCTGGCCGGGTTGCGGCTGGACAGCATTAGGGTCCAGCACCGGCACCGGATTAGCGGACTCGAGCTGGTCTAACTTGACCACCAAGTCGGAGAACGTGATGAACCCCGTGCTCAAGTCGCCCAAGCGCTTTACGTACTTTTGGAAGCTCTTATCGATCTTCACAATGTTGTCGTTCAACTTGTTGCAGCGCTCGTTGATCTCCACAAACTCCTTATTCGGCTGGGCTTGCGGATGCTTGAAAGCGTTCATGAAGAGGTCGGAGATCGATTCTGAGACCGAGTTGGAGGGGCCCAACGTGTCCCAGGCGGCGCCGGCGGTGCCGGCGCCGTCGTGGGCGCGGTCGGACAAGACGCCGGTGTTGCTGACGCTCAAGCTCTCCTTGTACGAATTCCAGTCGCTACTTTCGAGAAAGACGTGGTATATTTTGGCACGCTTGAGGACGGGATGGGCGGCCATGCGCAGCAAGAAGCGGTTCAAGGAGGAGGCGCGCTTGCTGGTGAAGTCGTGGCCGAAGCGGTCTCCCTTCAAATACTCAAGGCGCTGCTTGTCGGGGAGCGGGGGCAAGGCGCAAGCGGGATAATCGTTGGCAAGACACTGGTAGAGAAAGTAAAAGTCGGAGAAGCGGCGGCGGACCCTGAGGCGGGGAGAACGAAAGACAGGGCTGTTGGAGCGGGTCTCGACGAGATAAGAGATGTAGGCATTCTGGCCGTCACTCTCCTTCTGGGGGCTGGTGACGGTGGAGGCGATGAAGACAGAGGCATCGTCGTCGCTGACGCTGTAGTTGGCGAGGGAGGTGGCCTGGGATACATTCTTTCTGACGGCGCCCTGGGATGCGTTCTTTTTTGGGGCTTCGCTGTTGGCGCCGTGTGTATTCAGCGTGGAGCGAGGGTTTTGCTGGGGCGAGCGAGGGGGCGTGTGGGCCTGCTTGCTGGGGTTCTTGATGGTGGACTCTCTGTCCCACCGCACCGACGTGAACTCATCCTCCATGGCGGACACTGCAGGCTGTTGGGGTGTTGTTTAGACGGGCTGTTCCAAAAGACAGGTTGTTGAGGTAAGCTTCGACTGTGGACTGCCTAGAAAGATTTTGGCTTGTTTAGATGGAGATGTGCCAAACGCTGATGTCAAAAGGTGATAGCGATGTTTCGCGATATCGCCACACGGAGTGTTTGCCAGAGGGGGTGTGTCTAGTGCACGTTTGGCAAACCGAGAGACTTTCTGAGAGACAAATGAGAAAACGGGGGTGTCATACTCTCCTGTGGGAATCTGCTTGTTCCTGTGGCCCCACTCAGTAAACCGCTTTTATATGTTTCATCACGCGCGTATCACACATGGTTTCGGGGTGTCCGATGATGGTTGGTGTTGGGGTGTCGTAAAGAATGGTCTGCTCATTTTTGTCTTGCGCTTCTTTTGTCTTGTACTTGATTTGCCTTGCCTCTTATTTTGTTTGCATTTGTCTTGCACTTGTTTCCCCATCTTCCGCCTCCACGATGGTCCACCAGGCAGAGTTTACCAAGCCCCGCGAAACGCAGTTGTCGAGCATCTTGCAAGGCGCGTACCACCATCCGCTCTCGCGAGAGTGGCAGGCGGAGCGCCACTTGACTAAGAGCATGTTCATCTACCCGCTCTTCATCAGCGACACCGACGATGAGGAGACCGAGATCCCGTCGTTGCCGAACCAGAAGCGCTGGGGCCTCAACAAGGCGATCCCGTTCGTGAGAGCGCTCGTGGGCAAGGGCCTCCGGAGCGTCATTCTCTTTGGAGTCCCTGCGCGCAAGCCAAAGGACGCCGTCGGCACCTTGGCGGACGACCCCGAGGGCCCCGTCATCCGCACCATCAGGGCGTTGCGCAGGGAGTTTCCCGAACTCTTTATTGTGTGCGACGTGTGTCTCTGCGAATACACGAGCCACGGGCACTGCGGCGTGTTGTTCGAGGACGGGACCCTCGACCGCGAGCAGTCGGTGCGCCGCATCGCCAAGGTGGCAGAGAACTATGCCCGCGCGGGCGCCCACTGCGTGGCCCCCAGCGACATGATGGACGGCCGCGTCTGGGAGATCAAGCAGGCGTTGGTCGAGAGCCGGCTCGCGCACCGCACGATGGTCATGTCCTACAGCGCCAAGTTTGCGGGCGGCTTGTACGGGCCCTTTAGGGACGCCGCGGACTCGTGTCCGCTGTTCGGCGACCGCAGAGCGTACCAGTTGCCGCCGGTTGGCGCCGGCTTGGCGAAGCGGGCCCTCGAGCGGGACTTGCGGGAGGGCGCCGACGCCGTCATTGTGAAGCCCTCGACGTTCTATTTGGACGTGATGAAGACCGCGAGCGAGGTGTGTGCGGACGTGCCGGTCGTGGCGTACCACGTCAGCGGCGAGTACGCCATGTTGCACGCCGCCGCCGAGAAGAACATTGTGGATTTGAAGGACATTGCCTTTGAGTCCCACAACGGCTTCTTGAGAGCCGGCGCACGGCTCGTTATCTCCTACTTTACTCCGGACTTTCTCGAGTGGTTGCCTAATTAGGGGCAAATCTCGAATTAGGCGGCATGTTGGGTCCGCTACTGTACATACGAAAAGATGCTGTAATAAAGAACGATACTCCTTGTGATACTCCTTATAATGCTCCTTGTGATGCTCTTGCGGCAATGTAGGCTTTTTTTAGAAACCGGAAGAGGAAGCGTTTTTTTCGCATCTTCTCTGCGCGGATCCGCGTCAGAGGCTGAGCGTCCAAACCGCCACAGGCATTTGGTAAAGAAACTTCCACCGCCGGAAACAGACATCCTGATTAGACAAAGGCTATTGTGTTGTTGCACTGTGCTGCTTTGCTGTTCTGCTGGCTTCCTACTGGCTGTGCTGGTGTTTCCCTATATTATCTATATTATCTATATTATCTATATTATCATCCGTTGACAGCATCTCTTGGCACCCGTCGCCCATTGTCCTCCACAATAGCCCCAACGTTCAAACGCATAACACCCACTAACCACATTTTGATCACGCTCTGAACATATTTTCCCTCCTCAACCCGTTTTATTCTCTCGTGTTATCCGCTTTTTATTTATCCGCTTTCCTATGAGAGTCCTTTCCCTCCTCAGGACGCTCGTTCTCACGACGTTCCTTGGGATGTTCCCCTTCGCCCTCGAGATCAACGTCACGGACTTTGGCCTCCTCCAAGGCGCCACCGGCCAGGTCGCAGCCGGCTTGCTCGACTACTACGAGGGCACCAAGTACGGCGGCACCGTCGGCATGTTCTCGTGGCCGTACTACTGGTGGCACTCCGGCGCCGCCTTTGGCTCTCTCATCGACTATTGGTTCTTCATCGGCGACGACAGCTACGTTAACTTGATCAGAGAGGCTCTCCTTTATCAGGTCGGCGAGAACTGGGACTACATTCCCGCCAACCAGTCCACCACCGAGGGCAACGATGACCAGGCCATGTGGGGCCTTGCCGTCATGGCCGCCGCCGAGCGCAACTTCACCAACCCGGCCGCCAGCGACGAGCCCGGATGGTTGTACTTGGCTCAGGCGGTCTTCAACACCATGGCCTACAGATGGGACGCCGATTCTTGCGGAGGTGGCCTCCGCTGGCAGATCTTCCGCTGGAACAATGGCTACGACTATAAGAACACCATTTCCAACGGCGCGCTTTTCCACATGGCTGCCCGCTTGGCCCGCTATACCTCCAACGACTCATACGTCCAGTGGGCCGAGAGAGCCTGGGACTGGTTGGTCGACGTCCAGTTTGTCAACGAGACTACCCCCGGCTGGTGGTCCGTCTACGACGGCGCCGACGCCACCGGCGGCTGCAAAAACGTGTCTAAGTTGCAGTGGACATACAATACTGGCTTGATAATGTCAGGTGCCGCCTACCTCTACAACTACACCAAGAACGCCACCTGGTTGAATCGCACGGAAAACTTGGTGCGCGGCGCCGCGGTGTTCTTCAAGGATGACATTATGTACGAAGCCGCCTGCCAGCCGGCCAATAGCTGCAACCAGGACCAGCGCTGCTTCAAGGCCATCTTTGCCAGAACGTTGGGCTTGACCGCCCGCATGGCCCCCGCCACCAACGATACCATCATGCCCTGGCTCGAGAAGTCTGCCCTCGCTGCCGCTGCCTCCTGTAGCGGCGGTACCGATGGCCACACTTGCGGCCTCAACTGGTTCAACATGACCTGGGACGGCAACTACGGCCTCGGGGAGGAGATGGCGGCTCTCGAGGTGATGCAGAGTCTCCGCATCTGGGACAGACCGGCGCCGTACACTGCTAAAGATGGTGGTTCATCGCAAGGCAACCCCGCCGCTGGTGTGCTCGACATGAGCGAAAACAAGACGAAGCCGTTGACGTTGTTCACCAAGGACAAGGGCGGCGCGGCAGTGATCACTGCCATCATTGGCATGAGCATAATCGCCTCAGCAATCTGGTTGGTGATCTAGAAAACCGAAACGCTTTCACGCTTTGGTATAAAAACTCTTCTTTGCTTCCCTTTTCTCTTCAGTTGGGCTTCTTCTTTTGCAGCTTTCCTTCTTTTACAGGCCTTTTATGGACACTCGTGCAATGCGACTTTCCAATTGAACATTTGTAAGAAAGTAAAGGCATGATCAGCGTGATAAAAAAGATCAATAGGTGGATAGCTTTTAACTAGTAGGCTCGAAATAAATGTGATAAAAATATATAATAATTTAGGACTGCAGCCAGACTACAAAAGTCTTGAGAATATAGCTTCTATGGCATGGCGTAAGCTTTCCCATCGGAAACCGCACCACGCTGAACCAGCATGCATACTGGGCCTCCGGCAAAAATTATCAAAGTAATTCTGTTGCATCTTGCCCCCTGAAGCAGAGTCAAGAAACTACCTCTCCATAACCCATCCAACAGTCCCCTGATTGACCCCTGTCCTCTTCGGGGCCACAAACGCAACCGCTTTTGGATGCAGTCCTCGTTTGGTCTATTTTGAAGGAATGCCAATGGCATTTTTTTTTTCATTTTTTAATGGAATGTCTCAGGTTTATCCAGGTGTTATGCCAAGGTCTGCTTTTCAAGGAGCTCGTCGTGGTATATTCTGATGAGCCCGAGATAGTGCACACTGCCCTGGGTTCGTCCGTAGAGAGTATATTCACATGTACCAAGCACAGGCATAATGGCGCTTGTGGCATGGTTGAGTTTACACTTGATTTTTGTTGTAGGAAAAAAAGGGATGGGGTGGTTCTATGCTTCCTGTCCTGTAATCTGCCCAAAGGAAACTAAAGTCGAGGACAAGAAAACTGGTCTGGCAGATATGTCACCCTTCTTACCTGGTGCTCAGAAATGAAGAAGAAAAAGAAGAGGACTTTCTGAACTCCTAAGGGAAGAAAACTTCCACAGTCATATAGTATTTGTAGTTTCCAGACACACCTCAAATTGGATCAAGTCTTTAGTATATTGTCTTTTTATAAAACTCCAAACCAAAAAAGTACGTTTCCTTCCAGATTTTCCTTTCTTACCCACTAGCTACCATTGTAGGAAGGGATCCTTTGGATAAAATAATAATTTTAATGCAATAGTTACGACACAGACTAATCCAAGGAGATTTATGTCTACCCTGTACTAGTTCCGGCGAAAAAAGGAACACAAAGAAGAAAATTCAACGTCAAGCTGAGGAAGGGAAAAGCCAGGCCGAAAAAAACAATTGACAGAATATGATAGAGTAGGGATGTTATATTATTGCACGGGCGAGAATATTGTTTTGTAATGTTCGGTATCTTTATTAGATATGATAGCATTTGTTATCATTTCTCTCCGGTACATAACCCACCTTTGAGTCTAGCAGCTCAATTTAGTAACCTTTCTACTTTTTCAAATTTTTTCAAAGCTCCCTCTGGTAATTTTATAATCATTAAAGATATATTGACACATATATATAAGTTGTATGGTTATATGGTGCATGAGAAAGTAAAAGTTTAATAAAAATTCACAATCATGCCGACAAATAAGAAAAAATCGCATTGCCGTCTACCGATTAAATCTCCAAGCTTCAATCTCAGTTTCATAATAGCTTTTCCATGTTTCTAAGGGCCTGTTCAGGTACTTTGTACTGGCCCCATTTGTACTCCACGTCAAACTCCTTCAAATTGCTCCAGTCAAACTTCCTTTCCAAGTACTCTTCAAATTTTTCCTGTCCTCCCCGGGCCTCTTCCCGGTAATGAGACCAGTTAGCCTTGTAAGCCCCACCGAGGGCGCAGCTGTTCGGCTCCAAGCTCTTGTAGTTACCCCGGCCATGCTCACTCTCCTGGAATTCATTGCCCAAAATCTGGCTAAACTTGGTGATGATGGACTGGTTCCGCGAGGACCCGCCCACAAAGAAGAGTTTGTGCGGCTTCAAGTCTGTGTGCTCGGTTTCCTCTGCTTTGAGGAGCTCGTGCACTCTGATGCGGCAGCTTAAGGATTGCGACTCCACAATGCCCTTAGCGTTGACTTCAATATCCTCGTAGTCGTCGCCCGGAATCTTGCCCAACAAGTCGCCGCTCTGGGTGTCAAACTTGTACTTGGCAATGATGGGCTTATCGACATTGGGGATGATTTCACCCTGGGGAAAGTACACCCCAATGTTGCCATCTTCAGAGGCCTTGTACTGGTCGCTATCCAAAGCTTCATTAAACTTGTCCCACGAGTGCTTGTCGGATATACCATATTTGGAGTTAATCGCATCTTTGATGTAGTTTCTCGGCAAGGCGCCGTTGGAGTAGCAAATCATGTTCATGTACAAGTTGGGGTTGGTCGGGTGTATCATGACATGGTAGTTCTCGTTGGGCTTGAAGGTGTCGGTGATCAACAATAACGTTGTGGATGTGCCCAAGCTGATCAACAAGTCGTTTTTTAATAACGGAAACGCCAATATGGTTGCAAGATTGTCGCCGGTGAAGGGGAAGACCTTACAATCTGGACTGAATCCATACTTGTTCACGTAGTACGACGAAACTGTGCCGATGGAGTGGTGGCCCACCGGCTCCACATCATTACCCAACTTGTACACTAACTCGTCCACTAGCTGCGATTGGCTTTTATTCTCTTGCTCAAACCCGTCGAGACAGATCTTGAGCAACTCGGGGTTCCATTTTTTCTGCTTGATGTCGTACAAGTTCATGCCGCAGCCGTCGGCCTGGTCGATTCTGCTAAACTTGCCCAACAACACCGTGGACAAAAAGTTGGACACGAGAGTGATTCTCGACGTGTTCTCGTAGCCTTCAGGGTGGTCCTTGATAAACTTTCTGATTTGAGGACCGGTGAATCTATGGTACGCCTTGGAGCCCGTTAACTCTGCCAATTCTTGTCTCCCGCCAATCTCGGCCGTAAAATGCTTGCACTCGTCGATTGTCGAGTGGTCCTGCCAATTTGGCGACATAGCGTGGCTAAATGCGTTGGGAAACAAGCCGCTTTTCAAGCTGTCGGCCTTGTCCAAGTTGTGCAAGCGCTCTGCGGCATCGTAGGACCAATACACGGACCCGTGCTGCTGACCAGAGCCAGATATGGCCACAACTTTCTCAAAAGGGAATTTGTCTTTTACCATTAGCGCAAACACGAGGTCTAAGGCCTCGAGCCACATTTCTACGGGGGCCACAATGCGGTTCGTTTCAGTATGGTTGTAGACGCCGTGCTTGGTCTTGTAGTGGGGCAAGTCGTCGTCAAAGGTAACGGCGTAGCACTTCTTGGAGTTGAGCTCCTTGCCAACGATGACAACTTTGACCTGTTGGGTGGACAAGTCAAACCCGAGAGATAATTCTTCGTCTGGCATTTTGAATTGAGCAGTGTTTTTTGTTAATACACAACAATTGATAGCGATTCAATAAACAACAATTGATAGTAATTTGATAAACAGCAACTAATAAAATTCTTGTTTAATTGATTGGAGCTTCGATAACAGTGTTAGAAACGTTATCCGACACAATAGCGTTGTCCTTATTGTTGGCCTTCAAGAAGGTCAAGTTGTTCTGATTGTAAAATTTGTAGGGAGGTATGACAGCCAACGCAGCAACAATTAAGCCAGCGGCAAAGGTGTAGACGGTGTAAAGGATGTTCTGGTTGAGAAAGCCCACAACGAAGGCGGTGATAGCAAAGAAGCGGACGAGTTTAACAAGGATAAAGTCAGCCTTTTCTTGACCTTTGTAATCGATGCTGCCAACTAGTAACTCAGAGACCTGAACCAAAAAGGACATTGGAGGGAGAGAATAGAAGAAAAGAGCAAGCTATAAAAACCAAAGAAAAATGTTTCAAAGATAGCGCTCTGAAACTTGAGAGAATAGTGCGAATGAGATAGGTCCGGACAGAATGCTCTTGGGGTGACAGCGTGCAAGAATAGGCTAAATGGCGCCATTAATGACAACGTTGTGACTACTGCTTTTGGGTAGTTGAGGAGGAGAAAGCAAGCCCAGGGACACCCGGAGAAGCCTAGAAGAAATCTGCACGGGTAGCCTTTTAGTCTCTGCAGTGTTTTAGAGATTGCTGTGCGCTGAACGCGTCGCGTCTTTTTTTCATTTTCAACATCGATGTTGGGATTCAGAGCGTCCTAAGTTCCAGTTGGCATCCATATTGTATACATCCAGATCAGCCATATTTTTCCTTAACCCCAATTGAGCATTCATCGCCATTATATACTAGATACCTCTGTCAAATATGCCCCCTTTTAAAGTCACCAAGCCTTCAATGGCAAAGAAAGGTGGTCAAAAGACAATCTACGAGCTCTTTGGCCAGAAACCCAAGGCCACAAAGAAGCTGCTCCAGGACACGGTCAACACCGCAACCAGCGGCACATCAGAAACGGTGCCAAAGAGCACGGCAAAGAATGCTTCGCTTATTAAACCACACCCTGCCTCACTGGTCTCCAGCCTTGCGCACTTTGACAGGGCCGCCTGGGAGGACACGCTCTCTAAAGAGACCAAGGAGCTTCTCAAGCTCGAGCTCGAGAATATCAGTCCACAGTGGCTCTCCCTCGTGTACCAGGAGCTCACGAAAAAGTATTTTCTCGATCTCAAGCGGTTCCTCATCCACGAGCAACATGTTAACAAGAAGATCATCTTCCCTCTCGCACCGGACATCTACTCCTTCACGCGGTACTGCCCTGAGCTCTCCAAGATTAAGGTGCTCGTCCTCGGGCAGGACCCGTACCACAACCACAACCAGGCACATGGACTCGCGTTCCTGGTCCGCAACGACAAACTTCCACCGTCGCTCCGCAACATCTACAAAGCTATCGCTATCGACTACCCCGATTACACTCCGCCAAAGCGCAACGGCAACTTATCTGCGTGGGCGGAACAGGGCGTGTTGCTCCTCAACACCTGTTTGACCGTCGAAGCGCACAAAGCGAACTCTCACAACAATAAGGGCTGGGAGACGTTCACTAGTACTCTTATCACGAATCTCATCAACTACAAGAACGCGGTGCTTGGCGAGGAGGTGGTGGTGCTCGCGTGGGGCGCGTTCGCGATTAACATGATGAAGAAGACGATCAACGTCGAGGGGATCAATAGAAAAAACGGCAAGCTGAACAAGGTATTGACGAGCGTGCATCCAAGCCCGTTGAGCGCGGCACGGGGGTTCTTTCAGTGCCATCATTTTAAGCTATGCAACGACTGGATCGCAGAAAAGTACGGCGAAGAGAAGGTGATTGACTGGTGTTGTATCAAGGATGAATAAAGCGCTACTCTGTATGTTTTAGAGGAGAAACGTTTGCCATTGGAAATGTTTTCATGAAGGGCTCGAAAGCAGGATGGACACAGGCGGTCCGTGAAACGTCTATTAAGAGCCACAGAAAAGCAATGCAGGACCTAATGTGGGATCTTTTTTTCAAAATGTATGCAATTCTGCAAAATTTCGTTGTGTTGAAAATAAAGCACTGCATTTTATTGAAAAATGAACTCCGTAAATAGTCATTTGAAACCCAGGACACCGTGCTTTTGCTACAGCTCTCGAAGTTGTTATTTTTTGAGTGTGCTCTCAAACACGTTTTAGTTTCCTTTTTTCTTTTCTCTTCTCGGGTTGTCACTTGGGTCCGCATGTGCTGATAGTTATCTTTCCGTAGCTATGTTCGTGGGTTCTGTTTTTTTGATGAATGTTATGATTTGTTTTGTTCTGTTATGATTTGGCATTTTGTAGCGAGTCACCTACGAGATGTCTCTTAGTAGCCATTCAACTTTATCGCGTTTGCTTTATCAAAGGCATAGGTTAATTGAACGCTAAAAAGACAAAATTGTAAATTGGAAGCAAAGAAAAAGAAAAAAACTAAAATTATAAGAAAAATAATACACAAACGAAAAGTAAAAATTGTAATAAGTCAAGTTTGAAGATTTCATTTCAACGAGTTGGTGTTCTCCCTTGGTTCGGTAGCGTCCACTGTGCCCAACTCACCGCTCCAGCCATGCTCCAACAAAAAGTTGTTAAACTTGACGTCATTTTCCATCAAGTCGTCCTCCTTCAAATGGGGCACAAACAACCAAGCGATAATGATGCCGCTAATGCCGCACAAAGCAGCAATGATAAAAGTCCACTTCTGACCCAAATGCTCCTTGATTGGCTGGAAGGTCTCTGTGCCTACGACGGCGCCTACTTTGCCGATAGCGGCGGCAAAGCCGTAACAGGTGCCGCGGACGCTGGTGGGGAAACTCTCCGAGGCTACCACACCCAAATTGTCGCCAGGGCCCATGTTGGCCAACGAGTTCATGAGACCGTAAAAGATGATAAAAAGCGGTACTATCTTGGAGATTTTATCAAACAGGCAGCCGATAATGAGGCCAAAGATCAAGTAGCCGGCAAAGCCAAGCATCAAGGTGTACTTTCTGCCAATCTTGTCGATCAACACGGCACCAACTAGCACGCCTGGAATAGCGATAACGCCAAGTAACAAGTTCCACTCGGCAATCTTCTTCAAGTCCGCGGCGTCGCTGCCCTTCAATACGGAGGAGATGATGGTGCCGCTAAAGATGCCGTTAGGGAAAGTGACAAAGTCGTACAAGAACCAGCAGAGACAAACTCCAAAAAGCCTGGCCCAACAATACTTGATGACCAACCAGTAGGGGACGTTCTTCTTAATGGCGGACTTTTTGTACAACTCGGAGGTGACCATCTTGTATCTAAAGTAAAACACGGACAAGGGCCAAAAGGCACCGATGGCGTACATGGTTCGCCAGACGGCAGTCAAGTGGTTAGTGCCGCAGATCAGATAGACAATCAAGAAGATAATCAAGGCAAAGGGGCCCCCAAGAGACAAGGGCAAATTGGTAACCAACACCAAGGCGCCGCCCCTGCGTTTGGCGGACTCATTAGAGGCCTCGTTGGCGCTGACGGTGGAGGCGCTATACTCGGAGCCAACGCCGATACCAGTAAGGCCGCGGCACACGGTCAACATCCAGAACATGCCAGCGGCAGTGGTACCGTGGGAGGCAGCACACAAGACGGTGCCCAAGATAAGGGTGACTGTGGCGGTGACGATGGCCCACTTGCGGCCCAAGTAGTCGCAGCAAAAGCCCATGCTCACCTGGCCAAAGATGGTGCCGACAAGTGACGCGTTAGAGACGCGCGTGGACACGGCGGACGTGTAAACATGCGGGTACAAGATGGCAAAGAGCTTGTTCAACATGGTCATGACATTGTTCTGGTAGCCGTCGCTGATAAGGGCAAATCCGGAGGCCACCAATGTGAGGATGTCGCTGGGCTTTTTGGTCTTGCGGCGGTTGGCTCTCAGTTCGGCATCGTACACAAAGAGGTCGAGGTCGTGGTCGCGGTTATGGTCGTGCTTGCGGGAGCGCGCGACAGGAACATCCTCAACGGTGACGTCCCCAACCTTGACGTCGGGGCCCTTTAAGTTTGTGAGCGAGTTGTTGGTGCTCATAGGAATGCTCTATCTATATTATGGACTCCTTTTTTCTCTTTTTTCGGTTCTGGCTAGCAATAGTTGGTGGCTCTGAATGAGAAGGGCGTGTATGTCTTCGCGGACGAGGAAGAAGAAACTTGACGCTCTTGGCTTGGCATTGGGTCCTGGCCTGTCCGTAAAACGGAGGCCCCCTATACTTTATATAGCATGCCCAAAAGCGACGCCGTAGAGCTAAAGCAGCGCCAGAGAGAAAGAGAGAGAAAAGAAGGATGATCCACAAATAGCGGCCCAGAAAGATGGTATACCGAGATGCTGCATGCGCCTGCATACCTTTGAGGGACCCCACATGGCTGCCCGATTGGGATTTACGAGCGCACGCCCCGTGGTGCGTGACAAGAAGCGGACCTGCGGCTGGGTGCTGGAGCACGTGGGCCCACTGCCTGCAGGCTAGATACCTGCTTCGCTAACATGCATGGATCCTACTGCCGAAAAGCGAAAGAAACGGGCAGCCCAAAGCGACTGGCGCTCGCTGCCAGCAACAACAACAAAGCAGTGCCGTCACCCGGCTCTAGCGGCGACCAGACTGAATGTCCTTTGAAGCAACAGGCACTAGCGAGATCGCGCTTGTGCGGCACGCCTCCCAAGACTTCATCTGGCAGGGGAGTTTTGGGGCCCACGGCCCCCACGTGCAAGAGAGCTGTTACCCTGCCTAAAGGCCTTATCTAGTAACCTTATCGTCACGATTAAGGTCCGACTATTCGTATGTTGGCGACCGCTTTGTATGTTTCTCGTGATGTAAACAGCAACGGGAGCATAAAGTTTTTTTTTGTATTTTATTTGATAGGAAAAGTACCGCCTAAGTAGCGGAGCGTGGACATCATTGTGGTGGCTCGCGGGATACCAAAAGGTCAAACTGTGTGTCGAGATAACGATGCCTGAACACACTATTATCTTTATCGTGATCCAAAATAGGCAGAGTTCAGTTTGCTCACAAGTTGCCTGGGAACATCCCGACACCAGAGAAGGCACACTCATGCACCAACATGTGCAATGACCCGTTCAAATGGTACCATCCCCGGGCAAAGCCCGGGCAGCCTCAAAATAACGGCTTTTATGGAAAGAAGAATGCCCCGGCGGCGTTTGACATGTTTGTTGGAAAGACTGCTCGGCTTGTCATTCACCAGCTCCAAAATCTTTATAGACTATTCTTTATCCTACTCCAAAAGAGAATTGCATAAACAAACATTCAACCTATCTGTCTCAAAAAAATATTCAGCAGGTGTCGAAAAGCTATTTTCAAACTTTTGAAACAAAGCAAGCTTGGACAACAATTCAAATATCAGGTACTCTATATCTGGAAATTGTTCACTCTTCCGAAAGCAGTGCCCTTTGACAGCTTCCTTCCTCATGTTCGCCCCCATTGAAGCCGCCATCGGGGCCCTCCTTATCCAGGCCTCCACCACGCTGTACCTTTTGCTCACCGGAAAGACCATCGGCTTTTCCTCCATCATCTACAACACCGTCGTCAACCGCTCGCTGCCCCACCTTGCAGTGTCCCTCGGCCTCATTCTCTCCTCGCTCTTCGTTTATATCCAGCTCCCAGCATTCCTTCCTGTACCTTTTGCCTCCCAGCCACACACTGCCGCCGTCCTCTCTAATGACCAGGTGCACCGCCTTTCCTCGCTCATAGGGGCCCCTGCTGCCGACAATGCTGCCCACTTTGTAACAAGAATCACCAGCCAGGACGGCGGTCTCCTCAGGCACATCCTCGCGGGAACCCTCGTGGGTCTCGGCACCAGCTGGGGCTGCGGATGCACCTCAGGCCATATGGTTGCGGGCCTCTCGCGGCTCAGGCTCCGCAGCATCGTCGCCACTGCTATCTTCGTCTCTGTCGCCATCGCCGTCGTGACCGCTCTCGGCCTCGGTCACCCCTGCCACGACACCTCCGATAACAATAACACCACAATTATCCCCTGCTATCGTTACGATACCACCTTCGCTACCTTTCGCGAAACCAAGTCTTCTTTGTACGCTCTACTTGCGTATGCCTTCGCATCTTCGTACGTGGTCCTCCCAGCACTCTCGACCTACATTATCGTCCACCAGCCGCTCTCTCGCGGGACCGTGGACCCATCCTCTACAACCCTCAGTGCCGCTGCCACCGCCCGTGACACTGTCCCTGTCAAAGTGCTCCGCTTCCTCACGGGCGTCAACGCCGGGTTCGTCTTTGGCGCCGGCTTGTTTGTCTCCGGTATGGTGCGTCCCGAGAAGACCCTTGGGTTCCTTGCCATCCTCACTCCTGACAAGTTCGACCCCTCGCTCGCGATGATTATCGTTTTCTGTATCCTCCCGAACATTTTTCTCTGGAACATCTTCCTACCTCGGGATGTCTTCTCTTCCACCTCCGGGAGGAAGCTCCCTCTCCTCGAGGAAAAATACTCTCTCAGCTACAGCGACACGGTACCTCTCTCATTTATCCTCGGCAACCTCCTTTTTGGCCTCGGGTGGGGCTTGCTCGGCGTATGTCCAGGCCCCGGCTTGGTTTCTGCAGTGTTCAATGGGGCCGACGGCGTTGCGTGGCTTGTGAGCTTTGTCGCCGCCTACGGGTTTGCAAAAAAGGTTTCAAGTTGACGAGTTCTCTGGAAAGATATTTAGCTAAGAAGCTCTACAAAGGCGAATCGGTATCTTACACATAGGAGCAAAGCGTAGCCGTTCTCAAATCAAAGATTCCTTACCTAATTTTACATTTCATCTATCTTTTAACTTTATGTATACTTTGACTCCTAGCTAGTATATAGCAGTACTATTTTTTGACCTCCCCTATATATACCATTTTACAAGTAGGCTCACGAGATAGATATGTATCACCTTTTTATGCTAGCGGCGACGACCATGTCAAGGTTACCGATCACGGCACGCTGCCTTCCATTCGCGCTCCCAACTGTTCAAGTTTTCTGTAGCGAATAGAAAGGGAAAGGCCTCTAGGTCTGGCGCCACAAGGAGGGCTCCCTTAAACTGCAAATAAGGTGTGAAATACTACCAAACAGGCAAAGCAAAAAATGCACACTTTAACAAAATCTGAGAAAGGAATAAAGCAGAACAAAAAAAAACGAAAATAAAACTTCGGGTGTAATGTAATGTAATGTAATGAAAACTAAAAGATCGCAACGATCAAAGTGAAGGCTAGATAATTCAATTGGACATATATCTCACCCGTTATAAATCTCTCTCACTGGACTCGTTCAAAGGTCAAGAAGGTACAGAACTGAGACTACAGTCGACAGATCTAGTATTAAAAGGAACAAAAAAGAGAGAGCTGTTTCGTTATACATATACAAAAAAAATACTTTCTATCTACCTTTTCCTGATATTATCCGTCTCCCTTGTCCTCTGGCTCTCAAAATTAGCCTTCTTTAGTAATGGTACCGACGAGTTCCTGCCTCCATCCCCACGAGGAAGCACAGTGGCGCCTGGAAACAACGTCCCTGGCTCTCCCGCGGAGGGAACCACTGTGACAGGATTGAAGTCGCTGTTCCTAGGAAGCCCCGACATTAAATGCAACTTGTGTCTGTCTGATGCGATTTTGTCCCGGGGCATTATCGCACTTGGCTCCTCGCTGGAGACTCTGCCGGCATTGAGTTTTGAGTGAAGCGAGGTAGGCTTCTTGAACGGGGCGGTCGTAACTGGGATGTGTGTGTTGACACTTTGGTTTTCATTGTTGGCTATAGTCCCAATGTCACTTCCACAGATTTCAGACTCCTTTTCGACAGCACTCACCGGAAGCTCCTCCCCCGAAACCGCATCGATCCACGGGTAGAACACCCCGCCAAACCAAAAATGCTGCACCACGGGGAACTTGCCTAGAACCTCTACGCGGTACATCTTCTGCAACCCAATGAGAATCTTCTTCCAGGACTTGACACCGGAAATGTCGTACAAGATCGGCGATGTCTCCCAGAAGGGGCCCTGCTTGACCTTGTTGATAAAGGCAATGGCGTTGAAATAAAAGTTCTTGAGCTTATAGGCATCAACGGAGGCCGGATCGGTGACGGACTGGGGCAGTGGAATGGGTAGCGTTGGAGGCGGGGGCATTGAGGACTGTGATTTCAGTTTCGGTTTTCGCTTTTCAGCACTGGTTACCTTTTCACCCTCCTCAAGAATGTCCATGTTGACAAACTGCGAGACTCCTATCAAGTACGACAAGTGGAAGTGGTCGTCGAGCCCCCACACGCCGTGGGATCCTGCCGGTTCCAAGGTGTATCTCAAGATCAAACTGCGGACCAAGTCGTAGTAGCGCGCAAAGATAACCAAGAACTTGAGTCCCGTCATGTCTGTGAGCACGTCGCTCATCCAAAGGGCACCAACAAAGGCGACAAAGTTGAGCTCGTGGCCGGTGCCGTAGTCGAGCCGTATCTTGGAGCCAAAGGCGTTCAAAATGTAAAATTCGATTTCTTTGAGATAGGCGTGCGGACGGGGGCCGGCATAGAGGGGGCTTCTGCTGTTAGCTGTGCCGTGATGGTGGTGGCCCGTAAGACGAGAATGGAGAAGCTCAGGAAGAGACGACTCGAGCTTGGAGTGCCAGTCGCGACAAGCGGGGTTTCCGTAGCGGCGCAGCCCGGGGAAAGGTGGGGTCTGGTCCGCGAGGGCCGCGCAGTAATCGAGGATGTCGACGACGGCGGCGACGCCGGGGTCGTTGATGGTATCGATGATAGTGTGAAGCTTTTTTTGGTGGGCGACACTGTTCATGCTGGAGTACGAGGGAAGATGCGCATTATCACTTGGTCTTGAACCATTGCTTGAGGTATTTTTTGCATCATTGCTTGCAGTATGCGTTGAATCATATGACCGTGAGCCTTTGGTGTTTTTTGTAACGATCATCAGGTCAAACAAGCCGTCCGGACATTCCGTCAAAGACGTCAACGACAAGATGCTGCTAATGATCTGGGAAAGGTGGGACGCCGCTAGCGAGCGCTGGAAGCACTCGGTCCCGGCGCTGTCGTGAATGCGCTTGGCGGGCTCGGTAAAGTTGGGGCTTTTGCCAAGGGTGTCAAACAAGCGCGGAGGGTCGATCATGACGGGCTGGCTATATTTAGTGATAGAAGCAAGAATATGGTGTTTAAACAGCAGGACGGCTCAGGGGCTGCTTGCAGGCATTATATGGACGATGAGCGAATCGTTAGGATATTCAATCAATGCAGAATGCGGGGCATAAAACCAATGGATAATGTGAGATATAACGAGTGCTATGTGATGTTGATGCTCTACACCATACGGCATATACCCTTATATCCTCTGCTATCTCTGTATGCTGTGCAACAATTGACGTTTTGTGGCGTATTGTATTATGTGCCCTGGAATATCTGCAGCGCATCTGATAAGAGCCTGATGACACATACGCCTACAGTTTTTCATAATACCATACCGGCGGGTCTTTCCAACAGTGCTGGAAAACTTCGGCGGAACTTGGAAGTGACCAGTTAGCTGAGATGAGATGTGGTGACCCTGAGGGCTCTGAAAGGGCAAGGAGGCTGCACACAACGGTTTGCAGCGCCCACAGACAGCGGCTGTGTTGCTTGTAGCACACAGTGTGTTTTTTGCAGCGTTAGAGCAACAGCCTTCTATCTTCTTCCCGTCCTTTCGCCAGCAGCCCGTTTCCGGGCCGGCTGTCGGAACGGTCCTCCGTCGCCGTTTTACGGTGAGTCTAAATTTCACTCTCCGATCGAATCAGGCATAGATCCACCATCTCTTCTTCTGGCGCAGCGGTCTCTATACACATATTGGAAGATATTTCTTGTTCTTTGCGGTCCACCAACCGATACCATGGCAAAAGACAAAGAGCTCACAGAGTCTTACAATGACGACGTCTTCTTGGGCTTCGTGGCTGGTAAGTACTTTCGATACTATTTTTTGCGGTGTGACTCAGGGCCTGCTGATCTGTTTGGTAGATGCGGTCTAGATGGACCCCCATCAAGCAGTGCCAGCGATGCTTTCTGTTTCAGTGTCCTAGTACCTCAATATCCTAATGTTGCTTTTCTCTAACATTTTCTAGGCTCTCTCGCTGCGTGCGGCGCGGTCACCTTCACGAACCCCATTGAAATTGTCAAGACGAGAATGCAGCTCCAGGGGGAGCTCGCCAAAGCCGGCACCCAAGCTAATAGGGTATACCTGAATCCGCTCCAGGCGCTCGTCTCCATCGGCCGCCACGAGGGTGTCCGCGGCCTCCAGAAGGGCCTTGTGTGCGCCTATCTCTACCAGATTGGTCTCAACGGATGCCGTTTGGGGCTCTACGACCCAATGCGCACTGCCATGAACCGCTTTTTGTATCCCAACGAGGACCCGGCCACCTTCCAGAGCGCCCCCGTCAACGTCTTCACGGGGACGGTCACCGGCGGCGTCGGCGCCGCCGTGGCCTCGCCATTGTACTTAGTGAAGACGCGAATGCAGTCGTTTGCCGGTAAGAGCCAAGTTGCAGTGGGGCAGCAGACCCACTATGACAACTTCTGGAAAGGCTTGCGCGCCATCTACCGCACCGAGGGCGGCATCAAAGGATTGTTCCGCGGGTGCGACGCCGCCATCCTAAGAACCGCGGCGGGCTCCAGTGTGCAACTCCCGTTGTACAACCTTGCGAAGAGCACTTTGAAGAGCGAGGGCCTTTTTGTCGAAGGCACGCCGTTGCACTTGGCGGCGTCGTTGGTGACGGGCATCGGCGTGGCCGTGGTGATGAATCCCTTCGACGTGGTATTGACGAGAGTGTACAACCAGCGCGGCAACTTGTACAGCGGGCCTGTCGACTGCTTCCTTAAGACCGTCAAGACTGAGGGTCCCGCCGCCTTCTTCAAGGGCTTGTCGCCGGCGTTGCTCCGCTTGGCGCCGCATACTATCTTGACGTTGACGTTCATGGAGAGCACTATGAAGTGGGTCAATCGCGCTCACCGCTACTACGTGAGGGGCGGCGAGAAGTTGCAGTGGTAACGGTGGCGGCTGAGATAGAAAGTTGAGGTGGAGCCTTGAGAGAATTGCGGTTGTTGAGCAATATAGACAGATAGTTACCAGTAATTTTCGCTGAGGCTGTCTAGTATAGACGCTAGGCACTGAGGTTGGCCTGTATAGACCGTCAATGTATGATAGATGGTAGACTGAAAAGAAGAAGACTGTTGTATTTTGCTAATGGTTTGCTGGTAGTGTAGCTTGTGACTCCTATAGTATGTCAATACTGCAGTATGCCAGTAGGCTAGTCGGGTGGTGCTCTAGAATTTTAGGATATTATGTGAGGACGAGCTAGTAGCATGGACTCCTTGAACTGCTGTTCTGGTAAGTTTATCATTTATATCACAGCAAGTCGCCATAGATGAGATCTTCAGTGTGTTCTGTCTAGCTATCTTTGTTCTCCCGCCGAGAATCCTGAAACGCTTTGGCGGAACACGCTCTCCCCACTATATAACCTCTACAACACCCTGTCTTCCTTTTCTCTTACCATCCACCTTCCTCATACTCTATCCAATCCCTCAACGCTCCCCATGAAGGTCGAAGCACACACGTTGCATGGCCCTTCACAGACTGTCGCCGTCGCTGTCGGCTCCACCGATGCCGTCCGCGTCCTCAGGTTCCAGGTCGCTGCTGCCGCCGGCATCCCCGTCGACAGCGTCACCCTCTTTGTCGAGCTCAGAGATGGTAAAACTCTCCGGGAATATGCCATCTCTGACAACTCCTGCGTCCACTTTGCCTACAAGTTTAGCATCCCAGACAGCACAGATAGCACAGATCAGGCACTACCGCAAAGCGTTCTCCAGAACGCTGCTTCTGAAACCTCCAGCGCCGCGAACGCGGCTTCTTCCCAGCAGGGCAACTCGAACAACGCAGGCGCCTCCCAGCACATCGTCCTGAGATCAGTCAGTGTAAATGGCAAGAAAAACAATGCTTCAAGTAACGTCTCGAATAATGGCACAGATAACACCTCTTTGAACAGTCCATTCTCAAACAATGCAAGTACTTCTGCGAACAACCCCGTTTCAAACAATACCCTCAATAATGCCTCTTCTCACAGCGCCTCCTCCAATAATACCTCCCTAAACAACTTTCCCCCTACCAGCGTCACCAACGCAGCCACCAGCGCTGGCACCACTGATGATACCCTACCGAAAACTGACTTGCCCCCTTACAATTCCCTTGTCAGCGATACCAATAGCCCTCCGCCAGTCTCGCATTCCACTTCCCATGCCCGTTCCCAGGACTCCTCCCATACCATAAACAGCTCCACCTGCCCGTATGCCAACGACAGCGAGCTCCCTTCGTTTGACCAGATCCGCATCACCTCGCATATTGGTAGTACCCAGGGCACGTTCAGCAGTGATGCGTCTGCCGCCTTCCCTCCCCCGTCATACTCCGACACCCTTTCTGCCAGCAACAGCGTCAACGTTGTCGCCACTGACCCTCCGGGCTCCTCCTTATTCTCCTCCATTCTCGCCTCTGGCACCAACGCCCTCACATTGACCGTCTGGGGCCCTCGTGGCCCCTTCTTGGTCCGCATCGGCAAGCAGTGTGCTTTAAACAATGCTTTTGGCACCATTATCCAGAAGACTGGCATCGCCGAGCCCAACTTGACAGTGCGAACTCTTGGTAACCAAGTACTCTCTCCGCAGACCAGAATCGGCTCCATCCACGAAATTGGCGAGCTTCCGCACTTAATAGCCAAGAAGAAGGAGCCACTACACGCTGCCTCGTCCATGTTCCTTTCCGGTAACTCTTTCACTTCGCCCCCAACCCTACCCGCTAATGCTTCCACCATCAAGGTGCGGGTCATCAACCGCGGCAGCAAGATTCACAACGTCAAGGTCAATTTGGATTTCACTGTCGCCGAGTTCCGCGACCTCATGCACGAGACTTTCGGTATCCAGCCCTCGGCGCAGCGGCTCGTCTTCAAGGGTACCATCCTCCAGAACGACCGCACCTTGCTAAGCTACAGCATCCAGCTCATGGACGAGGTGTTTCTTTTCCTTGTAAAGAAGAGTACCATGGCGATAAATGTGATCTACTATGATGATATCACCAGGAAAACCAGCGTGGAGCTTTCCAGGGACGCCTCTCTCGAGGAGTTGAAGATTAGCGCCGTGACGAAGTTGGGTATCGAACAGTTGGGCATGACCCATTTCCTGGTCTGGTGGAATGCGAAACCACTCGAACAGAACAAGAGCTTGGACAGTTATGACATTATCGATTGCTCAACCGTCTTGTTGAAGGGTAATTTTTAACATTTAATATCTTAGATATCGTGTTTAATATCTATTGGTCCCCTTTCTTCGCCTTATGTTAGTCTAACGTATTCTAATGACTTTTTGCTTTTCTACTTATCATTTGTTATTGCCCGCTTCTATTCATAGCAGTTCATTAGTTACTTTTATTTCATGTTCTTCTTTAGTGCTCTCAGTTTTTCCTGCATGCCGAACCAGAAGTGCCACGATGACCCCTCAGCAGTAGCGTAATCAGTACCGCGCTGCTGGTACATTTTGCCACCGACGGAGATCCAAACATGTATATTGTCGTCCTAAACGCTAGGCTACTTTTCTTTGCCACCAATCTTCCCGTTAGCTACCATCCCCACCATTTCCAATTAATCACCAAAGCATTTTGTACCTCTCTTTTTTAAAATCTTATCACTTTCTGCTTGTTCTCTACCATGGAAGCGGAACTTCAGCTCATTGACAAGGTGGAACTTCGCATTACATTGGCCTCCAGCACCGAAAAGTTTCAGCAGAATCTCAATGTCTTTTTGGCCCCCTTGCTCCTCAAGCTCGCTTCGCCTTACATCGAGGCCCGTACCCGTGTCCTTAAGTTCGTCAGCCACTTGATGCTCCGTATCAACTCCTCGCCATCGGTGGTCCTCCCGGTGGAGAAGCTCCTTTCCCAGGTTCGCGCCCCCGCGGGCGCAGAAAAGCCTGGCGCCGCGGATTTTGCCCAGCTGAAACTCTACAGCTACTTGTTTGCCGCCAAGGGGTTGGAGAGAGAAGAAGATGCCAAAGTTATCGTCAGCTATGTCCCGATGGTCATTGAGTGTATCGGAGCGGAGCTAGCACTTGAAGAGAAGCGCAGCGATGCGGTGCTCGCGCGCGGATTTGGCATCTTGCTCAAATTGTTGGCGAAGCTCGAGGAGAAGAAGTTAAAGTTGTTTGATTTGGAGTTCCCGGAAATATACCAGAACCCACAGCACTTCACCACAGAGTTCCTCAAGTTAACGACACACACTGCAGCCCTCAGCTTCATTCTTGAAAAGCTTTCCAAGTTGTTTTTATTGTCTCCCAAGCCGAGTGGTGTCAGCAATGCTAACGGGCCTCTCGAGTACTATTATTGCCCTGGGTTGTCCAATAAGGAAGTCAAGTTTTTCACATACGATGCCGGAGCGTCCTTCACATACCAGCAGCTCACGGAGATCAAGTTCAAAGTGTTGGTTTTGCTCTCACTTTGCGACTTGCATCAGGAATCAATAATCCACGATGCGCACTTCTTTCTTTTATTGCTCTTTGCCAGTGTAGACAGCAGCTCCAGTGTCCACGATGTTGCGAGCAACATCTTGAAGAAGATTGACGTTAACGAAAAGCTACTTGACAATAACAGAGTGTTGACGGAGGCTATCGACTATTACCTTGGGAACGCCGAGAAAAAGTCAGTGCCGGCTGTGCTACAAGCGACCCTTATCTCCGTCATTTTCCTCAAAAGCTCCAAGATTTTGACCTTTGACCAAAAGAAGCTATCTGAGATGTCGTTGCGAGGGCTTGACTCTACGAACCTCAAGCTCAAAAAGATATCGCTTCTATTCTCAAGATATATTGCCGTTAACCTTGATTCGTTCTCTTCCTCAACTGTCAGTCCTGATTCCCTGGAAGGATTCAACCGTAAATTGGCTAAGACCGTGCTAGAGTCCATCCAGGCTGAAGGGTGGCCCAAATTGCAAGCTTCAGGTATGCCAACTTCCAAAATTGCAACCATTTTACAGAACAGAAGGCTTCTGTACGAGTCCTTGGCTGATCTAGTGGCGAACGAAAAAGACTTGTTGTTGAACAATGATCTCACTTATTTGAAATTTTTCTTTAATTCATTGAAGGGAGAGCAAGCAGATAACGTTTCTGTTGTTAAAGATGCGCTTGCTAAGCTAATCAACAATTTTGCCCTTTTCTTCCATGGGCTAACGCATACCGAAAGAAAACACGAGTTGGAACAAAAGTTGAAACTGTTCTTCAGAGAGTTTTTAGCCAGAGACATTAACAGTAATGTCGACCTTAACGGGGACGTCGAGATGACATCTTCTGCTGCTCCGCCAAGTTCCGATGTCGCTCTATCTTCCTGCCGCTACTTGGCTTTGAAATTTGTCAATGCGCTTTTCAAATACGATGATGTCGAAGCACGATTCCTTAATATTTATGGCTCATTAAAAACGAACCGATATGATGTGCTTGAAACCAGCGAAAAGGGCCTCAACCCATTTTGGTTCAACATCAACAAAGCCTCTGTCCAAAGCGATCAAAACTCAAAGACCACGAAAGAGCTCCTAGGACTAGACGAAATCAAACTCAAGTTTCCAACATTTAATAACTTAGTCAAACAGTTACAAAAGGAGATACAGTACCAGAAAAAGTATCCTAACAGTTCCATTTTGCCTCAGGTGCTATTATCAGCGTTTGAGTATTTGCTCGACATTTTGGTGATGCAGAGCGTAAAAGGCAAAAGCACCGTTATTGCCGTGGACAATGACTGGCATTTTAGAATCACCAAGGCTCTAGAGTTGGACGAAAAAGTCAGAAACCTTATTGTAAAAAACTTGCAATTGATATCCAGCGACGACCAAAGCAATGCTTTATTTTTATATTATCTTCAACTCATATCTGATAACTATTTTTCAAAAAACGTTTTTGATACGGCCCGTAAATCTACTCGGGATAGTAGTAATCACTTGGGTAACAATGTTCATCTCTTCAATCACCTTTATGACAACGTTATCGAATTCGGCTCTATTTTTAACTCAATTGTATCTCTTTCATCATTTAATGTGTTACGTCAGGTTGCCACCCAAGAGAACGTTGATCATTTATTAGATATCATTGATATTGGCATTCAATCACCAAAAGACAAGTTTAGCAAAACTTTCTACGCCAGAATTGTCCAGGAAGAAACGGTCGACACATTATCCAAGACCATTGGTGTACTTGTCTCTTCCTCGAATGTTGCTGCTTCTGAATCTCAGAATACTATTGTCGCGCAGTTAATTTCTCCATTGGATGAGTTTATGACAAATGGTAGTATCACTACTATCAATACAGATAATAGTAGCAACGACTTTGTTGTCGCTAGAATCAACGTCACATGTAATGTTATAGGTCATTTGGGTCTCACAGGAAAGGTTAGTCGCACCGTTTCTACCGAAATGTTAACCAAATTCTTGCCATTTTTCTACAAATCCTTGAAATTTAACTACGATTGCAATAACTGGAAACACTACGAAGTATTGCTATCAGGCTTAAATGAGTTGGCCAAGTACGGCGTTTTGCGCACTGAGAATACCAAGTTAGCGGAAATTATCCAAAATATCAAGGACTTGGTCCTTGCAAAAGTGAAGAAATGTGACGAAAAATCTGTGTTTTCTTGGGCATTGTTATCATTGGTTGTCCCAGACACTGCCCCTCACACTGAAGAGGATTTCAACGGTTATGTCAAAGCAGTCCACGATACTCATTTCTCCAAACAGACTGAGTACTTATTCTCCAGTGGTGAAGCGTTATCTGTCATTACCTGCGGATGGGACGCCAAAGTCTTGGCAAAGACGCTTGATATCCAAGGCTTCGGTGTCGACCATCTCAAAGATTTGGCCCCTGCTGACTCCACTGCCAGCCTTGAGTCCGTAATCAATTTGGTTCTCAAAGGGTGTGCAAACTCTAAGCCTGCTTTGCGTAAAGCTAGCTGTATCTGGCTTCTTTCGTTGGTCCAATATTGTGGTCACTTGGAACCTGTGTTTAGCAAAGTTAGAGAAATCCAAGTCGCATTCATGAGATATTTGGCCGATAACGATGACTTGGTTCAAGAGTCTGCTTCCACTGGTTTGAGTCTTGTCTATGAAATTGGTGATTCTGACTTGAAAGAATCGTTAGTCAAAGGCTTGATGAAGTCGTTCACCAGCTCCTCGGGTTCTGCCAAACTTACCGCCGGCAGCGTTAGCGCAGATACCGAACTCTTCGAACCTGGTGTCTTGAACACACCTGATGGCTCTATCTCAACATACAAGGACATTTTGAACTTGGCTTCGGATGTTGGTGACCCAAGTTTAGTGTACAAGTTTATGTCCTTGACGAAAAGTTCTGCCCTATGGGCTTCCAGAAAAGGTATCGCTTTTGGTCTCAGTAACATAATGTCCAAAGCAAACTTGGAAAAGTCCCTTCAATCTAACGACGAATTGACCAAGAGATTGATTGTGAAGTTGTATCGTTACAAGTTCGACCCTAATGAGAACGTTGCCAGATCAATGGGCGATATCTGGAACATTTTGATTCCAAAAAGCTCCAAAATTGTTGAACTCAATTACGACATTATCTTGAAAGAACTTTTGGCCGGTATTGAAAACCGCGAATGGAGAGTCCGTCAAGCGACCACTACAGCCCTCATTGATCTTTTACAAATTTTGCAAATTAATAAGTATGAGGATAATTTGGAGGAAATTTGGATTTTGGCATTTAGAGCCATGGACGATATCAAAGACTCTGTGCGCGACTCAGGTACAAATTTGGTCAAATTTTTAGCTAACAATTTGATTAATTCGATTGAAAATGCTGATAAGGGGGCATCAAGCAAGAATGACTATAATAAATTATTGGGCAAATTGATTCCGTTTTTGATAAGCACCAAGGGTATTTTGAGCAGTGTTGATGAAGTGAGAAGCTATTCATTGTCCATTATTTTGAAACTTTGCATGAGGGCCGGTAACGTCATCAAACCTTTTATTCCGGGCTTGATTGAAGAATTGTTGATTTTAATGTCAACTTTGGAGCCACAAATGGCCAATTACTTGGCTTTGAATGCGGATAAATACAATCTTAAGGTTTCCGATATCGACGCGCAAAGGCTCAACAGCGTAGGTCACTCGCCAATGATGGAGGCCGTAGAAAGGATGCTTGACTTGTTAGATGATGACTTGATGAAACCGTTCATTGCCAAACTCAACTCCGCAATCAAAAAGTCAGTCGGATTGCCTTCCAAGGTTGCCTCTAGTAAAGTGATTGTGACTCTCGTTGTGAGAAAATTGCCGTTATTGAACGAACAGTACAGTGCTGCTCTTTTAAAAACTTGCACTGCGCAACTTAGTGACAGAAACCAAACTGTGGCCATTACGTACGCTAATGCTGCTGGCTATTTGTGCAGAGCATGCAAGATAACCGCCGTCATCAAGTACGGCAAAGTCCTCCAGGACTTGTACTTTGACCACAAGAGCGAGCAGGACCGCAAAGTTGCCGCTACTGGAATTGATTCAATTGCCAAGCACTCTGCTGATAAGTTTCAGTCCGTCGCCAGCTTCTTTCTCCCACGCGCATTTGTCTGCCAGAACGATGACGTTGCCGAAATCGCTGGTATCTTTAAAAATGTTTGGATTGAAAACACCGGCAGTAAGTCCGCGGTCAAGTTGTATATTGACGAGATCTCCAACGTTGTTTCTGACCATTTGCAGTCGCAACAGTATTCTATGAGACAAGTGTGCGCCAAGGCAATAGCCGCTGCCTGTACTTCGATGAACGGTGCCACTTTGAAGACGAATCCTGAAGGAGGCAATGCCATCGTTGGATTAAATGAGCAGCTTGTTAGGAAACTATTCAGCATCTTGATTGAGGCATGCAAGGGGCGTGCCTGGAAAGGTAAAGAAGTTGTCTTGGATGCATTAGTCACATTCATGATAAACTTCAAAGCCAGTCTCCACAGTGATTCAGACTTGTATAGTAAGATTGAGAAAATTGTGCTCACTGAGGCCAAGAGACGTAACAAGGATTACCAGAAGAATGCTCTCAAGTCACTCGCCAAATTTGTCACCGCTTTCCCATCGGACAAATTATACAGCGAGGAGTTATCCATCATTGAACCATTCTTTGAAGACCGCTATTATGAAGACTCTGACTCTGATGATGATGATGATGATGATGATGATGATGATGATGACTCAAATTATAGCTCCAGCAACAAGAAGATTAAGACTGATATGCATCACTCCAAGTCGTCCGCAGTGAACCTCGAAAGAGAAGCCAACAGCATCCAGCTTCTCGAGACTCTCGCCACGAGTTTCAACATAGACAAAGAAACGGGCACTTTGTCATCTGCACTAATTGACTTTTTCTTCAACAGAGCGATCCCGTTTCTTTTTAACTCGGCTCATCTCACGCCAACCTGGAGAACGAAAATTGCCATTTGTGAGAACGGCAGCTCCGTACTTGAGTCAATTATCACTTACAACGACACTGCGTCCGTCAACAAAGCAAGCGTGAGCCTTGGGTCGCTAGAGAAGTTATACGAGACTGTCAAAGTAGAGTGTTTGAACGATATGGAAATTGAAAATGTGAGGGTACAGGCATTACGCACGATCGATAAGGTTTTAAAGGTTGTGGATGAAGGCTCCAGTGAAGGTAAGAAATTGAAGAAGGGAATAGTGAGTGATTTGCAGAGACATGTTAGCGGAAAAGAAAGCTCTTCGGTCGTCAAGGTCGAGGTTGAAAAGGTCATTGGATGACTTTAATTCTCAAATCATCTTTAATTTCTCCGGTTTTTTAGTTTTACATTATAAATAATAAACTTGAGTCTGTTATAAACGTGCTGATAAATTTAAATAATGGCTGTCAGTAGATAAACCCTGAATTAGATGCATGGATTAAACCCGAAAGTTAAAGAATAAGTAAGATTCGATATGTGGTGAAGAAACCATTTAATAGGCCACCGTGATACCATAATTATTTTCTTCAAATGTACAAAAAGCCTGTTTGAAATTCTCGTATCGTCCAAACCGCACAAGCTTCAGCATCAACGACAAGAAATGGCCTATTTGAATAAGAAACGATAGATTCAAGGTTGGAGCGATTAAAGTGTTCCATGACAAAAGGAATTAAAATTTGTATTTTTTTCATATGTATGTAGATACCTCCTTTGTCAATTGACCTTCATGTCTCTTCGCTGTTGATCATGATTGACGCTACTCGTTTCTGTGCCCAAGAAGTATTGGAGCTTTTACCCAAAAACCTTACAAGCACATCGTAGTTGCCGTTCAATACCCATCAAATCTTGCAAAAATTTAAGCACACCTGGAAAAGACAGCTTGGCGGGCCATAGTGCAAAGTTTTTCATCAAAAATCTGAATTAAAGCCTTTCGAGCATCTCGAAAATTGGCAAGAACCAGCCAGCCAGTCCCTGCAGTATGAGCTAACCGCCTTGAATTGATGGCGATATAGTCATATTGATAACTGATACTTCTGTGAATCCCGTCTTAAATCGTCTCGTTTCAGATTTTTGCGCTGTTTCAGATTTTTTTAGTTTTCATTTTTTCGGCATGCATAGAACGACTGCACGATGTTAAACAGTTCGTTTCGCGACTGTATTTTTTCCTTTGTTTTTGTAAGGCGTGCCGAAGCCTTGCTTGTTCCTTCCTGCTGGCCTTTCCTGACAGAGACATTGCTTCCCTTACTTGTTTGTGTATAAATAGTGCCAAACTGTCTCTTATAAACTGAAATCACCTTTTCGAAATAATTCTCATCGCGCTACTGCGGAAAGATAATAAAGCCATAGCATACACCCGGTAATAATCGATTCATCCGCTACCAATCCCGACGATAAGAAAAGACTTTTTCAGGAGGAATTTAATGGTAAATTCTTCATCAGCTTGCCTAAAGAGCAAAAATACAAGGTTTATTTGAGTACTGGAAGCCAAGAGCTTCTCTGCTAAGGTATCAAGTGAAAACGAGGACAAAAGTTTTGACCCAGAAAGATTTTTACCAGTGTCCAACCAATAACAATGGCTAAAATATTGTAGTGTCAGTTCGAAAATGACTATTGTTGCGGTTATAAAGACGATATCGAGGACCTTCCAAGATATATCGGTGAACAATTGGTGTTCCCTTTGGTTTTAACAGAAGCCAAAATGCCTTAGGTGAATATTAGGCGCACTCTTACTGATCTTATCAAAAAATAAAGATCTATTTGTTTACAGTAACCAGTTACTAACCGGCTATAGGGGTGGAGGCAATATAAAAAAAATAAATGACTCATTTAGTGTTCTTGAAAAGCTCACTGCAGAGTGTTTATACGCCGGGATGCAGTGCGCTTTAATAGCTGATTATGAAGTTACAGTTTTGTTGAAATTTAATTAAGTAAAATATAATAAAAATAAATCTGTCACTTTGAAAGGCCAGGACTATTATATTGTCGAGACCAAAGCACATATCACTAGGTATAATGACGAGCAGCTAAAGTTGAAATATGCATCTTTGGTTCTTTAAAACGAAGAAAAAAAGGACGAGAAACAAAGGTTTAGAGTGTTTGAAACTGATTTTCCGAGAGCGCAATGGAAGCATCCGTTCTGCTGAACACGAAAGCTCAGCTGGGACCTCAGCCGCATCAGGCGCCGCCTTGGCCCACTTTCAAAATAGCCCATTCCCGGCCAGTGCTGTGTTATCTGACATGACAGAGACTCCAGAGCAAGAGCGCGCCTTTGAGCTGCAACTAGGAGCATGGCGTCCGGACTCTCTAGCCAGACCGATCACGGTCCCTTTGACCGAGCACATCCGCACCTGAGAAAAGGTTTATTGATGAAAATCTCCGACCCTTTCTGGGCAACCTGTTCCGACGAAGAGCGGTTGATTTCAAAGAGATATTTGGAAAAGTTCTTGGAAAAGACCACCTACAACATTGCAATAGGGATAGAAATCTACCATAGCCTCAGGTATTGGCCGGGGGTTTTTGGGGTCTTTGGCTTTGGTACTCTTGAAGCCTGCTCACTCAAATTTGGCTCTGGTCCAAGTTTCATGAGCCCATTTCTTGTGGATGAGAAATTGGATACAGTGTCTTGAAGTACCATGAGCCATGAGAAGAAGATCAGTATCTTTGAAAATACGGTCAAACCAATACTTGCCCGTCCCCACGCAATCAACGTCTTGCACAACAATGTATCATGGAACAACGTTTTGTACTGCGCGGACAGGAGGGTGCAGGTAATAGATTTCGAGTTCGCCATCTGTAGATTTGAGGGCCAAGAAGTGAAGGATAAGGAAATGAAAAAAGTGAGAGGGATATTTTATGAGATTGAGCCGTATGGTAGCCCAAGTATGTTTGAATAAAGCTTTGTTTTGCTCTCTTTTATAACAAAGTATGCTATTTGAATAAATGAAATCAGTTGGCTTGCTGCTTTTGTGGTACCTTTGTAGCTGGAATGGCTCAAAGCTGGATAAGAATTGCAAATAAGGTCAAGAGGAATGCACAGGCTTTGCACTGTATGTGTGCAGGAACCGTTTAATTTATGAGAGGCCAGCAGTATTTGGAGATGAGCTAAAGTATCCTAGAAGTTGCTAGTCCTTAACGCGTCAGTTGAGGGTACCAAGCTTTGACAATGGTGCCGAAAGTTAGCTAGTCTTACTTTAACCTAGGCAGGTATTAAACAAAGTGACAAGTTGTTGTTGGAACTCATAGGGGACCAGATTGAAAAGGATGAAAATTACATGGACACAATAATGTAATACGGCACAACTGAGACACATTTGAAATGCCGCTCTACCAGAGATATTCGACCTGATCTGGTTGTCTTATATAGTGATCAGTCCCCACCTAATTCTGAGTAGCCATTGATATATATGGAGAGAGAAAGGAGACAGAAGTTAATACAGATTAATAGATTATCTAGCCAGAATATATACTATAAAGGCTTTCTCAAAACATTTCATTTGTCGATAACTATGCACTCCCCTTGTAGGACGAACACATCTGAGGATCTTCATAGAAATTTATCTCGCCAACTGTAAATTATAAGGTTACTAATTATTATAACCGTGTTGATTAAAGGCTAATTTATAAAATTAAAATGTTTTAAATAGTTTAGTTAACTTGATTATTTCATCAGATCAAAAAAAATTCAAGACAAAAATGAGAAAAATACCTTAGAGCTGTGACTTTAAAACAGATTTAGTTTAGCATTGTTATTGACAATTTTTCGTAAGTAGATGATTCGAACCTTAAAATGAAAATTTTAAACTTCTTAGTATTCGATCCGCGCGGGGGATAAGACTATTCATAACTTTGAGTTTTATTCGATGTGGTCAGAAATCTCTATTCTCTTGAGATTGGCTTTTGCTTTCTCTGGGGCAGCCTTTGGGACCACAACTGTCAATATTCCGTCTTTATAAGTAGCCTTGATATTTTCCTCGTCCAAATTAGCCTCGTTGCCAAATCTCACTTTTCTCTCAAACGAACCAGATCTGATTTCTCTGTAGTGCTTGTTTGCGCCTTTGCCCTCTTCAACCTTTTTTTCTGGGATGGTACCAGAGATGTTCAATTCCTTGGTGTCATTGTTAAAGTCTAAACTGATTTGGTCTTTTGGTACGCCTGGAATAGAAGCATGCAACTCGTACTGGTTCTCTTTGTCAATCAAGTCTAAAGGTGGCACAACGTCAAAATCCGGCTTGAAGACAGAGTCGTTAAGCAAGGATCTGAACAATGAGTTCGAAGATTGGCGGTTGTCACTGTGTTTGTTGTCTTGTCTAGCAACGGATTTCTCATTGCTGTTCTGGTTGTTGCCTTCTTGTCTGGAACCTTGTCTACCAATGAGTAATCTAGGAGAGACCCTGACAGTGTTGTCAAGTGGGCCAAAGAAGTCATTGTCCAAGGAGTCATAAAGGTCCCAGAATGGAGAGCTGTTGAAGAATAAAGACATGCTGAGTAGTGTAAATTTGTCGCTTTTTAATGAGTTCGATTGATTTGCTTAGCTGTAGTTTTGATTGGTGAAGTATAAGATGAAGTGATAGAGAATAAAGAAAGGAGATGATGATGATGGAAAACCAACTTGTACACCTTGTATTTATATCCTAATCCTGCAATGTTGAATATTTCCGCGCTCGTAGTATACAGCAGAAAGCATCCGGTGCGATCGTGCTCCGGAACTTCCTGGAAGTTTCTATGTCCCTTGCATGTGGCACCCAATGTGACATTTTGGGCATGCATGCTGCCCAGGATTGCTGCCAAGAGGCAGCGGCTGGCTCCGCAAAACAGCCTCCCGACCTTCTTCGTGTTTCTATCATATTCTGACGGCAGCTCCGGGAAGGTAGTGTGAGTGAATTAGAGACTGTGTACGCTTTTACGGGTAAATCAAGTTCATCAGAAACCTCCGACGATCTGACACTCGCGCCTTTTCTGGTTTCCATAGAAGCTTCCAAAGCTTCTTCGTACCACACTGTGTGGTGAACCTTTTCGTATATCGAGTTTTAACAGGACCATGCCTCAGCACAGTAGTGATGATGGTAGCTACAGAACAAGAAGGAGCTTGGCACACAAGAGGACCAATGTTTAATCATTGGCATTCATGAAAAGGGAGTTGGACGGATTTTGGGAGTCGACTTGATGGGTGCGGTATTTGGCCGATGAATTTTGCGGGGCGTATGAGTTCAAGGAGATGTTATCTGTGTCATGCATCAAAGTACCCACCTCCTCCGTCATTTTTATTTTCGCTTGCTGACCCAAGATCAGAGTCACTATTACAGCTGCCTTCATTCTCAAAAAGCCATCTGTCCAAATCGTCAACTAGCCATTATTAAACCAGTCATCACCACTATCTTCATTGTCTTGGTTATTACCTTTACTGCTAATTTCAGCAAGTATAAAATTGATAGGCCCAGTGATATGCTGTCTCACCTCAGAGAGACGAAAATTAATGATTCTTAGCGAATTGTTCAAAATCTCCAAGGAGTGTTTAAACTCGTTAAAAGCAACGAGTTTTTAGTTCAATATACTGATGCTCTTGGTGTTTAACAATATGCTAGATTATGTTTGGAGTACTTCTGCAAACACGCACAAGATAATTTCGTTTGCTATAAGCGCATTTTCCGCAATGCTTTGGAAATAAAAATGGTGCTATTAATAGCAACAACAATATTAGCTCCAAAACCCCCGATAGCACCATTTTCAAGGGCCTTGATTTCTAAGGTAGCACCTCCTTGGGGGGCTAGGTATCTCCACTTTCACCTAGACGTATCTAAAGCCCATCAAGCTCGAAAATTGACAAAGAAGAAGAATATTTAAAACATTATTAGCTTTAACTTTGACTAATTTAGAGTCTACTTTATCTCTTTTATTAATGGCTATATTTATGATATCTATGTCTTTGCCTTTATAGTTGTTATCAGTATATCCGATCTAAGAAGCGTGTAAATATATGTCTACCTTTTTATCCTCGTCATCTAGGTTTTAATTTATTTAAACCACATATGGGTTTGTGTGTTAAGCTACATCATCCTTATGAGCTTCATCAATAATTATAAAACTATACTTTTTAATATGTGCTAAAACAGTTGTTGCATAGGTTTTACCTGTTTAAGGACCTTATATACCAATAGTATGGGCCCTATCACATGATGATTCACCTGACAAGTCATGTGTAAGGTCTCTTTTTCACTCCTCCAAAAAAACTCCAGACGTACAAAATCACCGAAAATATTCAAAATGTTCAGAATCTTATAGATCTTTGAGACACAGCGCCACTCAGACAATTCCGCTCAGGCAGTTCCATCTTCTACAAGCAGCATGCTTAACCAAATATTGAGAGGCCCCATGGGCAGCGGCGCCCTCCTTCTCCGCAACAACAGCAACAGCAGCAAAATAGCCCCGCTCGCAGCCAAGCGGTTTGTCTCCTTCCAAGACCCTAGTGCTAACACCCGTAGAACTGGTGTCCAGCAAATCGGTCTCCCTGTGAGATTCTACATCCCACCGTCCTTCAAAAACTACCCTAGCATCTTTCTGTCCCCTGTGCTCTGGGTGAAGCTCCTCTCGCGCCGTCTCTACAATTTTGGCAGAAACACTACCCAGATTGCGTACGCGCGGTGGTTCGGCAGTACGAAGCCAAATTTCCTCCTATGGAAGAACGAGGCCGTCGACTGCTTTGTGAAGGTAAACAAGGCGTTCGCTAAGCGCGAGATTGAGGGTGTGTCCGACTGCCTCACGATCTGGTCCAAGGAGCCGTTGGTGCGCCGCCAAGCGTCGTTGCCGGCCGCGTTCGAGTTTGACTGGAAGTTGGAAAAATTGCTCGCCCCACCGCGCTTGCAGGTGTTCTTGCCGTACGCATTGCCGGGTGAGCCATTGACGAAGTTGCTCCTCATCTATAAGTTCAACACGAAGCAGACGTTGGCCAAGTACAACAAACGGACCAGCGAGGTCACGAAGAGTACCGACGACATCGAGAACCACTTGGCCTTTGTCGTGGACTTGGAGACCAACAGATTGAGACTATGCGGCTCCACTTTCGAGAGCGGCTGGAACGAGAAGGTGGACATTGTCGCCTCAAAGCACTCCGGTACGATGATGAAGGTGCAGGGCGACATTTTCAGAACCAGCGACGAGTTGTTGAAGCCGGCTCTCCACAAAGACTTGCTTGTTGATCAGTGAAAGGCTCAGAAAGTATGCGTTGATACTGACTGTCCGCGTCGCTTTTTGCATTGCATTTTTTGAAGATAGAATTCTGTTATTGTATACTTTCATTCGATTTTCCAACTTCGTGTCTATAGTCTAATTTACCGCATTGATATCATGCTTATAATTTGATATCATGCTTATAATTATTAAGCTCCAGGTTGTAGGCCCAAAAGCTAGATCTTGCATTGCGCTTTAGAAGTCAAGATTTGATATCTTTTCATTTTTAAAACAAGAGGTTTATTTTGCATCTAACTAAGCGAAAAATTCTTCAGGAAAGGCCTATTTTACAAGCTTTTACTTGAGAGGATGTGCAAAGGTCTCTCATACGCTAGCATCATTTGATGGTATGTCCACAAAAGAGCAAATAGTGTATGACTCAACGCAAAAGTCAGCATTTTATATAATTTGGTAAACTTTAGCAGCTAGAAGGATGCATGTTGAGAGGGAAAATTGCATGCAAGATCCCGTAGGATATGCCTGTATCAGCTGAGCGGAACGTCTATTTGATACCAACCCTGGGGGTCTCTATGTAAGCGCATAGCATCATGCACCAGGGCTTCTTGACTGGTATGCACTTAGACAACATCGCCAGCCGCTTTGGGGGCAGCGCTGCTCCAGCGCTGTGTAAAACAGGTCCATGAATAGACCTCTTTCCAACGTTAACCAGCAGCTTTGACGGTTTTCTTTCTTTTCTGCACCACTGCTCTCTATTTTCAACTTCCTCTCCGTTGTTTCTGTTGAGCCGCATCGTGTGTCAAACACTCATTTGCCAGTTAGTCAGCTGTCAGTTCGTGGATATATTGCGTATTTCAGGTAACCCATTCAAGTGCATAGAGAACCAAAGGTCCAAAAACTTTTTTTCTCCTAGAACATGCCTGCGGTACAGAAGAAGCAAGTGATCATTATAGGAGCAGGCATAGCCGGCTTGAAGGCCGCCAGCGACCTTTGCCGCAACGGTGTCCGCGACATATTGGTCCTCGAAGCGCGTAATAGAATCGGCGGCAGGCTCTTGACCCTCAAGACCCCCGAGGGTAACACCTACGACTTGGGTGCCAGTTGGTTCCACGACACCTTGACGAACCCGCTTTTTCAGAAGTACGTGCTAAACCAGGACCACACCCAGATATACTACGACGACACCGAGATCGAGGTGTACTCGTATAGCGATACCTCCAATACGAAGCACAATGACGAATCAGACGCTCCGCAAAGCAACGGCAAAAAAGCACAAATTGACAAGGGCTTCACAGTGCCTTCGTCGTGGGGCCTTACTCCCGTCACCGAGGAGCTCGAAAAGTACATAGAGTTGGAGAACTTTAGTGACTTACATACTGAGGACACCACTCTTTTCAACACTATCATCGACTATATTTATTCGCGCCGCAAGGTGCTCACTCAGGAGCAGATCAAGTATGTCCCCGAGCTCATTCGTTATGTTGAGCTCTGGCACGGCATCAGTTGGAAGATGATGAGCAGCAAGTACTCTATCGACGACCACGAGGGTAGAAATGCTCTCAACTTGGACGGCTACTCCAAGATTCTCCAGGACATTTTAAGCTCCATCCCCGAAGATGTGATCAAGACCGGGATCCAGGTCAAGGAAATTACCAAGCTCCGCGATAGCAAGGTTATGGTTACTACCGTCAACAAAGAATCCATTATCGCTGATTACGTGATCGTCACGGTGCCTCAGTCTATTCTCGCATTGCCCCAGACCGACGCCGGCAGTCTTACCTTTGCTCCCCAGTTGCCTCCCCACATCTCCAGTCCATTGCAGAAGATGCATTTCAGCGCCCTTGGAAAGGTAGTTCTCGAATTCAAGTCCACAAATGAGATTTTCTGGAACATGGACACCGACAAGTTCATCGTTCTTGCTCAACCAGACGTGGTCTTCCAAAAGTTTGCCCAAAACAGCAAGGCCGCGAACGTTGCCAAACCGGATCCAGATCCACACTACATTCCCGTGGACCTCCATGACGCATACTACGATTTTGCTAACAACCCGCAAAACATTCCAAAATACCACCAACACCCAATTATGTTCTTGAATTACTACACCTCTAAGAAGGTGCCTACGTTGGTGGCCTTTGTGCAGTCGCCGGTAACGAACTACTTGGAGGGCGCATCCCTCGAAGACACTTGGGAGTTCCTCAAACCGGCGCTTTTTATCCTTGCCAATCAGGCCAATAACGCTCCTGCTTTGAAATCGAAAGCAGCTAGCGCCACTAAATACGAGACTCCGGACGACCTTCCTATTCCTAAAAACATCTTCAAGTCCAACTGGACTCGCGATCCGTTCTCTCGTGGCTCCTACGCTGGTTGTGCCCCGGGAGACGACCCTACCGACTTGATAATTGGCCTTAGCAAAGGGTTTGGCTCTGTGAGGTTTGCAGGTGAGCACACCATCTTCGATGGGGCCGGCTGCGCCCATGGCGCATGGCTCAGTGGTAAGAGAGAGGCCAATTTTGTGTTAAACGAGTTGGGAGTCCTCAAGGAGGAGGACACGTATATTGAGGAGGATTAAATTGTGATTGATTTTTAGCGGTGCACATACAGTCATATCCGAACTTCCCTTTTTCTTCTAGATATTCATTTTGCTTTTTCAGCTAGACCCTCCTTTATCCCATATTCATTTGTTACAATTACTATTCATCTTTGTTATTTATCTATGCATATATTATGATTTTTCATATTCGTCAAAACTACTTTAGTTGGCTTCACCGCTTTTTACGTCTTTTAATTTCTTCGTTGTCTTGATTATGTATGCTTCCAATGGACATTTTAGCGTTTCTGATTCATGAAACCTGTCTCTACTCAACTCGTCATAACAGTAAACTCAGAGAAAGGTGGTCTCGCGTGTAGAGTTTTATCGATGTAATGAACCCTCAGCGAAGTTATAGTGGCTTACTTAATTGAGTGAACGGTAAAAGATGAAAAACAATTGTTCAAAAATGACTTCTTAAAATACTAAATACAGGTTTTTCTAAAGCCTTGTCATGACTTGAGTAAAAAGTATCCAAGCGTCATTCAATGATCGCCGCAGTTCTTTAAAGAAGAATTGAGGACAAGCACCGATCTACGATACCGAATTCAAAACCACCAGCTAAATCAGATAGATTTTCAGGCTTGTACTATTATGCACCAGATCCATAAAACAATGCTTCAGATACCAATACCTCGTCAAACAGTTGTCTGCCTCTACAACAAAGCATAGCCCCGCCCTCTTACAGCTTTTTTGCAATCTATATTTTGATGTACAAAGCTCATCCATTGACAATTGCATAGGTTTTATATCTTGAATAATATCCCGTAGTTCTGATCGCCGCTTTCTATCCCAAGCAGGAATATTGCACAAGGATTCCTTTCCTCATTTCTCTGGGTATTTACACTTCACACATTTGCTTGGTGGATCCTGATCTCCCGTGCAAGAGTGACGTTAGTGAGCCGTTCCCGTTGTTCAAAGAGTAAAAGGACCCGTTCTTCATTGGTAATATCAAGTTTTTATTGCTGCCGTTCTTCATTTTGTCTTTGATGTCCGAGTGGGTTGCATTGTTCCGGTCAGCAATGAGTTCTTTCAAAGTGGCAGTGTCAGTATTCTGTCTATGTGGTCTTTCAGGATCCGCTTGTAGCGTGTGGTTGCTGTCGCACTTTGCAATATAAAAAGAAATTGTTGAACAACAAACATAAAAAGAAGGACTACTTTTGATCTCTTATTTTTTTATTCATTAAATACCATAGCTTATATACAATCAAAGCAAATTTTCACCTTTCCTGTCCAACACCTTCTCGAAACAGTCAATTGGAATGTGCCCGTCCTCGTCCCCCGGACTGAGCACCGCCTTGTTCACGCTCTGCAAGAATGTGATACCGCGCTCCTTCATGGCTTTCTCCTTGTTGATAAAGATGAAAACAGTGCTGTTTGGCCTGATACCGGAGATCTTCTTGTTCTGCGAAGTAAGGGAGGTTTCACTATTAGTGGTGATGCTTCCATTCATATCTCCACTGGCGGCCTCATTATCGACAGCAGTGCTGCTTTTGCAGACTGTAGGAGGCAACAGAATCGCAAAATGAATGTGGTTTCTGGACATGCGGGAGAGGTAGCCGGACTCCTTGATTAGTTCCCAGTTTCTCGTTGTCGTGCCGTGGACAATAGGGTGAGGGAAAGAGAAGTCCAATGTCTCCATCTCTACGTCTTTGACCTCTTTAATAGAGTGGCCTTGGTTGGCGCAAATATACCAGTTCTTCGCATTTGTGTCGTTATTTATCACCGCATCTTCTTCCTCAGCGGCTGCTGGATTTGAGCTTTTATTGTAGTCTTCATTGCTGGCGTACTGAATCTGGTGCTTCAAGGTGTACCGGTCCTTGCTGTCGGTCTTGACTATCCGCTGTATATCCTCAAAGGTGACCTTGCTGGACTTAATCTTTCTGTTTTGAAGTATCTCTTCGAGGTTGACGTAACCCTTGGTGTCGATGTTTAGCTTCTCTTGTTTGGCGCCATGTCGAAGGAGCCATGATAGCTGTTTGGATACTACTTCGTCTCTGGATCTGGATTGTTTCTTTCCCAGGTTGTCAGGATCAGGCATTTGATGGCCCGTAGTAGAGGATCCAATAGTCATCAGTGATCACGTCAACAGTTTAGAATGAGTGCCTGCAAAAGAAACTTGATAAAACTGGTGTTTGAATCAGCTGAATAGTGTTATTGTGGTTCGGTACGTGATAATTTGAGTGTGCTGTCTTTCGCGTATCGCTGGTTGCGGCTTTCTGTCACTATCAATTGGACACAATTCGCGAATTTGCAAAAAGCTTTTTTTTCTCTGAACCTTTCAGATATTTATATTTGTGTCTCTCTCCAGGTAACTGCCCATTTGCACAGAGACTTGCTCGTGAGTATTGTGTATGTCTTGCAACTTTTTTTTCTTGCTCTCCCGTCCGTGTACCACAGAGGCGGATCGTAAGAAGATGCACAGTTCCTGTCGGACCCTAGCCTCAACAGCAGCTATTATTGCTGACAACATTGCTAATAGCAAGGTCTTTTGCTAACGAGAGAGCCCCCCTGCCCCCCTGAGATCACTCCTATAAATACAATAAATATTACGCAGAGTGTCACCGCAAACAATATTGACATGCAAACTGTCATAGTATCGCGCCAGCTACATAATGTGCTCCAGCATACCTAGCTTTCCAGTTTCCGTCGTAATGTTTACACACCATGAGCATCACACACAAATTGCAAAGCCTTTATTTTCCTCACTCAAACTTGAACAAGACTGGCTTCTCCTCCTGTTCTTGCTCTTCCTTTAACTTTTGCTCCTCTTCTAGTTGGCGGTACTTCTTCTTTGTCTTTTTGACCCTAGACCGCTTGACCTGGACCTTGCGTTCTTTTAAAAGGGTCAAGCGACAGTTTTCCGGATCTTGCATCTCCTGAATCTTGAGTGCTAAGAGTTCCCTAGCGTGCTTTCGGTTTTGCTCGCGGGACCGTGTCGCCTGCGAGGAGATAACAAGACCGGTGGGAATGTGCCGGAGCTGTACTTTACTATTTGTCTTGTTGAGCTTTTGACCGCCGTTGCCACCGCCCTTGATAAACACTTCTTCAATTTCTGACTCGACCACTTTGGGCCGTGGAGGCAACTTTTTCGCCTTGATTTGCAAGCTGGCACAGGTGAAAAACGATCGGAATTGTATGCAAGGCACCCTCAGTAGGCCTCGTAGTTCTGTTCGCTGGTACTGCTTCCGTGCTATTGTAACTATTATTGATTTTAACATTTTCGTAGTTGTTATTTGATGCCTCTGGGTGCACTTTGTAGAGAAAGAAAACGTAAACTATTTTAAGGCCTAGTGGTCCGCGGAGGTTTTTCCAGGCTGCCTCCGTGCGTTTAAGCGAGAAAATAAATTAGAAAAATGAAAAATGAAAATGAAAAAAATGTCAAATCCTAGGGGAGACAATCAGCATCAGCAAGAGAAGAGCAGATTAGGGGCAGAACATCACAAAAACTAAAGATCACCGAACAGCTACGGCATAGAATGGCCCAGATATGCTAAGGGCTAAAACTTGCTATGCCCAAGTACGGGTGCCATTGGCCTCGAGCCGCAATCGCTATCAATACTACCACCTCAATAACCGCCGCCACTATGCGTCCCACATTGCCAGCCCGCGGTCAATTATAAGAAACCTCAAGCTAGGAGACCTTGCCGGCGTGAAGAAGCAGGCTAAGGAGGAGCCTACCGTCAACGAAGTGGGTATCCAGTACCTTTCAAGGCAGCTACAGAGGCAAATGTTCCCACTGGCAGTGCCGTCAGCAACAGCAAATACAACTTCTAAGAAGAAACGACAAACAACAAAAGAGTTGGCCCAAAAGACATCAAGATTCGACAAGGAAAAGATAAACTTATCACAGCGGTACTTGGGCAAATTCAATTTGCTAAACAAGAAAACCAACATTATAGATCCGATATCGTTCAATATGCCCCCTTTGCAAGGCAAAACTCTCAATGAGCATTTCATCAGGCTTGCTCTCAACGATTCAGCCCGCTACGTTAACTTTGCCAGCTTACTATCAAAACACGGCCTACCTCCTCGTCCGAAGAAATGGTTGATGGAACCTGGATGGTACCGCTACGATCCTAATTCTGCAAAGCCGGTAAAGGTGCCTTACCCTTTGGAAGACATGTTGGTCTTTGATGTAGAAACCATGTACAAAATAAGCCAGTACCCGGTCATGGCTACTTGTGCCTCCCCAGTGGCATGGTATGGCTGGGTCTCGCCATATCTTACAGATCCTCACGCCAGTGATGAAAACGACAACCATTTAATACCCATGAATACGCATGCTAATGCCAAATTGATTGTGGGGCACAATGTTTCATACGATAGAGCAAGAATAAAAGACGAGTACAGTTTCCAAAGGTCGAAAGCTTTCTTTTTGGACACCTTATCTTTGCATGTGGCGTCAAAGGGAATTTGCTCTCGACAACGGCCGCTCTGGACGAAATTCAATGCAAACCAAAAGATCAAGTCCGAGCTTAACAGCGAAGTGACAAAGTTGCTTGACGAAAAGAACTTTTACGAGTATCTTTTATCTGATCAATTGCGTATGCTAGGCAATGATAAAGTGTTGGACAAGTTTGAGGACGGAGAAGACAATGCAACAGAGAACCCGTGGATCGCCATGACCAGCACTAATTCGTTGGCTGACGTTGCTGCTCTACATTGCAACATTAGATTGAACAAGGCTGACAGAGATTATTTCAAGTCGACAGATAAGTCACTCATTATTGAGAATTTTCAAAAGTTGATGAATTACTGTGCTGGTGATGTTTTTGCTACCCATAAGATATTCCAAAAATTGTATGGGAGCTTTTTGGACACCTGCCCACATCCTGTTTCCTTCAGTGCTCTTCGCCACATCAATTCTATCTTTTTGCCAACCTCGTACAAAACATGGAAAAACTATATTCAGAATGCTGAGTCTTTGTACCAAAATAATAAAGTTGAGATTGAGAAGCAATTAGCCGAGATGGCATTAGAATTGGTTGAAAAGTTCAAAAAGCATCCAGAAGAAGTTTTAACTGACCCATGGTACAGCCAGCTCAATTGGGAGGTGAAGCCTATAAAATTGACAAAATCGGGTAAACCTTACAAAAGACAAAAGATGCCTGGGTTCCCTGAGTGGTACAAAAGCTTATTTCCAACTAGTGACGACAAAATCAAATTGTCAATCAGAACCAGACTTGTACCGCTTTTGTTGAAGTTGAAATGGGAAGGCTTACCGCTTGTGTGGACCGAAACTAAAGGGTGGTGTTTCAAAATTAAGTCCAACCAATTTACCCAAATTAATGAACTTGTTAGAAACAAAAATTACGTTAGAGTTGATGACTTCACTTCGGACCCAAACTTTGAAACATTAACAAAAGATTATGAGTTTGTTTACTTCAAGGTGCCACATCCAAGTGGTGATGCACAAAGAACCACCACTCTTACTTCGAAAAATTTTTTAAAGTATTACGAAAAGAAGGTAATGAGTAGCGAATATGAAATTGCAGAAAAGGTGCTAGAGTTGAATGCTGCCGCCAGCTATTGGATCTCCTCTAGAGAAAGAATCATGAACCAGTTCGTTGTTTACGAATCCAAAGGGGATACTCCTGAAAATAATCTAGATTTTAATTTGCCGTTATTATCCAAGGGCGAAGCTGACAACCAGATTGGTATGATCATACCCCAAATTTTACCCATGGGTACTATTACCAGAAGAGCGGTGGAAAACACTTGGCTTACAGCTTCAAACGTTAAGAAAAACCGTATTGGTTCAGAATTGAAAACCAAGATTGAGGCCCCAGATGGTTACTGCTTTGTCGGTGCTGATGTTGATAGTGAGGAATTGTGGATTGCCAGTTTGCTCAGTGATTCTGTCTTTAAGCTACACGGAGGCAGTGCTATTGGATGGATGACTTTAGAAGGTAACAAGTTGGAGAAAACTGATTTGCACTCCAAGACTGCAGAGATCTTGGGCATTTCTAGAAACGAAGCTAAGATTTTCAACTATAGTAGAATTTACGGTGCCGGTTTGAAACACACTTCGAGCTTGCTCAAACAGTTCAATCCAAATTTAACCGAACAAGAAATCATCAAAATCTGTAATAACTTATTTGACAGTACCAAAGGCAAAATTTTAAAATTGACAAAAAAGGAAAAGGCCTTTTTCAATCAAAAGTCCATCAACTTGAACAAAATTTGGTATGGTGGTTCGGAATCTATATTGTTCAATAAACTTGAAAATGTCGCGGAGACGAGTATCCCAAAAACCCCTGTTTTGAAAGCAGGTATCACTGCCGCATTGAAGAAAGAGAATTTGAATGGTAATACCTTCTTGCCCTCCAGAATCAACTGGGCCATTCAATCTTCTGGAGTTGACTACCTCCATTTGTTGATCATTTCCATGGAGTACTTGATCAACATGTACGGTATTGATGCTCGATTGTGCATAACCGTCCACGACGAAATCCGGTACTTGGTTAAAGAGGATGACAAATACAAGGCTGCTTTATTGTTACAAATTGCCAACCTCTGGACACGAGGAATCTTTTGTGAGCAGTTGGGAATTAACGACATTCCTCAGTCGTGCGCCTTCTTCTCGCAGGTGGATATTGACAAAATCTTGAGAAAAGAAGTTGACACCCCATGTGAGACTCCTTCTAACCAAAACGTTCAAATACCCAACGGTGAAACCCTTGACATCCAAGCGTTGCTCGAGAAAATGGATATGGAAGACGGCATTGTCCCGTGGCTTGCCGAAGGTAAAGATATAAATTTGAACCAATTGAAAGTGGACAGTGTTCTTATGAAATTGTCGTCTGCCCCGGCTAACAACAGAGCCACTCCTATACCTCAAGAAATTGTCAAGGCCGGTGTGACTAAGAAAAGTGCTACTAAAGAAAGTGCTACTAAAGAAAGTGCTACTAAAGAAAATGCTACTGCTAACGAAATCACAAGCTCTAGCAAGAGCGTCACGGCTACTGGCAATGGGGTGTTGAGCAACGCCCAAGAGATATTGTTCATTAACATGCAGATTGAACAGGACATTCATAAGGTTAGATCTTTGTTAAAGAAGCTTATGCTTAGTAGTTGAGATTGAAGGAGTGAGTGATAGTTCGTTTTCATGTATATTGTATATTAACACACTTGACTGTGATGCATCTCCAAAAGAATCACAGCAATTCTTTGTTCTTTTTTTATTTTCATATTCTCAGGAAACTATATTCAAAGAACGTATGGCATATTTTACAAAAATATTCATGGAGCATTTATTTTTTTTTTTGTTTTTGTCCTTAATTAACTTATATCAATGGAAATATAATATTATTTTTTATGCTACAACTTTGGTTTTAACTGGCCTATTTTAAGTCGGTACATATTAGCCCTCAAATACTTGAAAGCAGCATTTACGTGGTCTTCGTTTTTGAAACTTCAAGATTAAAAAATGCTTGGGAACATCTTCTTTCCAGTGACAATAGATATGCGCCAGTATTCTCTGTCACCTGTGCCTCACTATTACCAAGAACAATTTTATAGAACCAATTTTTCATCAAACAGTTAATATCTATAGTTCAAATATAATAAAACAAACCCTCACTTTTTTTACAGTTTTTTTGTGCTAGCAATAACTAGTTTTAATTTTATACGCAAATCTCATATATCTATTTTTGGTCAAAGGTGAGTTTTAGATTAAAAAATCTCAAGATACAGGTTTCAAGCCCTACTCTTTATCCCAATCAGAGCAATAACAGCATATTTTTGCTCGCTCTGAAGTCATGTAGGATCCTCACATTACCCATAATTCCTCAACGCAGTAAGTAACATTTTCTTGTGGACTAGTGACAATCGAAAAATGCGTTTTGGATAATTTTTCTGATTTCATGATTGGGATATAGTGGGTGGGGTGAGGGACATCCTTCTGAGCTCTGACCGTGCACAGTTTGGCGGTTATTTAGTAGCAATTGTTAACGGCAGTAGAATACATTAATACAAAGAAGACAGGAGTTCATGTTTTTAATTATTGAATTTCAATTTATTTGGAGCTTTTCTGTGGCGCTTGTAGTTAGTAGTCTTGAGTAAACCCTTTTTCATTTTCTATGCCTTTGACAACTTTATTTGGCTAGACATTCAATACGAATAACTTATCTTTGATATTATAGCTTACTTGACCTATATGTCTGTGACGGCTCCTTCCAGTAGCTTTCTATATTGTGCTGTTATCGAGAATGTTTACAACTCTTTGAGCAATCCTGCAACTACCAATACCCTAACAGTACCTTTAGTTTTGTGGCTCACGAGAGAGGCAATAGCAAGATCATGCCAGATTCCAGTTACATCTTAACGGACCCATGCCTGGCAAATCCTCCTCCTTGAACTACTTATTTTTTATTGAATATTCAATGACATGAGATTAAGAATTGTAAAAACAAGTTGAGCTTCATAGATGTCGTTTCTGCGCCTGGAGCGCCCAGCATCAAAGCGAAGAGTTGAATTATAGTATAGTATGGACATTAGAAGAAGAGAATAGAGAAGAAATAAAAAAATACAATGGAATGTCTTAACAATACAGAAGGATAAGAAGAGAATAAGGAATGCGATATAATAAAACAATAAAATAAAGTCGCACTTTAACCTAACTGGTTACCGCAATCTTGACAGACCTTAGCAACTGTGGAATTACCCTTATACTGCAGCTTCTTCGTAACAAACTTTGTCCCTTGGCACACTTCACACATTTGTTTGGTGGATCCTGATCTCCCGTGCAAGAGTGACGTTAGTGAGCCGTTCCCGTTGTTCAAAGAGTAAAAGGACCCGTTCTTCATTGGTAATATCAAGTTTTTATTGCTGCCGTTCTTCATTTTGTCTTTGATGTCCGAGTGGGTTGCATTGTTCCGGTCAGCAATGAGTTCTTTCAAAGTGGCAGTGTCAGTATTCTGTCTATGTGGTCTTTCAGGATCCGCTTGTAGCGTGTGGTTGCTGTCGTCCTTGTTGATGCTAGCGTTAGAGCGGCTGAACTTTTTGAAAGCGGACGGGATTCGGCGCTGGTCGTCTACGGAGACTTCAATGTTACCGGATTGCGGAAGACCAGAAACCAAGGGAGAGCTTGTCGCGGAGTCATTGAGGGCAGTACTATTGCTGGTTGCAGGCGAGAGGAAGGAAGCTGATGGTGATATGGCACCGGTGCCGGTCCCAGCGACATGCGTGTTCAGGTTATTGTTGTTACCATGATGATAGCCATGTAACCTAAAGTTACTAAAAGTGGATCCTCTTTTTTTGTTTCGCAACAGTTTTTTCTTCTTATTATCAAACGCATTAATAATCTCACCCCCGTTACCGAGGTTGAGGGCGTTCATATGGTGGCTAACGAGGAAATCTTCGTAATGATTGAGTTGTCTCAAGAATCGCTGCAAGTTGACCTCTGGGTCTTCGTGACTATGCTTCTTGAGACCCTTATGGTGTAAAATGTCCTCTTGCAAGATTTTTCTAATCTGGTACGCCGAGTCAACTCTGAATACTCTGATTTTGCCTTTTTCATCAGCAGAGACGATAATGTCATACTTCAAGGGGTCCAAGAGGGCGAGAAGAGAATCAACTTGTCCCAGGTGCTTGAGTTTTCGCAAGAGATTGATGTAAGTCTCTGGACCTTCATTTTTGGATCCTTCCAATAGCCTTACTGTGCCTGACTTTACATCATGTGTGCTACTTGGTTCCAGGGTCATACTCTCCTTGCCTTCGGTATCGTCGCTTGAGGATGAGCTTCGGGAAAGGATTCTCTTGAGGAAATTGCCCACTTCTTTTAGCTCTTTCTGTTGTGAGGAATCAACATTGTTCAGATTTTTCAGGATATTGGTGCCGCGATCGAACACTTCGGTGCGGAACGTTCTATTCAAGTCGTAGATTGGGTCATTTGAAAGATACAATAACTTTTTGGTGCGCTCAGGGACAAAAACCGCGCTTGTGACGCAAGAATTGTGAGCGTGGAATGCGTAATAGTTTGAATTTTTAATGCTTTCCGGTAGCTCTTCGTCACCTAGACCAAGCGGCTTCTTAGAAGCAGGCTCTTTGGTAGACTTTTTAAAAATATTGATGCCCTTGGATTTTTTCTGCTGGGCCTTGTTGAGCACTTCTGGGTCATCTACTTGCCATAAATAAACCATATGGTCTTCAGAAGCAGAAAGAACAAGGCTGTGTGTGTGTGAGGTAACCGCAATTGCTTGAGAAGAGGTGTTTTCCAATCCTTTGAATTTCATCAAGAGCTTTTTGGAAACACAGCTGTATAGTCTGACTCTGGAGTCGTTGGTAGTGATTAATACTCTAATATCTGTGTTTCCGTTTTCGTCGGGGATAGATTCAAAACACTCGAGCCCCGAGATTTTAGCACCGCTAGAATTTTTAATATAATTCTTCTTCAAATCGAAGTGGAAGTTCAAGTGCAAACCTTTGGTTTCAAACACATAGACAAGGCCATTGATTGTACCGACAATAACAGATTTTCCTGAGGGGAAAAACTCGCAAGCAGTGATCATGCTGGGCACCTCTTGCACATAGCTGGCTTCACCATCTAGCACGGACCACAATCTAATCTTCTTGTCCAAGGAGCCACTCACAAAGAAGCGATCATCTGTAGGATGAAATTTGGCACAAGTAACAAAGTCTGAATGCTTGAAAATCTGGAGACACTCATTTCTGTCAACGTGCCACAACCTGACTGTTCTGTCCATGGAAGACGACAACAAAAAGTTGTTCTTTGACCAGTCCAAGGAGAGGATGTCCTGCTTGTGGCCCCGAAACTCGCGATACGGGATGTCGTGGAACAAAGGGGCATACAAGGCGCCGCTATCATTGCTGTTGGTGATCTGGGAAGACCCATTCTTATTGGAGCCGTGTCCTGGCCGCTTGCTATTGTTAACGCTATGACTCTGTTTGAGTCTGCCGCGGTCCTTGACCCTGGTACCGTCCCGGGCAAAGTCGATGTAGCCGCGATCGTCGGTATTGATGGAAGCCAAGTCGAAGTCGTTTACGGGCATGCGCAAGAAGTCCGGGTTGGCCTTATTGTGCTCGTATTCCAAGCGGTCCAAGGGGGACGAGATGACCTTGTAAATTCGGATGACGGAGTCCTTGCCGCCCGCGGCCAAGTACTTACCATCTGGAGAAAACTTTAAGCACCAGACCGCGCTCTTGCCGCTGCCGGTAGCGACGGAAGCGGTGGTGCTGACGGTCTCGCTATCGGGCTGTCTAGCGGAAGCATTGGAAGGGGCGGCCCCGCTGTCGCTGTCGCTGAATACGCTGTTGGAGACCGAAGGCTCGATAAGCGCCGACTGCCATTTGGCGGCATGCTGCTGGCTGGCGGTAGTGTCCAATTCCTGGGCGAGAAAAAGCCGCTTGAAGAAGGAGCTCTTGAACTTGGTGCGCTTGTTAATCTTCAAGTACCTGGGCTGGACAAACAAACGGTATACGTCCAAATCCTGGGTGTCGTAGTAGTACTCGTCAGGAAGCTCTGGTGAGGCCCCGGCGGCCGCCGCTGCTCCCCGGAAGCTGGGCATTCGGGTCTGTGTAGCGGGTGTGACGTTCCTGGCAGCGACACTGCTGCTTCCCTGAGGTGAGATAGATGGATGGGAACGCTGCTGCTCTGCAAAGGTGATATTTTCGTGAGCGTTCGTGGGAGAAAAGTTGCTGGTGGTACCTTTATGAGCGTGATGATTATTCTTCGGATCGTTCGTATAGTAGGGATTTCGAGCCGGAAGCTCATCGGCAGAAACAGGCATTGTGATGTCTGGGCCCATATGTAGCCGAGAGCTAGCGCTTGCGAGAGGGACCCTGTAAATTGCTAGTCAATTGCTTGCCAGCTGGATGGTGTTGGTGGATGGTGGGAAAGACGAGAGGATGAGATACTGTCGCGCAAGCGCTGAACTAGAGAGAAGACGAGACAAGCAAGTAGCGGCACGGCTTCAGCCTCGGAAAGCTTCCGTGCTTTGTTCCCGCGCTTGGTTCCGGCGAGGGTCCCGGTCCACCCCCGTTCCGGCTCTCGGCTCGGTACCTCTTCTGGAACCACATCGGCAGGTTTGCTGCGCTTCTGCGCACAGCCGTATGTGCAAATGGTGTCCCGGAAAAGCCCCGGCATCTCGGGACTACATCCGTTATGTGCCATATGATGTTCCTCAACGGTTCCACCGTAAATAGAGATTATGAGCACAGCAATTGAAACAATTGTAATTGTTATAAAAATATTACATCTATAAACAAAATTCATCATTAAACTTTTCATGGCATTACTAATATACAACCAAACAGTCGTAGCTTTCTAATTCCTCTCCTCTCGTGGTCCTTTTAGCTCAACTTGCCCTCCGCCGCCTGCTTGGCCGCTCGCTCCTCGTTCTTTCTCACTTTTCTTCTCTGCTTCTTAGCGTCCAACTCGTGCCACTCTCCAATCTCCTTCAAGAATGTTAACGGCTCCTCCTTAGGCTCCTCTGCGAAATATTCCTCCTGGAGCGCCAGCTTCGCGCTGATCCGCTCCTCTGGATTCATGATCAACAACTTTTGCGCTAACTGGAAGCACTTGTCTGTTGGCAACACCGCACCAAAGAGCTCCTTAAACCTGTTCGGCTTTCGGCATTTTGGCCGCAAGAGCTCGAACCACGGCAAGTTCTCCATGCTGGGCCAGCTATGGATATCTGGCGTACCCATAATGCTAAAAATTGTCTCTAACTGGTTGATTTCCTCAGTCCCCTGGAAAATGGCACGGCGATTGAAGATCTCAATGAGCAAACACCCAATGCCCCAAATGTCCACCTCGCGGCCATAGTCTGTGGCCCCCATCAAGAGCTCTGGCGGTCTGTACCAGAGAGTAATCACCCGGTTAGTATAATCGGGCGATTCGTCCGCCTTCACGTCCTTCATTCTTCGAGCAAGGCCAAAGTCCGCAATCTTGATATTCCCGCCGCTGTCAATTAATATATTTGAGCCCTTGATGTCTCTGTGTATCACCCTCTTCGAGTGCAAGTATTCGATCCCTTCCATGAGCTGCTTCACCAAAAACTTGCAGTGGGACGCCGTGAGCACTACTTCGGGATGGTTGAGGACTCCCGTGAGGTCGTTGTCAATGTAGTCAAACACCATGTAAATGCTCTTCTTCTCAATCATCATTTCAAGCAACCCAATGATGTTGGGATGGTTGAAGGACTCTAAGAGTCGGATCTCCCGCATGGCGGTGATCGGAAACCCTTCCCTTTCACCTTCAAGTCGGAGCCTTTTTAAAGCAACAAGCTCACCAGTGACGGTGTTGCGTGCCTTGTAAACTTTACCGTAGGTTCCCTCCCCCACCTGGGAAACCCGCTCAAATACCGGCGACGAGCGCGTCGTTTCGTAGTATGTGATTTTGAGCTTGCCGCTGTAATTGGCACCATTAGTGACGTCCTTGTCTTTTTTGTTGTCATTGACCGAAGCAACAGCCGCCGCTGGCTTATGATAGCTAGGGATATAGCGGTCCTTACGAGGCGGGGCCGACGAGTATTTGGACAGAACAGGCTTGCGGTCATTAGGAGGTGCACCTCTGGACCTTGGGCCCTTGGGGATTTTCTTCAAGTTGATCACTCTGGCCCGCAGTTCATCACTCTTTTCGTTTCTGTCCCTCTCTCTGTCGCTCTTGTCATTATCCCTCTTGTCGTCGCCTCTTTCCTTATCTTCGCCTTTGCGGCTCTTTCTTCTTTCCCTCTTTCTGTCCCCTTCCCTGTCCCCCTCCCTGTCCCTATCTCTTTCCCTTCCTTTTTCTCTATCCCTCTCTCTCTCCTTCTCTTCCTTTTCTCGCTGGCTGGCAGGCACGTAATTGTCACCTCTTCTCGGAAAGTCTTTGTTTATATAACTGGACAGAAAGTGTCTCAGCGGCCCGCGGCCGTACCTTCTCCCAGGGCCGGAGTCCTTGTACCGGCTGCTACCGCTTCCGCCACGGTACTTGTCATCCTCCCAGTACTCGTAGTACCGCGCCTTCTTTGGCTGCGGTGGTCTTCCATTGCTGTGTGACACTGACGACGATGCCGTCGCCGGACGTGGGCGCTTATCTGGACCCGGGCGCCTCGAGCGCTCATGGGGCGATGTCTGGGACGCTAGCCTTTTGCTGGACTCACGTTCTATAAAAGGGTGTTAGTACTGAGATTTCAGACAAACAATCTCTGAAAAAGACGGCAAATTGGCATCGCCCGACCAACACATACTCGAATCATCCAGTGACATTACTGTAAACTGCGGCCTATTATTATGATTATTGCTGTTGTTTTTGATACCAAAATGGAGCGTGCCTTGAAACTGTGGATACTGCTGACTTCTAAAACCTCTATGCCGTTTCTATTAGCTGCTGGCCTGCTTTGCTGTCCCTGTTTGTGTGTTGAAGAAAGCTTCTTGTGTTGCAGTGCTTCTGGGGTTCTTCACAGACTCACGGTAATATTAATATTTTTCTGTATTTTTCATTTGGTTGTGAGCGTTGGTATCTTGAACCCCCTAATATATATCAGAGTCTTGTGACTTTCACCCCCTCAGTTTCATACTTTGACATTGCTGCTGTTTCCAAGATGCAAGAGTCGTGCCTTTGTTGTAGAACGCCCATCAACATGAGAAGTTTTTGTTTCTATTTCTATTGGGCAAGCCATAATAGTTAAACCAACCTTAGGATGCCATGCGTGAGACGCTGTTTTAAGGCCGCAGTCATGGACACCCGAGAGCAGCGCTGATTCTGCCAGTCCCTTTAAACTTCCCGAGCGCCCTGCGAATTTCAAGTTGAAGTATTCTGTAGTTTTTACTGCTCCAACAGAATTACAAGAAGCGTTACATAGATTACCACTAAAAAATACTTAAGCCCGGGCTTATCGCGGCTCTATCGGCTTATCTCAGGGCATTAGCCCTTTATTCGGCAGAGCAAATGAAGTTTTTAGTTTTCCAACGGCTCACTTAAAGGCCAGGAGAAGCCTATTCCGGCTAATACCGCCAGATATAACAGTCAGCTCTAAGCATCTGCTTCCAGTATGTAACTGGATACCTGTTTGGACTTGCATTGGCTATTATTTTTGTGCTATCTGTGTAGCACATGCTGTATGCTGCTATGCTCACCTGACAGACGCATTTTTCTGGATTGAAATTTCCATCCGAATAAACACGGAGACTTTAACTATATCTACTACCACACAACTGTAGCAACGCTTTCCTCCTTCTCTCGCCAATTGAGTGTTGTTAACGTCCGACACATTACCGCTCACACACTAGTATGCCAATCCACATTCTCGCCAGCGCCATCACCCAAGGTCCCGAGGCCATTCCCGGCTGGCCCTATATCAAGACCTACGCGCCCATCCTCGCCACCGTCGCGTCGCTCAAGTATTACTTTGGCGGCGCCACCAACACCTGGGAGCGCAATCTCCATAGTCAGATCTACATCGTCACCGGCGGGACCTCCGGACTTGGTGCCAGCGTCGTTGACGAGCTCGCGTCCCGTGGTGCCCAGGTGGTGCTCCTTGTGCGCAGTCTCAAGGACGACTGGCTCGTCGATCACATTGATAGCCTCCGGGAAAAGCATGGCAACTTGTTGATCTACGCAGAGGAATGTGACTTAAACTCGTTGTACTCGGTAAGAAAGTTTGCCACCAGCTGGCTTGACAACCAGGGCCCGCGCAGACTCGACGGGATCATCTTATGCGCCGGAGAGTCGTTGCCAATGGGCAAGCCGAGACAGCTCTCTGTGGACGGCGTCGAGCGCCAGATTGCCATCAACTACTTGGCCAACTTCCATCTCTTGACGCTTCTTGCTCCCGCCGTGAGGTCCCAGCCGTCGGACAGAAGGGTAAAGGTGCTTGCCGCTACCTGCCTCAGCCAGGTTTTTGGCTCGGTGGACTTGAGCGACCTTCTCTGGGAAGAGCGCAAGTACCCTGTGAACGCCCCGTGGAGGGTGTTTGGTACCTCAAAGTTATTGCTCAGCTGTTTCATCAAGGAGTACCAGAGGCGCATGGATGTGTATGAGAGAAGCGACAAGACGCCAATGTGTGTCCGGGCCAACTTGGTGAACCCCGGTATTATGAGATCGCCATCTACAAAGAGATTCCTCTCGCTCGGATCGATCATTGGGTTGTTCTTTTATTTATTGTTGTATCCAATATTGTGGATCTTCTTCAAGTCCACCTACCAAGGAGCCCAGAATTTCATGTTTGGGTTGAATAATGGCAATTTGGACGTACACCCAGGCGGAAACTTTATTCAGGAGTGCTCAGTGGTCCAGAAAAATACCAAAAAGGAGTTGAACGACGCACAGCTCCAGAAGCAGATTTACGACAAGACAGAGAAGCTCATTGCCAGCATTGAAAAGAACTCTGCCATTCAGCGCAAAAAGTTGGAACATCTGACTAACAAAAAGAGCAAAAAGGACAAGAAAGGCGCCAAAAAGAGCGTTCCTGAAGAAAAACCAAAGGATTCAAAGGCGGAAGAAGAGAATAGACAGAGCTTCCTCAAACAGAGCGCCAAAGACGCCAAATTGCTTGAAGAGCTCGCTAAGATGAACAAGGATATGCCATTGTTGGGCGACAAGCCTGTGACCAGACAGCGCGAGAACAGGCACTTTAAGTCGCTCGACGCTAAGTACGAGGCATTACGAAAGAAGGCAGAGGTCAATAAGCTAAACAAAGATGTCATTGAGCCATCAGCCGCGGTCTCTTCGGCGGTGAACACCGCAGGGTCTCAGCCTGCCAAAAAGAGCCGCAAGACGTGAAATTTGCATAAAATTCTAGCATCAGTGCGTAGATATATACAGGTTCTTACTACTTTATTTGTGTCATTAATCAATACATATTAAGTAGAGTCAATGCATTTTTTCGGTGCGAATTCCTTCTATTTTCCTGTAATTGTTGCCTGTGATGTGAATGGCTTCCCTCCTCCACAAAAGCGCGTAGGAGCGATGGTGCCGATAGGCAATCCGGGGCAGCAAGTCAATGACTCACGCAACAGTCGGTATATAATAGCAACAGCCGGTATATAATAGCAACGCCATGTGTCTGAAAGCAACAGCCAATATATAAGAGCAACAGCCGATATATAAGAGCAACAGCACGCCTGCCGCCCTACCTAGCGCTCGAGAAGCACTTTAGCACGCTTTTAAAAGCCGCTTTATTCACATTTATTTTCAATTCCCCATGAAGCAGTTTTCGCAAGTGTTTGTGCGCCTCAATTCGTCCACAGCCTCCTCCAAGTGGAAGCACTTCGTTCCCTCTGACGGCGTCTATCCACGCGGCTTCCGGGCCGGGGCCGTCGGCTGTGGCATCAAGCCCTCCTCCCTGAAGCTTGATCTCGCGGTTCTCGTTTCCGAGCGGCCCTGCAATGCCGCCGGCGTGTTCACGAAGAATCACTTCCAGGCTGCCCCGGTTCAAGTGTCCCGCCAGGTACTCCAGCAAACCCACGGAGAGAACATTCACGCCATCATCGTTAACTCTGGGTGTGCCAATGCCATCACGGGCCACCAGGGCCATCAAGATGCGCAGGAGATGGTCAGCTTGGTCGACGAGAATCTCCCCTTCTCAACCAAAAGCACCTCCAACAGCACCCTCGTCATGTCTACGGGCGTCATTGGCCAGTTGTTGCCGATGGACAAAATCCGCAAAGGTATCAAATCCATCTTCAGCAGCATCGGAAAGAGCACCCTGTTGGGCTCCCTGCACCAGCACTGGGAGGCGTGTGCCCGCGGCTTGATGACCACTGACACCTTCCCGAAGATGGCATCCCGCGAAGTCACCTTGGGTCCTAACGGGCCTTCGTACCGCATTGCCGGGTTGGCTAAAGGCGCCGGTATGATCTCTCCCAACATGGCCACCTTGATCGGCTGCTTGGTCACCGACGCTCCTGTCACCAGCGGCGCCCTCGCCACCATCTTGAAACACGCCGTCGACCGCTCTTTTAACTGCATCAGCATCGACGGTGACATGTCCACCAACGACACCATTGTCGCTCTCGCCAATGGTGCCGCCGCTAGCTCCCCAGCCGGCGACTCAACCGGCAAGACTGGGGATACCACCATTCCTACCATTACCGAGCAGTCCCCTGAGTTTTCCGGCCTCCGCGACGAGTTTACGGCTGTGGCTGCCGAGTTGGCCCAGTTGGTCGTCCGCGACGGTGAGGGTGCTACCAAGTTCGTCACCTTGAACATCACCAATTGCCCCAACTACGTCGTTGCCAAAAAAATTGCTGCCTCCATTGCGAACTCCGCCCTCGTGAAGACTGCCCTCTACGGCAATGATGCTAACTGGGGCAGAATTCTTGCCGCTATCGGTTACGTCGACTTTGGCGGCGTCTCTAGCGTTCCGCTCAACTTGGAGAAGATCTCAGTCAGCTTCGTGCCTACCAAGCCAGATGTCGCTGGCCCTGAACCGCTCAAGTTGCTCGTCAAAGGTGAACCGCAGCAAGTAGACGAGGCCCGTGCCAAGAAGATCTTGTCTTTGGAGGACTTGGAGGTGTTGGTAGACATCGGCGATGAGAAGAATGGCGCCAGCTGCAAGTACTGGACTTGCGACTTAAGCCATGAGTACGTCACCATAAACGCCGACTATAGAAGTTAGTCGTTGAATGTGTTTAAATTATGTTTATATGCGTATATATACAACGTATATGTGCTGCTTTTCAATATGAATTTCATTATTAATTTGATACTGGAAAATTTGTTATGCTCAGTAATCTTCATGTGAGTTGATCGGGTGAGGCATTTAGGTTTGAATTTGAATAGGAACATAAAGCCTACAAAATATGAGCAATAAGCATTATTTTATATATTATAAAGAGGAATAAGGCCTTGGCAGGCGCCTATCAGGCTCTGTTCGGAAATTTATGTGAATGAAAAGAGCGCTCATGTGTCCAATTAACAGAAATAAATCTTGAGGCCATAAATATTGATTTTAACCTATAATATAACGATAAGAAACACACGGTGTAAAGCAGTCTTCCAATTTGTATCTTGTTGATTCGCAAAAACAAATTAAGGAAAACCAAACAAGGTAATGCCAAAAAAAGCTAATCCATATATTATCAAGAAAACAGTATTGTGAGGTTTGTTGGAAGGATAATAAGTAGCCTGCATTTATAATGATGAAAGCTTAATATTTTCTTCGAGAGCTAGGTTTTTGTTTGTTTTTATTTCTTCTTCAGCTTCATACCATAATGGTAGAAAAAGATAATACAAATATATATATAACGTCCATTCGATATCGTACAGAGACCAAAAAGAGTGCTAACAAAAGTTGTATTATTCCGACTCAAAATGGGAAACTAATGAAATTTGCGTATGGGCCGCTCTTGGCACCCTTCATATTTTTACAACTTCGAAATGATCATACATTTTATGTAACTTAGTGTTGAAAAGATAAAAAAATCAAAAAATGAAGTGCGATGCATTACATTTTACAAAGAATACGCAAATCCAGTGTTATACATCACCTATTTTAGGAATTGCTTCCGAGCTCCTTCTTGAAAAGCTATAATATAAAGTGTTTTACAATTTTCATTTGTTCGTGATTATAGAACTTGTTTATAAATAAATACAAGCAAAACTACTAATCCAAAATATACTTCGAATCTTGGTACCCGAGCTTAGCGCATTGTTCCTGTGAATGAATATATTAAGGGGCGCTAAGAACTATTTATGGCTGACCTTTGCCCATTTTCTGTTGTGATAAGTTGATGAGATATTGGATTGATGGGTTGATGTGGTTAATTTTTCTACCTTTTTCAATATTTTCGATGTAAGGCTGTAGTATGTCGAAAATGTTCTCTAAACCTTTGTCCTTCAGAGCTGTTTACTTAATTAAAAGAAACCTACGAGTTTATGACTACACTTTCAACCATATTGAACAGTAACACGTTTACTTTTAATAACGCATAGTTAGAGCCAAGTAAGTATATCTCTATTAGGCTCCGAAAATACCATTGAACAGCTACAACATACCCTTACTACACTTACGCCATTATGAGCCCCGGAGCGGCTTTTCAAAATTTTAAGGATTTGGTCATATTTACTTAAAGAAAAAAGAACTGTCAGAATTCAGGTTGTATAGTGTAGTGGTGAACACAATGGATTCTGATTCCATAGACCCCGGTTCGAACCCGGGTACGACCTTTTTTTGCCTCTTACCTTATTTTGTCTCACATTGTGAGAAGCTCTTTTGGAAAGCTTGGAAGCTAGACGATTGTACCGTATGTAGTTCTGTGGCTTTTGTGGCAAAAGGAGCAATGCTTTTTTTTTATATCTAAAGATCTCTTCTCTTGGCATTTTATGAAGCTTGACTGCAGTAGACGAAGCTGTGTGAAAGTTCCTCGCCGCCTCCATTACTAGCCGTCACTGCCACACTTCTATTGGTACTTGATCTTTCAATAAAAGCCAAGATGCATAGCAGAAAAATGATAAAGGAAATAAAAGGTTTAGAAGCTACAGTGCCGAAATAGTCAAGCTGATAGTAGCGCCGTCGCTTTTTTGTATTTTTAAAATCTTCTTTATTTGAGTTCACCATATTATCAAATTCGGAATGCTAAGGGAAAAATAAGAGTTTTGGAAAAGATATGCATATGTGCGTATGTGTAGTGTATAGTATAAGATGTGTTAAAATAAGGTATAAAAGGTAAAAGATATGAACAGTTAACAAATGTAAAATATACTCTTATTTTTTCAAAAGAAAGAAAAAAATGATTACCAATAGAAAGTGTAAAATGGTGGAACCTTGTAGTAAGGTCAGTAAGAAAAAGACAAAATCAAAAGTATAGAAAACAATATATGTTGTCTAAGGGAGCACATGTCTTGCAAGTGCGATTGGTGAACCGAAAAGATCCAGAAAAAAAATTGAAAATATAATTAGCCAAAGATATTGATAAATGCAAAATGATAAAAACTGTTAGAAAAAGAAAACAAAGAACAAACCATTGTAACCGGTAACTTTTGAAACTGAGTGAAAAAAAGGTTAAGAGAAAGCAAGAAGCCAATGAAAGAGGAAAAATTGAGAAACATTTAGTAATGACGGTAAGCAACCTTCACACACCATTAAAAAAACGTCATCTGAACTGAAAAAAGATAGAAGATGTCAAACAACGTTTCTTTCTAATAACCAACATCCTTCTTTTGTTCACTAGCTGATCAATCATAGCGACCGGCTGTCATCATTGTGGATAATCAAAGGTTCACCGGAAGATGCACTTTCATAAGACCGTCTCTTGACACCGTTTCCGTGAATCGAGACGGAAGAATCACTGCTTGGCGACTGTGAAGAGTTATTATTGTCACTAAGAGCGTATTTAAAGCTATAGCTTCTGTTTATTGCGTTGGAATCTTGTAAATTATTGTTGTCGCTATCGTGGGACATCCTTGCCTTACGAGGAAGTGGAGGTGGAGGCGGATACTTTGCTATCTTTGGCTTTGTCAATGGATCCATGTCTGGATACTGGCCATTAGCGTCAAGCGCATAATCCTGCACGTCATTATTGTTGTACTTGTAATTATCATCATCAAACTCATTGTAGATAGATTCGTCTTCTTCAACGTCATCTAAAGCGTTACAGTTGCTTGTTTCGAATGGATTTTCGGTGATGTAATAGTTGCGAAGACCAACTCTGGAATATCTGTCGTTAATCAAGGCAGGGGTGTTTCTAGCATAAACACTACTATGTTTCGAGGCTTTGTTAGGGCCAGCCTTAAGCATCGGACGTTTAGTCTTTGGCGGAGACGGAACGGTAAATGTTGCTGATGGAAGAATTTGGCCATTTGGTGAAATTGCTACTTGATCGGACGAGGATGATCTGCGCATACTAGAAAGACCTTTTCTTGATATTGATGTGCGGAGTATGGAGCCAGTTGAAACCAATGAAGAGTGCCTTGACGAGTGCAAACTCTCCATGCTTTCCTCATAAACTGTATCGATAACTCTGTTTCTGACAAGGTGTGTTCCTCTATAAGTACGGCCAGAACCCGCTGTGCCGGTACCATTATTGTGATTATTGCTGCTGTTGCCGTCACTTGACAAGTTGTTCTTTCTAAAAAAGTTGAAGCCAGAATTGTTCGGCATACCTTGAAGGATATTGTCTCTAATAGATAGTAGACCATTATCACTTCCCGCGGTGCTCGTACTGTTTGTAGTTATGCTGCTTTCTGTGGTTATGGCACTTTCAGCAGAAGTTCGTCTCGAAGGTACCGGACGAGGAGTTCCCGGTTTTCTGAGTTTCTGGAAAAACTTGGTGAATCTGTTGTCTCCATTGGAGCTTAAAGTCAAGCTATTCTTGCTGTGGCTCGGGGAAGATGCGTGCATATCATGGCTTTGGTATGGGAAATTATGACCGCCGTTATTGTAATCACATGAGCTATTATTAGTGTTATTGGTACTGTTGGTGTTATTAGTCAGGGTTGACGTTGTGGTTGTACCGCCTCTCAAAATGTTATGGTGATCGCTATTATCACTCGTGAAATTGTTATTCTTGCCAAACTGAAAGGTATTCTTGCTGAAAAATGACCCTGTGCCAGTGGGATCGGCTGCAGCATGGATTTTAATATTTGACGTCTTCTCCCTCATTTTTTCATTGAATCCGCCAAAGTGCTTTCCAAATTTTGTTCTTACTATATCCAAGTCCTTCTTTCTGAAGAGCAACCATATTAGAATTAAAATGACAGCAACGGCGCCGATGGAACCGGTGATGGAGCCGGCGAGCTTGGAGACCTTGCTATCAGAGCTGTTTTCGCCTAGAACGTTCTGCTTATAATAGTCTGAGCTCACAGTCATGGTGGCGTAGTTTGAGAGTGAGACAGCGGTAGCGCCGGCATAGGTAGCGACAGTAACGGTCGTAGGGGCATTTGTTTCAAATGTGGTGTGGGAGTCTGTGACCTCGTAGGGCTGGGTATACACATATCCAAAGGTGGTGGAGGAAGAGGAGGACGGCGCGGTGTTAGCGGGTGTCACGTCGACGAGCATGGTAGAGTAGCGGGTGGCGAAGACGGTACTCTTGCTCATTTGGATATCTGAAGTGACGGTCAATGTTTGGGTTCTGACCCTGGTGGTGTTCACAAAGGTCATCAGCGCTGATGAGTTGTCTGTAATGGTAGCGGATGCGCCGTGCTCACGGATAAATGTAGCAGAGTTACCGCCAGTGCTGATGGCAGCACCGCTTTTGCCGGTACTGCTACTGCTGTTGCCAGTGTTGCTGTTGGCGTCAGGCATGGAGAGAGTGGTGATAATGGATATCGGGGACACGGCGGTCTTATCGGCTCGCGTTTTGGCGGAGGTGAGGGTTACTGGTTTTGACTTGGTGGTGGCATCGGTGCTGTCGATAGCCAGGGAGCGCTTTTCTGAGGAGGGCGAGTCAGAGGTCTTTGTGACCGTCGAGACGGAGTTGATGATGGCAGTGTCATAGACAAAGGTGTTGTGGTTCTTGCTAGAAGAGGCTGCGAGGGACGAAAGAGACAAGGCTCGGGAGGACCTGGCGGACGCCGACGAGAAGAGTTGTTCTGCTGCGAGCTCACTGCCAGAAAAGGGCTGTTCTGTAGCTGCTTCGCTGCGAGAGGAGGACTGCTCTGCTGCGATGCCTGTTGAAGATAGCGAGGAAGAGGGTGTGTCAGGATTCTTGTTGTTGTATGTGTCTGTGGCGGTTGCGGTGTTGAGGGAGAGGAATGCGGGAAAGGCGGCAGTGGTCTCAGGCAGCCTCTTCAGCCGGGCCGCCAGGGGGGCCCGAGGGAGGAGGGTGGACATTGTCGAGAGGCGTGTGTGCTGGTGCTGGCGGTTGTGTTGACAGCGCTTGCGGTTGTTAAGGAAGAATCAGAGCAGAAGTAGCAAAAAGTAGATAAAATTAGAAAAAAGCAGAAGGTGCGCACGTGAAAGGTGCCCTTAAAGGCGGCGCTCCGCGAACAGAGTCAGCTAGCTAAACAGCGGTCTATCTAGCAGACAACAGTCGCTACACATTGCAGTCGGATACGGCTCTGTTATCTAGATTTTGGCAATAACCGTGAATAATCCCGCTACAGTGCTCGTGATGGAGTAACTGCTCTCACTTTCTCGCTTCTCGCTGTACATGGTGTGTGAACACAACAGGCAGGACTCCCTTGCTTTTGACACGCTCGCCATATGTGTCAAAGAAGCCGAGAGATAGACTAAAACAAAGCCTAACGAACAGTTGCTTGGGGCAATGAGCCCTTGGGGCCTGTTTTAACCCTTGAAAAGTGTGTTTGTCTCTTCTCTGCGAGCATGTTTACAGTGTGTGTCTGATATTATCCGCATTAGGCAGGCGCCCCGTCATAACGGTTCACACAACCCTACTTTAGGGCGCAGCCCGCTTACACCCACCGCTTTGGTTCTTTTGGGGTTTTCTTTTTTAGGCAGTTTAAAGCCCTTTCTCTGCTCTGCGAAGCTATCTTTCCTCTGCTTCCAACCACACGCACCTCTTTCCAGCCTCTGCAACCCAGTGTTTGCACTCCTCCCTGTCATCTTGCGTGGCCTTTTGTCTGTCTGAACAGTGCCCCTGCCCCGCGAGAGGTCTGTGCAGAGTCTCTTACCAGATCAGATAGAATCTATCGATAAGTGCCAGAGACTATCAAAAACGGCTAAAAACTGGTACAACAACCAAAAACCGTTGACAACGCCCAAGAACACCATATTCAATCCATCCGTAATGCTGCCTTTCGCTCCCAGCAAGCTCCAGCGTGACATGGACCTTGAGCAGATAGCCCCTGCCGGCTTTGTGAACCGCAACAACCTCCACGTCTTCAAGGGCAACGAGATCAATGGCAACTCTTTTGGCGGCTGTCTCGTCTACCAGGCCCTTCTCGCGGCCTACCGTACTGTCACCGCGGAGGCCCGTGACGACCCTGACCATTACTTCCTCTGCGACAGCTTCCACTCCTCCTTCATTTCCGGCGTCAAGAGCTACATGGAGATTCGCTACGACGTCGCAGTGCTCCGCGAGGGCGCCGGCTTCAAGCACCGCGAGGTTAAGGCTGTACAGCATGGAAAAGTCTGTTTCATGGCTATTGTCACCTTTGTTCGCAAAAACAAGGAAAGCGCTCCTCCTTCTAAGAGAGATACTGGGCCTCAGCCCGTTATCAGCCCCTGGCCGATCCCAAACCCGGCCAGCACCAATGTCTGGCAGAACCCTTTTACCGTTCCCGGCCAAACGGATGCCTGCGGCAGACCACTCTCCAGCTTTGACCTTGACGCCGCCATTCGCCGCAAGGACGCCGCAGGACAAAGCATTTTTGTTCTTGACGAGGAAGAAAGACTCGCGGAGATAAACTGTGTTGACATCCTAACTCCAAGGATCCTCGAAGAGCAGCTGCACGACATCTTCCCGGAAGACAAGCACAGAAGAGCCCCGCTCACCAGCGAGGACATCACCAATAGAAGCTTGTACTTTATGACGCGGGTCAGGCGGCCAGAGGGAACAACAGAGGGAGAATCAAACGCTGATGCAGGCAAAGAGCCCCTCGAAAAACTCTACTACATGCACCATCTCGCCATGGCGTACATCTCGGATCACAGCTTGCTCTCCACAGTTACCGTTCTCTTGGGATACCCTTACAAGTCTGAGAAGTTTAGGGTCAGCTTGGACCACACTATTTACTTCCACGAAACTAAGCACGAGACCTCGATGTACGACTGGCAGTTTGCCCGCACCAGCTTGATCAAGGCCCAGAATGGCCGCATCTTGGTCTGCATGTCCATGTACAATCGCTTCGCCGAAATGATGTGCTACGTCACCCAGGAGGCCTTTTTCACATTTGAAAATTCTGACAAAAAGATGATGTTGCCGAGCGACGAGATACTTATTTCGAGGGTGTCTGGTGATGAGGTTTTAATCTCAAAGTTATGAAGGATGTTGTATCTATTTTTTTTACTTCCCTTTTATATTCATACCCAGAGTTTTACAGACATATAATTTATTGATAATTTTACAGCGATATAATTTTGATCTTGCTACAAAATTATGGGGTTTGTAGTGGCTGACTTCACTGAAAGCAGTATTGGGAACTGTTGCTGCCTTTAAAAGATGCAATGTTTTTTAGCTATTATTCTCCTATCAAAAAAAAGTACAATTTCAAAGTAATTAGTAATTGTAAGTACCATCATCTCAGCCTAGAAAATACGCTGCATGCAACAGCTCCCAGACTGCTAAATCTATCGAAAATTCTTCTGGCATGCCCTGTTCCTTGGAACAATACTGGAATTCTAATCCTTAGTATCTTCTAGCTGCCATCCTGTATCCGTTATTTCAACTCTCCCCATACCATTTGCTCAAAATCCATCCCAAGATTTCCCGGAGTTCCCTTTGTTTCCAGATAATTGCAAAAAAGCGCCAGACAGCACGCGCCCTATACGAGTGCATCTCCCAGGGTCCAATCCAACGGTCAAGGTCGGCTTATCGTTTATCGGACTTTCAACGATTGAGCCGTTGATTCTAGGATACCTAAACTAGTACAGATAAATTTGCCATAAGGATTTTACACACTTCACGCTCATCTCCCCAAGCCTTATCAGATAATTTACACCTCACTGTCCCAGAGCAAAGAGCAACTGTGGTTCCTCTCCAACAACCAAAGATTGTTGTTGTTCGCATCGGAACAATCTTGCAATGGGTCGGAAAAAAATGACGCTGCGAGATCTGCGGAAAAACCGCAGATCCTCGGACTTTCGCTGGCAATTTGCACACCGGGGGAATATCAAAGGAGGACAGCAGTGTATATCGCATAGGGCAGTCCAAGGTATAAATATCTGTTTGTATCTGTACCTTGGGACGGTGCCTCATCAAAATCACATATACGCTCTCGTTTATAGTTTACGAAGGCAGAGTCACTCCAGTGACAGGTTGTCAAAATAATTTATTTCCAAAAGTCAAGGTCCAAGAACTAGTAACAGGGCTCAAATAGAAAAACTTGAAAAGGAAAAAAGAACACAGAAAAACTTAATCTGAGTGTTTCTTAATCTTTTGTTTATCTTGCAGATAGATAGAAGAGCACTAGATAGGCGTTAATTACCTCAAAACATTTATAGTCTACATCAGATTCCATTACGCTTTCAAACAAACGTTTTGGTAACGTCTCATTTTTAACAGGTCAACATCTTCATTCTTGACAGAGTAATATCATTCTCATAAAACCAACATCTTTTCTTTGAACAAATCAACGTCACCCTCATCAATCAGCCTCCTCTGTCGAATATGTCAGTCAAAAGTAACATGGAGCACGACCTCCAGATTCAACAAATTGCCCCCGACACATTTCAAAACGCCAATCGGCACCACCAGATCTCCTGGAATATTAAGAACCGCAACTCCTTTGGCGGCTCGCTCTTCTACCAGGCTCTCCTGGCGGCCTACAACACGCTCCCTGCCGAAACCTACAAGCCCTGCACTGCACACATCTACTTCTTGGCTGCTGCGGTCCCGGACCAGGAGGCTCGCTATGCGGTGACAAGGCTCCGTGACAGCCAATCATACGTGCACCGTGAAGTCAAGGTGTATCAGCGCGACAAGCATAACAACGAGATGCTCCTCATGGTGCTTATGGTGCTTTTTAATGCCAAAGTGCTCAAAAAGAAGTCCAAGTTCGGTCCGCAGCCAATTATTCAGTACAGCCCCTTGAGCGGCACTGCTCTTTCCTATAACAACAATACCCAACTTGACAACCTCGCCCAGCTTCACAGAAACAATCCATCGCGGTTCTTCCCATTTAAGCGCGACTTATCCGGCTTGCTCGACTGGCTGGTGCTCCAGCAGCGCTTTAAGCTCAATACTATCGATGACGCTCTCAACTTGCAGGCCCTCGAGCTCTGGCAGCCAAGGGAGTTACTTGACGACATGCTTTACCAGAACAACAACAACAGCAACCCAGAAGCACCAATATCCAGTACAACCATTAACGAGAGGGAGATGTTCTCGCTCGCCCGCGCTATCCCTGGCAAAGACACCGCCTCTGTGAACAGCACCGCCGCAGCCCGCCACATCGCGTACCACTTATTCCTCAGCTACTTGTCAGACTATGAGCTCCTCAGTTCGGCGCTCCCACTCACAGGACTTGCCCGGTACGGGACAGAAAAGTTACTGGTAAGCTTGGATCATGCGGTGTACTTCCATACTGATGGCGAGGAGTTGCGCGGCTCCCAGTACGACTGGCACGTTGTACGCGGCAAGATCATCAAGGGGACCAGAGGGCAGTACACGATCATGATTGCCATTTACAATCAGTACGCAGAGACTGTTGCGGTATGCGTCCAGGAGGCCCTCATTTTGCTTGAGAATGGTGACGGGAAGGCAATCTTGCCGGGGGAGACGGGGGCCTCGCAAAGGGAGAGCAAGTTGTAGAGGCAGTTGGGATTCAAGGTCATCGGGCTAACCACATTTTTTACCTTCATAAGCTTCGCGTCGCACTAGGCAGTTTCTCCCTGAAAAGGCCCATATCGGTTTTCAAACCCTTGCTAAATTTTGTTTCATAATCTTTAGGCAATATATTTTTATTATTCCGGTTACTTTCGTTATATTCTTTCATATTCGCTTCACAATATTCACAATACTAGGCACTATCCTTATGTTATCCATAGTTTTATGTTCGCTTCACAATAAATTTTCTTTTATTCCAAGTACTTTTGTTTAAGACTACAAATAGTTTACCTGCCTTCTGTCTTTAATAAAACAGAAAAAATTAGTTTTTAATTCCGGGAAACATCATCTCAACAGAAAACTCCAAACGCAGCTCGTTCATTTAGTAAACAAAATTTCACATTTTGAATATTTTTTTTAATTTTCTATTGCTTGTATTTACTTTTATTCTCATTTTTTTTAAAAGGAACAATAAATATATCTTTTGTATTTATCTTATCAAGGTTGTCGCGATGTTATTCATTGCTCCAAGAGCCAAAGAAAGTCAATATTTAGTTTGTTAAGCCTGGTTGCTCTAAAAGCCGAGTACATCATATCGTTACCGGGAAATATCAGTAAGTTTTAATGGGTATACAAAGGTCAGCTCACAGGCAATTCTAATACTGAAGAAGCTTAATTTGAATTTTATCTTTGAAGTTGTTTGAAACTAAAAAGCTCTATGTTTTGACTTTACTGCATCTCATTTTTTTCTGTATTTTATTCAATATAACGTATTTTCCGACTATTTTTGGATCTTTTAGATCTATACACTTTTTGTTCAGCTTTTACTTAGTGCCAGTCTTTGCGATTTTTTAGAGCTTGTCACATGCCAATGGGTATCTTCCTTTTGGTATCAAGGCAGTAAATAGACTATTCAAAATGGACCATTCCATCTATTCGTGCTTCTTTTTCTCAAGATCCAGAGGACTGGCGCTGAGAAGCTTATCTGACATCGCCCTACTGCAAAGAAGTAGTGAAAAGTATTGTCACACTTTGAGCGTAGCGCCTGCAAGCAAAACAATTTTGATTGTATAAAAGACAGCATGATGGCCTAATGATTCTTAAGCAGTATCAGCCTTTCTGAACTCCATTGAAATAAAAGCACGATTGTCTAGCATATTTTAAAAGTCAAATCCTCAAGCAAGGCTCGACTTGTATCTTTGTTGCTACTTCAAGCTCCTTCACCTTCGCCCAAGGAAAGACCTTACTTCCGTTTGTGTTTTAAAATAGTTCTTGAAATCATTCTTCCTTAACTTTGCCTTTCGCTCGCAAACGTCCTCAAACGACTGCCAAAAAAGCATCTTTGATAAACTAGACAACTCCCAACGCTTGTCTGTCTCCCAGGGCACACCGTCGCAGATGTTCAGTCTGTGTATATACAAGCCGAAAGAGCACCAAGCCTGACATCATCTCCGGTACATGGACGTCATAACATTACGGCAGATAAGCCGGAGCAGGGATTGCAAAACCCAAAGGCCGCTAGGCCCAGAACCAAGAAATAAAAGAACCGCTTTCTTTTGTGTTTGGTCTTTTGCTCAGTTACCTATCGCGCTAGCTCAAAATCATGAAAGATACTCCATCGCATTCGCGTCCCCAGGTCCTTTTTCTGGCTTTTTTCACCGCTACTCACTGCTGCTATGCAAAACATGAGCACTTCAGTAGATTCAAGGAATAAACAGGCTCCCGCCGCAACCACTCGAAGCCCCGTATTTCATCAGAGAAACTTGTTTCTGTAAAAACCAAAACCTCTGGCCTTGCCCAGATCCACATAAGCCTGTCTTTGCCGTTTCACCCATCTATTCTGCTGACATCATTCATTCTTGCTTTATTTTTCTTCCTTTTGTGCCAATTTTCCCTTTTCTGACACGCATACTTTTCGCATAAACATACGTTCTCAGCAAGCATAAAACACATCGGCACATACAGCACACAGCATGCAAGGCGAACTGCAATAAATTGGAGACAAGAAAAACAAAAGGAAACAGCAAGAAGAAAATTACGAGGGGCCCGGAAAAGGTGAGACAAGCAGCGCTAATCAGTCAAGGCCCAATTAGGGTGCGGCTAGTGGTTAGTGGCTAGTGACAACAGGATATAGGTGACAAAGAGCCAACGAACAAGAACCGCGAGTCCTGTGTCTGTTGAGAGACAAAGCTGCACCGGTGCTTTCCAGGACCTCCCGCCGATTATGCCTTGTAAGAGTTTGTACAGCAACAGTAGTGTACAGATGTAGGGCTGATGTACGGAAAGTCGCAGATCCCATCTTTCGGTAGAGATGGAAGGCATAGAGATCACCAGGCAGAGATCGATCGAAGATCACTGAGATCCCATTTGTCTGAATGGAATCGTGCGATGACGCTAAAGGAACTTACTGCTTCTTTCTTTCCTCATCTACATGTCCATTTCGGCCCCTTTGAGATGGCTGGTCTGCTAGTGCTGGTGCCGGTGCTGGTGCGTAGAACTCCGGGGGAGGGCAACACAAATACGTCTGCTTCCGTCAACTTTTACTCCATCTCAAAAGCAAGCCACTGCTATAACAAATCATGCACACTGAGCCATTTGATCTGATTCTGGGACGTCCCGGCCACTCGCAAAATCCATATTCCGAAAAACAAGAATGCAAAACTCCATGCATTATCCGTGTATTACGCAGGTGAAGGATATAACAGAGGGTGATAACAGGGCAAATACTAACTCGCAAAAATCCTAACATGTTCCTTACCTCAGTTTGATTCACTCCGAAATTTCCGGAAGCTGAGCAAAGAGTGAAACTAGAAATAATGGTGAACATCGCTGTGTATATTGAAGCTTAATTGCTTTATACAAAAAAACCACATCGGGACAGCTTGATAAACGGTACCTGTTTGCTAATCCCTATTTTCACGTAAAATCATAAAAGCGAGCTAATCTGCGCGCTGTACCATCTCTTTCTCCATTTGAACCGTTTGCAATTCTAATTTTCTCAGCCATCGGAAAACTGCTCTTTGCCGAACAAAGAAAACAAAACTCATTTTATAGAGACTTAAAATGCAGCAAATTTTGCCCTCCCCAGAAGAAAAAACAATTGCGCCGCAGTTGTCTCGCGCCCACCGTCAGCTAGCTCCGCGGGTAATAATATGGCCGCATAAATCGCGAAAATTTGTGCAAACCTTATATGTTCGGGACAAATGCTAAAAAACCATCACATTGTTTGCTCAAAGTGAATAAAATCGCTACGATGTAGGAGGAAGAAGCAGAACAAAGAACAAAGACGCATCATCGAAAGAGTGTGGCTTTTGGGAATACTGAATATGGAAGACCAACTTAACCTGAGGTGCACAAGGGTCGGAAAATACCCAAAACCGTTATCGGTAGTAGTTAGCAAATGCTGCCATTTTGGGGCGTGGTCGCATTTTCTAATTTCCACGTTCCTGCTGATCCAGCAAGTCCTCCACTGTGTCTATCAATTTATCGCCCTGTAAAAATGTGGTAGATATGGGTGGATTGCATTAATTAATTGCCAGCAACTCCTGTCAGGGAAAACACCAAATAAGGCTTTTTGAGGAAAGGAATTGCGGGGCAAGTTTTTACCTACATGTCCCGGTGGGCATTAACCAGTAAATCAGCCTTGTTAATAAAACTCATACACTAGTCGAAATTTCTAGGTGCCCCTGGTTTTCTTACTTGCTGGGGCCAACCGCACCAGTACGACAAAAAATGGGACAACTTTGGAAACGATGACATGGTCGAGAGCCGCAGATAAGGCATAATATATTCAGATCTAGACAGGCAAAGTAGGACATGATTAATCCTTGCGGTTTTCTTGCAGATAGTCAGATTTTTGGACAAAGACCATTTTTAGACTAAAAGCGAAACTAAAAAAAGCGTTTTTCATACGAGTGTGCGCCTCTGGATGTGCCCACCCCTCCAACCCTGCCCGGCCATTTAGGGACCAAAGTTGAGGCCTCTAGAAAAGAATTTAAACAATGGCTTGGGCGGCAAGATCTGGGAGATAGAGTCAGCATGTATCTGAAGGTGAATGATCCTGGGTAAAGAATAGGACTTAGGATCTTTGGTGCCTTGCAGATGCAATTGAACTGGCCGTCTAGCGGGTAGTTACTGCTTTAGAGGGCGCTATACAACGAAGAGATGCGCAATACAAAATCCTTTGTGAATTGTAGATTTGCCCAAGAAAAAGCAAATTTGAGCAATTAAAAAGCCTTAAATTGGGTGCCGCTGCTAAATTTATTCAAAAAAGACGCCACAAAATACATCATGGGATTTAAGCTAAATTTTGACTTATAAAGCCAATAAAATTGAAAAACAAACAGCCTAACAGGATAAGTTCAATGCATATAACCACAAAATAAACACAATGCTTTTGCCAAAATGCTCTAATTTTTACCACTGGTCTACCAAAAACGTAGCTCCATAGACCCTTTCCGAATTTAGTTCAGCTGCTCCTGAAATGCCTAATAAAGCCATAACGACCAAAATGCTTGCAAACTCAGGACCTAACAAAGTGATTTCACGCCAAAAAATTACAAAAAGCTGATTTGATGGAAACAGAAAATTTAGACACAAAGCTGGACGACAAAAACAGTGTTAGCCTGGTTTAATTCATGCGTTGAGACCTGAAATAGTATAGTTTTCTTGAAAAACCTGTATTTCAACAGCCCGGGGAACTTTGAGGGTGAAAAGTTTTCTCTAGAACATTTTAACACAGTATTTGACCATGGCACATTTGAATAAGTTGTTGAGAAGAGTTGTCTTCGATAAAAAAAGAGTAAACAAAAGGGTACAATCAGAGAAAAGAGAAAATCGAAAGAGAAGAAAGCAGAAATGCATAGATTAAGACCACTTTCGCGGGTATGAAGAAATAGAAGGCTTTCATACTCTTCTTTAACAAAGGAGATGAAAATAGTTATGCTGAAGGATACTCCGAATATTTGCAGAAATCGAAAAAAACAAAAAAAAAGAAGAAAAAGCAGGCCGTTATTTGAATATACACTGAGGCATTTAGGGTCAATAAAGCCCCTGTCTAACAAATGTCTCTCGGCGCAAGGCTTCTTATGCTGTTCGGACATGATTGTTGACGGCGCTTTTCATCAGGGCAATTTTGAAAGACTGTGCGAGAAAGGCTGTTGCTTTTCGGCATGCCGACTACACGGGCCCAGGTTCAGAGTGACGATTAAAACACCCCTTCCTAAAATAATAAAATAGCCTACTTTTGACAGTATAGACTTTTGTTGATTTAAAAGGAAATTCCAGAAATGACTTTTTTTCCTTAAAACCGACTTTTTTTTCTTTTTTTTTTTTCTTTTTCTTTTTTTCCTTTTTTTTTGGTTTTTTCTGTTGTTGTCTTTCTTAGAGTTTTGAGACCATTTGTAACAGTCTAATTTACTGCTACAGCACATGAAGTGGTACACATAGGAACGCTTTTGCGCAGTGAAATCCTAAATTTCGTTATGTTTCCAAATCTACTGTTACTGACAGGTGAGAGAGAACGAAGAGAAATTCTGGGGATTAGTTTATTTTGTTTCATACGGCCCGCTGTATTCTGCTCTTGAAAAGAGGGTTTTATTTGTCTCTATAAAAAACTTTCATTTAACTTTCAGATATCCTAAGCTTTGGGATGAACACCCAACATCTGCAGCCCTGCTTTAATGATGTAACTTTTATTTATTCTCATCCAGAGCCCTAGGGGGCGAAAAAGCTGGAGCCCCAAAATTTAGTACCATTGAAAAGATACTGCTTGAGTTTTCAACTTCAGCGATGACAATAACAGCCTCCAAGTCACTACGAAAACAGATCAATGCTACAGCATGGTCTGCCAAGCGTTCTATCCAAGCCACAACAGATCTCATGATAGGCTTGAAGCGTTAAAGCAACTATTCATGTGTGGCCAATTAAGCTTATGAACTGTCTTCCAAAGCAATCTTGCAGTCAGCAGTAGTGGGCAGATAAACGGCAAAGGCCAAGAACCAGTAAAAACAGTAATGCTCAGTGCATACAATCCCAGTGCCGAAAACCCTGGTAATATGTTCAAGAATGCTTGTGTCTGTAATGGCCACAGCATCGTGTGGAAATCAGAGATCTTGCTCACATGTCAGAGGAACAGGACGCCAACTGAGGCATCCTCATATCAGAAGGCAGACAAAGAAAGGGCAGGGTTATTAAGTTTACTACTCCCTTAAAAAGGAAATCTACAAAAAAGTACCTGGAAAGATAGCCTCGTCTCGTAAGGCTATTCAAAAGTCACACGTTGGGCACCGGAAATGCTCCCTTAGCTTCTACGCTTTTGCTGTACAGGGCCATCTGGTAACCTTCCACATAGACTCTTGGCATTGAACACAGAAAAAGCCTAAGAGAATCCCTCAGCATCTGAATGCAGACAACAACTTCCTGTAGTAGTAATGCACCGCTCTCTGCGAGAGAAACAGGTTCTTTCCCGCCGGCAGCGCTGTACCACAGGTGCCCCAGAGGGCTGTGATGGCCGTTGGGAAACGCTGGCGTTGTATCTTTTGCGCGAACGCTTTTTTCTGTGTTTTTACAGGGTATTTGGCGCCCGCTGTTTTTCTGCTGCTTTTTATGGCATGTTTTTCTTCGATCCGTCTGTTTTTCTATTGTAGCGTGTAGTGGTCTCCCTCTTGAGGGCACCACCAGCCTAGGCGACTGTGGAGCAGCAACGTCCTAATGCACGTCTCATGGGTGCTAGCAACCCTTCTGTAACAGTTGGACACAAGATAGAGACAGTTCTGCTATCTACAGGGCGTGCGAGTCTTGCTGCCGTCATAGATACGTGCTAATTGTCACAGAGCACTCAAATGTCACTTTTTGTTTTTCAGGCTGTTTCCCAAAAAAGTCATAAGGAGTCCAGGGAGAATGAAATTTTCAAATCCTATGGACACACTGTTGATATCTTTATGGAGTTCCTCAGTCAGTTGCTTGAAAAAGACTCTCAGATTACAGGGCACCGGCTACCCACAATTTCCTGTCACATTCAGCCTTTGCTTAAACTTTAGGACCACTTTACAAGCTCAGCAACACCGCAACAGGGGAAAGCAAGATAAGCAAAAACACAACCTTTCTAATACTCTTTTTACGATCGGCACCAAGATTGTGGAAATAAGGACCAGGACCTAGAGAATTGGCCTGTATAAGTAAGGAATCAAACGAATTTTGAGGTATGGCATAATTACCAGTTTTCTCTATTACAATCTGTGATGTCTTGGAAAGGATATTTCATTAGTAAATCGAAGAAAAAAAGGGGCAAAAATTAGTACAATATAGGGTATCAGTGAGCAAATACGAAAGAATAAGCGTAAAAGAGAAAAGCAAATAAACATTGAAGCAGAGAAGAAAGCAATATACTGAACTATTAGAAGGGCTTTTGTTGTAACTTCTTTTTGGGAATAATATAAGAACGACATAAAATAATGCACCTTTAATTTGTACAAGTTATAAATGTTCAAAAAACGTACTTGTTGAAAATATGAAAGCAAAGAAAAGTAAAAAAATATTAGCAGCCAAAGATTAAATTTGAACATCATCAAAATTGAGCAATAATATAATTTTGCAAAACATAATACATGAAGGAAAAAAGAGCCAGACCCATAGCTAAAAACTATCAAACGAAACATGAACAAAATAAGAAGAAAAAGAAAAAGAAGAAAAAAAAGAAGAAGAAGAAGAAGAAGAAGAAGAAGAAGAAGAAGAAGAAGAAGAAGAAGAAGAAGAAGAAGAAGAAGAAACCAATTAAAAATTAAAAATACATTAATGATAAAGGTGAAATTGACCTTTATCCCAGATTTTGGTTGTAGCAGTACTTGGTCAACACCCTTAAAAGCGCCTCTTCCAACAAGTTCCACTTGTAAATCTTAATATCCTTTTCAATCCTCCTAGGTCTAGGAGAGTCGTACTTCATGATCAAGTCAAAAATGCGGTTAACTTCGACGGGATTGATCGTGTGCTTGACAAAGTTTCTTCCTGATTGGCTGACAACCGTCTTACCGTCGATTTCTGGGTCTCCTGTTAACAGCGTCTTGCCAATAGTCAAGCTCTCCATGGTTTGCAAGTTTCTTCTGATGCGGTTTTTCTCCTTAATGTCAAAGGCTTGGTTGCCGCTGAGTTGTTCCAAAAGGAAAATAACGTCCACCGAGGTGACATAGTAGTCGTTCTTATAGTCCCAGTAGATACAGGAGACAACGGGGCTGTTGTGGACATACTCGTGTTGAGCAATTGGACGAAATGAGACCTGCAAAACGTTGCCTACGAGAGCCCAGTCAAACAAGAGCAATCTCCGCTTGGAGCGGATTTCTTCCGTTGACCAGTTCTGGAGTGCAGAGACGAGCGGTTTGGTGATGGTGACCGAGATGTTTGTGTACTGGCCGCCTAAGCCTCCGGCAGATGGTTCTGTTGGCAGCAAGGAGTGGGCAGACGTTGGCGTGGTGTTGCCGTCATTGCTGCCCGCGCTTCCGTGGCGGTAACTCTTCAGCAGGTCCTTGCGGCCGCTGAGGAGTGCATGCTTGTCCTTGGAGAGAGTGGCGGTTCTGATGAGCTTTGGCTTGTGTCTCAAGCCGCTCCCAAGACCTCCAGACGAGGCGCTGAAGGAGGAGTGCTGGGTTGCTGAAGACAGCAGTGAGGAGCTGGTGCCGTAGGGGCCGCCCATGTTGGGGGGCGGCACGGGAGAGAAACTCGTGCTTTGGCCAGCGGCGTCGATGCTGTGGTGGTGCTGGTGGGCGCTGTGCTGTAGCGGCAACTGCGAGGAATAGAACAGATGCTGAGATGTTTGCGGCTGCTGGTGGTGGCCATAGATCTGGCCGTCACTGTTGCGGAACTTTTGCACGTTGCTGCTGCTGTTGTTGCTGCTGACGCCACCAGCGCTCCAGTCGGGGGTGGCCCCGCCGAGCGGGGAGTAGCCCAACTCAGGCGGCATCTGCTGGTAGTATTGTCTTTGGGGTTTTTGAAGAACATACGGCTGTTGTTGCGTTTGCTGTTGCTGGGGCACAAAAGGGACGCTGCTGTTGTAGCTGTAGGAAGCAGAGGAAGGACCGTGGGATGGCGGGGGTGGCGGAGGAAGAACGCCTCCGACATGGGGGCCAAATTCTAGCGGGCCGTTGCCAAAAGGCACAAAGCTCTGCGGGTGCATCTGCTCTGGGTGGTGAGGCATTGAGTAGCCAGATGTCGAGATGGGAGGCACACCCGAGGACATTGGGGCAGGAGAGACCGTTGGCTGCTGCTGCTGCTGCGGATGCTCGGGATGGCCGACGGCGCTGTCGCCATAGTACAAGCCGCTGTTTATGAGGGGGAATTGCTGGGTCTCAAACATTGTGCTGGCGGGGTTGGAGGGACTGTTGGCGCTGGTACTCTGCTGGCCGTAGTACTGACTATTGAAGTTTTGAGGGTTCATCTATGTTCTGGGAGAAGAGATTCGCGGCGGTTTTATAGGTGGCTTCTCGCTAAACTTTTTTCACGTCCTTGAGGGATAATAAAATCGGGTGTTTAGGTTCAGCTGCTCAGCAAGGTGGGATAACCTTAGCGAATGAAGCAAAGTTTAGGGTTGCTGGTTAGGCTCTGATGTCCCGCGGGAGAAGTTGCGGCGATGATGAGGGAGAGAAACGGCCTAGGGTCCGTCTGAGGAGCCGGAACGATTCGATCGCTTTTGCGTGAGGGCTGCTGTAGATGTGTTAGTAATTGCACAGAGGGCTCTGCTGGTGTTAGTTACGGCTGACCTGAGACGATTGGAAAGCTGGGTGCTGCCTGTATGGAAATTTTCCTCCTTTGTGGGCCGGCAAGACAATAGTGCCTGCGCTTTTTGAGACTGGCGCTGGAGACGATTACGCCCCAGTCCAGAACACGAGCTGCAAGTGCTGGCAGTGCAAGGTGCGACGCCGGGAGAGCCTGCTAGGGTGCTGGCCACGGTGGGAGTGGGCAAACAGGTCTTGCTTGGACGACTGGAAGACAATTGGGCTTGGGAGCCTGGCGTTTGCTCTAGGGCAGATGCCTGCGGGGGATGGCGACGTGTGAGTGATAGTACGAGCACCAAGCGGTGTGTCTCAATGCGGTGCAGACAGGTTTGGTGCAAAGAAAAGAGAAAAAAGGGAGACGAGAAATAAAGAGAGGAGCAGCGAAAGAAAAGAAAGGAGCAAAGATAGGGTGAACGAAGAACCACGAGAAATAAATAACAAAAGCCGTCCAAAAGGGACAGCCCGTGTGTGTGAATACCTGCTATAGCAGAAAGCAACGAGGCCCGGAAAACGCAGTAACATACAGCAAAAACGAGTGGAAACCCTGTCTGTGTGCTGGGACAACTGGGACAACTGGGACGACTGGGACGACTGGGAGAACGTGTAGGCAAAGAACACGAACCGAGAAACACGTCTCTTGCAGGCTATACACACACGCACCGCCGCTTGAAGGCAAACCTGGGGTTGGTCTGTATTTATAGACCAAAATATGTTCTGCGGCCCTGGTGACTGACAAGCTTACAGGTAGAAACATCGGGCAGGAAGCACAGTACGGCAAGATTGCCTGTTCATGGCAAACTGCGAAGAAGGTTTTAAATTCGCTACTCCAGGGAAATCCCTAGACAGCAGGAGAAAGCAAGTAAAATAGACAAAAAAAAATAAAAACAAAAAAAAAGCGAACAGAGTGGAAGCACGAAATTAAAGTGTGCTGCTGCCGTGTTATTATCAATGTCCTATGGGTTCAGGCAGAGCCAAATCTAAATTATGCAAACGCTAATTATGGAAGCTTAAAAGGGCAAATCAGAGACAGCATGTTTAGAAGATATAGGCTCTTTAGCTTTCATCTACAGGCCGCGACTGCGGAAGCCCGGTTACTGCTTTTTTCCCGGGCGGGTGTCACCAGCCACCACCAGGCGGTGTAGGACACAGCTTTGCCGGTATCTGACGGCCTTGCGAACGCCTTCTACGGAACAACCGCTAGGGCCCCCCACCATGCTGGGTGGCTTCCACCGATTCCTCTTGTGTGCCTCTTTCGGCCCGCAGGAAGAATTGCTGGTACAAAAAACTTTGTCTGCAGCGCCAATCGTAACAGCGCGCCGCTGCACGCATGCTCTTGGGACATTTCTGTCACCGGCTGCATACTCAGGCGGTGGCAGCCACACAATGCCCGCAGATGCGCTTCAAAGTGACCCAAATATGCGCAAGCATGCCCTTCCTGCATGTCTTGAGGCAAGATGTTGCATCTGAAAAAAGAAGCTAACAAGCCAAAAAAAAAGAAACGAGGAGGGAGTGACAACAGGCAAGGGAAGCTAGCCAGCTAGGCGGCGGTGGCAGCAGGTGCTGTGCGGTTTGGGCTTTGTGCCTTTTTCGCGACAATGCCCAAAACGTGCACTGTGTGTGTCCTTGCAAAAAGCTCGTAGAGCTGCCAACACCCAGGCGCTAGTCCAAAAACAGAGAGTGGTCTCTGCCTCTGCCTCGTCCAAGCTGTGGTTGGTAGGCGCCTGCCGTTCTCACCTGTCACAAGCAGCCTTCCTAAAACCCTACCTCAGAAGAAAGAAAGTGTGCCCCACACAGACTTCGGCTTGCTATCTCCTTGCTCGGCGATTTGATAGTGTGACGCGTGCGGGCGCCCACGCGGTTTTCGAGGTATATCGGAAAAACAACACGCACGCACGCGAATGGAGCACGCGACAAGCCACTTGGCGGCCAGCATCCTAAGCTTGTGTGCGCTGCCGTCGGCCAACACAGCAGCAGGCCGTATAGCGCAACACAGTTTCTTTGCGTCTGGGATGCACCGAAATGCCCTGCAGGCACGATGACAACTTGCAGGTGCATCTTGATACGTAATTAAGCATTGGTACGCATAGAAACCTCGGTTTCGGCCGCAAAAGAAAAAGAGAACAAGACACAACCGGCAAGAATAAAGCAAGTATGCTCTTCATGTGCTTTACCTGCTAGCACCACTTTTTGCTGCCAGACGGGATGAAAGGACTCAAAGTTCGTAATAGCTGGAATGTTTTAATTGCCGGCCTGTGTCGGCTGTTCAGCGGCATTCAACCAAAGTTGTTCTTCATATTATAGCGCGCAGTCTGCTTTTGTCTCAGTATTGGGCAGTTGCCATATTGGGCAGGTGCCATATTCCGCAGTGACCCTCTCTCCCGCCGGCAAGACCATGGAATCTAACGCCGCATAGTGATTCTTGCCATTTGTACTTTTTCGCGAGCGCTTGTTTTGTTTTTTGCCGTTTATTGCTTCGCCGCGTACTTGTTTTTGTCCGTAGAGCCTCCGCGAAGTGAATTAGCCACAGGAATTGGAGCGCCACAGGCATTAGGATGCAAATAAATGCGCTGTTAGGGCGCTAGGCTGTTGGATGTACGAATGAGCGTACATGCGCAGCCAGGTGCAAGCCTCGTAGCGCATGGTGATGTGTATCTATCTGCTTGCATTTTCCTGTTACTACAATTTTTTGCGCCCACATGCAGGTATACAAGTATGCCGGAGGCCTGTTTCTTTTTGCGGCTGTCAATTTGCAGCTCTGAAAAGGAATTGGCTGTTTATCGAAGATAAGAAAATGCCGGAAAAAAAAGCAAAAACAACATTAGCAAAGGAAAAAGGCATTCCTATATAGGCTACTCGTTCAAATTGGGAATGTTCTGAAAAGTCAGTGTCTGGAAATGTAGAAGGAGAAACACTCGGAGCAAGCATGCCTGCAAGAATTTTTCTTCTGTGGAGCTGAAAGGTAGATTAACGTGAAGCCAGAGGTATGAGCGTGAGTACCGGCGGTGTTTTCTGAAACGACAAAGATAGCTTGTGCTAAGAGTTTGCCAAACACGAGAAAACCTCAAATGCGAGGGATTTTCCAGCGCTTTTCATGAGGCTACCAGAACAAACAAAAGTAAAGCATACAAAACGAATAAAATAAAACAGCGATACTTGAGAAACCAAGGCATATGCGGTACTCTCGCGGCTTGGAGAGTACGATGATTTCGCGAGTACTCAAAAAGACTGGGGTATTCTCTCGAAATAACGGATATCCTGTATGTTCGCTAAAATTAGGGCAAATTAACTTTACCCTGTTAATGCCATATAATTACGTCTAACGAAAAGGCCCCTACAGAAGAATAATTCTACCGTTATCTAAAAAGATTAATCCTCAGTGACGTGAGAAAAATTCGCTTAGGCTCTTTTTTTTATTTTTTACTTTTTGCATCATTACTGGGTGTTCTGACCTGAGCTTTAAAGAGTTTGCAGAAATAATCCAGAGCGCCATTCCAATTGCCAGAAAGTAAAACTTATATTTTCGCAAGATAGTGAATCAAAGCGTAATTGTGCTTTGTGGGTCCTGTCCCATCGGGGTCTACTTTGTTCAGGAGATGCTGATTCAATAACACGCACAAATTTGCTTCATCCATCGATCGTCCTATAACTTCCAGTCAATTAAATTTGTTGGCGTGACGCAGCGACCACTAATATGGTTAATTTATTTTTCCCCCATCAGTCACCGGCAGTTTCATCAATGGTAAACTTGCACAATGTCAACTGCCTAAACGATTGTTCCTCACAGTTCTGGCGACGTTGATCCTCACATGCCGCATCTCGGCATCTACAAATACATCATAGAAAGATAATCGCGATCTCTACCTGGAAAATTCAAGATCCGGCGCGTGCGGATTGCGTGTACAGCCCACCTTGCCGGCGGAATCTCAAAAATGCTTTATCAAGATTTGGATACCTCTAGTTTTTCTTTTGGGCGAGTGTCAGTTTTTGCCAGTGGGCGGATGGCAGTTAATGCTCTTCGGTAACCTTCGGAGATTAAGATTACAGCAGCAGCATTGTGCTCATGGTTTTGAAGGTAGAAAAATATGGTTTTTCAGCTTACGGCTAGTCGTAGGTCGTAAGGTTAGAGTTTAGAGGAAAATGCAAAGCTAGAAAGCGCGCGTGGCGCCTTCCAGCTTTGCGCTGACCACTGGTGAAATCGGGAATTTTGTAATACGAGAACTAAAAGGAATTTGCGAGCCAGAAAAATTGAAAAAAAATCGTTGGGTATCTGCTCTTGGGCTGCATTTTTCATGTGAATTTCTAATATAAGAATAACTTCTGAATTAAACGAGGTCATTTATTGAGCAGCTGTTGCGTTAGGTATCCGCTTACAACAATTCATTTGCAGAGTCTCAGGCTGTAATAGAAAACCGTTTTTTCTTAGTCGTTTTAATGAACACTTACGAGTATATTTCACTCCAGGAAAGCAGACAGGGTAGGTAGGGGCACTTCTTCATTGCAGCTGACAGTATCCGGATTGTGAAGAGCGCTTTGAAACTAGCGTTTGCGGTCTCTATGTCCCGGCACATGGATGTGCTCAGAAACTGCAACGAACCGCTAGGAAATACGAGTACAAAAAGACCAAGCGGACGTTACTGTTCGTTCGGAGAGCTAAAATAATACCCTCTTATTAATTTGAAGATTTTTGACTTTTAGGACGATCGCGCTTTCTGTCTTACTATGCCAATCAAGAGCTTTTGCCATCTTGCTCTTTGTAAATTACACTACACGTAAATTTACTAGTCTTGTGAAATCTGTTTCGCAGGCGATCTAGACCTGGCTCTTCTCAGACTTTTTCTATTATGACGGCGGCACTATAGGTGGGCTGTCTCAGGTCCCTCCTTTTCGAGCGTTTTCCGCCTATCAAAATTATTATTTTGCTTTTGCTTTTTGCTTTTTTTGTCTCGTTTTCTCGCATGTTTCGTGTCGGAAAACTTCCCAGCCAGCGTCAGCGAGAAGAGCAGCGCAAAAAAAGCAGAAACGGGCATAGTCCCGTGTAATAGTACTATAATGGCCATCATTTGTGGCGACGTAATAATCAGAGGAGTCTAAAGTAGCTTTCCAATTACCTGCAGTTTTGTTGTTTTGACACACTACATCTATGATTCTTTTTTTTTTTGAGGGGCGAAAACATGGGCTAGTTTCATTTTCTCACAATCCAGAACGCAAAGTCCTTATCGCCCATTATAGGTGATTGATCAACTTCCAGCAGAAACAGCAGCTGAAACGAACTCAGGTCCTTTACTGCAATCGAGCCTTTTTGTATCGCATTTTTAAACTCAACGCCACGAGCGATCCGTCAATACAGTTTGCGATGTCTTTGTCTGGCTGTCGCGGCCTAAATTCCTTTTATTTCCAACAATCTTTGCTCTGCAAGTGCTAATTTTTAAGGAATATTGGGTTCTGTTAGAGTGCAGCGTAAGCGAACGTTACATCGTATATTCTATATGACAAGTTTGCACCGAGAGAGCACCACAAGTTACGAGCTTGTCGAACTACTCTTGCCTTAGCTCCACATTCGCAGCTGATCGGAGATCTGCGTTTTGGCTGTAACAGTTTTGCGGGCTGCCGTCTGTTCTATCAGCTATTGTACACAGGCACTCCGGCAGCAAAGAGCCTCGTTTTGAAGGGTCCACGCAGCGAGCCCCACCAGTGACTCTTTTTCTTTTTCAAGGGTCTTATTGCGAGGCGATTAAGAGATTTCTGCAAGATCTGGCAGCTTTTTAAATGGGGGATTTTGCCCGTTGTTGGCCATTTGTGCGCAAGGATACCTGTAACAACCTGCCCACCCGCGATAGGTTGAACGAAGATGATACCATCTCGGAGAAAACATGAAAGGAAGAAGGCCCTGAAAAAGAAACTTGTGGATAATCCCCTTGAGATCGGTGCCCAGTGTTGCACTAGGAAATGAAAAACAGCCTTGGTAAAGCTATGACATGTCATTGATCATTCCTTTCCCCCCGCAATGGCCCCATTTGGCCTCGTTTGGCCTCCGCGCTACACTGAGCACAGAACAGTTGCGAGCAGCCTTAGAAGTCTATAATTGGACAAGTTTGGGTCTGTGACATTTTCAACAAGAGTCAAGACTGGCAATTGGTGCTCTCGTTTACCATCATTTGTGTGTATCTTTAATGGGTGTGCTCAATTGGAAAGCGGCGCAATTGGAAACCTAGTAACTATCAGACAAGATAGCATGGTATTGAAAAGCATTGCGTTTTGAACAAGGTTCGTTACAGTTATTCACTTTCCGAGGTTTCCGCTCTTTGGAACGGTATCACTGAGACAGAAAGTTGATACTTTGAAGCATGAATGTGATATTGCAAATATGTTGAGTGGGCTTCAAAGCTATGAAACCTAATAAGTTGAATTTGAGCCTTAAAACTTGGAAAGAGTTCCAAAAACTACGGCCTTAGAAAACTTTTAGCAGTCCAAATCATGAAGATTTATTCTAAAACTTGTATGATGCAGTTTATCGCAAAATGTTAAAAGAGACTGAAAACAAAAAAACTTAAAGCATAACCCAAAATGCGGAGAGATCTGTAATAGATATCCCAGCAACAGTAGAAGTAAAAACATGAGCATAATATAAATCAGTAACTGAAAGGAAGCCAAGGAAATAACAAAAAAAAAAAATTAAAAAAAAGAATAATAAAAAAAATAAAAACGCATTGTGCCATTTTTGAAAGAAACAATGAATCTAACCAACGGGAGATAGGGAGGGAGATTATTTGCCCTTTACCATACTTGCAACTCCTCAAAGATATCGATGACTTCCTTTGTTTGACCCACCATCTCAGAGACGGCGTTTCTCACATCATCGCACATCACGCTTGGCCCACAGTACACAATCGCCACAGACTTGTTGTAGTAATTTCTACCGCTATTGGCTCCTTCATCTAGCTCATCATCACCATCTAACAAGCCGGAATTGGCACTGCGCCTCTCGCTACCCTTCTTTATCAAGTGACAGTTCTGAGAGATGATTTTTCTCACGTTTGGTCTCTCGCCACAGTATATGTTGGCAAAATGCTGTAGTTGGGCATAAATGTCCCTGTCGTCCTGTTTGCTTGGCGATATAAGCGTCGTAGTAGGAATCGGCATCATTGCTGACAAGAGAGCCGTACGTTCGTCACTATTCTTGTACATCTCATTAAGGGATTCTTTAGACTGGGACGTGCTGTCCTCGTCCTGCACCTTTACAATCTTGTTCTGGTGATTTGGGGTCTCGTGGTGGGTTATGATGGTGTGCCCATTTTTAGAGCTGGTGATGTCTATGTCTTCGGGGTTAGTATTGGTATTATACGATATGACTGCATTATTTTCCAAGTACAGTAAGTCCTTCTCGCGGGTCAAAAATAGCTCAATTTTGACATCTTCATCCTTCAACTGGCTCAACTCGTCAATGAACCACCTCATATCCTTGAAGTATCGGTTACTCCAATAAAATTGTAAGTCCTGCTGAGCAAACCCGTTGATTAAACCATCTTTGTTATTCTGAGAACGCTTTCTCTTTCGAAGTAGGTCGATCAAGTGATAGTATGGCCCAGGGATGCCGCTTCCGCCAGCAATAAAGATGATATTCGAGTACTTGGCAAAATCGATATGATGATCCCCATATGGCCCTTCCAAGGAGACCGAGATAGACACCGGCTTGTTAATAAGCTGTTTCAACTCGCTCAGCGAGACTGCTATTTCGTTATTACTGTTGAAAGTGGAGCCCATGTTGGTACCAGCAATATTAGATCCCCTGATTATTGCCTTGTTGCTGCCAGTACCAGTTTGAGCTTGAGTAATAGCGTAATTAAAAAGTTTCCTGGTGATGCCATCTTTGACTTGGATGTAAAGGACCACGATGCGGCTACCGTCATCGTCTTCCTTGACTTCTTCAATTAGACAGAACGGATGTGATTGCCAGAAACAACTAGGGAGCCAAAAATATGCAAACACGTAGCATCCAGGGAATGATTCCCAGTTGTTAGAGACCACGCCCTTTCTTCTGAAGATTTTGTTTAAAATGCGGTTGTTGAAAATATTTGACTTGTGGCCCTTATCCATTGGAACTGACAACTTCAATGTCGTATCACTGACTAGTTCGATTGTCGCAGTATTGCAGATACCAAACTTGTAGATTCTGTATAACCTGACCAAACGATCAAATATCCACACAACGATCGACACAACAATATATCCAAGCCAACCAACTTCTAAACAATGGTATAACATGCCTATTAAAAACAAGATCGCGAGCACAATATGCAAAATCAAAAAAGTTTCGTACCACTGGCTGCGTAAATAGTAGATTGCTTGGATGATGAGGATGGTACCGGCTACTGTTGCAATAATACCAAACAAAAAGTAGCGCTCTTCAGAGATGTTCAGCCACAAGTTGTGGCGGTTGATGCTGATCACCACGTAGCCTATACTATGTATCATGGCATTGAACACCATGCCACGGGAAACCCATTTGTGGAACACAATGAGAGAAGAGTATGGAAGCCCTGTGCCCCATGTCAATATACTATTTCTACCGGCGAGGAGCACGAGGATAGGAATGTGGTCCACTGCAATTATGCCTGATCTGTCGGACACAAATCTGAGGATCTGGGACAGCTGGGAGATAAAGAGAAAACTCTCTGATTTAACGGAGTAGTCTGCTATTAACAAGTAGAGATTAAGGAGGACGTATCCCGTGAGGATGATGGTTTCTAGTCTTGTGGGCACAAGCCCCTGAAATACTATTCTGATTATTTTAAAAACTTTTGCAGAAGTGCCTTTGTAGCGGAAAGGCTCCTGGTGGTGTTTCGGATTAGTATTTGGAATAGTCACATATCGCTTAAGAAACTTGTTGACTATTAAGTGGTTAAATGACTTGTAACGGTTGAGTATTGAAATCGAGTTATTGTGTATATGGTGGTATATTGTGAAACACACAAATACTATTGTCCAATAGAGGGCAACGACTTTACCAGAAAGGGTACTCTGATCGTAGTTCTCGTCGAATATGAGCATGTCGCTTCGGTAGACCGTAGTAATTGTGTCATTCAATATTACCGGCACGTTATACTTGCGCTTCTGCTTTGCCTGGCGGATTTCATCATCATTCTCATTGTTGCTGACTGAGTTTTCTTCGCTGCTTGCTGGCTGCACAAGATACTGCGAACCGTTTTCGTACTTACTCCAATATTCGCCCACCGTCATTGGTTGATCCCACTCCAAGGCATGCTGGCAGTACTGGCTGAAGCTATTCAACGTTGCGTTGATGTTATGTAGTGCAAATTTTTTGAAGCAGTGCATTAGTGTAACAATCTTTGGGTCATAGCTACAACTGCAGTACCAAAAGGACAGCCGCCCGAGGGCAGCTGAGTTGCCATTAGAATTTGGGTCGCAATCAAACTCAACCTGGAAGTCTGTGGATAGCTGGCACCCAAAAAGAGTGGATCTAATTTCAGGGGGTAGCTTTGCAGAGGCCGCTGCCGCCACTAGGAGAGAATTGACGAGAAGGGTGGCGAAAAAAGGTATTATGGATGCTATTGGCTTCATATTAGGGCTGCTATTATTTGCATGGGAGATCTGTGATTAGGAGATTATAGGCGGTTGTCGCGATAGCTGACACTCATTGGGTGTGGCGAAGACAGTCTATGGTGTGCTAGAAGGCGACCGAAAGGAGAGGCATGAAACTAAACGTGGAGACCATAAAATGAAACGTTGGGGGAAACAGACAGCTATTATTATTCTAAAAAAGACAGGGTGCGGGCTATATATAGTTCTGGCACCGGCATATGGACGTATTTATGACCACAGACGGCTGACCTTATTTTCCTCTGATCGGAGAGATAAAAATTTTGCTGCGCGACCGTCGGAGAAGCCACGCTTGGCTAACAGCGCACGCTAAAAGCAGCACTCCTCCGCCAGACACACTGTAACGTGGATATGTTTACCGGGTGGCGCCTGTGGCGAAGGGTTCCATGTGGGGGCAGAAGAGCAGAACAGTGTCCTGAGAGCACCAAGGGCCAGGAGTAGAGTACAGTTGTCAGATATCCAAACCATCGCTGATTCCCGATCAAACTGACAATAGAATATCATGTGCGAAGCTGCACTTTCTACACTCAAAAGAACTCCCTCTTTAGGCTATACTTTTTAAATTCCTCATAAACAATAGATAGCAGCTATCTAACTACTAGACATAGAAATCGTGGGCTGCCTGCGGGCCTGCGGGCTTCCAAACTCTTGGTTTGTCAGCACACAATCGCGGGCCGCAATTCCCTAGCACTCTTTTGCCGCGTCTTTTCGAGCAAAGGCAATGCGGGCTTGTGATGATCTGTGTGGAGCCGAGAATCAGAAGTACCGCATGGGCCCTCGCGTTTCCCTCTTTGGGCAAGAAGGGGTGTGGCTACCGATATCCTCCATCTGTGTCCGTTGCGGAGCACAGTCCCACCTCACACCAACAACAAGGGAACGCCTAGCAGCCACTGCCTCTAACAATGGCAAATGCCTCTTCTGGTATCCCACCATTGGGATTTGCTAGCACAGAGAGCATGGCACTGCTGTTTATAGGCTCCTGTCGCCCCATACCGGCTCTTCCCAGGCCACCAAAACCTTCTCAAAGCAGGTGCCCTTCAGACGGTACACAGCAGGTATATGCGGATATATGTATGTGCCATGTGAGTATTAGCTAAAATCTTTGTCATATGACGAAAACGTAATGGCGCATATATACGCATATCAAGAATATTTTTTGTTCTCCGTGGAGAAAACACCGAAATATCGCAATGCACTTCTCCAAAATGAGCTCATAGGTGCCTGACAAAGCTATAGGTCAGCTCCAGCATCAAGTTTATACCTTCCAGTTCTTAAAAACAAAATCAATTTGTTTCTGAATTATCAAGCGGGTGCCCTGCTGCTCCACCAGAGAATGCAAATATAAATCACAGTCCCTCAATAACAAGAGCTCAATCATAAGTATAATAGAATCCTGCACGCCCCAATGGTATTAAACAGCGAGCTCATGGGCCTATACAGGTCTCTTTACCGGAGAATCAGCTACGCTCCGGTTGATCGTGTCTGCCAGCGGAACCTCTTCAAAGTAGTGAGGCACTACTTTGACAGACCGCTAACTAAACCCAAATCCAGATCAAAGAGCCTATCCAAGACAATCCTAAACTACACCAGGAACGACGCGAGATCGAAGACAGTCCAAAAGGGTGGAAAGACCAGCCAGAATAGAGAAGTGAGTAAAGAAGATGACCACACAGTCCTTGCGCACCATGTTGACCAAAACTATATATCCGGCACTCTCGAGTACCGGTACAGGCTCGGCACAAATTTCCTTGCAATTTTGCAAAATTGCTTCATCTCCGGCGAGTTCAAGCCTACTGCCGAGATCCTCACGGCTGCCTTTTGTTCCTCCGTGACTAACTGCGAGCTGTACGCTTACCAGGCCCCATGGTGGCTTCAGCACTTTTTGACATCGAACAACTACGAGTTCTTGGACCACTGGCCAACGGAGCGGCTCAAGAAGGACGGCAACAAACTTTACATGGTGGAAGAGCCATTCAGTGCAATGTATGACAGCAAGACTAGAGAAAACAAGAAGAGTATTTCCGCTACCGACGGCGACGAGAAGTTGAAAGACTTAGCGGCGATAAATTACGATAGCGGAAAAATATTCGTAGATTACGGGTACCTTAAATATTTAAAAGGCAAGCCGAGCGCAAAGTCAAAAGCAGAAATAATGGAGATCCTCGCTAACATTTCTAAGCTTTTGACCTTTTTAAATCACCTGAAGCAAGGGCTTCACAAGAGATCGATCCCAAACGTTCAGGAAATCATACCGTTGAACTATTCTGGCATGGAGCTCAGCTACAGAAGGCAGCGAAACGTCATCTTCAAGAAGATCAACTGGATCAAGGACGTTCTTGCAGATTATAAGCCTTTCAACTATAACTATTTCTTGCACATACGGCGTTTGCTTTCCGATGATGACTATTTTGCCGAAAATGTTGCTCACAATTGGCCAAAGATACAAAAGAGAAGAGCGCAGATTGAAGACAACCCTCTAAAGTTTAAAGACCCAAAGATGTACATGGTCAACGACAAGTTTGAGTTTAGATTGTTAAAAAAGTTGTACACTGCTTTTTTGTCTTTCCAATACTCATTCATTGACAACAGTAAATTGACCAGATTGGACACGTTGTCAAACCTACCCGTAGGTGATAGCTACTTTTTCGATGACATGCCAGAACCAGAAGAGATCGCTTCCAAAAAATGAAAATTTTCGTTATGCAAAAAGCTTATGCAATATTATCACGTATTATATAATATAGACGTATTTTTCTCGATAGAATTCTTATATTCACGTCGCGTAAGTGAAAAGATTATATCTGTGCAAATCCTGCGCTAGTATCGAATACATTCGCTGTCCATTGCTTTCCTTGACACTGACAAGTTCTGGAACAATGCTCATGCTATCATATGTGACATTGGATTTGGTTTGTGTTTGCTGTGGTATAGCGTAATTGAAATAGTGAATTTCCTGAATAACTTCAGAATTTTCACTAATCACGTATGAATTATTTTGTTGGGCATCATCAAGTTTCTGGTCTATTATTATAGAAAAAAAAAAAAACTTGACTTTGGCTCCCTTCAAATCCACTGTCTCTGTTCCTGCTTGCTCAACGGCTAAAATTAATATTTCGCTATCGTTAACAAAATCCACCTGTTTGATGTAAATGTTTTTCGATTCTAATAAAGGCTTGAAATCATATGTCTCTGCGTATAAATTAGAACCGCCACCGTTAAGTTTATCTTTTTCAACGATGCTGATTTTATAGACAGACATTTTATAATTTGCCTCATCTCTGTCAAAAGTTATAATCTTCAAGGTATTGTTGTTATTGTCAACCTTTGCTTTGATCTCTACTTCCTGTTCGCGCGGCCGCATCGGGCCAAAATCTAGCCATTTTTGAATTACTACCTGTCCACTAAAAGACTCTTTAACCTGCTCAAATAGAGAAAAGCTATTTTGACTTAGCTCCGCAACGAGACTTTCAAGCCCAGAATTGTCTGTGCTTCCAAATCCAATGTAGTGGAAAACCTCAAAATTATTGAGACGCTTTGTTATATACTCAGAGATCTCAGTGATACTATAGTATGAATTTTCTCCGTCTAAATCATTTTTGTCATCCTCGTCCTTCAAGTCGGCCAAAACCGAATTGAGCCAGTTAACAAAGCAGTTAAACAACTTTTGTTCATCATTTAAGTCGGTGACAAATTTGTATGCCGTTCGCAAAATGTCCTTAGCAAACTTGAGACATGCTTCAATTGTTTGCACATTTACATTGAACAAGTGAGTTAGCTTCAATTTCTCACCAATTTCTTTGGGTAAACTTAGCAGCCTCCACTCAGCTACACTTTTTAGCTTGTTGAATAAAATCACTAACCTTTCTGCTGCCGGAACTAACAAGCTGAATATCTTATACTTTGATTGGTCGATACAATTATTTCCCAACTTCAGCCATTTTTTCAAATTCTTTTCGCTAAGAGAGTTTTCTAGCCACGACTTAAGCTCATCTGACATCATACCCGTGAGTAATAGTTCATAAAGTTGTGCTTTAGCATAGTAATTTTTAGTAATGCCTTTATTAGATGGATTCGCAAAGTGTGATTGATCTTTCGCCGCGTCCTCATTCAATATACTAACGATCCTTGTATCAAAGTCAAAAAATGCTTTCAAATCATTGCTCAAGGTTTTCATAACCTCTTTCAAGTAAAGTAACACTAACAGTATTTTTGTCGATGTTGACACCACTTCGGCAAGATAGGCTTCATTTTGCTTGAGAAATTGCAAGTTGATAGATAAAACAGAATAGCTGTGCTGTCCCTCATCGTGACTGTGCTGAGCAATTATAAAATGGTTCGTCAAGTTGGACGCAGACTCAATTTGAAGAAAGTTTAGCTGGCCATCATGCGGTTCAGAGTACTGGACAGGCTTGACGTTGAAAAGGCCATTTAGGGTAATGTCAATAAACTGACTTTCGTAACCTATTATCATAATATCGGTAATGGCACTTTTTGATTGATTAAGACAGTCAACAGCTAGCTTTGAGGAGAGGATTTGGTCTACTGTTACATTTGGCAATGGCGATAATTTTGGCAAAGATTTTATTAAATCGACCTGAAACAAATTTTTAAACCTGTTGGCGCTATGCGCGCCAACAATGTCATTGATCCCTGCCATTGTGGCAATTTTGGGCTGCAATAAGTCCAAACTTTGGAATTCTTTGATAAAGGAGTCGGCTGGGCTTATTTGGTTCGTGCCTGTCTCTAGCGCCCAGTTAATTGTTTGCACATCTAGATCATTCAAGCTCTGGTGACGATAGAGCATATTGTGTGAGCTGATTTTTTTACCATCTGCGACTAGCTTTCCGAGATGTATATCGAAGAGCCTAAAGCCGAGCTTCTTCGAGGCTATGAATACGAGCTTGCCGTCGGGGCTCCACCGAAGCCTTACTGCTTTTTCTGCTGTTCCCAGTGGGAAAGACCAGACTCTTTGGCCGTTGGCTCTGTATATCCATAGATGACCCTCTTTGGAAATAACCGCCAAAAGATCCATGTTGGGGCCCCACGAAAAAAGGTCCTTTCTTGCCTGTATCGGCAAGAAGCGGTCATGAAGGATCTGTAGTGACAGCATCTTGTGAGACGTCGTGGTGTGGTGTCTGCTGTGGCACTTGGGGTGAGATCAGGCTCTTTCTTGTCTGGCGAAGATGGAAAGCGTCAACAAAAGGCGCCTGGACCACAGAAGCGATGGCCTGCTTTTCGCGATGGGCTAGTGGTCACGTTATTTTAAATATTAAATGGTAAGATAGTACCTATAAATGTACAAATCTGAGAATACATAGCGCAAGCGCCCTCTAATATTGGGAGAAATGCCCCAGATTCTTTCAACATTCTCTGGACGACTTTTTTATACAAGATTTACTCCCCAGCTAAGATAGTTGCTACATCTTCTTCTTTGACTTCCCGGCAATTGCCAATTTCGTACCAAGAAACTCACAAAAAATGTTTACGAAGGATCCAGGGGTATGTTTAAATACTAATTTTTGGGCAGTTGCTCTCACAAATCAATCACTTTGAATGTTTGGATCATAGTATTCTAACAATTATACCTCCTACTATAGCTTAAAGCTCTCGCAAATATCAAATCCTCCGAAAAAAGAAAGTTGGTCAACGACATTGCAAAAACATACAGCGTACCAGAACACTTAACAACATTACTTGTTCCTTCTTCAATTCAGAAAGCAACTTATAAGAGCCCCTTAGGCCATTCCGGCACGCTATACACCGATGAGGAGCATGTCCCTGCCTATTTTAAATCAAGAGACTCAGATTTTATCCCAACGGTTTACACCCTTTGGAATAACCCAACTCTCTTGCCAATTGTTTACACCAACTCATATGTTATCAAAAAGCTTGAAAATGGTGCCGATTTGATGTTGCCAGGGACAATTCCGCCTTTTGACAAGCGCTGCACTAAGGGCACTTTGGTTGCCATTGCGTCGTATGAAGCGCCTAGTGTTGCACGAGCAGTTGGCACATGCAGATTAAATTTGACCCAGTTTGAAGAAACTGCGGGAAGATCAGGGGTTGCAGTCAACATTTTGCACTTTAGTGGTGATGAACTAGCCCATGTTAGCAAAAAGACCCCTACTGTGCCTAGCAACCAGGAGGTCTATGAGAAGTTCAAAGTGGCCGATGCTGCTGCTAACGGTGCGGAAGCCCAAGAGAAAGCGGCCTCAAATGATGATAGCCATCTAACAGAAGTGTTGAAAGAACTCCAACTTGAAGATGACATTCACGAGGGTTCAGGTGTGGCCAAAAACAAGTCTCAAGACGGAGAACAGCGTGATGAAAAAGAGCAGCATGATGAAAAAGAGCATGCCGACATGGAAGAAAGCCAAGTCCCCGAAGATGCGGAGCCTGAGTCCACGAACAATGAGCCAGAAGAAGTTGCAACTTTGCAAACAGGCGATATTGATTATCTTTTCAAGAGGGCTTTTTTGTTAACCTTGTACCAAAATGAAATACAGCCTCCAGTCAGCGCCTCAAACTTTATGTCCAATCACTTGTTAAAGAATCTTCCTTCCGTGTCCGAATCTTTAGAGCACTTATTGACTATAAAAAAAACTTCTTGGAAAAAATCAGCAAAGTTTTTCAAAGAAATGGAGAAGGCTAAGTATTTGAAACTTAAGGGAAAGGATGACAGTCTTACGATCTTAGAAGTGGCCAATAAAGATAATAACGAGGAAATCCGCAATTTTGTTCCACACAGGATCAAAAAAAGCACTTCTGGGAGTGGTAGCAATGGTGCCGACAGCTCCCAATCAACTTCACAAGTTGGCAATAAGAACGCGAACGGTGGAAAATTAAACGTCAACATCTTGTACAAACCAAACTCCAAAATCAGACCATTTTTCGATAAACTTGGCGAGGCATACAATAAGTACTACAACGCAAAACAGGTGACTGAACTCTTGAATAAATACATCACAAAGTTTGACCTTGTCAATCCAAGAAACAAGAGAACTGTTGTCCTTGATGACTTTTTGAATGATTTGATCAACACGGAAAATAAAGAACAAACCGGACGGGTTTTCCCTAGAGACAAGATCTCCACAGGTTTTTTAAAGCACTTTACCCAATACTACAAGATCTTAAGGGGTAATGAATCTATCGACGACATAGACCTCACTGAAAGCCCACCCTCGAGGGGCACTGTGCCAAAGATCAAGATTATCTCCGAGATGAAGTTGGGCCGTAAAATGATCACCAGAACCTCGAACTTTGAAAACTTTAATATTGTGACGTCAGATGAGCTATCGCAGTACTTGAAAGTCAAGTGTTCTGGCTCAACAACCATTGGCAAGTGCAAGGAAAACCCGAAGTTGGACGAGGTCACCGTCCAAGGTCCACATATTCCAACTGTGGCAAAGTTCTTCACCGATAGAGGTGTGAGTCCATCCTACATTGAGACCATTGATAGACTCAAAAGTAAAAAGAAACACTGAGTAGCATGTTACTTTATATACGAATGTATGCTTCTCTGAAATTTTAATGTTTTGTAGCTCTTTATGACGGGAATGGCGTGTCACGGTTTGTGCTCCTCCGCGTTTTTCCAGAGTGCGCGAAATGCGCTTCCGAAAAACCAAAACGCCAGAATCCGGTGATTTCCAAAACCTTCATGCTGTTCAGTACACCGCTCGCTTCCGCATGCCATCAAGCTTTATCAAGTCTTCCGCTCAATTGACAAATCCACAAAAATGCCGCCAAGAAAGTCCCTGGATAGCAGCAGCACCAGGAACGGCAAGGGGTCACAAAGCTCTGCCCAGCAGCAGCGCAATAGAAGAATTTCAATAGTGACGAAACCAAAATCGTCCGTGTCTATCATTGTCAATTCTCCACTCTACGGCTTCTTGGCCCCCTTCAGGCCGGCTCAAAGCCAATGGATGACCAAGTACATTGTTGTACTCTTCTCGCTCATCATTCGCTCGGCAGTGTCATTCGGGCCGTACTCGGGCGAGGCCACGCCGCCCATGTTTGGCGACTTTGAGGCCCAGCGTCACTGGCTCGACATGACGGTGAACTTGTCTGTGGGGCAATGGTACTGGTACAAGCTCCAGTACTGGGGCCTCGACTATCCTCCATTGACGGCATATCACTCGTTGGTGTTGGGCTACATTGGGTGGTTCGTGAAGCCGGAGTGGTTCCAGTTAGACAATACGAACGGCCTCGAAAACGAAGACTTGAAGTTTTTCATGAGACTCACGGCGCTTGTTTCCGAGGCCACGGTCTACATCCCGGCCATGTATTACTTCACCAAATGGTTCAACAAGAACATGGACATTGTGGACAGAAAGTCGTCCTTGAACCAAACGTTGTCTATAGCCATTATATTGTTTCAGCCAACGTTGATCCTTATTGACCACGGCCACTTCCAGTACAACTCCGTCATGTTGGGGTTCACGTTGTTGGCCATCGACTGCTTGCTCAGCGACCACTTGATATTGGCCTGTATATTCTTTGTCTTTTCCTTTACTTTCAAGCAGATGGCGCTCTTTTATGCTCCGTTGATATTCGCATATTTGCTCGGAATCACCTTCAACCCGTTCAATGAGCTACTTTCCAACTTGAGCTACTTTCCGAAATGTTTTCAGAAAAAGAAGAACAAGTACGACTTTGTCAACTTGACTATCATCGCAATCACCACTGTATTGGCGCTTGTTCTCGTGTTTGCGCCGCTTTATATATTTGCCGACGAGACCCTAGGTGGTGGTTTAGTTAACCTCAAGCAGTCTATAATCAGAATATTTCCCTTTAACCGCGGTATCTTCGAGGACAAAGTCGGCAACTTTTGGTGCGCCACTAACACAATCGTCAAGTACAAAAATTTTCCTTTGGACTTCCTCAAGTTGAGTGCCTTAGCGCTCACTTTAGCCTCCATCCTTCCAGCGTGCGCCATTATCTACTTCAATCCAATAAAGTCCTTGCTTCCTTGGGCCTTGGCCTCGTGTTCCTGGGGCTTCTTCTTGTTCTCTTTCCAGGTCCATGAAAAATCAGTCTTGGTTCCTTTGTTGCCTACCAATTTGCTTTTCTGCTACATCAACGACAACGATTTGTTCAAAATCCTCTCGTGGATCAACAATATTGCCTTGTTCAGTTTGGGCCCTCTTTTGAAAAGAGATAAACTTGATCTACAGTATTACGTTTTGGTTGCCCTCTCAAACTGGCTTGTTGGAAACCTTAGCGCACAAGCCTTGCTCGGCAACATCAAGCTCCTCTTCAAGTCATACTTCACTGTCTCTTGGTTCATAAATTGGATCATATTCGGTTCTACCATAGTCGCAGTAATGTTGGACTTGATACCATACTTTCTAGACTCTCCTTCCAAATTGCCAGACCTTTGGGTCGTCCTTAATATTACTCTCAGTTTTGTGTGCTTCGGGCTTTTTTATATTTGGGTCACGTACAAGTCCTACGCATTATCCTCAAACTAATGTTTTTTTATCGAATATAAATCAAACACATATTAAAACTTAATTGATAAACAGCGACAAACATGTAGAAAAGAAACAAACTGAATCTATACAAAAAAAAATAAATTTAAATGAAAAACTCAAATTAAAATATTTAACTATTGCGCAAACAAAACCACAAAAAAGCTGACCCCACAGTCAACTCAGCTTACCTAGCTGCTCTGGTTTCTGCAGTCCGGAAGTTCTATTCCTGCTTTCAAGCGTCTATCCGCCGTAAAAATACCCCATTGTGTTTCCCATGTTCTATTCTTTGAGTGGTAAACTTTTTTCCAGGGCTCGTCAAAAGCCTCAAACCAGAACCAGGGATATTCTTCCTTTTGAGCCTCGCAAACCCACATGCTCAAAAACTGCTGCATCTCAGTTCTTCCCGCTACAGAGCTATGATATTTTCCTCCTCCATATGGCCATCCAACTTCAGATATCGTCATGGTGGCCGGATTTTTGACTTTTTTGTTCAAAGGCTCAACTAGATTCTTTAAATAGTCAAAGACCCACTGCGTTGCGTTGCTAACATGCTCACCACCAAAAAATGGATGAATGTTTGCACCAATCATATCAGATACTTCAATCATATCTGGGTGAACTTTGGAGGCGATTTCCGAAACTCCAATTGGCAAATCGGTCCAATTTAACTTTTCTGTAACGAACGCTCTAACATCTTGAACGTATTTTGCAACCTCGGATGGCTTCTTTTCTTCCCTGAATAGCACTTCGTTTCCTACATAAATAGAATCAAAATACTTTCGAGGATATTTTGACAACACTTCCCTCATCAAACCCAATTGCTGATCATTAATAGTATCATTTTTTCCTATCCAAACACCAAGTGCAAGGGTCATATTAAGGTTCAATTTTTGCAAACTTTCGAGAATAAGATGTTGCTGAGAGCATTGCATGCCATATGTTCGTATCCTGCTCGTCACTTGAGAAAGAAGAGAAAGGTCAAGCATTACGTCCCTTTCTTTGGCGCCGCAAAGAGGATGACTTTTATCAGCTGTTAGTATCATATTGGCCAGTAGAATCGAATTTGGCAAGGCTCGTGCAAAGGTTTTTTTACATACATGACATTCATAGGGGCATAATCAACACCATAAAATACATTGTGCAGTGCTGAGTTATTCATCAAAGAAATAATTTCCTTATCTTTTTGATACTCCTCAGGTAATCCTGTATATCTATTAAGATTGGTGTAATAATTGGTTAGTTTGAATGAATTTTGGTATGGGCTTTTGGATGGCGTGTCAAATATTAGGGAGTTATGTGGAATCTCAGTGGAAAAATTGATGCTTTGGTTTTTTAGTTCTTTGCCATATTTACTTCCTAGCCTTTCAAGTATTGTTGACTTGGCTTGCGAAGACTGTTTATCAAAAAATCTATAAAATGATCCTTCAGTACCACGATAAAAAATAATGATAAACGGAATAAAAATAGAGATTGCGGTCACGAATAATATTGCAAAAATTATCAGAAAAATATTTGACAGCTTGAGCTTTTTTCTGTAACTTTTGAATACAAGATTATTACTTGAATTGGTGCCACTATCATCGCCGTCTTTTTCAGCAAGAATATCTTTAGAAGAGCCTTTTGGACGATGTACGACCGAAGCCATTCTTGTTTGCTGACCGCTGGAATCACCGTTATAGTTTCTATCAAAGTTATTTCCTACATCAACAGCTATTGTGTTAACACCAATATTGACATCGCCATCGAATGGATCAGTTTCCGCGTCCCCCACATTCGACTTTTGAGGAATTGAATAGCTGTTTTGCTCTTGACTTGCGACCTTGCCATTATTATTCGCGTTACTTTCGACATGTGCCCTGCCAACAATTTTGGGACCTGGAGTGGCAGCTGTACTAATTGCTTCGTTGAAAAATGGTAACCTATCAATTGTGTTACTATTGAGTTCCAGTTTAGGTAAGCTCGTAGGAAGTTCTGAGATGTCGTCGTCTGGTGATGCAGCGTCAATGTTGTCATTCGGAGACGCTGTTAACTGGTAGTATTGACGGTTATACACATCGTCCAAAATTGCATTAGGATTTTTGTTAGATTTAAATGCTTTCTCGATATCATTTAGCTCTTTATCGGAAATGATTCTAGTTTTGGTCTCTTCTGCGATAATATCATTTCTGTTGGCGCTGCGCTGGAAGGATATGTTTGAATCAGTGCTTCGAGCAACAGTCCCAGCTCTACTAGATCTATTGCTAGTATTTATCGATGTTGGAGGGCTTATAGTATGGATTAAACCTCCTTCTATGTTTTTATGCACTGTTTGGTGTTTTCGCCTTTTTTTGCTCTCTGATGGAGGACCTCTTTTCTTAAGAGAGTTTTCGTTATCTTCTTCAAGTTCTTCATGTTTAAAGGCTCCTTTTTTATTTTGCTTCCTGGCACTCGTCAAATCATCAGCACTTTTGTCATTCATCGTATTGTTCACAAGCAAATCTCTTTCTTGGGAAGCTGAAAGAGATTTCGCTTTTGCAGAACTTGCTACTTTTTTGTTGCTTCTTTTATGTTCATCAATATCAAATGAAAACATTTTTTCCATATTACCCTTGTCTTGATCTTCAAAAAGGTTTGGCGTAGATTTAGGGTTTTGTAAGCTGCTGTCAATAGTCCGATGATCCTCGCTTGGTAGTGTAGCGCTTTTTGATCTTACCTTCGGAAGAAAGAATTTGTCTATTGACGTAAATACAGAACCCAGAACTTGTAATGCACCAGAAGCAGATCTAGGCTGCTGTGATTGCTGCTGTTGCGTTCCTTCATATTTTTGTTGACGCAGAGGAGAACTTGCACTAATAGACTTAGCAGAACGGGATGGCCTCAACTGTTCCAACTGACCTTTTTGTATCTCTTTTTTAGGAATAGATCCAGCGCTTTTTGGACCGGACTCTGACCTGGAGTTTTTGGCCATGGCATTGCCTTTTGCACTTCGAATATTAGCTGAAACGACGGCGCTTTTTGTACTGTTTGAGGCTCTTGCAAAAGCTGGAATACCAGATTTTGGATTCAAACTATCATTAGCATCTGTATTATCTTCTTCATATACCGATGAGCCTTTGGAAGATTTGGAAAAATCTCTCAGTCTTTTTATGATACTCTGTCTGTTGGTGCTTGGCGCATTCACTGAAAAGCCCTTTTCCATTTCCGGTGTAAACTCCTGACGAGCTTTGACAGGCCTTAACTTTAGTTCTGCTTTATATCCTTCCTCATCATCGGAATCAGTGACCAACACCTTTTCTTTACTCGGCAATCCGCCATGGTCGAACTGGTCTATTTGCTGCTGATCATCAGATTCGAAGTCTTGTTGCAATTGATGACTTGATACATTGGAATTTCTCTGATTTGTTAAAGCTTCAAAATTCAGTGTGTTAGCCGCCGAGGTAGGAGTTCCCGCGCTAGCCGCTAGCTTTCTTGCAATCTTGATGTCAGCCGAAGACAGCATTTTCTTGCTTGTAACCCAGTTCTTGATGGGCAATCCACTAAAGGTAGCACTTGACCGAGGATGGTTTTCCAGTTTTGGGTTAAGAAAAAAAACTTCTCGTATCTATTGTGGCCCCAAATTTGCGAGTTTGCGCAAACAGAAAACCTACCATCAACAAACAAAACCACAAGTCCTGTGTTGTGCCGCCTTCCTCCAGACCTGCAATGGTGGGAACAAATCATGCATGTTGCGCACGTATTTCTATTTTGTGTCACTGCATTCTGCAACAGTTGACGGCGGTACACGGTGGTCCAAAATTTTTACTGACGTTAAGATATATGTTCATTAGTCTATCCTCAAAGGAAAATGGTACAGTAAATTATAGAAAAAAAATTCGGGCAGAAAAATGAGAGAAAAATGATGTAAGTCCAAAAAAAGCATGTGCTGGAGAATTACGCCCAGCACTTATGATGAAAGTATATTAAAAATGGCCTGGAGCATGAAATTTGAATAATTCGCAGAGATCGTAATTAGTTTACCAAACATCTTCTTGGTATCTGTTTTGGGTTTTGTAAGTTCTCAAAGTTTCGAGAGCAGCTTTCTCAGTAATTTCCTTTTCTTGGGCAATGATGGAGGCTAAAGAATTTTGCACTGATCTTGCCATACTCGAAGCATCACCACAAACGTAGATAAAAGCCTTTTGGTTAATAAAGTCAATGAGATCTTTTGATTTTTCAGCCATTCTGTGCTGAACGTAAACCTTTTGACTGGACTCTCTGGAAAAAGCGGTAACAAGTTCAAAGTTATCTTCACCCAAAATCTTGGCATATTCTTCCCATTCTTCTTTGTATAAAAAGTCTTCGTTAGAGTTTCTGCATCCAAAGAACAAAATAATTTTGCCCACTTTGATTCCCTTTTTGACTTGTTCAACTCTTTCTCTGACGAAACCTCTCAATGGGGCAACACCAGTGCCTGGACCAATCAATATCACAGGCAATGCTGGGTTACTTGGTAGCTTGAAATTGGAACGACGAACAAAGACAGGAAGTTTAGAAGAAGCAAATCTTCCTCTTGGACCGTTCAAATCATAAGTAGCGTACAAAGCATCTTGCTTGCCGTTTTGTTTGACTTCCAAGTTGTGCAACAAGTTGGTGGTAACACCGGTAACATATTTGGAAGAAGATGGAGCTTTTTCAGCTTCAACAACAGCGGTAATGTGAACAGTTTGTTTCTCAGAAAAAGCTGAGGAAGAGATAGAATAGAAACGTGGCTGCAAAACTGGAATAGAGTCAATAATGAAACTCTTTGGAACAGTAGACCATGGCTTTCCTTCAGACAAATGCAACAAAGCATCGGAAATGTTAAACTTTTGTTCGGAAATTCTCTTGTGGAACAACTCCTTGTCAGTGGCAAGGGTATTGGTGGCTTCTTTGCTTTCCGGGGTTGGGGCAAACTCGGCAATGGATGCTAAGAATTGTCTAGAAACAGGACCAGTAATCTCCAAGTAGTAACGTGCAATAGCTTCAAAGGTGGTTGGCGAGGCCAAAGAGTGGGAAGTAGTGGCATCGAGAGACTTGATTTCAAATACAGTGTCTTTTTGATCGTATAAACCAAATGCTTTCAAAAAGTTGTCGACTTCTTCATTAGAGTTTGGAGGCAAGATAGCCAAATGATCACCTGTAGAGTATCTCAAGTTGGAATTGGACAAATCGAATTCCGCATGAATACAGTGACGGGACTTAGAGGTGAACAAATCCTTGGTCTTGGTCACAGGAGCCAAGTATGGGCGACTGTGGTCGAACGGACCCAAGCTCAATTTATCTTCGTCTTCAACCAAGTATTCTCTATGATGCTCGCCGAGGAAAACTTCACTGGAGATAGTAGAAAGATCAGATCTTTCAATGACCAGAACGCCTGGCTCGTATTCAGCGTCAACTTCTTTGAGAGAAAGAGAGTTTTTCAAAAGTTCAAAAGTTTGTTCTTTCCAAGCTAAAAAGTCTTCGTCCAAAGAATCATGCCCATCATCACCTTCGCCATATGGAGCAAATTTGTTAGCACCAGCATCTGCCAAGTCCTTGTCGACCTTCTTGGCGGCACCGTTGAAGAACTCATAGGTGGAATTACCGAGACCAAAAATTGTGTACTGCACATTACTCAAGTCGCCTGCGCTAATGGTATCCAAGTACTCGCCAAACCCAGTACCCGAATCTGGGAGTTCACCTTCACCGTAACTAGACACAAAGAAGAACAACAAGATTCCCTCAGGGATCTCATTCAAGTTGTCGAGGTCATAGTCGTCGGTGTCGGCAACTAGCGTGGATAACTGGAATCGGGCCTGGAATTGTCTAGCAAACTTGGTGGCGTAGTCTTCGGCGGTACCGGTCTGGGAGGTATAGATCACAACGGCCTTTTTGTCAGATTTTTCAATGACTTCGACAATATTTCTGGATTTGACGGTAGCAGAAACATTTTCCTTCTTTCCAAAGACTTTACCCTTGGTTAAGATGAAGGTGACTAAGATGGCCAAAAGAGAGGTGAGGATACCACAGTCGGTTTTATCGAGCCTGTCGAGCGTGAAAGTCATGGTGGGCTGATATCGGAATATTCTATTATACGACGGTGAAAAATGAACGCAATTTGAGATTGTTCCACAAGCAACACTTTATAAAAAGAGAAAAATAGCTGTCGAGAAATGACAAGGAAAAGCGCTGTGCCCTAGCGAGATGGTAATGGAGATGCAAACCTAGTAAATGATATATTTCGCACCCCGGGATGGATAGCTGTGGGTATAACAACAGGGTTCTGAGAAGGGTATAATTAAGCTTTTCGGAGATAGAGCGAGATCCACAGAAAGCGCGAGAACAGACCGATGACGGCGGTAAAGAGCGTGATGTGCTGGAAGATGACAACAGCGGACGGCCTGAGAACTCCTTGAGACAATAGCAAGGGAACAGGGCCTGGTGGGATATATAGAAACACAAGAGGACAGAGTGGAGGAAAGAAGATCAGGAGGAAACGAAGGTTTTGTACGATGCGCCCACATAAAAATTTTCCCGAGCGCGATGTGGTTTCTTTTCCTCTGCACGCGGACTTATTCCTCGTTTGCCGCTGATGTTTCTGATAGCGCTCGTACAGTTCTCGTACAGCGCTCGTACAATATCTACGGGGTTCCCAGACTTATGGAACACCCCCTGGTCATAACACATGATATGTCACATGGACAGATGCAATGACCCGGCCGCATTAAAAAAAAAAATTTTTACTCTTTTTATCTACTATGGAGATGCGTTTTTTTTGTAGGGCAAAAATCCCCAAGTGGCATAGCCAGAGGACATACATCTCAAGCTTTATACTGTACAAGACATTTTCTCTTCTCATTCTGTTTTCTCCAACCACACACATCACCTCACACAGAGTTATGCCAGATATTGCTCTTTCTAAGAAAAGAAGAGTGGAGAGCGGTAGGATCGCCGGCAAGGCCGCGGCCTCCAAGATATTTTCTCCATTCAGAGCCATCGGCAATGTCACCAATCATACGCCCTTCGCCATTGGCACCTTGGGCACCTCGTACTATATCGTGACCTCTGTTGGACGTTCATTCCAGATATATGATGCCTCGACATTGCACTTATTGTTTGTCTCCCAGAAGCAAACCTTCAGTGACATAACCTGTCTTTATGCCCACTTTCACTATGTCTATGCTGCCTACGACAATCGTATCAACATTTACAAAAGAGGCATGCTCTTGCATACCTTGGAATGTACTGTACCTAATGTCTTGGATAGCAGCATCAAAATTGTTAAGATTGCACAGTTTGGTGACTACTTGGTGGGAATCTCCTCTAACAACTACATCTTTGTTTTCAAAAAGCGTTCTTCCCGCTCATCATCATCTGAACCCATCAAACCTTCATCTTCCAAGTTGCCAACCGAGTTTTACGCACACATTAAAGTCAATGAAAACTATGGAAACTTGTCGAACATAGCGCACCCACCAACCTATCTCAACAAGGTTATTGTAACTACCCAATCTCACATATTCATCTACAATATCAGATCCTTGAAATTGATCCACAGGTCGAAACTTGAGTTCACCAGGGACACATTTGGAAGCATCTCCACGATAGAAGTGGCACCAGTGCTTGATGTAGTGGCCGTTGGCACCAGCAGTTCCAACATTGTCATTTTGGATTTCAAGAAGGACAAGATAATAAAGAAAATCTTCTTCAACAACAGTAATCTCAAGCAGCAACCATCAAGCATTACCAGCCTTTCCTTCCGTACTGACGGCTCCTCGCACTTGGTGGCCAGCTACAGAAATGGTGACATAATCTTTTATGACTTGAATAACAACACCAGAATCCACAACTTGCACTCCATCCACAAAGAATCGGCAGGAGGCATTGCCAATGTCAAATTTCTCAATGGACAGCCTATCTTTATTACCAACGGCGGCGATAACCAGCTAAGAGAGTTTGTATTTGACCCATCGTTATCCACCAGCACCAACGACAATAGCAAGGCCAAAGCCATTGTGCCTCCACCAAGACACTTGAGATCGAGGGGCGGTCACTCCGCCCCGCCAAGCATGATCTCCTTTATGGACGAAAGAGATCATTTCATAATATCTGGTTCTAAGGATAAGTCTTTCTGGAACTTTTCTCTTAGAAAAGACTCGCAAGCGCAAGAGTTTTCCCAAAAGGTGCCAAAAGGCAAAGCCAAAAATGGCGCTGTCAATGGCAACAACATGACCTCTTCGCTTAAGGAAAAGATCCCCGAACTTGTTTGCATTGCTGTCAGTGAGGCAAGACAAACTGACTGGGAGAACATTCTTACCGGTCATGAGAATGAAACATTTGCCAGAACTTGGAGTTTTGAGAACAAGAGATTGGGTCGCTGGAAGCTAAATACCCCAGACAACGGTCTCATCAAGTCCGTGTGTATCTCTCAGTGTGGCAACTTTGGTATCATTGGCTCCTCCAATGGTAGCATCGCCATCTATAATTTGCAGAGCGGTATAATCAGAAAGCAGCTCAAGTTCCACAAGAAGGCCGTCACCGGTATCGCCATTGACAACATGAACAAGAAAATGTGCTCCGTTGGTCTTGACGGCCTTATTGGTTTCTACGACTTTAATGAGTCCAAGCTACTCGGGAAAATCGATTTGGAAAGTCCTGTGACGTTTCTCAGGTACCACAAATCCTCCGACTTGATTGCCGTTGCCTTGGATGACTTGACCGTCGTGGTGCTCGACATGGTCACGAAGCGTATCGTCCGTCAGTTGGTCGGCCACCGCAACCGTATTACCACCTTGGACTTTTCTCCAGACGGCAGATGGATCGTCAGCGCCTCGTTGGACGGCACTATCAGAACCTGGAACTTGCCTACCGGCGGCTGCATCGACGGCTTCAAAGTCGATAACATCGTCACCAACTTGCAGTTCTCGCCAACCGGCAACTTCCTTGCCACCACCCACGTCACGGGTAACGGCATCAGCTTGTGGAACAACAAGTCTCAGTTCAAGGCCATCTCTACCAAGCACGTCACTGAGGAGGAGTTTGGCCAGATGCTCACGTTGCCAAACTCCTCCGGAGATGGTGGTGCCAACTTGCTTGATGGGGCCATCGAGAGCGAAGACAATCCAGACAGCTTTTTCAGCTCCGACATCAACGCCAATTACAAGAGCGTTGACCAGGTCGGCAAGGACTTGGTGACATTGTCGCTAGGACCAAGAAACAAATTCAACACCTTGGTGCACTTGGACACCATCAGAAAGAGAAACAAGCCAAAGGAAGCTCCAAAGAAGCCAGCACTTGCACCATTTTTTTTGCAGACTTTTGGCGACGCCAACAAGGAAATAGGCCCAGACGGGTCTCAGGTGAAGATTAACCTCGATAAGGTTGGTACCGGCGCTGAGAGATCACTCAAGGACGAAAACAACGAAGAAGAACAAGATCCAGAAGGCCAAGAAAAGGAAAACGCATTGTTGACAAGAATCGCGAACGACCAAGCCATCCAGTTTGAGAACAAGTTCACCAGACTATTGAAAGCTACCGGCTCTGAATCTACTAACAATGGTTGGATTACTGAGACCAGTAGCGCATCTGCTGCTTTTAAGACTAACAGCGAAGCTAATGATGCTTTCTTGGAATATCTCGTCGACCTCTCGCCATCAAACTTGGACCTTGAAATCAAGTCTTTGAATGTCATCAGCGATCCTGAGCTTACTGAGCTCAAGTTGTTTATCAGGGCGCTCACGCATGGCTTGGAAAGTAACAAGAATTACGAAATCTACGAAGCGATAATGAACATTTTGTTACGTACCCACGGCGATGTGATTCACGGCAAACTTGCCCGTGATGAGGGGTTGAAGGACGTATTGGACGGGTGGTACAGGGTTAATGAGGAAAGCACCAATAAGATGGACGACTTGGTAAAGAACTGTTCTGGTATTATCAACTTTCTTTCAAGTTTATAAGCTCATTTGTGGCTAATCAACTGGCAAAAATAAACACATTTTAAATTAATGGTATTCCATTCTGTAGCTACGTTGTTCTGCATTATGGTAATGTGTTTGCTACAATTCGAACCAAAAAAGCTACGTAAAAACAAAGTTGCAAAACATAAACTATTCGTTTCATTTGATTTTTCCTGTTTCTTTTCTGCTAACGCTATTGTATACATAGTTTTTCATTCTGATTAGCTTATTTATAGAATTCAAACTTGTCAACATCAGAAGCAGTCTTAACTTGGCTGGAGTAAGCTTCTTCCAAGTCATTCTGTAAAATCACATATCTATTCTTTCTCACAGCTCTCAAACCAGCTTCTTGCATAATAGCAGCGATGATAGCACCAGACAATGGTTCGTTTCTGACAATTAACGAGTCCAAGTCACATTCTGGGGCCAAGGACATCTTGTTAGCAATAGTCTGGAAAATCAATCTTCTTTCTCTTCTGTCTTTCAAACTTGGAAACTCGATTTTACGATCCAATCTACCTGGTCTTAGCAATGCTGGATCCAAAGTGTCGGCTCTGTTGGTGGCCATTATAACCTTAACGGTGGTTGTCTGATCGAAACCATCCATTTGATTCAACAATTCTAACAAGATTCTCTGGACCTCTCTGTCAGCACCCGTTTGGGCGTCGAATCTCTTTGTAGCAATGGCATCAATTTCGTCAATAAAAATTATAGATGGAGAGTTTTCCCTGGCCAATCTAAAGACATCTCTCACCATTCTTGGACCTTCACCTAAATACTTCTGAACAAATTCTGAGCCATTCACTCTGATGAATGATGCGGTGGAAGAGTTGGCAACGGCCTTGACCAACATAGTCTTACCGGTACCTGGAGGACCATATAACAAGACGCCCCTTGGTGGATCTATACCAATCTGCTTATATAAATCCGCTTGTGTCAATGGCAATTCAACGGCTTCTCTGATTTCTTGCTTTTGCATATCCAAACCACCGACATCATTATAAGTGACATCTGGCTTCTCGTTCTCGCCCAATATCGATATGGAGGAGTCCGCTTCTGGAGGCAAAATGTCAACCAATGCGTTGGAGTGACGGTGTAACGCTACAGAAGAGGATGGCTTCAACAATTCCCTGTCTAAAGTGGACAATATCTTCACCACGTATACTGATCCAACGGTGGAGGAGACTATGCCGGAGGTGTTATCAATTGGTTCCAAGAACTGGCCAATCACCAATGGCACAGACTGGATTCTCTTGACTTCCTCTTGGGCTCTCACCAATTCTCTCTTCAAGAATCTCTGTTCGTCTTTGATATAGTCTTCTTGTAACTGGAGCAAGTCTAACTGCTTTTCGAGTTTCTTTAATTTCAAGTATGCATCGTTGCTGTTATTAATATTAGCGTTCGCAGATTTGGATTTTGAGGAGTTGTCGAATTTTGCAATTGCCGAAGCTGGTGTATCAAGATTCTCTGGTTTAGTAGGATAGATACCTAATTCTTCCATTGTGCTATTTATTTGATGTTAAATTGAAAGGTGATAGTAATATCAGCCACTATCAAATAAAGTGGAACGATACCAGGAAGCACTTTTCATTTACAGTTGAGCACTTTTTTGGTTTTCTTGTCGCCACTGAAGATTTTCGGGATTTCTTTTTGCACGCGCACAGAAAAAGCAAAAGACAACCGTTATCCACGTGACTTTGTCTTCGGTTTCGCAAACTATGGGCCAACTATATAGACGAACTATATAGAGGCATCTGAGATACTTGTAGAGGTTTACTACATTATCCCATAGAACAGTAATGGATGGTTGTAACCATGAAAAGACGCTAATTCTTGACGATTATAAAGAGAAGTTAGTCCTTACATCGAATAAACAACAGCAATAGATAGAGAGAAACTTTTCAGTCGTTAATTAAACAAAAACCTTTGAAGTTCCTGTTAAAGGCAAGGGGAGTCATGAGAAAAAAATAGAAATGATGAAGTATGTGTGCTAAGCGGTTGGGTGTAAAACGGATAGTATGACATGAAGTAAGGAGGAGCGTAGAATAAGAAATGAGACAACAATTTCAACAGAATATGGGTTACTTATTTGTGACAGTAATCTTTCAATATCTTTTGTACAGCAAAGATATCTACTGGCTCAAAATCAGGTAGTCTTAGCACTCCAAATGGCTAATCATGTTTTCATAGGCAGTTCCATTTGAGATGACTTACCTCACCTCTTGTAGTATAAGATTAATTGAAATATCCTGTCATTTTCAAAAGAACCAATTTCGAGCTCACAAATTTACTAAAAATTGGGGCATTGATTAGTTTTTGTTGTCAACATCAGCATAAGTAAAGGTTGGGGTTCTAAATCTTCCGTCGTTGTAGACACCCTTGTTGACGTCCCAGCCTGGAACATTGGCCATGATTTTAGATTCAATTTCCTTGTCGGCGTAGTGTCTTCTCACATGGTCCCGGTCAGCCTCAGCTTGCAACAATGGCATCATATAGATTCTGGCCCAGGTTTTTTCTCTCTTCAACTCTCTTCTCTCGTGGGACGACTGGATAGTCTTGTAGAAACCGTAACCACAGATACCAAACATGAGGCCCAACCATACCTTCGGTCTGAAACCTCTGGATGGCAAGTGACGTTTCCATTGGACCGGCTCATAGCCGCCTATTGGTGGGAGATCTTGCACGGTTGGCATATTTGCTATTAGTCTATTATAATGAGTAAGTCTAAGTGCGAGGTGTCGTAAGAATACCACTCGTTGCAAGCTCTAGTAGGCCTTTACCTTGTGGAGCTCTATATTTTTTCTGCGTTCGTTTTTTGGTCGCTTCTTAATTTTGTATTTTTGTTTTTCGCTGAGCCAATAAGAATTCCCCAAACTGTTAGGTGCCATTGGTCATAAGGATCGAACATCCATATGCATTATATCGCATGTACATGCGCCATTAAATCCTTGAGAACTCATAAACGACCATGGGGATTTTTTACTTCCAAATGGCTATGTTGATCTTTGAGAGCTGAACAGAATACTAGAAAGTAGCTGTCTAGATGTTTCTTCACGGGGCATTGCTAAAGCACCTCCCGTATTTGTATTCAATGATTTTTCCTGGTGCGTATGGTTGCCGCCTAACTGAACATTCTGATCCTCCAACATTAAAAAAAAACATTTTTTGATCATTATAGATTGTGAATGCCATTAGTGATTTGACCCTAGCTTCTTTTTTCTGTTGTTACTCTTATCTTGCTAGCTTTGTAAGTAGTGTTTCGTCATATAGCACATTTTTGGGTGCTTCAAAACGTAGTCAAACCAATATAGACCATGCAGCTTCCAGTAGCAATTCTCTATGCTCATTAATAGATACAACGAATCAAACGCTAACCAGCTATCTAACGGTGCATATCAGGGCCCCACTATCAAATTCAGATCATGCTAAGTCTTTACTGCTTTGACATCTTTTCATGTTGGAAAATTGCTGCATTGGGATCTCAATCGAAATTTTCCGCCTACTCGAAACAGCACGCTGCTTTTTGAAAACTCAATATTGAGATACGGTCTATACTTTCAATGCAACAGGAACTTAACAAGTGGGCCTACGAGTGCAACAAGCCCTTCATAAAGGCTAATTGTGCGTTCCTTATTTTTATGAATTTACAGAATATTATGCTAGCTGTTTCTGTTTGTTCAAAGTCTTGAGATTAAATTCTGGACTTGAGAAGTAACTTTATCTTTGACATTGACTCGGAAGTATGCATTAGACTTGCGCTGTTCTTATTTTGGCAATTACTTAAAATTTCGCGAGTCTTCGCATTGAACTGAAAACAATCCTTAAACACTGCATTCAAAAATTATGTCTTATTTTGCTCTTTTTGTGCTACTTTCGTGGGCCTTGGCGGCCTGGAAGTTAAACTGATTGAGGGATTGGTTTAGCTGTAGATGTTGTTGTTGATTTTGGAAAAGCAAGTACCGCAGTCCTTTATATAAAGCAGACAACCCTCAATTCATAATAATAAAAATAATACTCAAAAGTTTTGAAAATGGTTTTCCTGAATCAAGTCAATTCTCCAAAGTTACTCATCATGCTTGCTTCTTGTCATTCATTACATCTCCTTACACTTTGCTGCTTGATCCCACAATCTCTCTCTGCTTTCATCTCCCTCTCATTTCTCTCGTCTCCCACCTCGCTCCCTTCCGATTCGCTAACCAAGCGCAAAGTCACCCAGTTCGCCAACGACTGGGCGGCCTTCGACTACCCCCTCTGGCTCATTGAACTTGGCATCGGCACGCCCCCGCAACAGGTTCGCGTCGAGCTTGATACTGGCTCCTCTGATCTCTGGGTGCCCTCCGTCAACGCCACCGGGGACACCGAGTGCGGCACCTTTGGCTGTTTTGATCCGAGCAAGTCTCTGAGTTTGAAGAGTACAGGCAAAAGCTTCAATTTCAGCTATGACCAGGGCCAGCACAGCGCGGGAACCTTTGTCACAGAGGATGTTGTGTTGACAGCGAGCGGTGTTAAGGTGCAAGGAGTGACGATTGGGGTGTCAACGGAGACAAAGTACGAGAGCAACGGGGTGTTTGGCGTGGGGCCACGGCTAGGCGAAGAGGTCGGGAGCACGAATTTCAAGGCGTTTACCCTCTATGATAACTTTGTTTTCAAGCTAAAGAGCAGTGGGATTATCAGTAAAGCAGTGTTTTCGCTATACCGGACATACACACAGGATTCCAACGACACTGCCTCTGCTTCCGGTAACGCTACAGATGATAACGATGTCAAAAGCATAAGCAGCTACGGAAAAGGTAAAGTCTTGTTTGGAGGCACCGATTCGTCCAAATACGAGGGCACTCTCAACAGCTTTGACATTATTCCGGTGCCATCATTTCAGAAAGTGCTCAAATACATTCCTTTCATTAAGTACTTTCCTAGCATGAAGAAGTACTTCCTTTCACACAACCTCATAAACTTATACTCTGTCCAATGGGACGGCATGACGATATACACTAAGGGCGACGGCCTAGCAACACTCGTTGACTCCGGGGCCTTTATCAACGTTGTCCCCAATGCCATCTTCCAGACCGTGGTGGGAAAAACCGGCGCAAAAAAGTTGACTGACTCTGACGACTTGAACACTGCCGGATGGTACTATCTCGACTGTGACGCTGGTTTCAACTACACGTTCGCCTTCACTTTCGCCAACAGCAAACGGTACGAGCTCAAACTCAGCGACTCATTGATCCCGTTCCTGGAGCTAGTCAGTGCCAAGTATGTCGATGGCAAAAAGCAGTGTTTTTTGCCGTTTGTTCCCGGGGACGATAATCTTGCGTACTTGGGCACCTCAACGTTGAGAAACTTGTACGTGCTTTACGATTATGAAAACTACAAGATTGGCCTTGCGAAGGGCATTTCATCGGAAAAGATACACGTTTAGGCGCATGCTTCAATAAAAGTTTGATGTTTGCGGAAAAAAAGGAAAAAAAGGATTTCTGATTACCTTTTATGCTGCTTGTTTTTTATGTGCGCTGATTCTCCGAGATTTGCAAAAATTTTGTAGTTGTTCTTTGCGGGAGAAACTACATGAATTGCTTCAAAATAGCTCTCAATGTGCGGAAAGCCAGATACCTTGAAAGCGCTTAAAGCGCAAGTTCTGTATAGATAACTCTTTTTATTGGGTCCTTTATAATGCCCCGTGAATCAAGTATTTTTGAAGTGCCACCAACATTGCTCATGCTGGAAAAGCCGTTCCGCTATTGCGCACGGTATGAATATGGAAGCGCACGTAGCAACTAAAGTACAATTCAGAACTCCCCAGCGTCAAAAACTCGATGGGCTGAAAATTGGAGAACATCCATAAGCTGTAGGATTAAACACCGGATCTCTGCGTCATATCTACAGACAAAAAGCCATTACTACAATTGTCAATTACAGGGTGCAGCAAACTACAGCGGTTATTTCAAACACAGCTCAACAAACAAAGCGACCAGAACCACAGAAGAGTGAACAACGATGGATCCAATACCCAGAGCGGAGCCAACGGCCACGGACAAATTTCTCGACATTGACACAGACAACGCCAGCGAACCTTTCTATCTCCGGTACTACTCGGGCCACCAGGGGCGCTTTGGGCACGAATTCTTGGAGTTTGACATCAAGGTGGATTCGCGCAGCGAGGCCGGGATGCTCCGGTACGTGAACAGCTCCAACTATCGCCGGGACGAGCTCATCAAGAAGTCCGTGTCGGTGCGGCCGCTCGTGGTCGCGCAGATCAAGCGGTTGATCAAGGAGAGCGAAGTGTTGAGGGAGGACGACGCCAAGTGGCCAGAGAAGAACAGGGACGGCAAGCAGGAGTTGGAAATCAGGGTAGGGAAAGTCCACATTGGGTTTGAGGTATGGCTGATAGCGCTTATTTTTTTATGGAACACTAAATTGGGAAGAGCACTAACAAGTTTCTAGACTTGCAAGATCAAGACTTTGTCGGATATCAGGAAGAGCGATGATCCGGAGGGATTGCGAGTGTTCTACTACTTTTTGCAGGACCTCAAGTCGTTTATCTTCTCCCTCATGTCGTTGCACTACAAGATCAAGCCGGTGTAGGGTCGGGAGGGTAGCCGGTAAGCGTCGATGCCTGACCAGGGCGCGTCGCGGTGCAATGACATCATTGGCGTCCTGAAGGGCGCCGGCTTGTGCCACTGTGTGGGGGAAGCACAGGTGGCACTTTTTGCTTCACAGACACCATTGGCCGCATGCACTGTGGCGAGTGATTAATAGACGTCCCATGTGTTCAAGCCACGAAGCAGGGCTTTTGCGAGTTTTGACATGGCCAGAAATAGCAAGCTGCTTTTTCAGCTGCTTTTTCAGCTGCTTTTTTACAGAACGCAATGCACATTTCACTGTGAAAAGGGTCGATGCAGTTTTTGCCGCAACTGGAATGGAGATTACCTTGTCTGTCTTTGTTTGTAGCTGCGCCTCCACGGTAGCAAACGCACGTGACCGTAGGACACCAAGGCACAGCTGTGTTGTGACAGCGTGGGAGAGAGCCTTGGCTTGTCCAACATCCATCCCGCGGAAATGGCTCGGAGCATCACAGCGGTCTCTTTTATTTACGCTTGCTGGGTCCCCCGGCGCCGGACCTTGTTGCGATGCCGTGGTTCCAGGCCCTGTCTCCCGACTATTCTCAAACGCCTCTATTTGCTGCCGGCCCGGTCTTATCACAAGCGCCGTGTGAGTTTCTGGCGGTGCCCGCGTACGTGGCCTCAGGCTGCCCGAGCTTTGTTCCTGCGAAGCGAGCGACGCGCGCCAGGGCCGCGAACCCTCTGGAGCAGCCCGCTGCCAGCTAGCGCAGAACGAGGCAGCAGCACAGCGTCCTCTGCACCGAAAGCGGAAACCGCGGGCCCTGGCCAGCAAGGCTTCAGAGGGCTTTGGCGCTTGGGCGCGGTTAGAGAGGAGCAGAGAGGAAAAAAGAGAAAAATGCTAGGCGGCAGAAAAAGCAGTGGGAGCGGGACGAACAAAGAACACCGAAGCCCAACAAGCCGGATGCGAACCGCCACCAGATCTGCTCTGTAGAGCAATTGATAGATATACTCTGGCCACACGCTCACACACATTTGTCCATCCACAGACGCGAGCCAGGAAGACCCTCTTTTGCATTGTGTTCTCCTGCCATTGTCGTCCAAACAACGCCTTTACTGCTTCCGACACAGCGTCCAGATCTAGGCCGGCCCTGCTTTTGCGCTGCTTTTTCACACGCCGTTGGGTTTCATCTCTGAACGTCGCTTCAGCGCTTAATTAGCAGCGCTCGCTCAGGGCACAACACGTCCCCAGAAACCTATATACACCCGACTCCTTTTCCAAAGGCTTATCCAGCCCAGGCACTGCCAGGGATAGATGTACCAGCGCTTCGTTACTAACCGCCACTACAGCCCACTGCCGCTCTTTGCTACTCTTGGAAAAGGCATTGAGCTTGAAACAAGCGAGAAATTCCAGTTCCGCCAGATCATAAAATTTTTTTTCCTCGTCGTGCGCCTTATTGTGTTGCAAAGAGACCGCAGATCATATACTTCCAAACAAGCCCCCATCAGCGGTTCATGTCCCTTTCTCCCATACTGGCCCTGATCTGAGCTATTCAAAAAGCCACATTGCAAGTATTCACAGAACCTCGAAATCACTAGAAAACGAAATTTTGGACCATCCGCGTAAAAAACGCTTTTCACCAGCAGTAAGAAAACAGCAGTAGCAGCAGCAGCAACAAAATAACCATGGCGGCAGACCCCATACACCCGTCCAGCTACGAGCACCAGCTCGCAGGCTCGCAGGCGCACGCCTTCGAAGACGTCGAGGAGGATGAAGACCAGGTCTGCAAGAAGTGCGGCAAGCTCATCCTTGAGGGCCACGCGTACGAACTCGGCGAGGACAGATGGCACATTGACTGTTTCCGCTGCTCGCAGTGCACCAACCTCTTAGGCATAAACTCGGACTTCCTCGTTCTAGGCACAGGCGAGCTTGTCTGCGAAAACTGCTTCTTTGACTGCCAGGTCTGCGGCAAGAAAATCGGCCACTTGGCCATCTTGGCCGGCAACCAGCCCTACTGTGCAGAATGTTTTGTGTGTAAGCACTGCAAAAACAGAATCGACAACCTCCGGTACGCAAAAACCTCTAGCGGGTTATTTTGCATCGACTGCCACAACAAAGTTCTCAAGAGACAGAAAAGACTAGAGCAAGAGAAGCGGGCCGCTCGAAGACAGCAAAGGAGGAACAGCGGCGGCACGACTAGCGCCCCCTCTTCAAGAAACACCACTCCAATATTTGAAAAGTCTTTGCCCTCTATCCCCAAAAAGAGCAGCAGCAGCAACAACGTCGGCAGCACCGGTATATCTGCCACGGCTGCGAACCCGCCGTCAAAGGTCAACCCAGCCAGCATCAAAAGCTTCAACTCGCCTTTTGAGTCTGAAGACATACTGCTAGAAAGCAAGATATCTCCTACGGTTCCAGTGTCCAAAAGAGAATCGGTTGGCAGCTTGGCCTCGAAACGTTGCTCTGTCACCTCAGAATCAGATATTGACGTTGACATTCTCAATTACCGCTCCAAACTCCCATACGAGAGAAAATCCTCGAGTGAAAGAAAGGAGAAATCCTTGGCCTTAAACGACCTTCAAAATGTCAGCAGCAGCTCTTACAATTTGAACAATATCAGCAGCATAACAACCAGCTCCAGCTCTGGCCTGAGCACCAGCAATGCTTCTGCCGCCGCCGTCACAACAATCTTCACGGAAAATCAAAAGTCAGTAAATGGCAATTTGACAAGCCAGGTCGCTGAATACGGCGCGGATCACGACCGATCTATCACCCTCTCTGACCCACCACGGAGCCAGAATAAAAAAGCTAACAATAGTCAAAGGACTGGAATCTCATCCAGAGCTGCCAACAACAGAAAGATGGTATATGTTACTGATGATGAAGACACCGATACAAGCGTAGGCGACAGTTACTACCACGAGGACAATACGCAAGGCATAATAAACAACAATACTTCTGAGCTTGGCGAAACCAATAATAACGACAGCATCATCAGTGAAATTTCTAGCTCCTTGCAGTTCAACGGAGACTCATACAAAAAATCATCACTGGACTTGCGCAACCAGGTAAAAAGGTCTTCTGATGGATTGAAACAATTGGGAGGTAATTCCGGCAATAGCACCCCTAAAGTCCCTAAATCCAAGCTCAGCAACTCCTCATCCTCACCAATAATTTCAGCAATGGAGAGCACCGGCTCCAAAATTGGCAGATCGTTATCCATTAAATCCCCCAAAAATTTTCTCAGCGGCATCAACAGACACAAACGAAGCAGCAGCAGTGGCATTGTCACAAAAGAACAGCCTTCTCATCACAATATCTCTACGTTGGATCCTACCAAGGCCAAAACCCACAGTCCAAACTATTTGACTGATGATAGTGCAAACTCCATCATCAATGACTATGCAGGTAAAGACATTGAGCTCTCCAAGGGCCTGCCAAATTATAGTTCTATCAAGACGCACTCCCGCTCTTCGTCCGACATTTTAAGCTCATATGTGTCGGATGTCTCTACCATTCGACTCACCGAGGACTACTCGAAACTAGACGCGGCTGCGAAAAGCAAGGCGATAGAACTTTATACGGTGTCCCATCAAGTATCCACTCTCAAAGAAGAAATTGTGACTTTGGAAACCACCAAAGATTTCCTTGAGCGTCAAGTGCTCGAGCTATCATCGACTTTGAGCAAGATCAAATTGCAGGTGGAAAAAGAACGCTTAAATTACGAGCTGGCCAAAAGCTTTAATGTACTTCATAACAATAGCAATGAGCCGCCCTTGACCGAGGACTTTAGCGGTAACTTTACAGAGAGTTTGGCTCCTTATAAGAACAGCAGCAGAAGTACTTCTGAAAACTCCGTCAATGACAACGATCCAGGAGCCTTCCCTAGCTTCAAAAAGAAACCATTTATTAATGCTGATAGCAGTATTGAAAGTCTTAATGAGCCAAAATACTACCAGGTCAATAACTCTAACAAGCCAAAACCACAGTTGACTATTTCCAGTCCTCAAGGTTTCTTGGTGCAGCCGTACAGCGCCTCGATAATCACTCCAACTACGGATGACACCATAACGCTTGGCCAAGGCGAGTCTGCGCAAGCGGCAGTCAAGCCAAAGGTGAAGGCTCGTTTTTGGAGAAGTAAAGGATTTACTAAATTTCAGAACAAGGACGGTAGCAATGGTAATGGCAATAACAACAACAATAACAATGGTAACGGTAGCAACAACAACGGCGGTGAAGGAGGGCTTAAGATTAGTGCCCCTGTCGTGCAGCAATTGGATGAAGAAGCCTTTAATCAAATGAATACTAAAAATAGAGCCAACGGTAGCGCTCCAGTGTCCAATATAAGCAATAATGGAACAGGAAGTACTGGTTCCAAGGGTAAAGGGATGACCTTTTTGGACAAGTTCAGCAACTCTATGAGTACTTCGGTCAGCAACAATAATTTGAACGGCGAGCTTCTCCTAAATGGAATCAAATCACCGGTAAAATCTGCTGTCGCTACATCGCCTAGTGCTTCTGGCACTGGTGGCCAGAGTAATAATTCTGTATCGTTGGTCGAGAAGGCAACCAGAGAAAATTCGGATATTCCATCGCTTATCGTTACCTGTATCAACTATGTTGAGCAATACGGCCTACATAGTGAAGGACTTTATCGTAAAAGCGGCAGTACCTCCCAAATCCATGCTCTTGAACAAGCCTTTGATTCTCTCTCCGATAGCGAGCGCACTAACGATGAACTCGAGGCTGCCTTAAACCTGGATATTAATGTGGTCACGTCGGTGCTCAAGCGATACTTGCGTCGCTTGCCGGAACCTGTCATCACATATGCTCTCTACGACCAGTTCATTTCATGCGCTTCTATCAAGAGAAGTGAAAAGAAGACTGACAGAATCAAAGGAATTATCAAACAGTTGCCAAAACAGCACCGTGTGACGTTACACTTGATTGCAAAGCATTTGAACTTGATTTCCCAGTACGCGGAAAGCAATTTCATGAACTTGCATAATTTGGCAATTGTGTTTGCCCCCAGTTTGGCAAGAGATAATACCGGAGAGAAGGAAATCACAGATATGGCAAATAAGAATGACGTGACAGAATTCTTGTTCAGCAACTACAGATTAATATTTGCTTAGTGGTTTGAATTTTGAACCATTTTTATTGGGCTATAAAACAATTGTTTCGAAAACAAGGGCTTTTGTAGACTGCCTTTTGATCTCGGTTTTTTTAAGTTAGTCCTTTTTTTGCGTTATTAAAGTGTCTCTTATACCACTTTACTTGCACTTTTTTCTTTTCTTTATTTTCCAGCTAGGTCCCTATTTTGCTCTTTTTATGTGCCTATACTATCTATTTTGCTCAATCTTTTACTTTCATGGCTTTTTTCCTTCTCCTTTGCACGATGCATGCTGCATATATCCATTTTGTTATTTGTTTTCGCTTTGTTCTCTTCTCCTTTTCCCGCCTTTCAATTCTAAAAGCTGCTTTTATGCTTTTGAATACTTCCGTTATATTCTATTTTATTACTCTTTGCTATTTGAAATTTCTTTATTTCATCTATCAACTTGCTATCGTTTTCAATTCTACATTGAGTTCTGGACTTTTACAAATTGTTATTACTTTAAAAAGTTTTTTGTTTAGTATTATTTTTGGCTCTTATCTTGTAGAGAGAGTCAAGACAAATAACAATTTGAAAAATAAATAAAATGGGGTTTTATTAATCTAAATTTGCAGTATACTCTCAATATAAATACGTAGTAATGTATTTTCAATCATGTCATGATCTCCAATCAACACCATATTTCCTCAACTACTCAATTGGGTTCTCCTTCTTCAACTGGTCAATCTTCTTATGAAGCTGCTGCACAGCCCTAATGGCGTTTTTCCTCTCCAACCGTAACTTTTCGATCCCCTCGTGGTCGATTTCGTCCAACTGCATCAACTTCTTCAATAAGGTTTCTTCCAAGTAGAGGTACGTGTAGTTGATGCGTTCTTTTTCCTTCTTATCCTGAGAGGACACATCATCCTTCTTTCCCTGTGACGATACTGCCATGGAGGTACCAGCAGCAACAGTAGAGCACTTCTGAACGTACCCTTTAAGCAACTGCTCGTACTCGTTAACTTGCGGTACAAGCTCCTCATTCACCTCGGTCAAGATCTCGTTGATCTGGCTTGTCACTTTTTCTTCCACCGTTTGCGGCTTCTCAAGGGTCTGTTTCGTCTTGCTTTTGCTTTTGCTCTTACTTTTGCTCTTACTCTTGCTCTTGCCCTTGCTCTTTTTCTTCGTATTGTTCTTACTGTCCTTGCTTGATGATCCTGATGGGGGGCCAGAGGACCCCGAAACCTTGGACGCAAGCCAGTACAAGAATGAAGACATGGTGATTAACACACTGGTGGAGAGGATTCCCGTAATTAAGCTCAAATGCCCGTTACTACTGCTGCTGCTCTCATTAACGAGGCCAAAAAGCTTGCTGAACTGGTCCGCGGTGAGAATACGCTTGAAAGTCTCTTGGTGCCTGCGAATGTGGTAGATGTAAAACTCGGTATTATAATGCTGGAGCCCGTGAAGGGAGTCAAGTATCTGCGTCTGGATCGTTGCGAGAGCGCTGCTGTGCGGCATTGTGGACCAATAAGGGCAGGAGGTGCCGATGTGGCGATGGGAAACTGCTACAAGGGAGGCTCTGCTGGCACGTTAGAACATTCTCCGACAACTGAGATTGTGTATGATACATTCATTATATCGCTGTATACTTTCAGTGTTGCAACACTAGACAACACGACAATATTTGCTAAAGCACGCTATGATGTGATAATGCATAATAGCGCATTTGGAAGTGCGTCTAATATAACTTGTATGTTCCTGGGGATTTTCTTTTTTAGGAATAAAGCCGAAGCATGACCCGGTCATCACATTACCTCAGCTTTTAGCTAATCCATAAGGAAAAAGAAGAAAAGAGCGACAAAAGAAAGAAATGTGGGAGAAAAAAGGGCGAAAAATATAAAATAAGAGACGCCGCCATCGATACAAGGGACAGCGGCTATCATAGGTTTCCTTTCCCATCTGCTTTTGTTGCCTACTCTTTTGACATCAATTACAGTGCCTACCACTTTCACAGAACAATTTACTAGCTATTTTATCCAATGTTGAGAGGTTTCAAAACTAGCGCTCCACTTTTTCAGCAAACGCGCACTTTGGTCTCGGCTAACAGCGTCGTCGGCAGAAGATTCATTAGTAATTCTGTCAAGGCCGGCCTAGCCACCCCAACCAACAATGCTATGCCTTCGCCCCAGGCCAAGCTTGAGAGTATGTTGAGCGAGAAGAACATGCCGCCAACGGGCAAGGAAATGCTCAAGAACGCCTTCAAGAAGGCCGAAGGCGCCGGGAATCGTCCAATCTACCTTGACATGCAGGCCACTACCCCCACTGATCCACGAGTGCTCGACGTGATGCTCGAGTTCTATACAGGCTTGTACGGCAACCCGCACTCCAGAACCCACGCCTACGGATGGGAAACCGACAAGGAGGTTGAGAAGGCCAGAAAGCACGTTGCCGACGTTATCGGCGCTGACCCAAAAGAGATTATTTTCACCTCGGGTGCCACCGAGTCCAACAACATGGCCATCAAGGGTGTTCCGAGATTCTACAAGTCCACCAAAAAGCACATAATCACCGTGCAGACCGAGCACAAGTGTGTCTTGAACTCCGCCAGACACTTGCAGGACGAGGGCTTTGACGTCACGTACTTGCCGGTGGGAAGCGACGGGTTGGTTGACTTGGAACAATTGGAAAAGTCCATTAGAAAAGACACCTGCTTGGTGTCCATCATGGGCGTCAATAACGAAATCGGGGTCATACAGCCATTGGAAGAAATTGGCCGTCTTTGCAAGAAGCACAAAGTATTTTTCCACTCTGACTGTGCTCAGGCATATGGCAAGATCCCCTTGGACGTCAACAAGATGAACATTGATTTGATGAGTATCTCTTCCCACAAAATATACGGCCCAAAGGGCATGGGTGCCATGTATATCAGAAGAAGACCAAGGGTCAGAATGGACCCAATAATAACTGGCGGTGGCCAGGAGAGAGGTCTCAGATCCGGCACATTGGCTCCTCCATTAGTCACCGGTTTCGGCGAGGCCGCCAGATTGATTGCCGCAGAGCACGAATACGACAATAAGCACATCACGTATCTCTCGGACAAGTTGAAGAACGGTCTTTTGTCCATCGAAGACACCCTCTTGAACGGTTCTCCGGAGCACCGTTTCCCGGGCTGTGTGAACATCTCCTTTGCATACATTGAGGGCGAGTCTCTCTTGATGGCACTTAACGATATCGCTTTGAGTTCCGGCAGCGCCTGTACTTCGGCCTCCTTGGAGCCTTCTTACGTCTTGCACGCGTTAGGTGCCGACGATGCTTTAGCACACTCCTCCATCAGATTCGGTATCGGTAGATTCACCACCGAGGAAGAAGTTGACTACGTCATGGACGCCATCCACAAGAGAGTGCACTTTTTGAGAGAGTTGAGTCCATTGTGGGAGATGAAGCAAGAAGGTATCGACTTGAACTCCATCCAATGGTCCGGTCACTAAGAATATCTCAAAATTAATAAAAATAAAGAAGAAATAATTATAATCTTTGATACTATATTATTACTGCCCATTCGCCCTCAAGACATTTACAACACCTAGCATCTGCGGCTTTTGACATTTTCCAATATCACAGTGCTTGCTCTTTATTAATTTTTTTTTTCTAATTTGCTTCTACAAATTATATTTCTTACTGTTTCCTGTACCTTTTTACATACTTTGCTTGCTCATGCACCGTACATAACACGACAACTTAACGATTCTGTCTTTTCTTGCTTACTTCGCACTATTTATTGGTATACTCATTAACACATTCTGTTTCATGGTGATAAATGTTGATCTTATTGTAAAATTCGCACTTAAAAGTTTTCACCCTGAGAAATTAGTGGTAACGGTTGTGAATGGAGTTACATAAAGATATAAGTAATTTCAGAGTAGCCAAAGATGCGATACGTAAAATTGAAAATAAAAACAAAAAAAATAGTAATAAAAAGAGCACAATGCAACAATAACAATTTGTAAAAAAATTGTGCATAAACGGGTTTTGAAAAGGGATCAAAAAGCGTCGTGAAGCACGATGCACGACGGCTTTATAATTCCTCCAAACACCATTAACGTCAAATATGGAATGTGCTTGCAGGGAACTAACGTGACTGCAGTTGATACCTTTCAAAATAGAGACCATCGGCTTTTTAGTTCTATCGACACATGAAGCTCATCAAACTACGAGCCAGACTAAGTATCCAGCACAATTTCAAGCCAGCTGAAAATATAGAAAATATTATTTGAGTTTCCTTTTTCTTTCCCTCACAAGCTATCCAACTCCTGCCTAATGACATCAAAGTTGTTTAAGGCAGCAATGGCTCTCTGTTTGATATCCAACACTGTGGAGTTTTTGTAATGTGCGAGACTCTCCTGTATGCCCATATCGACCAACTTTTTCCATCTATCGATGATTGTAAGCTTTTGTCTCGCATCACTAAGGATATCTTCGCCACCCAAAACATGACCAATACCTGGAACGCCATCGCCACTTGAGTCAGCAGCAGCATTAGATAAAGGATTGGAAGACACAGACTGGGCTCCTTCAATGGCGTTGACTGGGATGGTATCGGAAGCGCTTGCGGTTCCAGGGTCGAGTCTCTCTTTACCATTATAATAGTCCGTCATCTCAGTATCTTCATTCAGTGGTTTAGCAGAGCTGTAGTCATCGTGATGGTCCAGTGGCAGTTCAGGGTCATCTTGATCCCAGACAAGATTAATTATGATCCAGATGCAAGCGAGCTTGATATTCAAATACTCAGTGTTGAATTTACCATACGTCATCATCATCATCATGTTAGATCCAGCAGAAGAATCTGCAGCGCCTGTTACGTCACCGCCAACAGTAGCAGCGCTAAAATTGTTCAGTTTTCTTGCCTGCGAATAATTGTAGTCTGTATTGGCAAAAAAGGTTTGGTACTTTTCTTTTATTACATTGAGCAATTTGTAGCTCTTATCCTTTTTGATAGATAAAGACAATCCAGGAGACGATGGTGAGGTAACTAATTTGGCATCAGTGTTGCTGTTGCTATTGGCCTTTGTTCTGGCAGCAGCAGCGTTACCGGCAGCAGCAGCGGCGCTTGTACTTGTAGCACTTGTGTTTGAGCTGTTACCGATACTAGTAGTCGTTCCTTCTAGCTCTCTTTGTAAATCAACAGATATAAAATTTTCCAAAATGATATCGTGCTCCTTATCTGAAATGTCGGTTTGGATGTTTGGCAACTTTAAGTCAAGGATAAATTTGATTTTTTGGAGTAGCAAGTCGTCAGAAATAATAATGTTACGATAAGTTTCTTCCAAGGTCAAAACGTTGACAACGATGAATAAAATGTTTGAGACCAATTTTGGCTTTTCAATAATATTTGAAATGGTTAAGTTTTTGATAAATAAGTTCAACACAAGCTGCTCCTGTTCCAATTGTCTTGCGGTGCCAACTGTTTCCGCTTCATCAAAGCCCAAAATGTTTTGCTTCAACTTGGAAATAATTTTTGGAGAATTGGAGACCAAGTTTCTGATCACATTGAACAACTGTGTTTGGTAGTCTAAAATCATGTGCTCAAGTTTGATAAGGTTTGGCTCGTCAATGAGGGCGTATTTGATAACTGTAGACATATCATTGTTTATCAATAGTGGCTCTAGTAAACTTTTAAAATTGATTTTTGACAAGACATTGTCTTTCAAGTTTAGACTTGACTCATATAACAAATTTTTTAAAATAATTAAGTTTGAAAGCTTCAAAGAGTAAATTTTGAAAAAACCAACTAGATCAGTATAGTTGATTTTGAGTACAATGTTTTTCAAAACACCAGAGTTCTTTCCAGCTTCAGTACCAGCAGCGTTGATCACTTGGTCCTCTGCAATAATGTCACTAGTACTGTGGCCAATATCATGAATCAGGTTATAAATATTGCAAACACGTATGTTCAACTCTTTAAAGTTCAACTTATTCGTATCCATGAAGTTTTCATTAGTGGTCAAGTCGGTAATTTGAAAAGAATCTTGTTTATCATTAGAAAGGTACTTGTTAATAAATTCCAACTTTGTTTGATTTGTCTTGTTGAGGACATCCTTTTGCGAAAACCAGTTGAATTGTGTGTTGTTTTGAATAATGTAGCTGATGAAACTAATTTCTTCATAATGACCCTCATTTTTTGAAGATGGAGTATTTTCCTCCTTAGCAGTCAGAGTAATCTCGCAATTGACCATAAAGTTTGCCTTTAAGTTTGTTTTTATAATTTCAATTAATTTATTGTCCAACAAGTAGGTTTGTAGCGGGGAAAACTCCAAGCTCAAGTTGGCCAAAAGCAAACTGATCAAGGTCTTGGTCTCCACTATGGAATTTAGAATCTCTCTAAAATTTTCAAAATTGCTAATGTAGCTAATGATTCCGCTTAACAAGCTATGGTTTGAAGTTTTGCTGTTCAAATAAATGCTTGGCAAGATAATTGAATTGATGGTATTATCCTCATTGTCGGCGGACTTTCCCAATTCTTTAAATTTTGAAACAAATTGGGAGATTGGTAATTTCAAAATGTGAATGAGCAAATTGATAATAAGCTCCTTATTAAAATTGATAATGAAAAATGATCTGAGCAATAGTATGTCAACTGAAAGTGACTTGAGAAAATTGACTACTGATTGGACCAACTTGTTGATCACAAGGATCTTGAAAAAGCTCTTGTTCATGTAACCCAACAATTTGGCCAACTTCTTTTTCTCGTCCTTGCTTAGTAAAATTTTCTCCAACCGCGTTGACACCCTCAATTGCAACACCAAAACGTTGATTACCAACAAGTTTATATTATTTAAGTAGCTTTTAGAAGCAATTGAGCTTAGCCCGTTGTCATTGTCGGTATTATTGCTACTGGTGTTTCCTCTCATAAACTTTGGTTCTTCTGGTTTTTTAACTTCGCCATTGTTTATCAATCTGGTTAAGATAAACTGCTTGTAACTATGATTATTAGGAATGGTCATAAAACAGTTCAAGATATCAAAGCAGTTTAGCAAAACTTCTAAGTCTTCAACAGAAGCGTACTTTAGTAGAAAATACGCGTCATCAATATCCTCATATTTGGTTTTGTTAGATAAAAATAAGTCAGACTTGGCAAACTTTCTACTCTCGCCGAGCGACGCGACACTTGAACGGCGGCCTGAGCTTTTTTGCTTCTTATTTGAAGAAGTAGAGGACGAGCTCTGTCCAGCACCATCAAGATAATTTCTCTCATATACTTTCATTATTTTGACGTTTATCAAATAGAGAATTTTGTCAATAATGATTGGTAAAACATTATAGTTGTCCAAATTGTTCAATATCAAGTCATTGACCTCGTGATTATCAGTACTACTAAATTTGCATAAACCGAGCAACAAATTGAACGGCTTGTGATCTTTTAATATCGGAATGTCGTTTGAAAATTGAAGAGTCTGACTATTGTTGAACAAAAACATTAGGTACGGCAAATATTTGGAAACGGTATGGTAAATAATCTGACTATTGAGGGAGTTAAAAGTATTGCTGTCGCTCTCAAATATATCATTGACAGGCCTTGGCAACATTTTGGAAACAAATGCTCGGGAACTCTCCGGAAGATGATTGATATATTTCAAGCTGTAAATTTGCAAAACGTTTAACGAACTGAGCTTCAAGTGTAAATCTTCAGAGTTTAAAAAGCCTGCAAGGACAAAGTATAAGTTCTTTGGCAAAACTTCATTGAATTCATTAGTATTTTGCTCAATTAGCATTTGTATCCCGGATTTGACGTCGTTAGTCGCAGACAAGTGTTCTGACACAGAAAGGTCCATAATACAGGACAATGAGTAGAGCAATGGGGGCAAGTACACAGGAACCAAGCTTAGATCGGCAGGTGACCCAGATGGCAAAGTGTTATTGAAGTAAAAGTCTCTAAACTCGAATGAGTTGGCGTTCAAAAATTTTATAAGCTGGCTATTGAGAGGCGCTATCTGCTGGGGAGAAGAGGGGAAATAGTTTGAAGGGATTTTGACGTTGGAAGGCATTAGTAGGCTTTCTAGAATTGAGTACGTGGTGATCAAAATTTTATCCAACAAGTGTGGAAAAATGGTAATCTTATCAGAGTTTGAAAGTATTGACAAGTTTGGAATCAAGTTTAGCAAATTGAACAAGCATGAGTGGTATGCTTCCTCATTTTCTAAGAGAACCAACTTTTTGGAGTTGTCGGCCGCAACGTCTGGGGTGTAATTGAGCAACTTGATAATGAGGTTCACAAACTCGTCATTGATGTTGTAGATTGAGTTGGAATCATAGTACAAAATTTTGGTGAACGCTTTAAAGTTCCACGACAAGTTTTTCAAGATGAGAACGTCGTCATTGGCGTCCTTGAGAAGGTTCTCGGACAACAATATGGCATTCTGGATTAAATGATTCAACGCGTTCAGGTTGAGCAAGACAGGCAAGGCGTCTTCGGTAAGGTATAGTAGGGAGTTTAAGATGATGAGCGCATTGCTGATAATCTGGCCAGAGAGCTCTGGGGTCAGAGTGTCTACCAAACTGCTGAGAAGAGCTGCAAGAAAGTGGTGATTGTGCAAGAGGTTTAATTTCTGAAGATCGTTAGCAATGACGGCGCCAGACAAGCTCTTGAAGAGGCGTAACTTGGCCTCTGGCGCAAGCAGAGAGTAGTCTATGTATTCCAGCAGAGCGGCACACATCGGACTGGCATTAGAAGGGCTAGCAAGGAATGGTTGTAGGTGCTGAATGGGCCAGGGAGAGGGTGTGTATAATAGCGGTTAAAGGTGGCACTTGACACTGTCGAGCGCTAAGCGCTGACAGGGGCAGGGGTTTGGACGGCCAGTCTTCTCGCTGCCAGAATACGCGGGGAAAGTCTGTCGGGTCAGCTGACCCAAGAGGCTCATCTCATCGCTTACATAACAACATGATAGGGTTACCACGTAATATGCATTATGGGGGGAGGCAGCCGTCAACATCAAACACCACGCGGAATATATAGAGACGTGTATTGAAGAACTATGAACAGAAAGAGACACAGGGGGGGGGGAGCTAGGATGTGGAGAGCACCTGCTTGAGCTCCATGATAAAGCGGCCCTGCTTATAAAGCTGGTCCTTCTCGTCGGCCTTGAGGTAGCGCCAGCCAACGTTGCTGTGGCACTGGTGGCAACTCACGTACTGGATAATATAGCGCCCTGTCGTCATCTCCTGCTCCTGGACTTTGCCATGGCTGACGTTGATGAGCCGTTTGACAAGATATGCTCTTCCGGTGCGGCCGCGGTAGTCCTTAGAAATGATCAGGCGGCTGCTGGCGAGATGGGTCTTGCACCGCCGGCACATGTAGATGGTGCTATCGAGACGGGGCTCAAGGTGTGCTGAGGATCTGATGCCCATAGTGTTTTTCTAAAAGCGGCGTTAAAGTAGCGATGTAGCCGTTGCGTATCCTGAAGAGAAGACACTGCTCGTAGCAAACAAGACATATGAACAGAAAGAGAAGGAGAGTCATGGTCAGAATGGCCAGCGCTTATCGCATCAGGACGGGTGACCTTTTTCCGACCAGAGCCCTGCCAAAGTAGTTTGATCAGCAGCGAAGGGCACCACCATAACCACCTCCACATCCAACAGCCACAGAACACCGCCCTTCTCACAACTTCTACGCTCTCCGTCCAGGCGCTCGCCATGGAGTACCTCAAAATCACAAAGGTATGTGCTTTTCGGCTATATACCCTTTCCCGGGGTTTTATCTCCTGCCCTTCCCTCCGCTAACGCGCCTCCAGGCTAGCAATGTCACGCTCTATAAAAGAGGCCACTTCTTTCACGGTGACTTGCACTTGACCACCCACCACCTCATTTTCACCTATTTGTCCTCCTTCCCCATCCCCGCCAGTGGTCCCCGCGAGCTATGGCTCTCATATCCCATTATAGACTATGTCGAGCTCAAATCCGGCTCCTGCTTGCTTGGCATTCTACACTTGTCCAGTCAGTTCAACGTCAACAACCACCTTCTAGAGAATAGCAGAAGCGCCACCCCGCTCGAGGACGTCAAGGCCAGCAGGCATGGCCCCGCTAATGCTGACAACAGTGCCGCCAATGGCGCCAATGGCGCCAGCAACGATACCGTCAACGTTATTCAGAACCTACGCGACATTGCCAAGTTGTACAATGGCGCCTGTCTCAAGATCAAGTGCAAGGACTTTTTGAACTTGTCCATAGACTTCAAAGATCCGAATGTTGCCCGTGACGTATTCGACTCTATCAAAAAGTTAACCTGCGTGGCTAACGTAAACCAACTATATGCGTTCTTGTACAACCCAATACCAATAGAAAAGAAATTCAACAGCTGGAACATTTATAATATAGAGCAGGAGTTTCTGCGTCAAGGGTTAGTGCTAGACAATAACCGTAGCCACAATAGCGAGTCTCGCGGGTCTTGCCATCCGGGCCAGCACAGTTGGCGAATATCAAGGATAAACGAAAGCTATCAATTTTGCGAGTCTTACTCCAGAGACTTGATTGTGCCTAAATCTATCTCTGACAATGTCTTGAAATACGCGGCAAAATTTAGATCCAAATCCAGAATTCCTTGTTTGACATACTACTACAAGAAAAACGGGTGTACCATCACAAGGTCTGCGCAGCCTTTGACAGGTCTCAGCCAGTCCAGGTCCATTCAAGACGAAAAGCTTATCTTTGAAATTTTCATGTCCAACAAGTCGCCTTCCGCAAAAGAGTCTACAAGCAGTAACGGTGCTAACGATAGCAACGGGTATAGTCGGGCCAAGAGCAGCAAGAACAATGAGTATGGAAGGTATAACAATTTGATTATTGATGCCCGTCCAACCGCGAACGCCATGGCACAAACGGCGTTGGGTGCCGGCACAGAGATTATCGACAATTACAAGAATTGCAAACGCAAGTTTTTGGGCATTGACAACATTCATGTTATGAGAGACTCACTCGCCAAGGTGACAGAAATTCTCAAAGACTCTGACTTGTTACTACAATTGCCAACTTTAAGTTCCAACGCACTCAACAAAACAGGCTGGCTTAGAAATATTTCTATCGTATTGAACGGCGTGGATTTGGTCACCAAGTCGCTTCATTTGAACAACAGCCATTGCATGGTGCACTGTTCCGACGGTTGGGACCGCACTACTCAGATTTGTTCACTAGCTGAAATCTGTTTGGACCCATACTATAGAACGCTAGAAGGGTTTATTATATTGATTGAGAAAGATTGGTTAAGCTTTGGTCATCGTTTCAAAGAAAGGTCAGGCCATTTGTCATCAGAGACAAAGTTTGTCAACTCTACAAGTGACAGCAATAACAAAAGCACAAATCAAAACAAGCATAATGGCGGTACTTATAATGCTGTGAACGAGGACGGCAGTAGCAGCCCCTACAATCCTAAAAGCGCTTCCGAAGAAAAGAAACAAAGTGAAAACGAGTTATTCGGCAATCCGTTCATGCAGTTTGATGAAGGTTTCAGTTTCAATGCTGACTCTATTCTCAATTCGGAGACTATTAACAGTGCCTCCAAATCTTTCAATAAGCTCACCAACCATTTCAAGAAAAAGAAGCACATTAAGTTTACATCCCCAATTTTTCAGCAGTTTTTGGATTGCGTGTACCAGATATTTGTACAGTTTCCCGAAGAGTTTGAGTTTAATGAGCGGTTCTTGAGAAGGCTTGTTTACCATTTGTACTCATGTCAGTATGGTAATTTTTTGGCAGATAACGAGCACGAAAGGGTGTCTAAAGGGATACCTACGAAGACGAGATCAGTGTGGGATTACTTTTTGTCCAGAAGATTTGAGTTTACAAATAAGCTATATTTGCCAAGATCTTCTCTGAAAGATAGCGAAAAGGACAATGTCTACGGCAGTGATGATGATGTGCTCTTACCGAATGCTGAAAACGTCAAGTGGTGGTACCAGCTCTATGGAAGATCCAACGAAGAGATGAACGGTATCAGCATCGACAAAGAAAAGTCAAGGCAATTCAAGAACATGACCAGAGAGACAAATCTCAGTATTTTACGGAATGGCAAACTAGGTCAAATTCACGGAACTTTGTGCGAAAGTAATGGTAGCTTGAAGGATGAAGGCACGCTTTCTGATAGTAATCGCAAAAAAGAGCCAACAAACAAAGATTTTAAGCGAGAATTGAAAGACCCTAATGTGATGGAGCTAAGCAGTAGCACCTCGCAGAGTCAGAGCAGTTCCAATATGTTCAACAGCCAGCTCAGCGAGCAGGAATTGGGCACATTGAAGAAAACAAAAAGCTTACAGAACTGTAGCCCGAGCTCTTTAACCGCATCACCCATGGTGAGGGCAGAATTGAACGAAAATGTGATATCGACAATTTCTTCAAAAGGCCTGGAAAATATGGATTTTGGTCATCCGCAACATTCCAGTGGAGATAAGATGTCTGAGAACAGCCTCGATGCTGCCATCAGTAGCTTGAATATCGATCCTTGAGGCCATCCTAACTCATGCGCCGCTAACTGATTCAATTCCAGTAAATATTATTAGTTGCAAAATTAATATCAAGCATCCATTTTTGCATTGCTAGTGCTTATTTTCGGCCTGTAAGCTTAAGCACATGCATTCTGTAAGTAACTACGTTTTAACATTATCCATGTGGTGTGACTATGTGTTTGTATCAAACGACTATTAGTTGGTGTGCAGGTGCCTGAGGTGCACGGATGTGCCTAACGGTTGCTGTTTTTTGTGTGGTGCTTTAGTGTGCACAGCTTCAGTAATTATTGGAGATGCGCCCATTAGGGCTCAGTAAACTAGATTGTGTTGTGGTGGATAGCATTGTGTGGCAAAAAGACATGCTGTTCAACGATTATTGTTACAGCTAACATTCGCTACTCTTGATATCCACAGTTTTACTTCAAGCAGTGAGGGCATCCTTTGTCTGTATCGCAGCGCCTCGTGTCTGAGAGAGACCGTAACGGTTGGTGCGCAGCAGAGCAAAGGCGCTTGGCAGATTACGGAAGAAAGAAAAAGAAGGCGCAAAAAGGTGAAAAGCGAAAGCTAAAAATTTCTAAGAACCGTAAAGCAGTGGCATAGAGCAAGCCAGCCAGCCGATCTCTATTCTAACTTCTCGCGTCAGTAGAAGCTGCTGTATATTGGATCTATTGCAAATAAAAACCTAAAAAGTTTTCTTTATCGTTTTAGCTGTGTTGCATTGTTGCCTCACAGCGAATTTGCCGGATAAGAAAAAGTAGGAAATTAGAGGACGGAAAAAACTAGTCGCATCAATCCTGCTATTTTTTTTTCTGTTGCTTCTTTTTTTGATTACTTTCGGCGGTTAGCTCTATGTCTGTTTTGCCTCAAAGCATTGAACACTTCATATCGCAGTCCAACAGCAGCTCATTCAGCACTCAAGCGGCATTTAAGATCACCTCCTGGTGCCAGCAAGTACAGTGACAGCAGCTGCCCACGGTGGTTTGTTCCTGCCCGTGCCAAACTAAACAAGTAAACAAGAGTTTTCAAAAATGAATAGCAGGCCAATAGAATCCGCGGAAAGTGCGCTACTCAACGTCAGAGACTTTTTCAACAACGTCTATGGCCGGCTCGGGTTTCACTATTCCAACCGCAAGAAGACCACAAAACGTACCAGCCATAACCGTCGCAACAATGACCGCCGCCACATGAACCGGAACAAAAGAAAGAGCTCGCGGAGGACCATTGGCAAGTATTTGAGGGACAACATCTCCTACATTGACTCTATTATTGGGCCCTTGATCAATGTTCTTCTTCCCAATTTCATCCACGTGCACTACTTTTACATCATAATGACCGGCCTCATTACATCAATCTTGCTTTACGGTCCACGAAATATGAAGTACATTGACTGTTTCTTTATGGGATATGGCGCGGTCACCCAGGCGGGGCTTAATACGGTCGATGTTAACCAAATAACTTTGTACCAGCAGATTGCCATATACTTTTGCTGTACTCTTACTACCCCGATTTTCATTCATGGCACATTAGTGTTTATTAGATTATACTGGTTCGAGAAGACGTTTGATGATATCAAGGCTAGTTCAAAACTCAACTACAAGATGAGAAGGGAAGCAACATTAGCCGCTAGAACCGGCAGCATAGATAACAGCAGCCGCATGTCACTGACCGGCGCTATCGGTGAAGATAACAATGATAATATTTTCTCCAAAATTATGACAAAAATCAACAAGGCTGGCACCAAAGATGTTCTGCAGCGAGGTAGCGGCTACAACTTGAATGGCAGAACCGCCATGAATACCACCCATGGATCATACGACAATGATTCTATCTACAATGACAAGAATAATAAAGAGGAATCTGAAAATACAAGCTCATCAAATGAGAGCGAAACATTTTATAACGGCGCAACTTTAAACGGAAACAGGTCTCCTTCGCCAGAAGAATCAAACAACATTCAGCTTGACGATTTGAATGCTCCTCCAAAATCTATAAATTCCGTCAAAAGTCATACAATAAACCACGAGGCTAGAAATAAGGACCCAATCAATCCAATACTTGCCACTCCTACAAAGGATATAAAGTTTGCAGACCTACCGTCCCATCGCAAACTGCAACATGTCAATCCTAGAGATATGTACATGTCTATTGCCATGATGCGACAAAAGAATAATGAGCAACTCTTGAAAGGTGAGGGGAACGATAATGATGAAGATGGTCCTGTTTTAATTGTTAAAGGGCCAGCAGAGAGAGAACAAGCCAAGAAAGACAAAAGAAAGGATAACGGAGGGTTCAGAAGGTTTCATGAAAGAAAGAATTCCTTCCAGTTGGGTTTGCCGCACAAGTGGCGGTCCAATAAAAACAATTCTGGCCAAGGCCCTTCTGAAGAAACGCCAAATGCCGGTGAACTCACCGATCTCGAGGAACTCAGACTTAACAAGAATGAAAAGAAATTAAGCGGGAATGCATTGAGTGATGACGAAGAGGAGCTTCACAATAATGAAGATGATGAAGATGATGAAGATGATGAAGATGATGAAGATGATGAAGATGATGAAGATGATGAAGATGATGAAGATGATGATAATGAGGATGATGAGGACGGTCCATTAGGTGGCCAAGGCATCAACAATGAAGAATCCATTGAATCTCATCCACACTCTATTCGTCAAAGAAATAACATTGACCTTGTGAAACTCAATCAACAAGAACAGATCAAAAGTGATACCGCTCTCGAAAAGGAAAGCAAAAATACCAATAATTCGAATCAAGGTAGTAGGAATTCCAGCTTTGGGTCAAGTCTTCATAAGTTACAGTCTAATTTAGTGCCGTCTTCTGCAGATCAAACTGGTGGGTTGAAGTACAAAAAGAGAGCTGTCACTTTGGACACTGAATTGCCAAACAGAAAGCCTCTTATTGATGAGTTAAATGACTCTAAGGGCAAAGGTGGTGACGACCATCAGCGCTTCGAAGGTCGGAATGAAAATCAAGATGACTATCCGCTATTCCGTCCAGGCTTGAAAACGACATTTCAAGAAAATAAGCCAAATAGAAACAGAAATAGAAAAAAAGTCAATGGTCGCAAATCAAAGATTGCCCGTAACAGACTTAGTAGGGCCAAGTCTGGAAAATTCATCAAAAAGGTTAGCAGGTATCCTTCGATGATGTTGGATGACTTGTCTATTGCCGAGTCTCGCGTTTCAAATAAAATTAACAGACAAATGAGTGCCGCATACTTGTCATTTAACCCTACGTTTGGAAGAAACTCTACGTTTGTACCGCTTGACCATCATCAAAAAGAAGAATTGGGTGGTGTTGAGTACCGTTCACTTAAACTTTTGGCAAAAATTATTGTGGTATACTATGTTGGTTTCCATTTACTTGCTTTGGCAGTATTGGGTTTTTGGATTATTCCTCAAGCTGGTTACAAAAAACTTGTTCGTTCTGACGGTGTCAGCCCTGCTTGGTGGGCTGCCTTTAGTGCTGGTTCCTTTTTCAATGACTTGGGTTTGACTTTAACTCCAGATAGTTTTTCTTCGTTCGTGTCCTCTCGATATGTTCTATTGTGGGGCTCGTTTTTCATCATCATTGGTAATGTTGCTTTTCCTATCATGTTAAGATTTATCATATGGTTGTTATTCAAGTTGGCGAGAGACTTATCCTTGTTTAAGGAGTCACTTGGATTTTTATTAGATCATCCAAGAAGATGTTTTACATTATTATTTCCGTCAATTCCTACCTGGTGGTTGTTTTTTGTTTTGGTTGGATTAAACTTAGTTGACTTGATCCTTTTTTGCATATTGGATTTGCATGACTCATCTTTAGAGGGCTTGTCAGACTCAACAAAAGTGTTGGCCGCATTTTTCCAAGCTATCAGTACTCGAACTGCAGGTTTCAGTTGCATTTCTTTGTCCGACTTGCATCCAGCTATTCAGGTTAGTTACATGTTAATGATGTATGTTTCTGCTTTACCCGTTGCTATTTCCATTAGAAGGACCAATGTCTATGAAGGACAATCTTTGGGTATCTATGGTCAAACATCTGACGATTTCATTGATGAAGCTGAATCCAAAGATGATAACGACAAGAACAGAAGCGCCACAAAAAGATTTATTGGCGCCCACTTGCGTAAACAATTGTCATTTGATTTGTGGTATATTTTCTTGGGATTGTTTATTATTTGCATTGTCGAAAGTGATAAGCTCCGGAGCCTTGACCAACCATATTTTACAATTTTCCAAGTATTATTTGAGGTCGTTTCTGCTTATGGCTGTGTTGGTTTATCGCTCGGTTATCCTAATGACAATCGTTCTTTTTCTGCGCAATTCAAAGTTGTCAGCAAGTTAGTTATTGTTGCGATGTTTGTGCGTGGGCGTCACAGAGGCCTTCCGTATGCCATTGATCGTGCCATCATTTTGCCGTCCAAGGCCATGGACAGAAGAGACGGATATCAAGCTAATCAAGTTCGTCGCAATTCTATATTATCTGCGTTTCCTCATGACTTGCACAGTATCCGTCATCCAAAGGATTTTTTGCATAATAATTATACAGGCACTAGTCCTCGTGATTCGATGCCTATCATTCACGAAAATAGCATTATTAGCCCTAATTTAGAGGAATGGAACAATTATCATGTTTCACAGCAGCGCCAACAGCAACAAGAAGATCAGCTTAGGCAAGAGCAAGAATTACAAAGACAAGATTCACAAGCAGAAATTGAGGAAACGTCCGATCAGCACGATGTCACCTTTGATGATAATATTGTAAAACCAGAAAGTAACAGCAATGGTGACTTAGGAAGGACAAGTCAAGGCATATTTCCAGTTGATAATCGAGACTTTGCTCATCATGAAAGTGCCAATAGTGCTGCCGGAACTGGCGAACCAGCAGACACATCTGTCTTCGCACAGTCTATCACTTCTCCATCTGCTTCTCAGGCCGATTTGGGTTCTACATTTGCTCCAAGACCTTCAAACCAGAGAAGGCCTACTATCAGTTTTGATACGGACACTAGTTTTCGTACAAACTTAGAAAACTACCAGAAGTTCAACCATCCAGGCAACTAATTTTGGATGCCCTTTGAGCATCTCGCAAATGCTTGCATATTTTTCTAGATTTAGAACTGTGTTGCTAAACCACCCAGCTACCCATTTTTCCATACCATCCATTCACTTATATTATATTATACCAGGCGTTAGTCGACCCGCTACTGGACATTTCAATGGGTCTTTTGCTGAAGCAGCAAAAAAGCGCTAATTATATATTACTTGAGCATTTTGGACCTCTCTTGTTCCTATGGCAATATTTGCTGTCATTTTATTTCTACTTCACATCTTTGACATTTTATGTGTACATTTTTCTCTTCCGAAAACTATTTTTTATCTTTTGCCGTCGTTATCATTTACCGGGATAGACTTAGCATACTTTTGTGTCTCCACCAATGTATATTAGCATTTATTTTTCACTTTTATTTCTTTGTTTCCTTACCAGAAGCTTAATCTTCAACTAATTTAGAACATTATGCTACAAAGGGTAAACAAATGAGAGTTTGTCCATTAAGAGGAATAAAAATATTTAAGATCCGCATGTTTCTCTTATTAAATTTTGAACTAGGTATCAACCACCCGTCGCAACTAGACAATATTCAACTAACTAGTCCACCAAGTTTAGGGAAAAAGTCGCTCTTGCTTGATCCACTGCCGGCGGTGCTTCCGTTAAGCTTCTCCGTCTTTTCTCTAATCTTTTTATGGATCAGCGACAAGTACTCCCCGTAGCTTGCGATACCATCTATGCTCTTGTCTTCAATAAAGAGCTCCAAGAAATCCAGCTGGTCATCCATGCCGAAACGCAAGACCTTGATTGGGAGGAACTCGGTCCGGAGCACCTTCTTCGCAAAGTAGTCCACGAGGTTCTGTGCTTGCTTGGAAATAGCGGTGTCGAGTCCATAGGGGAACTCATCCAATAGTGGGTCGACCTTGTCGACAGACTCGACGCCAAAGAGATCCTTAAGGAGCAACGGGTTCACTTCTTTGTGGATCCAGACAAGGGCCTGTTGGCCATTGAAGGCAAAGTAGCAGCCGCCGACATCAATGGAAGACAAGGAGGCAGAGATACCCTTTGGTAGCCTGTACTTGTTGTAGATCTCGTTGTACTCGCAGTCGTCCTCGTTCAAGTTGTGTAGCGGTACAATGAAAGGGTATAAAAAGTATGAAAGAACCGGGAGCGGCAAGTTGTACAAGTTGTGCATGTTTTGGATGCGGAGATTATTTTTGGTCAACGAGGTAATAACTTTAAGAAGTCTGGATTTTTCAAAAGATAACAAGTAACTTGATAATGACTTTAAGCCTTCCGGAACGATAAACTGTGAAGGTAGTGCTTGCTTGGATGCAATGTAGTATCTGTACTGAGTGAAAATATTTACTAACTTGTCATCCACCAGCTGCTTTATGGAAACGAGAGATTGTTCAGGGATATGCTTGATACAATCTCTGACTATCAAATTGAGGAGAACATCTTGATTGACAAAAGAAAAGACATCGACTAGCCGGTCGGTGACGGCAGCAACCAAGTTGACGACTCTTACTTTTCTGATACCGGAAACAGTAGTGTAGAGAACAGCTGCTTGGAAATGGCAGTCTAGTTTGGTGTTCAATTTACCGTCATAGTTGAACAAGACTGTAAAGTTACTGTTTTTGGTAAAGAGAGGCACAATCGGATCCTGAGTGTTTTTCACCACATCATTGAAGTTGCCATAGTATTCTTGAACTTGTAAGCCACTAGAGCATCTCACTTTCAAGTGTCCCTGATATCCCACGGTATCGCCAATAGACTTTTTGAAATCAAAGATAAATTTGCGCTCGTCCCTGACAGGATTGAAAGCGTTGTAAAGTTTCAATGCGCCACTGGTATGATTAGTGACGTAACTAGTGTTTATAAGGTCCATTTCAAAACTTGGGAACACAAATAAGTCCAATCCCACACCTTTGGTGACAAATGTTTTGAGCAAATCTTTATAAAAAGAATTGTTCGCATCGAGCACCAATTTCTCCTTTTCAGAATCTTTACTGAGATTGGCACCTTCGTACTTTTTCAAAGATAACATTCCTGGACCAAAATTTGGAATTGTAGATAGGATACAGCTAATTTTGCCACCCTGTCCGCCGGTAAATTCCTCCAATGCTATGGAAGCGGCAGTCAAGGCAGCACCATAGGAGACTTCCGACGAGCGGTTAAACTTATGAGTCGATTCAATCAACGTTAATGTTTCCTCAATGATCAATTTAGACCCAATTGGGTCGACGAACAATCCTTCAAAGAACGGTATGAACGGATCGCCAATGTCTGTCATTATCGTAACCAATGGTTGTTGTAATGATGCATTAAGATTGTAAAATTGGATATTTTTGTCAAACGTTATGATGGAAACTTTTGAGCCCGGAGGTAATAAGCAGACTTCTTCACCTTCCTCAGAAAAAGAATACAAGGAGGCTCTAATTGCATCACATACTAGTCTAGGTATTTCCTTTTGAAGTGCCTGGATACTGACATCAATAAGAAAGACTTGGTGCAATGGGATTGGTTCAAGAGAATCCTTCTCCCAATATTGCTTTGGTAGCGTAAAATCAACTACGCCCTTATTGAGTTCCGGTCTTTGCAAATGGTCAATCCTTCTGAAATTTTGATCCAATGGGCTGGCATATTCTTCAGGAATAGGATTGGCGAACTGACACAAATTGCAGATGAATTTGTTCGAATGGGTAAATTGTACTGTAGAGTTGATGTATGCTCTGCATCTGTTACACCTAAGTGGCCCATTAGGAAAACTGACTTCGGGAACTGATTCGTCTCCGTCCTCTTCAACTGGGGCAAACGGTCTAACGTTTAATGCAACTGGTAAGTTAGAAATGGTTCTCAAATGGTCTGTGGCAGGGATATTGTACATTGATAAAGTCATAAATTTGGGAGAAGCAGTGCCTTGGTCTACTACTCTAAAGTCAGTGGTTACAATCGGAGGGCAAGCATTCTGGAAAGTCAAAAACTCATTGCTCCAAAATTCATTCTGGAAATAATCTCGTTGATCTGGAACAGATAACGACGAGTCCGGCTGGTAAGGTTTTCCAGAGTACAGTTCAGGGATATTAGATGTAATCTCTTTAGACGCTACTCTTTGATTGTTATTTCTATTACCAAACTGGTCCTTATTTTGTATTTCTGATTGATACTGGAACTGCAACGAGGATGGAGCCGGAGGGGAAAATGGTGAGATAGGGTTTGAGTGCGATCCGCTAGGATAAGGTACTGTCTTTGCGCTAATGGATGCAGTGCTGGCATTTAATGAAGATTCAGGGTTGTAAAGATGAGATGACGAGTTGTTTTCGTTATTATTATAGTACAACTGTTGCTGCTGAGGTTGTTGTCTTGAAAGATTATTGGAGCTAAACTGGTGCGAAGCACTAATCAAGGATGTCTGTAGCATGCCAGCACCTGGAGGTGGAGGAGTTCCTACCGGCGACACATTGAATAAAGAAGACGACTGTGACTGGTTAATGGTTGGCGAAAGAACGTGGTACGCTCTAGCCGGTCTCTTCTTCTTTAGCAATGCTGGGTTTTTGACATCGGCACTGGCATTGTTGTTGTTATTACTATTGAGAGACGCTTGCAGGGAGTTTTCGTGAAGATTCAAATGCGACAACTGGGCATCAATAGAGCTGTATCCTGGGTTAGCCATCGTGAGGAGGACGCTACAGTGATTCTGGGCTGATCAGCAGTAGTAAAGCGAGCTTCGTGGCTAATCTTCTTTGCGTCTCTGTGTGGATGATTTGATCTGGAAAATGCTCGCTTTTTGTCGCTGTTCGTTTTGTTTTTGTTTTTGTCCGGAAGGATGCAGTTTCCGCGCCGCTTTCCGCCCGGGAAACACCGGAACCGTATAGCAGTCTAAATGCGTTCAAAAAGAAACTCGCTGGCTCCAACATAAATGGGATCGAAATTAAAAAACGTGTAATGAATAGTAAAAGGCAGGTATAGCTAAGTTGTGATTTAAAAATAAAACAAGAACTAAGATACAAAGTAATAAATAAAAAGTATATTTTTGAAAGCAATACAAAACAAGGATCTATACAGTTTGGGTCCTCATTTTTTTCCTTTCTTGGACAAAAATCTAATATAACAGCAGCACAAATAGCAGGAATTTTTACAAAAAATATTAAGCGTTACCGGAATTGATAATTTTCTTTCTTAACGATACCACAGAATCCTTCAACTCATCTCTTTCCTGCTTGATGATAAACAACTCGGCTTCTAAGTCCTTAATTTTGAAATTGTAGTGAGCATTTTTCATGTCTTCCTCATCGTCATCATCATTACCGACTTTCGACAAATCGTCGTCATTAGACTTGTTCTTTCGGGACACTCTGTGAAGCTGTAGCTCTTCAATCTCAGTTTTCAAGGCTTTATTGATTTCCTTTTGCTTGTTAAGTTCCTTCTGTGACATATCCAAAGCTTTTCCAGTTTTTTTAACAGAGTTCATGGCATTACGGTAATTATCCTCCAATTTTTCCAAGTCGTTAACCTTGACAGCTTGTTCTTTCAAATTTGCCATTTCGGTAGACATCTCTGTGATTTTTTCCTCAAAATGTGAGTTTTTGTTCTCCAATTCTTTGTTAATTTGAATCAACTCGTTGATTTGACCATGAAGTTGATTGAAAGCTTTATTGGTATGGGACACTGATGAAATGCTAGAAAGCACAGATCTGTTAGCAAAATCCTCATCGTTATTGCTACTGGTGTCATTCAAAGTGTCATCAGTAGCGATTATTGAGCGGTCCAAATCAGAACCAATCTCTCTCTTTGAGCGCCACAAGGCTACCAATCTATTGATATCGCTGGAGATATTGTTAATCTTATCATTGGTGGAAAGTCTTTTAACTGATTTGTCCTTTTGGGCACTCTCCACTTCTTTACGAAGCGATTCGTTATCCTTTTGCAACTTATTAATCTCGTCAAGGTTTTCCTGATTAATTTGATTCAAATCAATGATTTCATTCTGTTGATGTTGAATAATATTATTCAACTTTTCCAATTCAATAATAGAATTGTTCATAAAAGGCTCAAACTCGTTAAATTTTTGGGTCAAAGTCTCGTTATTAGTTCTCAATTTGATGAGTTCCGATTGAAGCTCTATATTTTCTCTTCTTAGAGTGTTCAAATCCTTGTCAGTACTAGTTATCGGAGAAGAGCTTTCTATTATAGAACGAGAAATTTCACCATTGGTAGAATCTCCCTTGGAGTCCGAAACATCAGTAGCAAGCAATTCTTCAATTCTTCGGTCCTTCTCTTCTAATTGGGACCTCAAACGTTGCAATTCTTCTTCGTGCACCCTATGACTGTTTTCGGTGGGACTTATTTCTGCTATCTCACTTTGCAACTGACCTATTAGCTGATTCTTGGCTTCAAGCTCTTTATTCAATTGAGCGAGTTGCAGGTTAGACAGTTCTTGAAGACCTCTATGAATGTTTTCGTTTTCCAGTTGCAACTGACTGATAAGTTGGTTCTTTTGAGATATTTCACCATGCAACTTGTTAACTTCACTCAAGGACTTCTCGTTTTGAGCTTTTTCGTTGCTAGATAGTAAATCCTGTAACTTTTGCTGCTCAAAAACCAATTGTTGATTATTCTGCTGAAGCTCATGGATTCTGTCTGAAGCAGCTTTTGCCTGACTGTTCATTTCAAGCTTTAATTGTGCTAGTTCTTGTTCCAAATCTTCAACAACTTGGGTAACCTGTTGCTTTGACCAGCCACTATTTTGAGCATTCTCATTGACTAAAGTAGTAGCAGTTGATGGAGGAACAGAATTCACCTTATGTGGGGAGCTCAATTCGCCATCAATTGATCTACCTTGATGTATATTCTGTTGTTGGTGGTGTTGCCATTGTTGTTCTGGTAATACTGTGATAGCAGATACAGGAACCAATCCAGCAAGGTTAGGACTGGTGCCATCTTCGGAAGGAGAGCATGCTGGAGGTATACTGTTGGCGGCGCGTTTTGGTGACCTGACCGGAATTGATCTTCTCTCTGGCTGAGAGTTAGAGAATCCGTCAATTGCATCTTGAACTGGCGTTTTTGGAGATTCTTCTTGAATTTTTTGAAAGGACGCATTAGCAAGTTCCAATTTTCTCAATTGCGGATTGACGTTACCAGTGGTATTGCCATTTGTAGGAGCGAATTTGTCAAGCAAGTCAGAAGAAGAGTTAACATAAGTGTCCAACAAATCAACGCTTTGAGCGTCCTCTTGAGCCTGCTCAGGCTTGTTTTCTTTATTCGAAATGACTGTTCCTTGCGGAGCTGCTATAATATCGGTATGAGCATTAACTGCACCAGCGCTAACAAAAGCAGTGTCTGTTTCCACATTTTGCACTTTCTCAAGTCTATTTTGGTCAATAACAGTTGATTGTTGCAGTTTAGGCGACCCTTGGGTCGTAGTTGGCGGCGTACTAAAAATTTCATTTCCTTTGTCCAACGAACCCATAGAATCTTTGTGGCTAGGGTCACCTGTAAGCGGTGGTGGAGCAATTGAGCCATTAGTAAAAGGTACAGGGCTTGCGTTACTTGTAGGATTAATTTCGCGAGATACATTGCTGAAAGGAGCATTGAATGCGTCACTTGGTTCCGACACTCTTATAGGCTTAGCATTTGGCACAAATGCTGGACCTTCTGATATTGTTTGAGTTCCCGATGGTTTGTGACCAGCAGCGGCAATATTATCTGGCTTATTATCTTGCTGATGATCGTTGCTCAAATTTCTTGTGGCAAATTCTCTACTGCCGTTAGAGCCTAATTGTTGCTGGAATGAAGAGGTCGCAGGACCAGCGCTAGGCACAAATGACTGGCGCATACCTGGTGGATAATTTGGAATCTTGTCGTCCCACAAGTCAAAATTTTTGAATGTGATAGACCATTCATTATACAAGTCTAGATCAAATTGATAAATCATTGTTCCATTGTCCTCGTCCTTGTTACTCTTTTCAAAAGCATTAGGGCCGGAAGAGCAGTAATCTAATTGGTCTCCACCCATAATCAATAATTTATTTTTCGAGTTGGTGACAACGTTGGAAGCCAAAGCATTCGGTGAAACTCTGGTATGAGTTATTTGAGCATTATTAAACTTAGTAGCTTCATCCACGTTATTTTCTAATTGCTGCTGTTGCTGCTGTTTTCTGGAATAGTTAAAAATGGCAGTGACAGAGTGACCGCACCTTGGACCAGGATTGAGACTAAAAATCTCGATCCTAGTCCAATGCAATGAATTCAAATTTAAAATGTATAAATCATTAAGCGTATCATTGTTGGTGTTTTTACCACCATAAACTACCATCAAATGCTTGATTAGTGTGCTCGAGTGCTCTTCGATTGGTGGAGGAATGTCACCCGAACATTTTAATTTGGTGAAGCAATTAGGAATTGGATCATAGCAGAACAAGTCATTTGAAAGCGTTGTCAAGTTGGAGCCACCAAAGATATATAATTTATAGTTGAAAATTATCATAGAATGATTAGTTAATGGTGGTGGAACATTTTCAATATCGCTTGGATCATTGTCAAATACAACTTTTTCCCAGTGAGAGGTTGGTTTTCTAAATGACGACAAATCGAACATCCACAAATCATTGAAAATTTTTGAGTCTAGCTGACCGCCGAACAAGTAGAGGCGCGATTGGACATTGCTTTTAGCAATAACCCCGATGGTATGGCCGTATCTCCCACATGGTCTTTCACCCTGTGGGTGCGGGATAGTCCATTTCAAAGAGTTGATATTGAAAAGGTACAAATCGTTGTCAAGTTCGCCTAACTCATTAGTTTGAATAGTGTCGCCCCCAAAAATAATGAAGGCATTACCACAGAGACAGCTGTTGTGACCAACTCTAGGAGCTGGGATGCCATCAAAGTTTTCAATTGATTTGGCATCATAAGTGGAACAATTCAAAGCCCACAAATCTCCATAAACCGAGCCTTCTCTAAGGCCGCCCATAACAAATACATGACCTTGTTCGGAGATACCTGAAGATGAGGTGTGCCTATACCTTGGGAATGGAGAAGCATCCAACTTGACCCTAGTCCATGGAGTAAACTTTTGGATAGCCAGTTGATACTGCTGATTAATGGCGGCTTGGCTGCTGTTATTACTGCTGGGACTGTTTTTGGCAGCGAACGGGTTAAATGGGTTTTGGGAAGCTCTGCTATTATTATGCGGATTTTGAAAAGGCGAAGATTGGTTAGAAGGCTGAAATGAGCCAGTATGATGCTGCTGAGGTGTATGTTGTGGGCCATTGGGTTGAGGGGGCAGGCTAAAGTTTTGGCCAGCTATAGGCACAACGCTGCCACCTGGCTGTCTCAAGTTCACGGCTTGTGTAGGATTGTTGTGGTTGAAGCCATTAGGGGAAATACTGTTAGGCAAAGGATCCGCGCCTGGTCTTGGGCCTGGATGGCCATTCTGCGTTGGAGGAGATCTCAAGATGTTTTGATTAGGGCCTGCGGCCTCCATTGAGGAAAGATTCTGGCCGACAGTCGGAACCAAAGGCAATTGCCGTTGCAGATTTATCAGCATTGCCGAAGACTGCTGGTAACCAGGGCCCATGCCAGGCTGTCCAGGGGCTGGAAAAGCTTTGTGGTCTCCTGAAGCGGGCCCTCTATTTATGAATTCGTTGTTGGTAGACTTGATTTCGGCAGACTGTTTATGCTGGACAGGAGAGGAGGCATCGTGCAAAGAAGATTGGGCAGTATTTTTTCCGGAAGACTCGTTTGATTCGGCGGAATTAAAGGTACCAGGAGACTTTGGATCCTTTTTGGAGTTCGAGTTCTCTCTTTTGGTGGCCTCCTTGTTTTTCTTGCTTTTTCTCAATTTGAATGGAGCCATTTTCGCGTATGTATACGTAGTATAAGATGCTCCTGCAAGAAAGGGATGCTGATGATTAGATTAGAAGAGATTTGGTGCAAAGTAATGGAAAAGAAGGCTTTGGCGGCTAATGAGTACGAAGCCACGATATCGTCAAATGTGACAGATGAGAGAAAATAGGATGAAATAATTAACAGAATAAAAGGAAGCGCAACTGTGGGAAAGCGCTGTCTGTATCTCACCTTGTACTGTGGTAAATCTGTGTCGGTAAAGGTGGTTTTTGTATATTCTGGTACCTGGGATCCTTGTGGCCAAACGAAAATGTAAATCAACCGGGAGATCAAACACTGGCAAAGGTAAGATCAGCGATACTGGGAGCTACTTGGTATCTTATGGTCGAAACAAAGGCCAGGGGTATACAGCGGTGGGATCTAACGAAGGTAAACAATTTGGTAATATAGTTGGGTCCTGGAGGAAGGCGCTATTATAGCGGTTGCGGTCCTGGGTGATCCTGTCTTTCGTCGTCTATCCGTGGTTTCTGGCCGCGCGTGTAGAATATTAGACGACCCTTCGTTCCACTCGCCGCACAACCCTATCGCAACTAGCGAAAATCAGAGAAAATTTGCGACAGAACCGCATACGTGTACCTTATTAGTAAGCCTGGTGCTTGTCCTTATCGAACACTTATGTAACTGCGCATAATAGTCTTTTGTTTTTGCATGTGATATTTTCACGAGCTCATAACCCTGCACCCCCTAAATTCTGTTACTGATACCCCTTGTGGTCCCCGCGGAAACCCCTCACTGATGATCAACGCTGCGAGCTCATTTATCTCCGGCGGCTGTTCGCGCTTCAGATTTCCGAGCAGTTCGTCAGCTTAGAATACCTATATTAGGCGCCCAACCCCTTTTGCCATTTCGTACCAAGTGCAGTTTGCGCCAGAATGAAAGTCAAGGAAAGCACACGCTAACATAATTCCAACATATAATCAACCATGGCTGATGTGACTTTCCAAGGACTCGCAGCTTTGTCTGCTGACAAGTGGAGCGACTTGCGAAAAATCACATACACACCAAAACCATTTGAGGACTATGACGTTGATCTCAAAATCGAGGCCTGTGGCATCTGCTCCTCGGACCTCCACAACTTGAAATCAGAATGGAAAGAAAAGCCAATCTATAACTATCCCATGATTGCGGGCCACGAGATTGTGGGCAAGGTCATCAGAGTAGGCTCTAAGGTCTCCACTTTGCGTGCCGGTGACCGTGTCGGCGTCGGCGCCCAAAGTCTTGCCTGTTTGACTTGCTATGATTGCAGAACCAATAACGAACAATACTGCCCAAAATCTGTTTCCACCTACGGCTCCAAGTATGCCGATGGCTCTTTCAGTTACGGCGGGTACGCCGGATATACCAGAGTCCACGAACACTTTGTCTTCAAGGTTCCTGACGCCTTGTCATCAGCCACTGTGGCCCCAATGTTTTGCGCTGGTATCACCGTGTACTCGCCATTGGTCAGAAACGGTGCTGGGCCAGGCCAAAAAGTTGGTGTCGTCGGCATTGGCGGTCTTGGTCACTTTGCCATTCAGTTCGCCAAGGCCTTGGGCGCTGAAGTTTATGTCTTTTCCAGAACCAGTTCCAAGAAGAACGACGCTATCAAGTTAGGCGCTGACCATTACATCGCTACCGCCGAAGGCGAGAACCCGTTCGGACCTTATGCACGCCAATTGGACCTCATTATCGGAACCGCCAACTCTTCCAAGGATTACTACTTGGACAAATACTTGTCGACTTTGAAAGTGGGTGGCAAGTACGTTGCTGTCGGTTTGCCTGCGGATGGTAACTTCGAGGTATCTACTAGAACCTTTTTGAGAAACGCCTCTTTTATGGGAGGCAGTCTTTTAGGATCCAGAAAGGAAATCTTGGAAATGCTCGATCTTGCCGCTGAGAAGAATATCCAATGTTGGACTGAAGAGGTGCCAATCAACGAAGCAAACGCCAAAAGTGCGCTCTTGAGAATGGAAAAGGGCGACGTCCGTTACAGGTTTACTTTCACTGACTTTGATAAAGAGTTTCAATGAAAAGCTTGGCATGGTCTATCAAAGTACATAGCTTGCAGCAGTTATAGAAATCACACGAGTAAATACATGATATGAATTGTGCTTCCCGTAATCCACACAAGCTGTTATCAAACGTTGAATGGGCCAGCCCTGATATGGTTTAGCTTAGTAGTATAATAGCGTGAATCGTAAGCGCCAGGGCAAGAAATCAATTTTCCTGGAATAAAACCAAAACCTGAACCCTTCTGTTGCATCATTGCTAATGCCTGACCTGGCCGGTGCCCTCCATGGCAGGAACCTTCTCTGTCCTTCGATACCCATCGCAGCGAACACAAAATCTGGCTGGGGCAAAACTTTGTCACGAGCAAGATATGCGTCGCCACACCATACTTACATTATCATACAGTAATCCCAATAAATGAGGTCAAAAAATTATATATTTCATAATAAAGTCCATTTATATATTGGCCATTTTTTAGGGCTAACACATTCACATTTATCTATATGTATTCAAATCTCTTTTTATTTATTTTATATAGTTTAATATAACTAAGACAGTTATCTTTAGTCTATGCACCAGAACAAATTTGCTCTATGCGCACTACGATACCCCGGGAAAAGAAAGAAGATGCATCTATTGCTTAAAATTATTATTAATTGTGATATGCTCTTCTCTCCTCTCTTCTCTTCTTTGTCTCTCTATTTATATACCTATACACTGTTTCTAGATGCTGATACATAATGGCAAACAAGAGAAGAGCCAAGAAGTATAAGGTGCCCTATAAGAGGTATGGTCCTAACGGTATAATATCCACTAAGATATCTGCAAGGGAAGGTTTTGCCTCTGCTCTGGAGCAAAACTACGATGAAAACGAAGAAAGCGGGTCAAACTCATACTATTACTATCAATCGAAGCAGCGAGCTAGCAGTTCGCGGAAAAAGAAGGATGATGAGGAAGGTCTATTTTACACATATTCATACGGCAATAACAAGAAGAAGGACAACTATTATGAGGAGGTCACAGATTGGTCGAGAGACAAGAATAATTTGACTAATGGCAAGCAAAAGCAGAAAATTGAAGTTAGCGATTCAAGAGGTGGTGATATGATTTTTCCAGCAGAGGTCTTTGAAATCATATTGGAGTATTGCGCTCAACCTGACGGCATCAGCTTGAAATTTTTTCTAGTGTGCAAGCTATTCTACAAGATTTCAATGCGGATATTGCACGAAAAGCCCAAACTCAATTCTTATAATTTTAACTTGTTTGTTGACGCTATGACCAACTCTTCAATAGTCAGTTATGTTAGTTATGAAGTGACGCATAAGTATTTTGATAAGGACAAGCCAGTACTGGTTCTCCCCAGTAGCAACATTAAAAGAAACCTTAAATACTCCAAAACTCCGCTAGTCAAGTCCTTAGACCTAGCTAATATTGTCCAAGCAGGCAAGAACTCCAATATCACAAAGATTCTACGTCGATGTTCAGGCAATTTGCAGGAAATAGTTGCTCCGCAGACCAGTTTTGGTATAACGTCTTTGAATATTTTAAAAATGTGTTCTAATTTGGTAAAATTGGATTTGTCCCTTGTTAGCGAGACTGTCAATTTGCTAGATTTGTTTAACTCAATTAAGGCGCTCGACCAATTGAAAGTGCTAAAGTTTCCAAGGTCCTCAATAAATTGCAACTTGGATAATCAGGAAATTTTTGGTGAAGTCAGCGAACACGAAAAGTTATACCACTGGCCACGGAATCTCAGGCATTTGAAGCTAAGTGGTGGCGTCACTAATGAGTTTCTCATGGACTTGAAGTTTCCTTCAACATTACGAATTTTGGAGTTTCAACATTGTCCATTATTAAACGATTACTCAATATATTACCTCTTGAGCAAGATTGGACTTAGTTTGGTTAACTTATCTATATTGTACCCCATGCCAAGCTTGAAAGATAACTCATTGGATTTTATTTTTAAATATTGTCCGTTTTTGGAAACATTGGATCTTTTTGTTGACTATATTTCCCAATGGTGCTTCAATGAGATCAACTTTCCGTGGATAGTCAATGCCAAATACTTACCTAACTTCAGTCAGAATCACATACCTAGAGAGAACATCTTGGTTGGTGCTAAAAACGATAAGTTGGTAGAGAAGTACAAATTTGACGACAATGAAGATCTAGCTTTGAAACGAGACATAATAATATCGACCACAGTGAACTATTTTGAAGATGACGATGACGACAATGATGATGGCAATGAGGGTAGTGAATTAGAAGACGGTAATAGAACTGAGAGAGCAGAAAACTTGGAAGCGCCTACAAATGACTCTGTCGATACCCTTGCCGTTCCAACTTCCAACGAGTCACTGAAAAAAACAAAAGCTGTGACTCCTTTGAAAGAAACAAGATTACAAAGTTTACGTCCTTTGAGGGCATTGTATTTGGGTTCCTCGGGAACACTAGGGCAAGCTAATAAGATACATCCGGACGACTTGATTATTGCCTTGGGCGAGAGCCGTCTTCCAAATCTCCGAACTCTTCAGGTTTCGAATCGTGTGGGCTGGAGCGAGGGTGATGAATCCATGTCGCAGTTGGCGGATTTGCTCGCCGATAATAATAATGGGACAGTTTACATGTGTCCTTGAGTTGTTCACATCTGTTTGTGATAACATTACGACCCCTAATGACTAGTTGCGATTTACATTTATTGATTTTTTGTTGTGCATATTCTTAAATGTCATTTTATTTGGGATTCCTTTTCTCATTTTGTAAAATAAAATGTAACTTTTTTTTGATTCTTTTGATTAGGAAACATAACTCAAGGTTGCGAGCACATTCAGAGAACACTTTGAGGGCCTAAAGGTTTTTTTTACAAGAACACAGCTTTAGAAACAAGTCTGTACTAAATTGGAACCCTCATCTTTCACAAATTCAAACAAGGCCGACGTCGACAAGGAAACCAAACAAGGCAGAACAAGGCGGAACAAGGGAGAACATGGATAAGTGTCAAACAGTCGACCATTTTCTACTTCTCATCTGGGTTTTGCTTGTAAACTTCTGGTTCAAATTTTAATCAAAGACTATTCTAAGGGCTCATCTAGTTCTTTGATAAATACATGGACTGCTCAGATCCTTTGCCACAGCTTGCAGCGACGAAAATAATATACAAGAATACGAACTAATACTGTATTCATAATTACCAAGGAGGTTACCTGGCGACGAAAAATAAGCAATCAGATGAGCCGTTTACAAAAGGAAGAAAACGTCTACATGGAAAACAAGAGGAGCCTCAACCATGAGGCCTCTTTCACTTCAAGCGCCGATACAATTTGTAATGGAGATATCAATAGTGAGCAAAGCGAGAGCATCACCTTCAAAAATGCACTTTTATCAGTAGATGACGAAGTTAAGGACCACAATGCGCATAAAAGACTCTTTGCCAATATTATGATAGTTACTCTCACATTGTTACCTCCTTTAATATTCTCCTGCTACCAGATAAAACAGTTTCTTAACAGCAAAATTGCAGACAGAAAAGAAGTATTGGGACTTTTTATGAGTACCGCAAGTTTGCTCCTTACAGGGTATGTATTGGTTCTAAGCTTGCAGAAGCCTTTTTGCTGGTACCAGCTGGTAAGAAGGCAGCGTCTTCAGAAATTTAAGGCCTTGCGTATCCTTAGATTAAAAATTGGGCATTACAGGCGCGAATTGGTGGACCTTTATACAGAAAAAAGCATCAATGAAAAATATACTGCCCAGAATAAGTACAACGATGATAAACTAGATCCAAAAAGGAGCAACGATGAAGCATTTGACAGTTGCCCAGCTACATTTAATTCTCCGAAACTCAACTTGTTGTTAATGGTCAACAGAACGCTGTCCAATAATAAAACGGAGACCAATGCACCCGCAAATAAAAAAGCCACCCATCTTGAAGCGTTGGACAAGAGTTCACATTATGACAAGCACTATCAGAAGTTTGCACATTTCTGCCAACGTTTAGAAGGCGAGTATGAAGGCGAAAGACTCGAAGCTTTCAAGCTCAATTTATTGAGATACTTTATGTTCGTTATGTGCTGTATTGCTCCAGCAGCAGCATCACTAATGTTGAAGCAGTACACTAATATTACTGCTGTGACCCAAAGTCCTACCGTCACTTTTCCATGGGTAAACAGTAATGCAGACCAGAGCTTTGAGTTTTTGATAGTCTGCTTTTTGGTGCTAGCTTATGTGAGGCTTCTTGGTGACTTTTGGGATTTGGAGCTTGACAGTGGGGCAGATGTTCAAAGTATAGCTAATAACAACGTTGGAAACGGCGAAAACTTTCTTGCTTCGGATTTGGAGTCAGATATTTTCGCTTCCCAGTTTGGTAACAACTTTCATAAAGCAACGGCATATTTCTCACAAGCCAATAAATTCGATAGCTTTTATGGTTCACCGTCTACAATACCTAACCTTACCCTTAGCCAACAGATGCTAAAAGTAGAAAGTCGCCTTTTAGAGGAGAGTCGCATGATAGAGGAAAAGTTGTCTGCAAAAGCCGAACAATTGGAAAAAGCGCATTTTGAACTCCAAAGCTGCTTCAAAAGACTCAATCAAAAGGTCCATTCAAAATTCACCAGCTTAAATTCAAGGAATTTTTCACAAACCCCGAAGAACGTTGCTTTCATAAATGAAAGATTACCTGCTTCAGAAGTCGGTGATAAAAGTGGCCTCTGGGTAACACAACATCTGTTCCGCAAGCTTGCCGATAAAGTCAGCAGGTTAGACCAAGAAATTGAAACAATCAAGGAGAACATAGAGAGCACCGCTACAGAAATACCAGAGGCATATGATGAACAGGAAAATTATCTCTCAGTTATGAAGAGGTCATTACTGGATTTGCAAAATATCAAGCATCAGCAATTCGAGACGCTTACTGAGACTTGCAACTCTGTTGACATAGAAGAAGTTTTCAAACACAAAAAAAATTGGTTCCTTTTGAAAAGAGTTATTATGCTACTTTTATTGGTCATTTCCTGCCTTGTGAGCACCCCTTTGTATATTGCAACATATATTCCTATTCGTGTTTTAAGGTTTTTTGGCATTTTTGGTTGATGTTAGGTTGTTGAATTGGCTTTTTAACTATCTGCTATTGTACATCTATTTTAGTTCATCATAGTATTAAACGCTCGCTTTTTAAAAATCTGTTAGACGTACTTCAAAAAGTCCTTTCTTGTGTTATTGAATCCTTGATCTTCTCCGTAACACTTCTCATTTTTGTTTCTAGTTGTTTTCTGCATGCATGGCTGAGATCTTGCGCCTGAGGTTAGGGTCCCGTACAGCATACCACCCGGTGCCTGTTTCTACGGGTGGCATGTAATGTTTCCGGGCACTACTTCAAACTCATTTTATATAATTTTTTTCTCGAATTATGGGGCTATTGCCTTCATGTCCGAGATGCTTGTTATAACCGAATCCACCACAGAAACAACATTTGTATGCATGCACTTGGTTAACCTTAGTATATTGCACCTTACAAGGTAGAGCCTGGGTGAGGTCAGCTTCTTTGATAAGTTGCTTACTGTGCACTATTTGGCTTCCACTCTCACTTCTGCTCTAGCATTGGCTCTTGTAGTCTATAGTGCAATCTTTGGAACTGGCAGTTTCTGCCTTCCTCCTTCAAGGCAGCGAAACCACAGAAACACTACGCGCACAAACGGAGAAACGATGATCGAGATCGCTGAAAACGAATTTCAATCTGCTCTGAGACAAAGGTGATACAAGCAGCCCTGCACTCTTTCTACTCTCAACGCTCATTTAATAAAACCGACCTTCCCGCATTGAACGCCACCGAGTTTTGCTGTCGCACAAAATACTTACCTTTAAAATAGCGAACTGCCTAAGCCGCTCAATAAATATTAGTGTGCCAGCTTGATACTAAACATATGCTCATCGTAATCGACAGAACAGCAACACCCCAACACCTTTTCTCATCACGTCAAAGCAAATAGAGCACAGCCAGCAGTAGTAACATACAACATGGTCAGTATTTCGTCCCTCTTATCTAATGATAATGACAAAAAGAGTGATACCAATGGTAACAGTACCCCGAGCACCTCCGCAAACTATACGCCCGCACGAAGCTCTAGAATATTGTTGTCTTCAATAGTCAACAGCACAACAGATGATACGATACACTACGGCCCAGATACATATAACAGTCACCCTTCATATAACAATAATGCAAATAGTAGTGATGGGAACGTGCCGATGCATTTAAAGCCCATTTCAATAGCCGACATCTTGCTGCCAAACACAGGCTACCACGGCAATAAGAACATGAACGGAACACAAGCGACACCTCTTCCTGAAACCAATGCAAATACTCCAAGTGCAGAGGCAGCCAATGATGCTAATTCAAAGTCAGTTAAAACGGCCAATTCTGATCTAATATTTATCGAAGATCCGTCCGTTAACACCCTGTCTCCAGCACCGCTGAAGGCTGCTACAGCTACCGCCAAACCGAGAAAGCCAAGACAAAAAAGAAAAGCCAAAGAGGAAGAACCTAATAAGCCAAAAAGGCAAAGAAAGACAAAAGCTCAAAAAGAGAAAGAAGCACAAGAAGCAGCAGCCGCTGCTGCTTCAGCAGTTGGCGAGAACAAGGAGGTCATTGTCATTGGCGAAACAACCGATCCTGAGATTAGGCCTCCTCTTACCGAAGACAAGTTAAGCCACCAAAATCAGCAAGTTTCCAGTGATATATCTGGTGCTGCTTCCACCACTCTTGTGTCTGAGTCGAAAAGTGCTACCGGGAAAAAAGGTACACAAAGCAAAGATTCCATGAAAACAACAAGCGCTACTACGGGCAAGAAACCAAAAAAAGAGTCTGTGTCGGGCTCTGCTACGCCCGCAGTGTCTACAGGCAATGCTGGTAGAAAGACGAAGAAGCCGGCTGCAAAAAAGGATAAGGGTGAAAATAGTATAGGAGACAAGTTCCGGAAATCAAGCGTAAAGGCTATATCTCCACCAAAAAACCCTTTACTTCATATTGAAAAGCCACATGCAATAGAAAATAGCGCCTCAACTAGTTTGGCACTCGGAAAACCGAAAGTTATTGGCGTGAGGTTGGAAGAGAAGCCAAAGCTGGCAGTTCAAGAGAAGCAAGATGCGGCAGATGCTACAGAAAAACAAGAAGATTTGAAAAAGGGTAGCTCTCAAGTTTCAGCAGGACCGACATCCATTATTCCGTTCTTTAACCAATCGCCTAGCCCGGCCATCAAGAAGGAAAGGTCTGTAGAGCCAAGGCTAACGAAATTGAGCGATCTTTTGAATAGTAAGTCAGATGAAGAAGAGCCCATTATCGAGGTTATTGTGGATGATGAGGAAGATATTGAAGATGATGATGATGATGATGAGGAAGACGATGATGTGGACGTGGATGCCGAAGTTGAGGTTGATGACGAAGACGATGCGGATTTTGAAAACTATGAAGAGAACGCCAAAAAGAAGGAAGAGATTCCTCTTGTGTTTGATGTGCCCTTGAATAAGGTGGACGAAAAAGGCAATAATGATCTTGGAAAGGGGCAGGTGATCATCAACGTTATGAAATTAGCCGAAGAGAAATATGGTTTCAAAACGATACATCCAAATGCTAATTTCGCACTTGACGTTCTTAGAGATGACCTTTTTGATGACGAAGATGGCGTAAACGATTCATTGCTGGTGGCCGGAGGTAACTCGGAAAAGAAAAACAATGATTTATTGAAAGAGTTCAAAAAAAACCAGCTCAAGTTGCAAAAGGAGAAAGAAGAGCAGTTACAGCAACAATTAGAATTACAGCAGGAGCAAAACGATCTCGATAATTTGAAAGAGTCAGAGGAAAAAATACGAAAAATGATTGCCAGAAACAATAGAAAGATTGGTAAATATGACTATAATGACCCGTTCATTGATGATGCTGAACTATATTGGGAAGAAACCAGAGCAGTGACAAAGGACGGTTTCTTTATCTATTGGGGATCGTTGGTGGAAGATACGCCAACTGGTACTGGCAATGGGTATTATGGTGCTAGTAATAATAGGACGCTTACATCTAAGGACCCTACCAAATATATCAATAAAGCAGGTAAATTGGTAAAGAAGTACAGAAGCAAGCCGGGTCCAAAAAGCAAAAAGGAGAAGGAAATGATCGAAAGGGAACGACAATTGCAATTACAAGCCGAGAAGGCTAATAACAAATAAAGTTATATCGGCTAAGAGGACGCCAATGAATGCTTATACCCTGTATATGTATAATAATAGGTGTTACATTGTTAGAGTTTCAGTCTTCGTAAATTAGAGGAACCTCTAATTAGTTTTGTGAGTCAAATTTAATGAAACAAGTTTAGCATGAATATCGCATAACAAAACAGATTAAAAAAGCAGCAGAATAAAATGCGAAGTGTTTTGAAAGTTCCATCATAAATGAGAGAGTCAGCAAAACATAGTAAGTAATGAAAAAACAACATGAAAAAAATAGAAAATATGAGGAAAGAGAAAAAGTTGATTCAGTAAAAGCGAAGTATGAAGATTTCAGAACGCAGGTTTAGACTTCGTCAATAACTTCAACAACCTCATCGTCTTTAGAGTTTTTTCTGTAGACGAAGAACTGTGCGAATATGACTGAATCCTCAAGGATAGCACCCAAACTGCCAATTAACCATGGTGTATTCAAGATAATGTAGTCAATGTCAGAGCGGTAGAAAAGTATCTGTAATGAGTATGTGAGGTTACCGAAAGTGGATAACAACATGAACAACAAACTAAGACCATACACGGACTTTCTCTTGTGGTTGTAGATAATCTGTGGAATTCTGGCACCGAGGTAGAGAGCAGCGGATAAGTACCCGAAGAATTGGGAACCAATGGTCAAGCCGTCTTTGTCTGGAATGTTTGGTAGTTCTCTGTCTGGGGCATCAGGCACACTGTAGTTGTTAGAGCAAAAATAGCCAATAACGCCAGCTAAGGAGACAAACGCCAATGGTAGCACGTACTTCTTGAAGATGGACCAGTGGGAGGAAGCAGCGACTAACGAGGTAAGCGAGTCTCTTCTTGATCTACTGCTAGACTTTCTTCTAGAGTGCTTGGAATGTCTATCGCCATGGCCTTCCGCTACGCCAACGTGTTCGTGGTTTTGGCCATGTTCGTGCTGTGGTTGAAGCAAGGAGCTGTGCTCATCTGGATTTATGTGAACGACCTTATGGTGTTTTGGGTAAATATGTTTATAGTAGAAGTATGATGCCATTAAAGAGCCGTCTATCATACAAAACCACACCGCGAGCAAGATGACAGGCATCAATAAGTTGGCCCATATGGAGCCGATGAGGTTGGCCAAGTCACCAGCAAACCAAATAAAAACGGTACCTATGGCAATGCCATCGGCTGACTTCAATTTCCATTGCTCGATTAGTTGAGGGATTAATAGAACAATCCAACAGGCAAAACTAGAGATGGGAGAGGGATGACAGTTAGTTGCTTATCAATGATGGCGTGTTAATAGATTTTAATAGAAGAGAACAAGAGAAGCGTCATTCTTCGCTATAATTCAAAACACCGGGATTTTTTGATATTCATCGCATTAGTTCTCATGATAGCCTATTTCAAACATACCTTATAGAGCCCGTTATGCCTGAAAGGGCTATTCTAAGACTCGAAGGATGGAATGTCATATCAATATGAATTGTGATATATGAGATGACAGTACAGTCGTAATGAAGGTCTCAATGTTTTTGAAGGCCGTTTCCTTGGTAGGAAAATTCTAGACCGCTTAATTTTATACTGAAAAAATTAAAGTCTTCTGTTTTTAATGGTCTGCGATGACTGATTAGGAAGTGAGTAAATGCCATGGCAATCCAATATTGAGTCAGCGGTACTAATTTTAATAAGGAAAAGTAAAATAATCCCAGTCTGCGGCCCAGAGCAAGACGAAAAGGAGATGGGAAATGTGGTCACGTAAGATGCTGCTGCATACTGCGGCAGTATCATGGCTTGCACCTCAACATACGTTTCCCCATCTGGTCTTGCATGCTAATGCATAATAAGTTATTATTTGCGCCCTATACTTTGTCACATGACATAAGTATTACTTGACAGTCTATCGCCGGAACGAGAAACATGATTTTCATTTTTTTTTTCATGCTCCAGGTGTTGCCCGAACCTGTCTCTCCTAGCAATTTTTCACGTTCGTCAAAATCACAATAAGAAAATCGAAAATATTGAAGGTTTCCTTAATATACTGAAATTAGTGTTTAGGTATTATCAACCATAGCAAACATATAATCATCAGTATGTATATAATGGTTTATTGCGTGAACAGGGAAGGGAATCATTTTATTTTCAAAATGAATTGAACTGTGATCTAAAACACTATATCAGCGAGCAATTTGGTACATGAAACCATTGAAATGAAAGGTCGTCTTTAAGTGAAAATTGTTCAAACCATTAGATCTATGCATTTATATTCGGCATCAAAATGATCTAATAGTAATTAAAATTGCCCACAAGATTTCAACTTGTCGTAATTGTGCGAGAGATGGCTATCAAGCTCCCATAAATGTTTATGAAAATTTAAGCCATCAGTTTGATTGAATCAGCTGGCGCTGTACCTTAGTGGAATGTATTATCGTTAAGTACAAAAGCGCTACAAATGTTGAATATTGCAGGTAATAGCCAAACTTTGACCTGACTTGACTGTTAAAACAAATACCCGTAAAAAGTACAACTGAAAAGATATTATTCCAAGAAGAATGATATGAATGAACAATGCAATTCATTGATTAAATTATTCCTTTTCCTGTTCGAATTGCAGATTAAATCGATTTCATTTTTACTAACTAATTTTAAAGAAAATGGCTAAATCTAAGAACCATACCGCTCACAACCAAACCAAAAAGGCTCACAGAAACGGTATCAAGAAACCAAAGACTTACAGATACCCATCTTTGAAAGGTGTTGACCCAAAATTCAGAAGAAACCACAAGCACGCTTTGCACGGTACTGCTAGAGTTCTCGCTGCTCAACGTGCTGAAGCCGCTAAATAAGGATGTTAGCTGATGTATGTAAAATAGTTGTGCACTTGATTGGTTTTTTTGATAGCAGATAGAAGGTTACAGCTAAATTACCGTTGGTCTTCATTTGCTAAGAACTGAATTGATCGTGAAGATTACAGCATGATATGGTTTTAATGTACGCATGTGATATTTTTCGTTTCTCTATTAAGACAAATATTCCCGCCAAAAAGTGCCTGTGACAGCTTTCTGAGAAAAGACTGTTTTTCATGGCAATACTTTAAACGGCAGCTTTTGCAATTAGTTTTGTGGTAACCGCTGTTAGGTGTAGCAGGCAGAGATGCGGTTTTCTATATGCACGGTAGTTCGTGTTTGTGTCACTATGTGTTTGTGGCTGCAGGATGTAGATATAGACAGCCTTCGGGCCATCTTGTTGCTGTTTTTTTACATTATATGTTTTTGTACTGCGAATTACTCCTTTTCATAAAGCCTTCTATGGATTTCTAAACCTTCGTCAATCCCAAATTAGTTTTCATAACCTGTTGTGTTTCTTAATACACCGTTCGGAACAGGATATCTGCATTCAAAATTCAACATGAACGCCATCACTGAAAATGGGCAAGAACCTGCGTCAGAATTGTCAGCTGCTGTACCAGTAAGTTCCGAAGCCATTCCTTCGCCAGTTAACGACGATTCTCAGAAGATAAAAAGGGTTTATATTTCTAATGTTGACTTTGGAACAACCGAAGACGATCTTGTTGAGTTTTTGCAAGAATATAACGTGTAAGTTGATAATGCTCGCCCCGGTGGCTCTTGACTTTCATAATATGTTGGCCTTAATATTCATACTAATTTGCTATTGTTTCTAGCATTTCGGTTATTGTTCCCAGTCATACGCTCAGAATGCTTAAAGGCAAACAACAAAGACCATTAGGTATAGCTTACGCTGAGTTTGAGACCCATGAATCTGCTGCCAGAGTCGTTGAGGAATTGAACGGCAAAAAGTTGGATGGACGTGAATTGCGCATTAAATTTTACGTTCCTTACACTCCTAAAAAAAGATTTGCCAGAAAAACGTCCAGTTTAATCTCACGCCATGTCAGTAACGACCCTTATTTCTTATTTTTGCTTCTAAATTTGTCGGCTTGGTTGCTAACAATATCTGTTTAGTCGGGTTCAGAGGAGAACGTTCCAAGTGGTGGTAATATAGCAGGCGATGCTGAAAATTCAACTAAAAAGCAAGTTTCTGACCAGGAAACTAAGGTTGAGCCAGTCAAAAAAAACCAGGAAATATCAGTTGACACTATCTTTGTCGGTAGATTGCATCCCAAAACTACCGACACAGACCTAAGAGCCTTTTTTGCAGAGTACGACCCATTTGACATTTACCTATTCAAAGGAAGATATACTCGTCGATCATTCCATTTTGCCCAACGCCATGTCTCTGCTCTTGTTACCGTCCTTGCTGATAATGGCCAAGAAAATGCCATTAAAAATTTATCTAACAAAAAGTTGAATGGCAAATACATTAAACTTCGTCCTGCATACCTTTCTAAAATTGAAGAGGTCAAAAATGCTGTTTTAGAGAGACAAGAGCAATTAAAAAAAGAAGCTTTGAAGACGGTGGCTGCTAATCCTGAGGAAGAACCACAGGCTGTTGAGAAACCCATCCAAATAGAGAGTGAACATGTTGCGGCAGAGGACTCTAGCAGCGAAGGTAATGCAATCGCAACAAATGAGCCAGAAAATTCCCCAAGGCAAGATTGAGTTGATGTTATCTTTGGTTTTTGCAATTTTTGAATTGTTTTCCTTTTGCTTAATGGCTTTGGTTTTTCAACTATTTAGTTTTTAGTAGCTTGTAATATATTACATTGATTTAAAGCTAAAAATTCTTTAAGTTGTTATTTTTTGTACGAAAGCAAAACTCTGAATTTTTAATAAAATTAGCCGTAAGCTGGCTATCTTATCAACATAATACAAAATGTCTATTACTTATAAATCTTTTTTATGGCTTTCCTAATTTACATAATACTAACAACAGAGGTACCATCCTGAAACCTTGTTCTAAAAACCCTGTTTGCGTTAGTAAACATTCCTTCCTTCAACGACACAACAATAAATTGTGATCCTTTGAACCTGGTCTTAATAAGATGACCGATGTTTTGAGTATGACTCAAATCTAAAGCAGCATCTACTTCATCTAGAATATACATTGGAGCTGGTTTAAATTGTAAGAGAGCCATGATTAAAGATAAAGCAACTAAGGACCTTTGACCACCAGATAATTCGACCAAACTCTCTTTCCAAACTTTACCAAGCATAACTTTGACCTCGAGACCTTCAGTTATATCCTTCTTTGGAGGAATCACCAATTTTGCAAAAGCGCCTGGCAAAAGGTCGGCAAAAATGTTTCCAAAATCTTTGCTCACTTTTTGCCACGTACTGACCAAGGTTTCACGTTTATACTCGTCCAAAGTAATAATTGTCTCTTCAATCTTTTCCTTATCCTTTTCAATCGTCTTTATCATCGCTTTAAGAGAGCTTTCTTTCTTCTCAACATTATCAATCGTGCTCATAATGTTAGAATTCACTTTTCTCTTCATTCCTTGGAACTTTTGGCTCAAATAATTGATTCTGCCATGGCACTCTTTAACGTTTATGTTTGGATTCTGCTGGATTATACTATCTAAAATATTTTTATCCGTTATCCAGTCGTTTTCCTCAATCAACTGATCTAAGTGATGCTTTAAGCTCTTCGTAGTTACTTCAATTTTCTCAAGTTCATGACTGAGTTTTTGACTGCGCAATTTCTTTTCATTCAACAACTTGTTTTTTTGGCTAATGAGTTTCGACAACTCGCTAATTTCTTTGTTTATGCCTAACATGTTAGCTTTTTCTGCTTCTATTTGACCAGCCAATTTCTCACTCTCGCTGGTAGCAGCAGTCAAATCATTTCCTATAGTGTGAAGCTCTTTTTTCAAATCCTCAATGGATACTTCGCCTTCCTTTATCTGCTCTTTAGATGCTTCAACATCACCAGCGAGCTTTTCAAGATCAAATTGTAAATCTTGGTACTTATCAAACTTTGAGCTGACTTGTGCTTCCAAATTAGCAACTTGTTTTTTGGAATTTTTGATGTCTTTTTCCAATTCTTTCAATTTGGATCCTTTATTAGTTTCGAATTCTCTCATATCCTTCTCAACAATTTGAAGCTCCTCATTATAGATATTTTGTAATTCAATTTCTCTGGTGATTTTTGTATTCAAATTTTCAAGTTCAACATTGTTGCTCTCGTGCTTCTTTATCACTTGGTTTGCAGACCCAGATTCGAAATTCTTTATAGCAAGCTCAAGAGAATGGCCTACGAGATTTACTTCTTTTTGTAGGGACATTGTCTGCTGACTTATGCCTTCTTCTTTTTGTATTTCTTTCCTTATAGCGTTCAACTCATTTTGAAATCCTTGATATTCTTTGTTTAGTTCGTTATATTTTTGAACAGTAATGAGAATTGAACCTGTTTGTTTTCTACTACCACCAGACAAAGTTCCCAGAGGATCATAGACATCACCGTCCAAAGTGACACTTCTCGCTCTTATCTGCGGGTTGAAAGTGATATTTTTTGAGGTTTCAGGATCTTTTGTGATGAAAACAGAGCCAAAAATGTATTCCATAGCTTTAGAAACCTCAGATTCGTAACCTACCAAATTAAGAGCCAACTCAACCTTATTAGGACAGAGGCTTTTAGCGTATTCGACCGTTCTTGGATTTATCAGTCTTGCGGCAATCTTGTTGAGAGGAATAATGGTCACTCTTTTCCTTAGTTTGCCACGCTCCAACAACTGCGAACCTGTTACCTCGTTGTCTACCACAACATTATAGAGTTTACCGCCCGCACTTATTTCTAATGCTGTAGCAGTGTCAAAGTTTTCTTTGCTCAAAGTGAACAATTTAGCAGCAACACCCTTGATAGAAGAGGGATCAAAATTTGGAGAAGGTCTCGAGTAGTTAAACTCTAAAGCAGCCACTCTTCTTTTTGAGTTTTCAAGGTCAGCAGACAATCTGTACATTTTCTGTTGGATCGCACGCTCTTGGTCTTTCAATGAGGCCAATTTCTCAGGATCAAATCCCACGTTTTTCAAATGCTCTTGGACATTCGCGTATTTCTTCCTTAAATTTTCAATTTCTTTTTCGTTCTGCTTACGCTCCTCTTCAGCTTGCAAAACTTTTGGTTCGTCATTCTTAATCTCCTTTCGTAATCTATCAATCCTCAATTTTAGCTGCTCAATAGTAACGTTGGAATTGGAAAGCTTCTGCTTTGCCTCCTGAAGCTGGCCCATATAACCACCACTTTTACCTTTAGAAGAGACGCCTGTTTGCAATGAAGCAAGTAACTCCTCTTTTTTTATAATTTCAGCTTTAAATTTTTGTAGCTCGTTTTTGGCATCGACTTGTTTTGAGTCTAAGTTCTCAAAAACTTGTTGCTTGCTCTTGTGCTCTTGCACAAGATTATTCAAAGATTTTTTTATTGATTCGAGATTTTGCAACTCTTGCTGCAAACTTTCTTGTTTTAGTGTTTTTGAAGTGTTTAATCTGATGATTTTATTAGACAAGTCTGTTTCTTGTTTCTCCAAATTTTGAAGCTTACTTCCCTTTTTTAATTCTTTTTCCTTGAGCTTCTTAGCTCTTTCCAAATCTTCTTCCAAAGTAACGAGTTCATTAGATAGTCTTTCAACGTCATCATTCAAGTTTTCAATAACAGAACTTTCCTCTGTCAATTTTGAATGGTAAAGCTCATACTTTGTGGAATAGTCATGATAGTCATGCGCGTTAACAATTCTCAGAAGCTTGTCTAATTCAGATTGTGTCTGTTGGAATTCGAGGAAAGCTTTTTTTTCTTTTCTAAGCTTTTCCAATTTCGGCTCAATTTCCTCTAACAAAAGATTTTTGATTTCGTGTAACTTGGTGTCTTTTTTAGCCATGGTTTTCACAGCTTTTTCTCTTCTGTCTTCAAAAAGTTTCGTGCCTGCAGCTTCGGCCACCAAAGACAATATCTGAGCAGGAGGCATATTCAAAACTTTTGTTATTTTACCTTGCATGATTAAAAAGTTCGGATTATTGATGTTTAACTGAATAGATTGGAATAATTGGAGCACCGTTTGCTGTTGCGCTCTGTGGCCATTGATCAAATATTTAGAAGTACCGCCTAAGATGATTTGTCTAGTGATGGAAATTTTTGAATGTTCTGCAAAACCAATAGGGCTTTTTTCCTTTTCCGAGTTGTCAAAGACAATAGTCACATTTGCCTTGGTGACGCCGGCTTGACCTCTTTTATAAATCAAGTCTTGCAAGTTTGAAGCTCTAACAGTAGCCATTGAAGATATACCTAGAACGAAACAAATAGCATCTAAAATATTAGACTTTCCAGAACCATTCAAACCAGTGATAGCGTTGAACTGTGCGTCCCATCCTGTGATGACGGTTCTGGCGGCGTAGGATTTAAATCCATCGATGATTAATTCTTCAATCCTCATTTCTTACAGGCCTGACAATGTGAGGCGGCCGGAAAACAAACGGCAAAAGGATGAATATTGGTACCAAATGTGCTGCTCTGTTTGCTAGAAGGTAAATGGAAGAGTTGCTGATTATCTCAACAGAGCAAGCCCTTTTGTTTGTTTATTCAAAGCAAAAGGCCCACAGAATAAGTAGAGCCTCAGCGCCTAAACAGATCAAATTAATTGAAAATAAAAATAAACAAAGAATATGCGAAAAGTAAATAAAATATTCCGCGCATTACACCCGTACATTGCGTATCAAACTGATGGTGTCTGGATGGTGTTTTTAACATTGCATATAATCGACAGAGAAGCATTTTGCGCGTTTCCTTTTGTGGAGTTAAAAAACTGACCTAACCGCCATAATATTCTTTCTGTGAGAGATCCTAGACCTTTTAAAAGTTTCATTTTATAAGAAAAATTAAATTCTTTGAAAATAAGTGGGTTAATATTGATATTGTGCCTAATCTATAGTAAGATTTTATTCCAAAAAGCATTCCAAGAGACCTTTCACATTAAACGTATCTAATAATCCTCGGCGCTTAAATCAAACCGGTATTCAAACAAAGTTTTCTACACAAAAAGATTTTTTGGATTTGAATTATCAACATGACAAGTGAGGAGCTATCGTCAGAATATGTGGGAAACTTATCATCTTCTGCTGCTGCTAATGAGATCCAATACGAGGAAGATGCAGATACAACAAATGCAAATACCTCAGCAATTGAGTTGGACGCTGTAGGCACAAGCAGCACTCAAAGCGGGATACTCAAAAGAATAAGAGCATGTTTTCACCGCTCCAATAATAATAAACTACAGCCTTGTTTCCAAGAAAATGGCTCTGAAACAATGCCTTTATTGCCTCGTCCAGTTCCTGACCGCTCAAATCAAGGGCCCCCAACGTGGTGGCTACACCTACCGCAGCCAGTTAAGGACTTTCTCTGGAGGAATAGATGGTATTTTTTCTTGATTATTGTGGTTATAACAATCATCGTGATCATAGCTTTGGTGTACACGGGAAACTTTTTGTATATTCCTGTTGTTTTAAGGATGGTGATTTGTTTTCTTCTAAGTTCCTATTTCAACCGCTATTGCTCAGATAATGGAGGCTTATTGACATGCTCGGAAAAAGTAACCTTATCATGAGTTTTTGGCTTTTAAGTTTAGTTTACTTTTTGATGTTTTGATTTTTTCTATGCTAATTTGCCCAACTTTTGCACGTATAATTGCCTTCAGCTTTCTTTAGCAATCAATTAACAACTCTATTCTTAAGTGTAGCTTTCAATATCGTGCGCCTGTAAGTATTAACTAAGAAATAGGCATAAAAATCTGATGAGAGGGTCTCGCCAAGTAAGCATAAATATACATATTTAGTAAAAGTAGATACAAATTGAGTCATTTGAGCAAAAAAATGAAAGTTTCAAACATCTATTAGTAGAGAAAGTGCCTTATCTCACCAAGGGTACTTGAAAAATGTTGTAACGTCGTCACAGCCTGCTTCTCCTCTTCTTGCATTGGCTTCTGGCAACCACTTTCTCATATTCTCGATTCTGGTCTCATCACTAGGATGACTGGAAAGATATTCAGGAGCCTTAGACATTCTTTTGCCATACTCTGCGAACCGTTTCCAGATTTTTGCGCCTTCCTCTGGGTGAAAGCAAGCGCTCGCCATCATCATCAATCCAATGTAATCAGCCTCTGACTCCTGGACCCTAGAGTGACTCAACTCGAACAAAGCGGTAACGTTACGAATAATATGCGATGATCCAAAGATAGCATATGCTGCAAGCTCGACAACTACCCCAAAAGGGCGTCTCGATAATTGTTCGCCAACGTGACGCGCCAACTGGTGCGAAATTTCATGCGACAAGACCATGGCTAAGCCGTCTTCGTTCTGAGAGATGTTAAATATACTGCTAAAGACAAAAATCTTACCACCTGGGACAACGAAGGCGTTTGGCGGAGCTCTCGGATCGTTCACAACGTGGACCTCCCACTTTATCTCGTTAGTGTGACCATCACGGGAGAAGGAGCCGTCGCCGATATTGTTGTCGTTGGCGGAAATGATCTTCTCACTAGACTTGATGAGTCTGCGGACTATGTTTTCGACTTCTCTTTGCACTGGGTGGTTCTTTGGCAACAAGGCATTTCCATACTGTGCCATGATGCTGCGGTACGTCATGTACCCGATTGTGTTCTCCATCCACTTGCTAACCCACAAGAATCTCTTTCTGCGAGTAATTGGCGCTTCCTTCAAATTGATAATATAGAATATTCCGAAGCCTCCGATTACGAGTAAAAGTTTCTGCTGGAACGACTGATCGTAAATATTAGGATAGTGCTTGACATTGCTGAACGTCTTGTAGGTGGCGTAGGTCCTGTAGGAGCTGCTTTTGAAAAAAGGTGATGGCAGCTTTTGAAATTTAAAATGGCCGGTTGGTAAATGTGCCCTTAAGAACGAAGTTGCGAAAAAGCTCGATGCATGTCTAGTTTGAGAGACACTATTGACTTTTCTTGGAGCGTGCTTAATGAAAAAGCTCCTGAGATTTGCAAACTGGTTTACCATGGAATAGGGTTGTGAGAATTGAGGAAGTATGGAGATATGTTTTTCTCCGAACTATCCCTACTCAATACTTTTTTTTGCAAGTAAATTTTTTTTGAGTCCTCAAGAACTGCTTGGGAAGGGAAATGCCAAATTTTTCTTAGACCCTTTCTGGCTGCTGTGGATGGCAATTGTAGGTGGCGATGCCGGCTATGTCAATAGAAAGCTTGAAGGCTACAATATGGCATCTAATGTATTCGTGAAGCTTCAATTTTCGTAGAATGGGGGAGAAACAGCTCTTTGACAGGTGAATTACCATTATATCTATCCGCACTACGGGGAGCGGCACAGAACGTCTTCAAAAGAGGATAATTTTGGAAAGATTATCGGCTTCAATAATCACGGCTGATCTGTTTCATTAACAAGAAAAAATTACATGATTTTAGTTTAAAATCAACTATCAGGTTCGCGTCGTAAGTTGTGGCTAAGGGCTTATAATCCCACCAGATGTTACAGTGGGTTTTTCTGGAAAACATTAAGCAGGCTTTATTTTCAACTCTGAGAGCTCACTCTTTCATGTGTTTATTTGCTTTCTCTTATTACACAAGCCATAAACCTGATTTTTTGAATATTTTTGGTTATTCTTTTGCTTTCAAACAGGTGTTACGTACTTTCAATAGACATGTGCGGACACAGGCTGGAATATGATACTCACGGGTACATTAGGCACAACGCGGGTGAAGGAAAAGCCAGAGCTCAAGTTTCTTAGCCATGTTAGGCCACTCCTGAAGCATGGTCTTAGAGAACGGAAGCGCACTTTTACTACGCCATTTATGTCCACAATTGTGCGCTTTCAATCAATTGGTTAGAAATCGCCTACCAAATCCTTGCCTGCTCCGCCACTCGAGGATCCAAAGCGTGTGAGCTTCTATGCCGTGTCAGCAGAGGCAATGAAATCTCTTTATGAGCTTTTTGCGGCTTCGCGGTACTCGAAAGGCAAGCACTGAAAAACTTTGATCCAAAAATTGCAAGCAACGAAAAAAAGGCTGTGGAAAGCTCGCACGTGCTAGCTGATTGCTTCTCTGAATTCTTTGTCCATGGACAAAGAAAAGGGGATGGCCTAGTAGAGCAACCCACGCCTTACACAACAGGAGAACATCAAAGGTCAATGAACACACATTAGAAGGTCTACACTTTCAGACCACTGCAGATGGCAATGTGACATTCCGTGGGTGCACGGTGCAATCCGATAACCTGGCCAATGCTGTTTGAAAAACGAAATATGAAAAACGAAAAATGAAAAAATAATTAGTGAGCCATTAGCGAAATTAGCCCTCAACTCTCGGATAAACTGTTCTTCGAGCGACCCTTTTGACGCTGAGCGTAAACGAGTTACATGGATGCATATGCTGTTAATCTAATTTACTCTGTATTGGGCATCAAAGGCACCAATCCAGAGAGGCTTCCCCTGCTGCAAGTTAATGTCTTGTGAGGTTTTTTTCGTTTTTTTCTCATTTTTTTATTTTTTTCTCATGTTTTATTTCTCGGCATTGCTTGTCTTGTACGATTCTCACGACATTTCAAATACAAAGGGAGGTCTTGGTTATTTTCTTCACAAGTCTGTTTACGATCTGAGACTTTTGCAAAAGACAGCAAATTATATTTTTCACGCTGGGCTTCAAGTATTAAACTGCACCTCTATGCTGTTACAAGACTAACACAAATTATATATGTCCTGGCTATAGCCAAGTCTTTGCAACACCAGGCACATCTTCATTTCAACATAAAGCCTCTCTGAGGCCTCAAACGAACTCTGTAGGGAGACGTCAAGCCTGTCATAACCGCTGTTAATCCTTTGGTGGATGCCCGCAAGCCCCTTTACTCCCAAAAACGCATGTCTAATGCGTGCTCCTGTACAAGTCACATAACTGGCTTTGTTCCGGACAGCAGAGTTCCGCAATACATGTACGCAGAAAACCCAAGTCTATGCTATGCTGCAGCACTGCGACTGTAGCGGCTGCGTCTTTGCGTGAGCTAGCGCCAGCGATTAAAGACGGCATTGTGACGCATAAAAGTGCAAAGCCCTCTGGCACCCCTTTGCAAGAATCAGGCGGAGTTAACTTTGTCGGAAACTATCAAAGAAAGGAAACTACAAAAAGGAAAAAACAAACACAAGGATAGCACAAGGAGGGCATAAATAGCCCACATTATAAACACGCAAAAAAAAGTATGCGAGCAAGCTATAATTTCCACGCTACCTGGTGTGCTATCTTGCTAGAGGCTACAAGGCGTACTTATTTTGAGATCTGAAAAATTAGACCTAGTGACAGAGATACTCGGTGTAGCAAAACAATTATAATTCAAGAAACGAAAAGAAAAGAAAAGAATGCTTTATAAGTAGTAGACGATGCAGACCAATTTTAGAGTGGCTCCAGCGGAACAGCGGAAAAGAGAGCAGCAAGAGGTTTTTCTGTCAAAACCGAAAAAAGTTAACGAAAAGAAGAGAAAGGCCATAAAAAACAAAAGAACAAAAGAAAAACTAAGACAAAAAATAGTTCATGGTATAATTTATTGGTATCCACACTGGTTTGGATACTTTCTATCAGTAAGAGGCTGAGGAACCAAATCGTAGTTGAGCAATTTTTGGAAATCCCACTCAATGGAGTTTTCAGTCTTCCAGTTCCAGAAGATCCAGCCAGCACCTTGTTCATAAGCATCAAACTGAGCCTCAATATACTTTCTGGTGTTTTCCTTTCTCTCATTTGGCCAAGAAGAAAAGTCATCGTTGTTGTCACAGGATCCGTAGACAGTGTCAGATTGATAAGAAGCATCGTATCTGGCGCCTCTGCCGAGACCGTTGAGCCATTTGGTGCAGTCGGTCAAAGCAGCAGACCATTCACCAGTGACGGTCCAGTGATACTCGGACTGGGTGACATTGCCCTGGTTGCAGACAAATTCAATATGTTCATCGAAGCTTCTGGAAAGCTCATCGGTGGAGAAGACTTGGTATCGATGGTGGTCAACGACAACCCCCCAGTAGTCATCCAACTGCAACTCGTCGTCCCAGTAGTTTTGATTTCTGAATGCATCGTGAATGATCACGTCCGTGAGAGAGCCAGCCTCATTTCTGATAATGTCGTATCCGTCGTAGTAGTATTCTGCAATGGTATCAATGTCCAAGTAGGTGCCCAATGGCTCGTTGATGAGTTCAATACCGATGATGACGTCCGAGTAGTTGTAGTCGCCGTACTTGTAGGCAATGTCGGCCAAGACTTGCTTGGTGATGTTCAAGTTGTCCCCTTGGAGCCAGGCTAAGCATTCGGCATCCTCTCTGAAACCAGAGTTGTCGAAACCGTTTTGACTTCCTGGAGCGGTGTGGAGGTCAATCCAGACCAGGATGTTGTGCTTTCTAGCCCATTCGAGTGCTTGGTCCAAGTATTTGATTTGGCCTTGAACATACGGGTCGTCCTCCAAAGCGACAAAGGCCCAGTAGCCGATTGGAATTCTGACAAAGTTTAACCCAGCGTCGGCAATGGCTTCAAAATCCTTTTCGGTGATCCAGCTAGACCAATGGAAGTCGAGTCTTTCAAAGGCCAATTCCTTGCCCAACTTTTCAGTATAGTGGTACTCGTCAACTGGAGCGTCGTCACCAAACACTTCGAAAAGGGATGGGGTGATGAATGGTTCAATGACAAACCAGCCACCCAAATTGACACCCTTGATGCTGGCTTTCTGGGAGTAGTCGAAACGCTTGTTCAATATGGTGGCAGCCATGGCCGTGCCGGCAAGGGCCACAAACTGTATGAATCTCGACAATATCATTCTTGTATGTTAATGTGTAAACAGGGAAGGATGCAAGTTCTGCGGTTATTGAATGGGGTAAGGAACAAGTCACTTGAAATACATATATAACGGCTGGAAAAAGAGATAGCTGTGCTAGCAAAAGTCAAGTACAAGCAAAAGGAAAGACTTGGAAACAAGGAGAGCGAATGGAGTACAAGGAGCTGGAAAGAACAGAGCAAGTAGCAAGGCCGATACTAGTACAGCTTCCTTTGTTTTGTGTTCCGTGGAGACAGCTAAAGATATTCGACAAGTAAAAGAAAATAGGAGCACAGAAAAACCGGGATAGCCCCGGTATAAATATGCCACAAATCCGGGCGGTAGGTATACATTTCATGTTGGAGGAGCTTCACCTGTAGCTCAGCTATTTTTACACCTGCTGCAGCCTGTGCCGAAAAGTGCGTTGTTAACTTAACCTGATAGCAGCCTGCACTACTGCTCGCGCCTTGCATATGTGTGTAAAATCTCCGGCACTCCCCTGTCTCAAGGAGCATTTAGCAGTGGCGGGGTGCGTGGCTCTGCGGGCCACTGCTTTACAGCAAAGTCTCGTTTAGTTCATCTGGCACTAGCCTGCCACTGCAGCACCTCGCAACCACAGTGAGGGCGTTACCTGGGTATACTAGCATGTCCATTGCAGCACACTAAGGGGCCGGGTTTTTGTAGGAAGCACGCTCACACGTTGTAGCGACAACAAGAGCGAATCGCCCAGCATCGCATAAGGGCACACGAACAGCGGACAGCGAACAACAAACAAAGAACAAAGAACAAAGAACAATAACAATCTCGCTGCAAACAACCGCTTCTGCAGCTATCTCTGTTGTTGTTTACGTTTGTGTCTCCTCCGCGATACACGCCTGTGCCCCTCAGGCCTGAGCGTGTCACCTCTTGGACCACAGTATGCTGTCCTGGCACCTGCCAAGGTCAGGGGGCCTTTTTCTGACGCTGCGCTTCACCCTTTTGTTTTGTTTCAGGGAGGCCCCAAGAAGATGTCTTTCTGAGGTTACCCGGCAGAGAGCCACCAGGGTTCTGGCGCTGCTTCGCGTGCAGGTAGACAAAAGGGTTTGCGCATACTCGCTTTGTTCCCTTGTTCATGTTGCACGCGCACACAGCACAGCGATTCTCTCCTCTTTCCAACCAAGACTGAATCAGGACAGACCTCACTACGCGCTGAGTACTGCGTTGATAGAGTCACTGTTGTTCGCCTCGGGAAAAGGAGTGCGGTCATAAGATAGGGACTGTTGCCGACAGGAAGCCCGTAAGGACCCCGGAGATACAGGCCGCGCAAAGTAGCTGCCGATGCCTCAACATTAAACGTGGAATCGCAGTCGACATTTATCGATGTTAGATTGCTGCTTGTCATGTGCTCCCGCCCCCAGCGCGGATTAAGACTCATAAGGTGTCCCATCGGAAGACGGACGTGGCATACACGTCACGACCTGCGAATTTCACTTTCAAAAGTGGCCCCTTGTTGCCAGCTTGTCGGGCGCGACCCCGATTGGGACAAGCCCAAGCTGCAAAAAGGGCCAACTATGCTTTTGCCAATTTTACATCTGGCCGGCATACTAATCTTGACCATCCAAGCAAACACAAACTACGAAGGAATGTACAGTTACAGCCCTACCTGCTGTTAGCAACTGCTTACAGCAGCGGATTGTCTCTTTCCGGCCAAACACCAATCCGGCACCATCAGCTGCCCACCATTGCAAACATTCATGGATGTATTGACACGAAATTTCAAACTTAGTGCTCTACGGTTGACTAAAAATTTAAGGTTGACGTTTTTTTTACCACTCTTGACCGAATTTTCCATGAAAATTTTCTGCCCAAGCAGCTTTTCCCTCAGCAAACGTCTACGGTAACTGAGTTGCTAAATATGTCTAAAAAGCCCACCAGGCCGTTCGCCCATATCAATTGTTTGCACCAGGCAACAATGCTGTTGTCCAAAACCCAGCTATAAAAGAAAATAAATCACGTAATTGTCCCGCGGTACAATGCAATTGTTTTTTCTAGTTGTTCTTTTTTCTTGCAAGACTGACTGAAGACAAAAGCTTTCCGCAAAAAAAGAAATCGACAACACAAAGTCCCGATTGTCTCTGACAGGCATTGTATTCCCTGAGCTGTACACACCTTGTCAAAAATTGTTCTGAACACTGGAGTCTTCACAATTTTTGCCTCTGCGTGTACATTTCTAGAGATGATGATTGGAAATGTAACAAGAGACACACAAACGCGGTGACACAGCGGACCGGTTAATTATGTGCACCGAAGGCCAACCGGAAAAAGTGCTCTCCTAAATGAGAATGAGATCTGCCTAATCAGATCGAAAAAGTTTTATTGCACCAGATAAAGACACCCAAGAGTCCAAAATTATTACTGGCGCTAATTCAAAGCATCGTGGCTTGCCCTTTGTCTGCTGAGCCTTGGCACTCCGAGAATGTCACTCTAAGTACTATATTCTCGTACTGCCTCCACCGTTAAGCCTCCGGTGCGTCGTGAAACACTAATTGTTCGGCGATAGTCAACAAAGGAACGCGCTCACAGCAATTTTAATCCTGCGGAACTTGAAAAAAACAAAAAGAATCTAGAAGGAGGGATAGGGAAGGATTTCACCCTATGAGTTTCTTTCCCGTGCAAAACTCAATCTGAGGCACAGCCTTGGAAGAGTAAATTTATGCTGTCAGAGCTTCAAAAAAAAGTTACCGTGTTTTCTAAAAATAACTAATGGTAGTAAAAAGAAAAGACAACAAGCTTTGCGAATCAAAGTATAATGATTAGAGTGATCTCACATAGAGTAACCATAAAAGCGCACACCCTGACGAATGCGCTTAAAGTTTGAAAAATAAAGAAAAATAAAGCACGTATAACCAGGCTTAAGTCAGATCAATCTTCGAGTACCGAAGTTTGCGCGTAACGAAAAGGCCCCAATCGGATAGCCCGTGGCATTTCCTAGTTCGCTGACATATCTAGTATAACTTTGGTTTGTAGCCCGATTACGGTTGCCCGTACAACAGCAATCAGCGTGCTTTCACAGGAAAACTCAAAACGCTTCACAAAAAAAAAAAGGCAAAATCAAGCGTGGTGGTTTTTAAAATAGAACAGGCTCGCTTAGAGCAAGGACCGAAAGTATAAAGATACATTCTTGGCGGAGTATAGTGTAATGGTGGATTGAAAAGTATATGTGTTGTCTTTGGCAATTTTATGCATTTAAAATTCAAGATTCAAGAAAGCTGGTCTAACTGTACAATTGTATCATCCTGTCAAATACTCTTGGAGGCACTTTTAAATGCGAGAACTTTTACAGTAACTCATATATGTTCATTTTTTAACATTATTTCTATATTTGAAGAGAATGCTATATTACAAAAGTGAGCCAATCCTTCAGGGTCCAAAGAGTGTAAAAAGTTCTCATTAAAATGCTCATTTAGTACTCGTAAAAATCATATTGAAGAAAGCATGTCTAAATTTTCATAAAAAGAACTCTCAAGCAGAAATGCCCTCAGGTAAAGGCGTCGCCACCGATTGATCAATAGTATTGTCCTTCTCTTTCACGCCATTTTCGCTGCCCTTCTGACTCGACAGCTTCTGCTTACTGTCACCAGCTTTTGCATCGAAATTGCTCTGCTTCTGTTTCTCTTCACTGCCTTCCTTTTTATCCTGGTTCTCCTGCTCACCTTCCTTTTTCTCACCTTCCTCGTTCTTCTTCACCTGTGGTCCATGTCGCGCGTCGCCGCTCATCCACAGCTTGAAGATCATCTTGTACCCAGTGAACGACTTCACTTCTCTTTCATTCTTGTCCCAGTGACGCAGCCCCTTGCCCGTCTTGTCTAGCGCGAAAGCTCCATTACTGTTCGAATTCATTGGCAAACTCTTTGGGTTGATATTATTCTGTAGCCTCAAGTTTGGTTCCCCTTCATTAGCATTACTTACGGTTGCTCCCACCTTGAGCGTCAGGCTGCCATGACTATTTTGTTGTTGCTGCTGTTGTGGTTGTTTGATAGGGGTGCCGGTACCGGATAACGGCGTTATAGAATCTACAGTCTCTGGGCCAGCTATTTCGGGATTCAACAGCGGTGTAGAGGCAGCACTATTTATTTTTGATTCATTGGTGCTTGTTTTCAGCTGTACTATCACCTTGAGTTTTGCTATGTTTTCAGCGGACTTGAATTTTAGCGTCACTGTTTTGGACGGCGTAGGTTTTTTCTTTTGTTGGCGTCTTGGGGGCATTGTCGGTTATTATTTGGCTCTTTTGAAATAAAAGAATTTGTTTTTAGCAAATGGAGCTTTGTCGCTGATGAAGTGACGCCAAATATGAACAATGGAGCAATTGTTATATGGCTCGATGAGAAATTTTATTTAATCAGGTCTTCTGTAAAATGACTATGTTCAATTAAATTCCTTTGACTCTTTGTATCAGGGCAAATTGCGGTAGATAAAGTACAATAGAGGAGTCTCTATACAGTCATAGATCTTTTTTCTTTTCCTGCGATTTGACTGCGGCTATTTTGTGGAATTAGCGAACTTTTCAAGCATTGTTTCTGTCAAGCCATTATTATTGTTATTGATTCCATTCGATTTTTCCTTTCAGTTCCCGTAATTCAAGCGACACACCTGACAATGCACGTTTCTGCTTTTTTGTGTTTACCGGAAGGGCTTGATGAGATGCATCTCGATGATTATTGCGTATATTTTTAATCTTACAATCACTGAATCGAGGAAGGAGTATTTTAGATTATTTATTAAGAGTTATAAGCAAGCAATACAGCAAATCATTAGCTTCACAAAATGACTAGATAATTCAAATACCTAACTCTAATGTATTCATTTTGCGCTCTTTGGTCTTCTTGATGCAACCCCAGATGGAAGCATATATGTTTACTCTGTCAATACTGCTTCCTGGCTCTCTGGTAGCGGCCACTTTGCAACTGAATCCCTTCACCTCAAAATTTCTGATATATCAAGGTACCTTTGCTGCTCACCTGAGAAGAGCTCTGTCGTTGTCATAAAGAGCAGCAAAGAGCGCATTGGTTTCATCATCAATATCTTCGTAGAGGATCAACCAGTCCATGTGGTCCATGATCACAGCAACAGAAACCGTCTTTTTAGTCAATCTTATAAGAATATTGTTTAAAGTGCTCTTGTGGAGCCTTATGTTGTCTAATGGAGAATTTTGCTTTCTCAACAATCTCTTGAACCCAATCTTAGTGATATAGTCTGGACAATTGTCTCTGCAATAGCATGTCTTGAGCGCCAAGTAGTAAAAGTAATTATCGTTCAAAACCAATGAAAAGCTGACAATTGGATCCAAGGCGTCAACAATATATTTTAAGATGGAGGTATACATTATGGCTGGTTGGTTAGTAAGGACGCTAAGTGCCTTCCATGAAAACACTGGGTTGCCTACAAATATCTTGCCCTCAATAGCACTAAATTATACCGGTCTTATAGATGATTCCCAAATTTCCTTTTGCTCATTCAACGTCTTTGTCCGGCAGCTCTCTTACTTTTGAAGCAAGGCCGGTGACTTTGAAGACATCCTTGGTAAGTTTAAGCGCCCAGCGAGTGGATCCGATATTATGACAAACATTTCCATTGACATCAAAGATTTTTAGGCTCCTTTTCATCCAGTATTGAAAGGCGTTAGAAGACAAATGTGGGGCAAGCTTTGCGATCAAAAGCTCTTTAAAGTCTTCAACTCTTCCAACACATGTATTCTTCTTGGATGATCGGCTAAAGCGGCATAAGACAAAAGATTGCAGCAGCACTTGTTATACACAAAATTATACCTTGTGAGAACAACTTCAATATTTTGGCATCTTCTTTTGGGCCTTCCCAGTCTAAGGCATAGATGTACTGATTTCGGAACTGCTTATATTGATCGCTCAACTCATCATAATAGACTCTCCATATTTCTTTCTGGTAAAATAAAGATGGAAAAGGCGAGTCCTTTTTGGAGTTCTTCATTGCTGCTTCGTATGCTTTGCTCAATGGAGACTCGAACTCCATGCTTTTTCTGTTGGCATCATTGAGAGAAATTAAGAACGAAGATGGTGCCAAATATGGGGGTTTGTAACAAGTAAGTTGAGGAGGTCCAAAAGCTGAACGTTGTACCATTTTTTAACACTAAACCAAATATAGTATAATATTTTCCCCAATGCGTTGTTGTAGTGGTTGACAGGTTTGACAGTGTCAAAACGGTATTCCAAATATTCTCTTCTTAAAGTGTCAAGGAACACCATGTCGCATTCAAACCGTAATCTCCAAAAAGTTCTAAATATCCATGAAACATGGCGATTGACTAAGCCTCCGAGTGTGTCGGTTCTACCAATAGTGTTAGCACTCGACTGGACTCAAAATAGACTGAACATATTATGCCATTATCTTTTTTCAAATATTTTACTGCGTGATCAATTGTCGCATAATATGGAGGAATCATTGATAAGGAGTAAAAGAAAGTGATGAAGTCAGCTTCTTAGTGAGGAACCTCAAAGCCACAAGCGTCAGTATACAAAAAGTGCACATTAATCTAATTATTTTTCAGAATTCTTTTCTTTGCAATCTCATAAGGCGAAGGAGATAAATCTATCAAAGAAACAGCTTTGAAAGAGGTATTCAAATCAGCAACATACTGGTGCTGTTATAGAATTTAACTTGGGATTTGTAAAAGTTTGCCAAATCGTTCTAATGGTCATTATGCGTTTTGCGATTTGAGGGAGTAAAAGATTTGACGAAACGGATCCAGATAAACATAAAGAACGACTTGAGCTTATCTTTGGCATGAAATATCACGAGGGCTGAGATAACGGTAGCAATAAGGACCAAAAGCTTAAAAAGGTGGGTTTGTAGTTCGGAGGAATTGACATTCATGAAAGACATGATTGTTTCGTTGTCGAAACTGGAATAATCCATATTCACGGGTTCTGTTAAAAAGTATTGGCTTTATATGTTCCAATTTTTTATGGTTTTGCGTAAGTCAATATGAGTAACTTAGAAAAGCTTTTTATGCAATATTGAGTTGCAGTAAGTTGAACTAACAAGAATCGAGAAAATAGGTTACAAGTTGGGTGAAAGCTCATGATTATTAATTCTGCAAACATGGCTGAACAGCTTATTTATATATAGGTCTCAGGTAGTCCATGCTTGCCCTGAGATGTATAAGCACTAGTAGTTGTCCACTTTTACCAAAATAAAGGCCTGAATAGTTTGAGTAAAGATGGGTCACATGTGTGCATGTCGAGAACTCCACTTGAAGCTGAGCGGCCCTTTCTGCAATTGTTGGCCTTATGGGAAAGAAAAAAGCATTTATCCATAATGCCTCCAGCCTTCCTCATAGCTATGTTTATGTCACCCTTCCTTCCCTCGTTGATCTTCTCTAATCTCTTAGATTGACAACATTGGCACTAGAAGAGTACAAAAAGATCCCCCAGCACGCGCATTATTTGTCAGTCGCCCTCAAGGAAACACATCTTGGAATTTCACCACCTAAAACTGTTTTCAGTATATCCATGTTGCGCCCCTGGCCCTTATCTCTCTCTTTAAATAATATGTATCTTGTAATTGAGAGCTCGCTGATAGCAGGTCCAGTAGAGAGGTGCTTATTGCTATCCCGAAACGCTCGTGATAAGGCAAGCTTCCTTAGATAAAATACTACAGGCACGCCGCAACCTTTAGGGTATCATTGCACACAAGCCATGGCAACCCCTTCTTTGACTCGCAATTTTGGGAGGCCTAATGGTACATGATCAGAGAATGGTAGGCTTAGCAAAGGGTCAGTTACAGTAGGCATCAAGATCAATATTGGTATACTTATCAATCTAGCATGGCACAATTCGTCCCCAAAGAGCATAGCCTGCGTCATCGTGCATCAGTCTTCATTCTCTATCTGGAGACAAACTTGAATTCTTTTTTGCAAACTTAATTATCTCATTTGCCTTTGAGGCGGGAATAGCAAAATGAAGTCATGATTGCAGGCTCATTTTCATGGCCATACTTGATTCGTTTTATTTTGGACTTACATGGAAATTTGGTTCGCCTTCGAATGTGCGAGTAGTGTCAAGTTTAGCAGTCAAATATCTCGAATTAGAATTAAATTCAAAGCTTTTTAATTTAATGTAATCACATCTCCCCATTGAGTTTTACTACATCTATGGCAGCCATGACAGTATATCTCGAAGAAAGGCAGCTATACTCATTCTCCGCACCTCACAATTTTGCAATTGTCATTTAATAACATAAATTCAAAACATTTTTATTGATCGCAGGCCTAAAAAATAGAGAAACTGAAGGGGAAAATTTGTGGTTTTGTATGCACTGAAAAATGTGAGCGTTGCAAATAAATTTTATTATTTGTTCTTCTTGCGGCCATCAACAGGTCTTTCTAAAGCTCTGTAACTGACCTGTAATGAAGAAACCCAAACTAGGCCTTGGACTAAAACGTACACCAAAAACAAGGAAACGATTATGGCGCTCAAGATGCCACTGGAGAAAAACTGGTAAGTGTCGAACAAACTGCCGTCGGTGACCTTAATTTCTTCAAAGTTGCCTGTGTTCTTATAAGCGTTGACATCTTCCACAATGGCGCTCTTGTTAGCGCCGTTTTGGATCGTCACTGATCCGCCTTCTACCTTAGCTTCTTCGATAAGCTTGCCGAATATGTCCGATAACTCCTCAGAGAGATTCTCACTGTCGGCCGATATCTCCTCTGCGGATATTTCACGACGCTGTAACTTCACCAATGATGAGCTGCTTGCAGTGATGTCTGATTCAAAAGATGGGACAAACTGGGCGATAAAAGTTGCTTTTTCATCGCTAAGCTTGCTCAAAAGTAACCAAAATTCTTTGAGTGATTCTTCTTGAATGCCATTAATGATAAAGTTGTCACTGGTTCCAGAAAATATGTCAAAGTCGGACAACTTTTGAGATTTAAAGCCTTTCAATTGGTCTTGGCTAGAGTTCTCATAGCGTACCTTTTCAACCACTTGGGAAGACTCAAAAAATTGTTGAAAATATTGTTCGCTGTAAACGGTGTTATATAAGTCTTTGCTCAACTGGAAGATAATAGTTGGCACATCCGTAAATGCCACGCTACTCTCAATCTGTTCTTTGAAAGCGGATGCTTCCATGTAATTTGTAAGCTTCTCCTGATAAAGCTCAAAGTTTGAAGAAGAAGCCTTGATGTATGCTGGGCCAGTATTTTTGAAGCCGGCCGTTAACGAAGCTACCAAAGTTGAGAATATGGCAATGCTCAAAACTTGCATGCTGAGAATAGTTTTATTTTCGAAATTATTGGCCTCTAGCGACTTTATCTATTATATGTCTTCTTCCTCAAAAATTACAATAGTTATTTCCCATATAAATTGCACAAGACAGTCAAGTAATGAGTTTAAATGGCAACGTAGTAGCTTGTATGGGATTGAGCTAGGGCTAGCGATCAAGTTAACTGTCACTTTCTAATCATCGCTTCATCCCCGTTTGTATTTCTATCAGTTTCACAGCGCGGCCATTTTTCGGTATGTAAAGGGGTGCACTATTTACCCTGCGCACTTTCACCCCTCATTACAGCACTCCAGATATTTCAAAAAATGGGAAACATGTTGTTTCAATTGTTTAGCGCTTTAAAAAAAAAAGATACAAAATTCTATGGTCTATTTAATACACACAAATGTTTCGTCTATTTGCCAGCAATAAAAATCATATTTGTAAACAAAGGCTAAGGAAAAAAAATAATGATTTTGCCCAGGATCGAACTGGGGACGTTCTGCGTGTTAAGCAGATGCCATAACCAACTAGACCACAAAACCATTCCTTGTAGGTTGTTAAGGGGTTTCCCCTTGAACTTCTGAAATACATACTTAAGTTATTCTAAACGAGACGAATTTATTAGATGGATCTATTCCTATTAATAGATGTAAACTGACCTGGCCCCATCCTTTCTATCGGTGCATCTCCTCAAAAGGGAAAGCACTTTATATAAATATACCATGGGAGGTAGCACATCGACCTGTTTGTATAACTCTCTCCACATAAGATATCAACCCAGTCTGCCGGTCCATCATGTAGGTTGTACCATCCGAGGGATGATATCACAACAAAAACTGTTAAGAGGATTCTGGAAAACCTCTCTTACTACATAAAGAGAAAACAACTACGGCGAGTCTATTAAACCGAACAAACACTGTAAATGAGTGTAAACTGGTCTTCCCTCAATCCTTCATATTCAGATACATGTGAATGGAGAATGATCTCTATATATATACTATTTAAGTACGGTGTACAAGCTTAATAGTGCTAATCTATGGGTCATAATCTAAGGGATGTCTCTGGGAGGTAATATTACAACAAAACTTTTACAATTATGCCTTCAGGGCAGTATTCCGCCGTCGCATGACGAAGTCAATAGGTGGGATCCAGCTTCCGCTGCTTGCTCCTGTGGAGTCTAATATTGACCCCTTGCGGACCCAGTCAACTGAATTGCTGTATCACTGCCCTACAAAGTACATATATTAGCCTAAATGTTATGACAAAATTCCTTGTATTTGATTCATACATATACATTCATAAATTAGGAGAGAAATGCTCCTTAAATATCATTTTCTTTAGCATATGATAGCAACTTTCTTGTTTTTCCTATCGGGTTATTTTTCTATAGTTTGGTAGACATCACATCATAGGGTCATGAGAACGGCAATATAGGATATATAGGGTACCTCTTTTCCTGCTCGAAGTATCGATGATGGATGGAAGAGAAGGCAGGCCAATTTATGTACATTAATAGGAATAGTACTGTCGCACGTCGTGCTCTGATCGATGTACCAATAATTTAGGTGTCTGAACCAAACTGTCCATTGATCACCGATGCCAGAAGATTCCACGCAGCCCAGCTGGCAAGGCTCCACCTTTTAACACCAATAAATGCAATCCTATTGGGTTATTGAGGAAAAGATTTCAGACTCAGGCCATAACCGGGAAGATAATTGATCGGTTACTAGTCAGTTGCGAAAAATAAGTCACAATCATATTACATGAATTGGATTGCATTACTTGATGCTTGTACATGGGTTTCCGCCCATTAACTGCATAGTATCTTTTTTGCATTCCCGGGGAACGAGCAGTTTGGCTCAGGAACCCAACGATTGATGCTTCGACCAGAGTATAATATACCATAAATTGTCTTATATTATATCAACCTTATTTCCCAGTACTCGAGCCAATTTAAAAAGTTTAACTTTTAGCATACCAAATTGCATGGGGAAAAACTAATTTATTTTACCTTCGCTAGGAGAAAGCTGTTGTATTAGAAGCCATGTCAAAATAAATTGACTATTTAATTCAAATATATACTTTAAAGCCAAGGGAAGAAATGTTCCTTAAATATCAGATTCTGTAGAATATTCTAACATTCTGTCTGTACATTTAAATGTATATGGGACCGTGGAAGCATGGGAAAGCATTCTAAGATCAGAAAAAACAACAAAGGAATATATACATTAAACATAAAAATTATTTCTTACTTTTGGAATCATAGGTCGCTGAGAATCATATTCAGAATGTCAGAATGGATAACTCCTAAACATGGTAGCGCAGGGCACATTCCGTTCGTGTGGTCATATGAACGGCAGAGCACCGCCAGGCCTATTCCCATAGCAAGGGCAATCTCGTTACTAGTGGATGGCTCGCGGAGTCTTGTGCAGAAATTTTTCAAGGCACTTTGGCCATTCAGGAAGCATTTTTATCCTTAAATATGTGGTATAGCGGTTTCTTAGTGCCTACGAGGAGCCAAAGCGTGTGTCCAACATGCATAAGGAACCTTACAATTTTCTCTGCGAAAAATTCCTCTACGCCTGCAAGCTTAATGAGGTCTCTATACTTACAAAGAAGTCAGACATTTTGGATTTATTGTTATAGTAAGAAGAAACTTAGTAATGTCTTTTCTCTATAGCTATTATTATATGTTCTGGGATAATAGGTATTGTTAGATTGAAATTCACAAAACCTCAATGAGAATGGCAAAATGGTAGAATGTTTTGCTTAAAGGATATGAGTCTGCAAGTTATGTCCTGCAAATACACACCCCTAGTTCTCTATATTCTCGGTCTAAAATGGCTCTGAATTTCTGTGGAATAATCACTACAGAGAACGATCGGGTGTATTTGCCTATCTAGTGTTCTGAAAAGGTCTCTTAAAAACCGCAAAATAGGCTTTTTACAGATCACTGAGCCTTTAATAGTGCATCCTCTCCTATACTTTCTAATAAGCCATCTAGCTGAAGCTAACTAAAGTTAATGGTGGATAGATTTAATTTACTAATTACTGTAAATACAAATACGTGTGTATGGAAGCTAACTATAATAAAAAAATAAAAAGCGTAACAGCTAATGTTTATATTTCAAAATGGCAAACAAAAATGCATTTGAGTTTTTCCTAAAAGTGCCTTCTTGAGGATATTTCGAGTTCCAAAGAGAACTGTTTTTCATAGAAGATCATAAAAGCCGCCTTTCCATAGCAGTATAACCAAACTTTAATATGGCTATGTATGTAAGATTTGGGTAAAAAATGGGATTAATTCTAGCTCCTAAAGCAAGGAAATATAATAAAAAATGAAAGGAGTATTTTAACAATTGAAAAAAAGTTTTACGAATGCTTTGTGATGCTCTCGCATCTAAATGAAAACACCCAAAATGTTCATACCAGTTTTAAAAATTGACTTCATCACGCTGCCAAAAGACTTGTCTTGAACATCGCCAATACCGCTACCGGAAGAAGAGATGTCAGATAGAGCAGCAACTTTTAAGTTGTTTCGTTTCAAGATGGAGATGACCTGCTCAAGGTGGTCATTAGAGATGCTGAGGAGAGTCGTGTGGAATTTTTTGTTGCTGGAGGTGCTGATGGAAGCGCCAGTGGCATTAACAGCACTGTCAGCACTGACACTACTGATGCTATCAGTAGTGTCAATGCTGGAGGCATCTTTAGTGGTATCATAGTTAGTGTTGACGCCATATTCAGTTTGGTAATCGCCATTGTCTTCAAAGGCAGCGGCAGTGATGGAGGGGCTGACGGTGCTAGCAACAGTTTGAGATTGCTCTAAGTTAGTCGAGGCCGTTGCGACTTGGAGAGGCATAGCAGAGGCAGTTGAGGCTAAAACAACGAGAGAGAAGGTAATAAACTTTGAGTTCATCTTGACTGATTGAGTTATTGGATTGTGAGTTTTGAAAAGAGTGACTAGAGGTACTTAGGTGAAGGCTACTGTTGATTAATGATATTTAAGTATTGGAGAATAAAAGAATAAACTATTTGAACAAGACAAAAAAAGTTGGGGCAGAGGAGCTTATATACAAATTCGAGGCGCTCTGAATCCATACGCCATCCATGATTGGTTCAGAAACATAGAGACCGAAAAGGGTCCAAGACTTGCAAAAGGGTGAACGAGGTAAAAGCGTTCCACATTCGCTGCTCCCAATCCAGAGCACTTTAGTAACCGTGCAGACAGTAAAGTAAGTCCACACTACTGCTTTACCGCGCTCGGAGGAAAATGGTCTTTTGCTGAGCACTGGCGTGATGCCTGTGGTTTTTGGTAGGAATATAGGCAGCGGGACCGTCTCATCCATGAGAACTCGCCACAGGAAGCACGCTGCCGAAATGCAGACCGCATGGCCTCAGCATGCATGCGACACTCTCGCCTTGTGCTTTTTTTACTGTAAGTTCTGTTGAAGACAACTTCAACGCTGGATAAAGAGGTAAAATCAAGTGTAAAACTAAATCCCGAAGTGCCATAATATAACAAGCAAGTTTTAACATAGAAGAATTAATAAGTTATTTCGAACATACTTATAATGGCATAAAAGAACAACTTTCTGAAAGCTCATTCTTTTTGCAAAATATAATTGGTACAAAGCAAACTGCCACAAAAAAAGAAAAAATAAGGATGATTTTCTGGCTGACAACCTTTTCAGCTGAACAAAAGCTCAGTTAAAGTCGAGCTTAAAGACCTGATGAAACGTTGAGTGAGCCGAATGTGGGTGTATAATTTCTCATGTTAAACATACACACAGTCTTCTTAGCTTACAACATGAAAAGTTAACAGTGGTCAACGGTTATGCTGACAACACGGACACCTTTGGTTTCATTCCGAGAAGCACAATTCCGAAAATATCAGCTATCGCTGTAGCCTTCAGGTTAAAAAATCTATATAAGCCACAAATTACAGTGGAAAAGTCGTTCAAGTATAACGCATTCCGCATATGTGCGACAAAAAGTGACGAGCAATGACCAGGTGGTCATTTCTGCTTGAGAGAGGGCAGCTATTGAATAATGAAATGGGTTCAGGAGGACATAAAAGATGCATTGAATAAAGTGGCTATAAAGTATATAAGACTAAGAGAAATGAGATATTGAATGTAAGAGTGAAAATCCTATATCCCAAAACTATAAAAGTTTGCTGTCTTCGAACTTTTCTTCTAAAACTGGTTTTCCAGAACTGGGATGTAATGTTAGCCTTTTATAGACTGATTGCCCGAGTGGAGATTTCTTTGACTGGGGATTCTTTCAGTGTGGCTTATCCAGCATCCTTTATTCCGTGCCGTGATCTTATCCGAGATTAGCGTTTGACCTGAATCATTACCGGAATCTTTTAGGTCATGCTATTCCAGTTCGACAAAAAGAGCCTTAAACAGTCTAGATGCTTGAAAGAATATCATTATTAATCACATTGAAAATACAAACTATTCAAAACAAGTCTTTTATGTAACTATAGTATAATTGATTTGAACCTAACAATACAAAATGTTCTCTTCTGCAAATATTAAGAGCCTGCAACTAGCGAAGCTGTCTTTTTATATATTGTTGAAACTTGAGCATTGTGCTCCAGTCAATTGAAGAACTGCACTAGTATACGTTTAAAAAATACTCATCCACAATGTGAGCTTTGAGGCATTGTGAGATGAGGCAAAGTAAATGGATATTGCTGATTAATGACGCTTAGGCAACAGTCTTGCCGTCAATGACTTCTTTACCAGTCTTTTTGATAGTAGACAAGACAGTGTCGTAATTAACGCCTTCAACAGTGGTAACATCGACTAACTGAGTCTTCAAATCAGCGTTCACGGACTTGACGCCATCTAATTTGTTAAGGGCTCTGGTAACTGCAGCGGAGCAGCCACCACAGGCCATCTTGACATTAAATTGATATTGGTGTTCAGACATTGTGTATTGTGTTTTGTTTATTACGTGTATGTGGGTAAAGAATTTATTAACTTATGAAGTTTGTGAACCGGGTCTTTTAGTTGAATGGAACAGGGGTCTGGGTAATGATAGTAGCCGCAAAGCGCTGACTGAAGCCTGAGAAAAAAAATAAAATAATTAAATCTGATCAACTGAGGACCTGTGCCAGGTTTATAAATTTTTGGTTTGCCACGATAAAATAAAAAGTAGGGAAAACTATAAACCAAATTACGACACAGAAGAGAATTAGTAATAGGAACAGGCTCGAATCTTGAGATGCCAAATTCCCAACGATTTTCGCTTCCCTTAAAGCAAAAATATCGCGGCGCTGCGAAAAAGAAAGATGCGCTAATTTTGCTTAACTGGGACAGGCATAGGTTCCAATAGCAAGGGTCCAACAGCAGCGGCTAGTCGCACGTGAGGGAGATCTGCAGCTTTCAACATGTGAACCGTTGGAAAGAAGAATGACCTGCTTCACAAAGACATGAATGACAGGTATGGAAGAGAAGAATAATATTACATGGATGAAAAGAATAAACAATAACCTAAATGTGCTTTATAGAATCCAAAATGAGCCGAAATACAAATAGAAAAAGAAAATATACAAAAAGTAATGATACATCCGAAACAGCAAGCAAAGCAGAGAACAAAAACCAAACAAAATGAAATGCCTAATATGGCATAAACAAACAGAAACAAAAATGAAACAAACGAACAAACAAAAAACAAACGCAAACATTGACAGGGGAAGAAAAAGGAGCTTGTAGACGCCTGCAAAGATAAAATACCAAAATAAAAAGCTATTTTTTTCTTTATTTAAGCTTAACGGTCGAGAGTAGGAAGCTAGTCGCTACCAAACTGAATGGGACCCATATAGCCAAACTTTCGAAATAAATTAAAAGAAATCAAAATCCAATGCTTTTAAGGGGCTTTCATACTCATACTGCAAGATTCCACCAACACTGTCGTCACTGATACCAATAGTGATGACTTCTCCTCCATCGTCTTCACTTCCATTGACACAGAGACCGGAAATTTTACCGAAGGTCTGTATGCATTGTCCTGAAGCGGTCATGCCTGAGATAGGCCATGGCGATTTATGGTGAGAAGAGCCTGAGAATAAATATGATGAAGAAGACCTTGGGACATTGGAGCTAGAATCATAGATCGGAGACGAGTCATATGTGTATGACTTGAGCGAGGAGGATGACAGAACTGCATCAGTCTCGTATAAACTGTCCACTGTTGACTTGGAAGAATTTATCGAAGTAGAAGTCAATTTGGATGCAAATGATAAAGCTTCAGGTGAGGAGGCTCCGGTCAAAGTATCCAAGTTCATGATGTTCACGTTATCGATTGTTTCAGCAAACACCAAAAAGTTTCTGTTTTTGCTAAAGCGAACATTTCTAATACTATTGTTATTGTTGTTCAAAGTATGGTGATATGATGCAAGACACAAAAACTCATTGCTGTCGCCTGCAATACTGACACAACCAGTGCTCAGCATATTGCTTCTGGGCGTGCTCTTAGAACAATGGTAGCCATTACTCTTGCGCTTGCTGGAATAATTGTTCATAGATTGTAATGACCTTATGTCATTAACTATCACAGTACCATCTTGGTTACCGGTAGCTATCAAGTTGTCATTATAACTTGACCAATCAGAGCAAAAGCTATAATCGTAGTGATTACTGAGATTCAAAACTGGCTTCGTGTCCGAAACTCTTGCGTCAAATATGAATGAATTTACCGAATCGCCAACAACTAGTCTAACGTTACTGTTGGAAGGGTTGACAGACAATGAGTTTATGGCAAAAGGGAACTTATAATTGTTGATAGTCTTTAGCTTTTTGAGAGAAAACTCTCGCAAGTAGGAGTCATTCATTGCAAACAAAATGCTGGTATTCTCGTCTTTAGAAGTGGAAGTAGAAGATTGGTTATTATTGATAATATTAATAAAATTTGTGATGCCGTTAATATTGGTGGTGAGAACGTCTTGGTGAATTGAGTGAGTATCGTTGTTATAAATGAGGATATCGCCGGTGTATGAACCCGCCACCACCAAATCATTATTAGCGGTGAGAGTTGAAATTTTGATATTTTCGTTGAAAGAGTTGGTTAATTTCTAAAAATCAAAGATATTAGTAATCCTGTCCGGTGAATGAATTAGATGCTGGTTAAGAGTGATGTCTAAAATAGGCATGTAATCACAAGATGAATACTAACATTTTGATCAATTAATATGTCCAACCGATTATTTTCTGGATTTAGCCGTTTCACCTCAAAGCTCTTCTTGGCACTGTTGTAGTCGCTCACAATGACGGAATTTTTGTCAATAGAGGAAATCAAGTTTCGTAGTTGGAAATGCACCAAGTATGGCTTTGTGTGCTTGAAAAAATTTTTGAACGTGTAATAGCTCGAATTATAAGTGATGGCGGTGTTTATATTCTAATTGTTAAGCGTTAGTATAACCGGCCAAGTAAAAGTGTAACGAAAAAAAGTTATTAATTTCTCTTATTCTTTTTTTCTTTTTTTCTTTTATTTTCTGCACTGATATTTTTGCGTTGAGAAGTCAATGACTATACGTATAGCAAATGCTCAAAAATAGACATACTTTTTTAGATTTTTCGAAAGAGTCCTTCACGTTGATAAAATTCCTGAGATCAAGTTGTCTTGACTGCAAGAATATGTCCCTTTGTGCTTCATTTTTCCAATATATACCTTGATGGTCAATTATAAAGTTGTCCGCCTTCATCTCATCGGAGGAACCTAGGTGCGATAGGAGCTCCTTGGTAATTTTAAGGTATTTTTGAGGTTGTTCAGGGATTAAACACGAGTGGCGATCATTGAAATAGTTAGAACCAAGGGAATTACCGTCACTGAAGGAAGAAGTGCTGTCACCATGGAGGTACAAGTTTCTGTTGAGGTCATTGTAGAGGCTGGAGGCGCCAAAGTTCAAATCAATAATTTGCTGGGTCTGATCAATGGAGTTATGAATCTCGGACCTGCTACTAGTATTGCTTCCACTATCAGTTCTGTTGAAGCTGCTAGATGGACTTCTATCTCTATTGCGGTAAGCACTCTGTCTTCTCAGGTTGTGTCTGCCCAAGTTGGTGTAATAGCTGTATAGAAGCTGGTTAAGATAAGAGCTTAAATCATTCGTGAGCTCTGAATTGCTGCTGTTTTCGGCACTGTTAATAGTGCTCAAGATCTCACTTTCTTCTAGTATAATTAGTTCGTCGGTGCCTTCGTCTTCCTCTACCTGGGACTGGCTGTGTAGAAACAGATCAGTCACTCGGTGGTTCATGATAGGTTGACGTTTCCAAGCGGTTTCACAGTCGTAGGTCTAGTAATGAGAGCGCCTTTTGTGGATGCGTTAATGCATAAAATGGTAAGACGAAAGAAACTTTGAAAATTATTTAGATAAAAGAAAACAAGTGAAAAAAGTAGGAATCAACTTGTGCTTTAGCGAGGGTGGTAAGGAAACGAGAGCGAGACCAAAAGGACCAATTGAAAGGTAAAAATAAAATCCAACTGTTTAGATGTTAGAAAAAAAAAAGAGCATTTGAAGCTCCGCATTTTTGGGACTTTAAGACCGCTAGCACGTGTAACTACATGAGCATTTGCGCTGGTCTCCGTCGCGTTACCGAAAAATCGGGAGATGCTCAAAACAACATGCTAATTGAGTTCTGTGGGAATAACTCCGCACAAATGGTTATGGGTTTATTAATCGTATAACCAAATAAGTTTCGCAAAAATAAGCAGCAGGAATATAGTTTTAACAACAGGATGGATTTCGATGAGTTGTTATCTCTCGAGGAGCAGTAGGTATATTTGTCTTACGGGTCTTTGGAAGTGGCTCTTGCAACAGTATAGTTACTAATCATCACGCCGTAGATTTTACCAAGATGGTTATGAACAAGGCAAACAGGATATTATCCAAGAAACCCTTACTTCGGGAAAGATGCTAGGAATACAGACAGGATATCAGCGGCTTTTACTCATTGGAATGATTATAGGGCACTTGGAAGTCATCTCTCAGCACGATACCGATGCGTACAAGAGCTACAAGGGCAGGTTACGACTCGAAGACATTAATGTGGACTCACTACTAAACAATGACGACGCTAGTATAGAAAAATTGGACAAGTTGATCAAAAAGTCGAGAAACTGGATACAGATGAATAGCACTGCTAATGGCAGAAACGGAAAGGTACCGATAGTTCCCAAAATGAACGTGATGGACGAGTTGATCCTAAAAGTGACTGGCCAAACGCCAAATTCTTCTGCGGCTCAAAACAATAATCTAGAGGACTGGTGATTGATCTTGGAATTTAAATGATGTATATTACATAATGGATATTATAGTGCTATCATAAAATGTATCTTAATTTGAGTATGTACCCTAATGATGCGCGTCATAGAAGTGGTTGAATTACATATTACTGTTTGCTGTGAAGATATTTTCATGATGTGTAGATCAAGTTGTCATTATTTGTGTTTTTTCCCGGAGTAGCTTTCGTGCTCATATCTCATTTGAAAAAGTAGGCATGTCTCTACCTAAGGTATAGCGAAATATCAAACCTACAATGAAATTAAATGTTAATCAGTACTGTGCATAAAATATTAGAAACGGCAAACTTTGGGATATAGATGAAATAGAAAAAAATAGGTCAAATAAAAAGCTAAAGGTTTAATCATAAATTTCTATTGGAGGCAATCTGTCTGAGTTGGTAAACCAGTTATTGCTTTCCAACTCTTTGTATAGCCAATTAACAGGGAAGAGCACAAGGTGACCGGAAATCTCATTGAGAATCTTCTCAGCAGTTTCTTTGTCAAAAATCATGTCCCTATGAAATCTGTGCTTATGACGCCTAGTACTGAAAGTACCGGTTCTTTTTCTGCCAACATCGCCAGTGGCGGATCCTTTAAGTGGACTTGAACTGTTGCCATAATGGGAATTGTAAGCACCGCTGCGTGAATTATACCCCAAAGTAGATTGATCTTGTAATGACGAAGCATTGCTATCCAATTTTAAGTTATAAGAATTACCGTTACTTTGTATGGTTTCATTTGCGTTTTTGGCGGCTTTTCCGTCCGGAATGCCGTTTTCTTCTGGGTCAACCTTAAGAGGAGACCCACCGTAAAAACTTCCCTTTGCTTGCACAGACTCATTATAAACTGTTGGTGAACCGACGTTAGCTTTAGGCCCATGAGAACCATTTCCGTTAAGCTGGCTGGACGAAATATTATTAGAATTCGTATGGATTGAGTCGGAACTATTTGAGATTTCATCTTCTTCCTCCTCTTTAACAATGTCTTCATTGCCAATTTCGTTTGGTGTTTGTTCAAAGCCTTCATTAAAACGACCATATCCACGAGTATCATTTGCGGAGATTTTCCTGAGATTAGTTAACTTTTTGGACAATTTCTTTCTCTTTTGCTGTTGTTGCAATTGCTGCTGCTGCTGCTCTTGTTGTTGCTGATTATATGCCCTCATTTCACTTGGTGGCATTCCTAAAGCGCCGATACCATCGGTATCCAAGTCATTGAGTCTAATGGATCTTGAGGTTGAGTGCTTTTTTACATAGGGTCTTGAGTCACTTATCTTAGCTACTTCTTTGCGTCCAAAATTTTTGACTTTATCGTCGTTTTCGTCATCTTCACTAAATTCTTCCTCATTTTCATAATTGTCTTCTGATGCATGACTGTTGGTATCCTTGAACGCCTCTATCTCATAATCTTGGGCTAAGGAGAATGCCTTCATCATTTTATGAGATTCTTTGTATTCGCTCCAAGTAGCAACAGTATCGTCTGGCTGGCAGTGAAACACCAATCTAAAAATTTTGGTGTTTCTGTAGGCATTTTCAAACCAAATGTCTTCATAAAATTCTTCATTCAAAGGATCCGAAACAGAATAAGGATCAACAAATCTAGCTTTACCAATTTTAAGCTGAGTAGACAATAACTCTTCAATTTGATCTTCATTTAAACTAGTAATTGGAATATCTCTACTGGCTTCAGTGTGAGGGGCAGAGCTTTCATTAGAAACACTAGGTTTCTTGGATATTTCGTGTGATTTGATAGCAGAAAAAGCAGAATGGCTCTCAGTGTCAGTGGAAAGGGCATGATGCTTGTGCTTACTTTCCTCTTCATGAATAATGCCACCTTTAGGATCAAGGCTTAGCCCTTCTGGCGAAGAAGGTTTTCCATTAGCGGTTGTTGTTACTTTATGCCCTTGAGGCTTGTCACTATGATAATGATCAAAATGGTGAAAATGTCCATTTGCATCATACATCTTGTTGTTGACATCGCCTGCAGCATGTGCTGCAGCGTGCGAGCCTTTATAAGATTCATCAACCTGAGGGGGCCTTAATGGGTTGTGCTTTGGCGCCATCCCAAGTTTGGAACGCTTAGCGTTCTCTTGTTTTAAATCAGCCTCATATTTAGCAACAACGCGCTGCAAATAAGAAACCTTTTTCAACATTTGCCATCTTTCCTCATCTCTTTGAGCCAATAAATCTTCGAGTTCTTTCCCTTGATAATTACTTAACACTTTGTCATCGTTATCTAAAAATCTCTTAACCTTTTCCAAATCAGGAATAAACACAGATTTAAATTTTTTAGTGCTTGTAGCTTCGAGGGCCCATTTTTTCAAAGTTTGTCTAGCATTCAACTTCCACTTGTCATACATTTTGCTATCCAAGTTGTCTGTGCCTTTACCAGCGACATCGGCTTTGTGCGTCTCGTTGTTTTTGATTCTAGGATCGGAAGAAAATTGTTTCTTATCCCTGAGCCCAGCATTTTCAACCCAAGCTCTGTGATTGAATGATTTATACAAAGGTGCATTGTTTGGTGTCACCATACTTGGGTCCAAACCCTTAAAACTCTTTTTCGCATTTTGAAACTTCTTCCATTTATCGGTGCCTTCTGGCAAGCTCAAGACCTTTCTTGCTGCCATTTCAACCATTGCTGACCTAATAGAAGTTTCGTTATTTTCAAAGATACCAGTAACATGTTGATCTTTAGCTTGTTCATAGTTATTTCTTATTAGTTTCTCAACAGCATCAAACTGTCTTTCCACAAGCTCTAACTGGTCCACATGGATGCCAAGATGTTCTCTCATCAATCTCATTCTCAAGGTATGAGCAAACTTACCAGCCAAGTAAGGCTTATTATTCATTGTGGTTCTGATTGTCTCGGTATCTCTGATAATTGCACAGATTTCAGAATCTCTACTGCCTCTCATGGATCTCTCATTGATGTTTGCTGAACCTATAATGGCAACACGGTCATCAACAATCATAGTCTTTGCGTGAATATACAATTGTTCAGAAACAAGCTTGCCATATTCACCAATTTTACCCCATTTTCTCAATGAAAAAAACTGAATATAATTGTCTGGATCAATCCCAACTTTTCTCAATTTAGCAAAAATTGAGGTAGAGCCTCTAGAGATGGACATATACTGGCACTGCATAATAACTCTCACAGAGGAGCCTTCAGGCTCATCAACCTGTGCCTCAAAACCAGGCATTAAAGGAATGACTATCACAGCTCTCCAAGTTCTTCCTTCCTTGTAGGCCCTAATGATTCTATCGACTAAAGCATCACCAACTCTATTTTTGATTACAATGTTGTCCCAGGCACAGGCGGTAACAAAAAACTGATTTTCGATGTAAATAAAATGTTCTGAAGTTTCAATCAACTTTAAGTACGCGTTTTGAATTGAATGCTCAGTCTCTTTCAAACCTAAGGACCAATAGCCAGACGACCTCAAAAGCTGCACTTCACAGGAACCTTTAAATCCCATTGCCTCAATCTCCTTATTTGACAAGTTCGTAGGAGGAGTTAACAAAGGTGTGGGCCTTGACGGTCTTTTCTGTCTAATAAGATAATTCCATCTTTGAACAAAATGTCTCGATAAGTCTCTAGCAATTTGGCCAGCATTTACCATATGAACATCATGCCAAGGCATTCTTGGAATGTTTTGTCTGTCATACATGGATTCATATGGTTTATTAAGCTCAAAAAAATCTTTGACGCGGGGGTTTGAATAGTCCTTACCAGGGAATATCTGGTATCTGGCATTCTTTTGACCTTTTTTATCGTTTTCGGCAAAAGCATTTGGCGCATCATCCACGAGAACATGTTCAGGTGTATCATATCTACCATAACACAAATCGATTCCTCCCAAAAAGGCGATAGTGTGGTCAACAATTAACAATTTTTCGTGATGAGCCCAAAAGAATGTGTTCTGCAAGAATTGGTTAGGAGATCTGAGGACTCTGATGTTTTCATGCAAGTCCATCAAAGAGTGTTTAGTCCAGCTGGAATCAATAACGACAAACTCGCCAATATTTCTGTAAACAATGATGAATATTTTAACGCCTTGTTCGGCCTTCCTCTTCAACAAGCGATCAATTCTCCATTCTTGGTTGCCATTAGCTGGCCTTCTCAAATAAAGTTCTGGAGATAACCACCAATCATGGATGAAAATAACATCCTTCGCCATCTCAATCGCGGAGGAAGCTGCCCACCAGTAATCTCTGGCATCAACGAACCACTGAGCAAAGCAGTTTTCACGAACAGGAGCAAATGAATTGAACCTTTTTTGTGCCGCCCACTCCGTCTTAGATTGCATTATTTTAATCGATTTAATCCACAATTTTAACTCATGAGCTGATTTTGCAACCATTTTCATTTTCCGCTCTTTATTTTCAAGCGTTATATTCAAGTGCGGTGTTGCATTTCCATTTTGATGTTTGCTTGTTTCTTCATGAGTAATTTGCTCTTCATCTTCTTCAGATTCATCGTTCTCAGACGCTAATTCTGAGATCTTTAAAATGTATTCATCATCACCACCGTATTTCAACTTGAATTTCTCGTCAACTAGAAATACATCTAATATGGTGGTGGAGTTTATATCAGCGACATAAATAATGTAGGATTCTCTTATACAAAACCATTTTTGAGTGTGTCTTTTGATCATTGCACCCAAGTCTCTAGCTCTCAAATGCCCCACTCTCCAACCTTGCTTTTTGGCAGAAGTTGCAATCAATAAATTACCTTGTTTACCTTTATAGCCGTTCTCATTTGACAACAAGACTCCCACAGGAGACAATTCGAAAAATTGAAAGAGACGATTAGATTGGGGCTTCAAAGATAGCTCGTGAAATAAAGTTTTAAAATAAGTTTCTAGCCTTGCTGTATAATCAGTAGCATTATACTTCTGATCTCTATATTTATTTTTTCTATCTCTGATTGAAATATCTGAAATTCTGCTTATAATTCGATGAATTTGAGAATTGACGGAGCTTCGGCTGGCAAAAGAAGTAAGGTCATTCATGTCATCATCATTGGCAATGTAGAGATCGGTAGAACTTGCGTTGTCGTCTCCAGCTTGGCTATGCGGGCGTGGGCTAGAAACGACACCGCGACTCACTACTTGATCGAGGTTATTTTCCCGTGGGATATTGTAAGGGCGCTCACGGCCGCTAGACTGGCTATGGCGATTGCGACCTAATTGTGTATTAACTTCAATAGCATCTCCAATTTGATTGTCAGGTTGACCTTCATTATCTGATGCTGAGGAATCACTGTCTGAGAAGTCAAGAAAGGTATGGTGCTGGCCTTTGATTTTTGGAAAGGTTGGAATATTGACTTTTCCAGCGCTTTTTTTCAACATGAGACCACCACTAGCGATACCTGACCCTAGAAGTCTGAGTCTGGCAGCAAATCCTGCGATCTCTTTGTAGCTTTTAATCAAAGTCCATTTGGTTCTATTATCTCCAACACCATATTCCATCTCGAATCTAAATCTACGGCGCTTAACCGGGGGTTCTCTAGAGCTGGTGACAGGTGCAATATTGTTTTGACGGTCATCAGTTTCAATATTGATTTGATTGAAATTTTCAGTGTTTCCGTTAGACCTTATGTTATTCATCAAACTTAAGTTATTCTGGGTAGAGCCTTGCTGATGGCGGTGATGATGATGGCGAGGATTATAGTAGTTGTCAGTGATATCGTAGATTCTTATGCCAATTAGGGGTGCCAATAAAGGAGCGCGTCTAGTATCTTCCTCATCAAGTAAGAAAACACTAGATACTAAGTTCGTAGCAGTATATCCAAGGAAAAGAGAATCAATCAAAATGTTTGCTCTAATGCGAGTCAATCTATCAGATTCAGAAAGCTTTTCTTTTTTAGTCAAAACTCTTTGGTTTTTCTTCAAACTTTTTGAACCTTGGGTTTGTTGGTTTCCTTTTTTGTTAAAAGGAAAAAAATTAGTTTTCCAGTCATTGAAATTAGGCTCTGAATGGTTGAATTTTGATAGCCTTTTTAACCAGCTTATATCGTTATCATTTGCGTTCGATGTGGGTGCTTCATTATTGTTATAGTTTTTATTATTTATCTCTCCATTGGGATGTTCAGGTTTTGGAGAGTCCCCACCGAAAATATTACGAAATGTTGGGGTGGTTGGTGTTTTAATTTTGTACCTTTTGCCAGTACTAGGAGAAAGCATTGAGCCGTTTCTGGCGCTTACGTTAACGCTCTCGTCAAAATCATCCATTGATGTAGTTCTACCTTCTTCAAACCCCTCCTTTTCTACTTTTTGTCTAGCTTGCTGCTGTTGATCTATAGTTGTTGGCTCTGGCAGTTGCTGCTCATAGTTTTGACGATTCGTTTGGTCAGATAACGGCCCGGTATTAATTTCGTTGTTACCAGTTTCATCATCTTTAAAATTATTGATGAACTCTGGGGCTGAAAACTTGTTTGGAACCTTTTCCACCTCCTGATTCATGTTTCCCTTTTGATTTTGTGCCTTGTACTTTTCTAATTGCTCTTTTTGGCTCTGGTTGGAGTCCTGGTTGGAGTCCTGATTCTCGTCCTGATTCTCGTCGTTATTCGTAGGCGAGTCCTCAGAATTCTTGTTCCAGGAGGGAAATATGATAGATGCCATGATAGAGCGACAGTGTTTATCTGAGTATGGCTCTAAGCCAATATTCAATGACACTTTTGGAGGTCAGCTGGTGAATAATATAAGGATACAATGTTGAACTTTGCTTGCAAACAGAATCTCAAAGATAATAACACGACGCAGTAAAGGATTGAGTATGAGCCTGAGCTGCTGGACAGACAGAAAGCTGGAAACACCGCAACACTATGATTAAATGTGTAGCAGAGTAGCTGGCTGTGCTGTGTTGATAAAAGTGTACGCAAAGGCTAAGTTGTCCACTGTGTCAGCCAAAAGGCATACCAATTAAGCGCTGTTTCCTGAGGCGAAGAAAAAAAGAACGGAAGAGCGGCGCGCGTTCCACCAGGCCATTTCGCACAAAGCAGAAGCGGCTTTTTACGTCGCTAATTTCAGATCGCGCAGTACACCTCCAGAATCGAGCTTCTTCAAATTTGACTGTCATCAAAGCCGCACTGCAGGGTGAGCTACTTAAGCGTTTGTTAAAAGACCTTTGATAGAAACCAGTTCAACTTCTTTTTTTCTCCTTTTCTCTCTTCTTTTTTGTTCCCTTGTGCTAGCCAATCCTCTACGGTCAAGTGTATAATGAAGAACCAGCACATGCATACTATCATACTATACAGGAGAGTTGATTGTCCATACATGACAATAGATCACAACAGTGCCTTTTTCAGTTCTTTGTAACTGAGCTCTTTGATACTTTATAAACTTATCCACATAAACATTTTTGGCTCCTCAAGGCAAGATGTAAAGAATAAATCTAATATAATATCGTTGTGAGCACAAAAGAAAGGGAATTTGTAATAAATTGCGATTCTCCTCTTAGTTGGCGGGGATGACAGGGCTTTATGCTTCAAACTCTGCAGAACTAAGGACATTAACCATTTAAACAAGGATATATGACTTTTTAATGAAAAGTTTTGATGTTTTGATACTATGGACTTAATCCATACATGTATCGATACCCCAGCCTTTTTTCGGTATCTGAAAAGTTAATTTGGGATTTACTCTAGACAGCTGGAAGGTTATAAAGAGGGGGTCAAAACCAGTTAATTATATGCATTTTCACAAAAGCTATAACTGGTTCTAAACCGGGGAACTGAAGAACGAATAGCGAAGTGTAGATGTAACAGCATGTTCTAGTTACCACTGGAGTGTGGAAAACGCTCTAAAGGTCTATTGTTAACAGAGTAATTTTTCCTATCCAGCCATCCGAATGTTTGCTATGACAAGATATTCTTTCACAACATATAATCTTACTAAACTGTGTGTAAAGAAAAAGTCAATAAATAACTAGAAAAAATTACTGGGCAATTTTTTGAGGGTGAACAATTTCAGCAGGAAGCATTAAAGATGTAGTTTGCTGATGCGCGGTTTGTACTGTGATTGAACATAAAGCTATTCTGTCCATTGCTTTTATTTAAGCTGTTGTATACTCTTGTTCCTTAACAGCAATGGTGCTTGATCAGCCTTAAGCTAGGAGAATATAAGCACTGCTGCCCTTTAGTTTCCAGAACAGGAAGCCCTACCGTTATGCTATTTGCCCTCCCTCGTTCTAACCTTTTCTGTCGGCCTGCTGCTTGTGTATATTTCTGCAAGTATTCCGAAAAATCATGATGACTTGGCAAGAACCCTGCGTAGATACACATATTACCACAGCTGACTTACGTAAACACAAAAAACATATTAGTAATTGCATCTTGCGTCACATGCCATATAAGCGAAAATATCGCAGCAAGACGCTATAAAGACGCTCTAAAATCTGCAAATCTAAAAATAAGCCTGTCAGAATTTTGGTCTCTCGACCATGTTTATTTGGATAGCGAAGACAGCTCTAAGATTTAGGCAGCTTTAAAAATGTTAAAGTATAAATTGGTACTATCTAACATTCATTGCAGTGAATGCGTCACTGTTATCAGTTCATTCTTATCGGAAATACTCAAATCCAATAGCCAACATTTTGAGATCGATGATCATAAAGTCACACTCTTATCTCCTAAAATCAGCCCTAGGTTGCGCAAAAAGGTCAGGTCTGGCATAGAGTCTTTGGGTTTTAATGTGGTCAACGACTATGTTGAGAAAAAAGGCGGCACCTTAGAGGAGATGAAGACTTTTTTCACCCTTGCTGTCGACAAATTGGAAGAGCTTTGGTTTGATAAGACACACCATAAGCCAGACGCCCAGGAAGAGCATTTGAGATTTTGCAAAGTATGCAAGGAAGAGCGTATTGCTGCCAATGGTAATTCTTCATTAAGAAGTTTGAGCCCAAGAAACAAGCAAAAGCTGGAAAACTCTGAGATTTTATTGTCCTCACCTACCCAATTCAAAGCTATGTACGAAATACAAGATATGACTTGTGCATCTTGTTCTTCAGCAATCGAAACAGCCATCGTCGAGCTTTTGAGAAAATCATTTTTAACCCTTGAAATTCAACAAGTATTGGAAAAAAACCCAAAGGATATAATCAACATCAACGTCATAAATGGTGCTTGCACGGTCATCATTCCTAACAAACAGCTTTCCAATGCTATCAGAGAAACCATTAATAATATTGGATACTCATGCCAACTTAAGAGTATTGAGCCTATCGAATCTTCCAAGTTGCAAGAACAATACAAAGTTACTGCTGTCATTAGTGGTATGTCTTGCGTTAGTTGCTCTAATACTGTTGACAGTGCAGTCAAACAGCTACATTTTGTCCTTGGATCTTCAATTAATCATTTAAGTAAAACTGGCGTTTTCTTGCTCGCTTCCAATTATCAACATGATTTGGACAAATTGAAAGAAGCAGTCGAAGATGCTGGTTATGACTACGAATTGCAGGACATAGAAGAAAGAGGAATCAGTATTTTCAAAACTCAAGAGAATAAAAGAACCACAATGTTGAAAGTCAACGGTATGTTCTGTCACGAGTGTCCAAACAGAGTCCTTTCCAAGCTTAAAGAAGACTTTTCCTCAATCAAACTCGACGAGTCGGCCAAACTTTCAACAGATAATCCGGTTTTGACGCTTACCTACACCCCAGATTTGAAATCCAATATTTATATCCGCTCTATCGTTAACGGATTGAACTCTGTTGATGAGCGCTTCAGCATTGAGATTATCAAGCCAAAAAATCTAAATAAAGAGTTGATTAACTCTGTTAAACAGGAAATTAGAGGGTATTTAATTAGAACGACGATCACTCTTGTCGTTGCAATTCCTACTTTTGTTTTTGGTATCGTGCCAATGTCACTTTTGAAAAAACATAATAATTTTAGAGAATGGACCGAAAAAGCAATCATTTTAGGTAGGATATCTAGAATGGACTGGATTTTGTTTTTCTTGGCTACTCCAGTCTATTTATTTGTTGACCACCTCTTTCACCGGAAAGCTATATTAGAAATCAGAAACTTGTGGAAAAATGGCTCTCTGCAACAAAAGTTTCTTAAGTTTGGCAGTATGAACTTGTTGATTTCGTTAGGTACATCTGTTGCTTATATTGCCAGCATTATTCAAATGGTATTTGCTGGATGTGATAAAAGCGGCGACCACATGAAAGGTGACACTACCTCATATTTTGACTCTGTTGTATTTTTGACTTTCTTCATCCTTGTGGGTAAAACTTTGGAAAGTTTTTCGAAATATAGGACAAACCTTTCTATAGTCAGTTTAAACCAAACTAAAGTGGAAAATGGACACTTGTTGACTACTGAACCAACGTCTTTAACTGCATCTTCAATCTCCTCATCATCTTTGTTGTCCAGAAAAGAAAAAAGCAGCGATAAGAAAAAGGAAGTCAAGGAAGTTGAAACTGATGTTCAGCTCTTGGATGTAGGTGACAAAATCAGAGTGTATCCAGGCGAATCCCCACCATTAGATGCGATTATTTTGGAAGGCTCAACCAAGTTTGACGAAAACAGTTTCACAGGCGAGTCCACTCCGGTAAACCGCAATGCGGGAGATCAAGTCTTTGCAGGAACTATTAATGTTGGTACTAGCTCAGTTATTTGCAAAGTTACCTCTTACGATGGTAATTCTCTCATTGACCAAATTGTCAAAGTTGTCAGAGACGGTCAATTTGCCAAAGCCAGGGAATTAAAAATTGAAGCCACCATTGATGTCATCATGGGGCATTTTGTCCCCGTTATCACTTGTCTCGCAATAATCACTTGGATCATTTGGCTATCTTTGGGGTATAGCGGAGCTCTATCTAGCTTTTACCTTGGCAACAACTACGGCGGATGGGCCTATTGGTCTTTGGAGTTTGCGATAGCTGTGTTTGTGATCGCATGCCCTTGTGGTATTGGTCTTGTCGCCCCAACAGCTTTGTTTGTGGGAAGCGGAATTGCTGCTAGAAACGGTATTTTAGCAAGAGGTAGTAATGGTGCTGGTTTTGAAGAGGCTTCAAAGATTAACGTTGTTTGTTTTGACAAGACTGGAACTTTAACAAAAGGCGGTGACCCAAAAGTTACCGATTACAAAGTGATTTCTACTAGCAATCGCGACAGTACTGAAAAGAGTACTGACGAAAGACAGCAAAGGTCGTTGATGGACAAGTACTTGGGGTACATTAGAGATTTGGAGAACAATTCAAATCATCCATTAGCAAAAGGTATTAAAACATTTATTTCGGAATACTGCGATAAAAATTACATCAAATTAGGTGGTGCTAACTCAAAGCTTGAAGGTAATGAAGTTTCTGGTAAGGGGATCCATGGTAAATACATTGACGGAACAGAATGCCTCATTGGCAACGAAAAGTTACTCAAGCAATACAGTTGCAGCCTTGCAACCGATGAATTGAATCAGATTACTGAATGGAAAAAGCAAGGAAAAAGTATTATGATACTTGCCGTTAAGGATAAAGACGCCGAGGAATTTTATGCAGCAATGGTGATTTCAGAGAGAGATGAAGTTCGGCCAGAGGCAAGAATGGTAATTGAACAGTTGCAGCGCCAAGGCATTGAATGTTGGATGATTACCGGTGATAATGTAACGACTGCTAGAGCCATCGCTACAGAGGTGGGCATTGATACTGATAAAGTTGTGGCCGAGGTTTTGCCAGAGGAGAAACTAGAAAAGATCAAGCTATTGAAAAAAACCTTTTTTGCTAATTCTGTGGATAAGGAAAGATCTAAGATCATAATCTCGATGGTCGGGGATGGCATTAACGACGCCCCAGCCCTAGCCATTGCAGACGTTGGTATCGCGTTGGCTTCTGGCTCGGAATTAGCTGTGACCTCTGCTGACTTCATCTTGCTCAGCAAAAAATTCCCATTGTTGTCTATTTTAGTTATACTCAAACTATCTAGAAAAGTTTATAGAAGAATCAAGTTTAGTTTCGGTTGGGCGATTATTTATAATGTTATTGGCATTCCTATTGCTGCGGGTGTGTTTTTCCCGATCCATCAATTCAGATTGTCTCCAGTATGGGCTAGTGCTGCCATGGCCCTCAGTTCAATCAGTGTTCTTTTAAGTGGATTGGCCTTAAATTTTTTCAAAGTTTCTAAAGAGGTTGTTCAGTTCGAGCAAGAGCACAGAGATTAATTCATTTTGTATTTGTGTTAATTGAATGTCAATTTTTTAACATTTCAATAGATGTCATACTTTAGAAGATGTAGTTAAATCAACATCATACGTATTAAAAATTATAATAAAGTATTCTTTGCACTGTATCTATTTTAATATTTATGTGTCTTTTGGCCAAAGAGATGCCGTGCTAAATAGTTACTTTACAATTTTGTTAACGCCAATATCTAATTTTAAAGCATGGTTTTGGATTCCATAAGATAATTCCTATATAGCGTTTCAAATTAGTCTAGATATTTGAAATGGAAAATATTTTAACTTGAATTGGGTCTGCAAAATGTACTGATAACCATCCAGCAAGTAAACTTATTTTTTACCAAGAGCAGTTGCTACGTTTTTAGCTTCCTCAACACCTTGAGATATAGCAGTACGTAATCCCTTTTCTTCCATTTTGGCCAAGCCATTGATAGTTGTGCCTCCTGGAGTACAAACTTGGGATTTCAACACAGCTGGGTGTAAGCCGGTAATCTCAGCCATCTTGGCAGTTCCTTGAATGACTTGCAACACACTTTTTCTGCTATCTTCATAACCAAGCCCCAATTTGACCCCACTGTCAATCATGGCTTCCATCATCAATAGCACAAAAGCTGGACCAGAGCCAATGAGAGAGGTTGCAAGATCCATTTTTGAGTCTGGAATATACAATAATTTTCCAATTTTGGCTATCAAGTTGTTGACAGTATCAAGTTCGTGGTTCTCGTTTTTGGTGACTGTATCGCTATTACTTATGGCAGCCATACCGTGGCCAAATTTGGCTGGGGTATTGGTCATGACTCTAACAACTTTATCTGAGTAAGCTGACAATTGTTCAACTGTCCAACCAGCAACTAGTGATATAATTAACTTGCCATGAAGCTCATCCTTGAGGCTGTCAAGAACAGTTTGGCATACAAATGGTTTCAACCCAATGATTACGACTTGAGATTCTGCGATAGCTTCTTTAGCGGAAGCACCTATTTGAATTTTAGAGCCGTATTTGTCTTCAAGGGCCTTTTTTGAGCTTTCACTATGGGTAAGCGTAATAATTTTCTCGGGGATGACATTGGGTTCAGATGAAAGAATCGAATTCAACACGGCAGTACCCATGGTACCACATCCTAAGATAGCCAAAGTGTATTTATTACTTTCGAGAGGCATTTCAAGATTTGAAAAAAAGGTTTAAAGAGCAGACACGTTATCTATATGGTCGTTTATATGGGAGCTGCTGCTATAAAAGCACAAAGGATTGTGATAATGCTTATCCAGGTCCTCCCGATGATTCTCCACACCGGAAATCTAAGGTTCCAAACCAAAAATTAGTTATCTGCAAGAATACGTATTATTAGGCTTAGTAATGCTGGTATCATATTCCTTTGCTTCCACCTAGGTGGTACAAACAGCCCTTGCACGCACTGTGATTGGCCAACACTAGCGGAACAAGGCAGCCAATCACAACAGTTTCGTTTTGTCACGAGCGCTGAGGGCGTTGATTTTTCACCCTGGCTGAATGAACGCTAAAACTATATTAGATTTCTTATTTTTCTCTTTTTTCTCCCACCTTTTTCCACAAAGCTCGAGATTTCTTCCTGTGCTTGCAGTCCAAGGATATCAAAGGAATCTTTAATCAATTGAATATTCTCGCAATCATGGTTCTTCCATCTTTATTTGCTTCAACCTCTAGAGTTGCTTTCAAAGCCGCTCAAAGAAACCAGCTCAATTTCGCTAGAACTTTAGCCACTGCCGTCACTGGTGGTAAAGTTACCGCTGTTATTGGTGCCGTTGTCGATGTTAAGTTCGAACAAGGTGGCTTGCCAGCTATTTTAAATGCTTTGGAAGTCGAAAACAATGGTCAAAAATTGGTCTTGGAAGTTGCCCAACATTTGGGTGAAAACACCGTCAGAGCTATTGCTATGGATGGTACTGAAGGTTTAGTTAGAGGCCAAGATGTTCTTGACACTGGTTCTCCAATTTCTGTCCCAGTTGGTAGAGAAACATTGGGTAGAATCATTAACGTTGTTGGTGAACCAATTGATGAAAGAGGTCCAATCAACACCAAATCTAAAAACCCAATTCACGCTGACCCACCATCTTTCGTTGAACAATCCACTGCCGCTGAAGTTTTGGAAACCGGTATCAAAGTTGTCGACTTGTTGGCCCCATACGCCAGAGGTGGTAAGATTGGTTTGTTCGGTGGTGCTGGTGTCGGTAAAACCGTCTTCATTCAAGAATTGATTAACAATATTGCCAAGGCCCACGGTGGTTTCTCTGTTTTCACTGGTGTCGGTGAAAGAACTAGAGAAGGTAACGATTTGTACCGTGAAATGAGAGAAACCGGTGTCATCAACTTAGAAGGTGAGTCCAAGGTCGCCTTGGTCTTCGGTCAAATGAACGAACCACCTGGTGCCAGAGCTAGAGTTGCTTTGACTGGTTTGACCATTGCCGAATACTTCAGAGATGAGGAAGGTCAGGATGTCTTGTTGTTCATTGACAACATTTTCAGATTCACCCAAGCCGGTTCTGAAGTTTCTGCCTTGTTAGGTCGTATTCCATCTGCTGTCGGTTACCAACCAACTTTAGCCACCGATATGGGTCTTTTGCAAGAACGTATCACCACCACCAAGAAGGGTTCCGTTACCTCTGTCCAAGCTGTGTATGTTCCAGCCGATGACTTGACTGACCCTGCTCCGGCCACCACTTTTGCCCACTTGGATGCCACTACCGTCTTGTCTAGAGGTATTTCTGAATTGGGTATCTACCCAGCTGTCGACCCATTGGATTCTAAATCCAGATTATTAGACGCCGCTGTCGTTGGCCAAGAACATTACGATGTTGCTTCCCAAGTCCAACAAACTTTACAAGCGTACAAATCTTTGCAAGATATTATTGCCATTTTAGGTATGGATGAATTGTCCGAAACCGACAAGTTGACCGTCGAAAGAGCCAGAAAGATCCAAAGATTTTTGTCTCAACCATTCGCCGTTGCCGAAGTTTTCACCGGTATCCAAGGTAAATTGGTCAGATTGGAAGAAACCGTCAAATCCTTCAAGGCTGTCTTGGACGGTAAATACGATCACTTGCCAGAAAACGCTTTCTACATGGTTGGTGGTATCGAAGATGTTGTCGCCAAAGCTGAAAAGATAGCTGCTGAATCCAACTAAGCATAGAGCATTTTATACGTTTAGTCCATTAATTTTATCACATCATAATTATAACGGCTCAAAATAAATATATTCAAAAGTGTAAATAATTTTGTTAATTGTAGAAAAAAGATTACTCAGTACACGAATGAGAGAAAAAAAGTTCAAAACTCATGCAATTCAGTTATATACAAATGTGTGGCAACCATAATGATAATGGGTGTTGTTAAAATCATGGTAGAAAAAGCAAGCACAAAAAAGTATGCTGTCAACATAATAAGTTTAAACGAAGGAGGATCAGAATGTTTGTCGACTGAAGTTCTAGCGAAGCAGTTGCGATCATGCAGGTGCCCGATCTTGTACTGGTCCGGTTTTGTTACGAGCCCCGGCGCGCTCGGGTGAGCGCGGGCTTCTACGTTAACTTTCTGGCCTTACAGCAAAGCCAATCAGCACGAGATGATGGTATGTTGGTGCTGTCGAAACAAGGAGAGGCCTTGTTTACAGTCAATGACTTTACAGCTGCATAGACTCATCAGCAATTGAAGTGACATCTGCTTAAACTTTTTTCTCTTTTGAAGCACCTGCTCGAATTTACTTTTTTTCGTCTGTTTGGCTTATAGCTGATCTTGTTGCTGTTATTTGTCCTTTTTTCTTAACCTACTCCCTTTCCACTGGCAGTTCAGGCGCCCCTCCAAAGCCGCTAAACTTATAGCTCATCAACATGTCTTTCATACTGGCGCTTAGATCAAAGGTGTCGGAGTTGGGGCTTTTTGAACAAGCAAACTCTGAAAAGAAACCTTCAAGGGACGAATTGTTTAGGACTGAATTCCATTTACCTGACAGCCAATCAATCCAGATAGAGTCTGTTGCCGAAGTATCCTTACATATCAATGAAAGTTCAAATAATTCTCAAAATTTTTTTACCCCATCTTCAAGCCCTCAAATTACCAATAGCGATGTATACGCCAATCCGAGCAGTATTTATTGGTCCGGAAAGCTTTTCTTGACTCAGCGATACTTGATATTTAAAGACGGCTTTAATGGAAACAGCTTCAATTTTACCATACATTTGTCTACAATCAGAAAAGTCGAACGATTGCCCCTGAACTCCTATGTTTTTGGCTTAATTATAAATACTTATGCTGGCCTAAAATTAACTATTCAATTTATTGGAATAAGGTCTAACTCTGAGAGATTTTCTCTTTTATTGAAAAAGTCACTTGATGTTAATTTAGGCAACGTCAAACAATTGAAACCATTTTTGAGAACATTGTACTCCGAATATTTGATGCTTAAAAATTCACCAAAAGGCAAGGAACTAGACTTACAAATCCCCGAGGGGGGTTTAGGTTTAATGTTTAAGTTTCCAGGTAATCCAAGAAAATTGAGAGATAAGTCTAAGATGCGTCTTTGGTTCGAGTTCATGAAAACCAATGGTCGGAATTTGAATATTGTTAAACAAGAAATGTTTTACAAATTGATCAGAGTTGGCTTGCCAAACCGTTTGAGAGGTGAAGTTTGGGAGCTTTGTTCTGGGTCTATTTATGAAAGATACGAAAATGTCGGTGCTTATCAAGAACTATTGACCGCTAATGAAGGTAAAAAGTCTGTTGCCATTGAGGAAATTGAGAAAGACTTAAATAGATCGTTGCCTGAATACGCAGCCTATCAGTCCGAAGAAGGTATCTCTAGATTAAGGAGGGTGTTGACAGCATATTCCTGGAAGAACCCGGAAGTTGGATACTGCCAAGCTATGAATATTGTTGTTGCAGAATTATTGATCTTCATGTCTGAAGAACAGGCGTTCTGGTGTTTGTGTACCTTATGTGACAAGTACACTCCTGGATATTACTCGAAGACTATGTATGGTACTTTGTTAGATCAAAGAGTCTTTGAAGCATTAGTTGAAAAGACAATGCCGATCCTATGGGAACACATTACAAATAATGATATTCAATTGTCGATAATTTCATTACCTTGGTTTTTGTCATTGTTCATTAACTCCATGCCATTGGTGTTCTCTTCTAGAATCATAGACATTCTCTTTTTGCAGGGTCCTAGAACTTTGTTTCAAGTTGCTTTGGCAATTTTAAGAGTAAACGGAGAGCAGCTACTCTTATCTGCAGACGACGGATCATTCATTCAAATAATCAAAGAATATTTTGGTAAGCTAGACGAATCAGCGCACCCAAACTCCAAAAACGAAACATACAGGCAAATTACCAATTTTCAAGAATTATTAGTTGTTGCCTTCAAAGAGTTCCAAGATATCAATGATGGCACTGTAAAAAGTTACCGTAAAAAGCACAAGAATTCGGTTTTCCTGAATATTGAAAGTTTCATCAAACGTACACAAATTAGAAACTTGCCGAAGCTTTCTAACTTAGATCCTGAAAATATATCGAATATTTATGACAGATTTTACCAGGTGCTTGAAACAGATAATGTTCAGAAAGGAACTGGCTCGGGCTTGATGAAATTTGAACAGTTTGAAAAATTTATGTCCCAAATTACCACCTGGGTTATAAGTCCAAATATTACCGACTCTAATAATCAAGAAGAGTTTTTGCATCGCTTATTTGTCTCTTGGGACTCTGAGTTTCAAGGAGGATTGACCCTTGCTGACGTCTGCAAAGGGCTCAGCAAATGGACTTTTAATGACTTGATGTATCTGATTCAAACTTTCTTCGAGCTTTATGACTCAGACGGATCGGGTTTTATCGACAAAGAAGGTATTTTGCAGATGTCAGAAGGTATAATGTTCTTAACGAGACCATGGAGAGAAGGATGGGTGTTTGATTCCATTACCCAAAAGGAAATTGACCAAGTCATGTCTAAGAGAATGGAAGAGTACAGAAATCAGCTAGAAAATAACGCTGATATTGAAGAAGTCATTGCTCCTCCAAACCTCAAAGTTGATGAGGAATTTTACAAGCATAAACAAGCAGAAAGGTACTTGTCCGCCGCTAGCAAATTTTTGCAAAACTGCTTTAGCTATGCAAGACCAGCTGAAGAAGCTCTTGCTGACTTGAATGCTTTCAAAGGAAGTGAGGACCTTATAGATGTAGGTGATGAGCTGGAGGCAGCAGAAAATAAAAAAACTTCTAATGATGAGGCTCAGAAACTTGCTGATGAAGAATATATTGATGACAAGGACAAGAAAAAATCCGAAAAGCTCAAAGCCAATGTTGCTTTGGATCCAGACCACCCATTGGCTATGGACCTCCCCACTTTTAGGATGGTGATATTGGCAGATGAGTCATTTGAGGTTTTCTTCGGTGAAATACTTGCTAACTCTATTAACATCAACAAGCCGCTCAAAAACAACAAACAAAACTTCAACCTTAGAAACATCTTTGATACCCTTGTTGCCGACGGTAGAAAAGTTGCCAACGAAGTCAGACGTCGTATAGATGATGCCTCCCAACAGCAACAGAACAACAACAGCAATCGCTCTCGTACTACTAGCTTAGCCTCTCAAGCTGCTCATATTGAAGAAGAAGATGACGACGATTTCATTTCTTCAGACGTCAAGCCCGTTGACACTGATTTACTCAAAGGCGCTGAAGTTAATGTGTTGAACGATGTCTCTTCAAAGAGCAAGGAGAAGGAGATTAAAGAAAAAGGTATTTAGAGATTCATATTAACCTGTCCACATTTGTTTATACGTATTGAATTTATTCATTTTATTATACAATTTTATGTTTTTTTTGCAAATTTTAGTTTTGACAGTGTTGTATCTATTACCTACTGAGTCTCAGCTGTAGCTGACTATATATACTTTTTGCAAACCTGGACATGTCCCTGTTGAGATACTTTGTCTTGAGATGCTGCAAATCTATATAATTAGGGATCGTATGTTTAAACACAAAGTATTGATTGTTCTTCAAGTTTCTTCTAAGAATAACGTAGTGAGGCCGCTCAAAATTTCTAATGCGCTCATTATACATGTCGAAGCGAATTCCAAGTAAAATGTTTCGAGATTGGTGAGCTTCCTCGTTGTCACCCTCAACGTCATCGTCTTCCTCTAGATTAATCACTTCGTTCTCTTCATTGATGCTAGCAGGATCACTCACGGGGAACGCAGTTATACCCACCATTCGTTTCAAGTTCTCGTCTATAATATCATTGACCAACTGCTGTTCTTTCAACTTGCCCAAGATCTGTCGCTTTTGAATCTCGCTCTGTTTTTTGGTCCTGCTTACCCGACGAGATTTGTTCCGCTTCTGAGAATCGAAGAATCGTGCAATAGAAGGGTCTATCGCTTTAATGTCTATATTCTTGAGCGACGAAAGCAGAAAATGCACGTCGTCAGATTCTTGCACATTCATAATCTGGAAAAAATCCTTAAATGATTCGTTTCGAAGGTATGCATTCGCGCTGAACGCTTTATTAAGCAATGCCATTTCGTCATTCGTGTACTGCCTGTCATTTCCATCGCTCACTTCACCATATAACTTTCTCATTAGAGAACTGAGGGTGCTTTTTGTATTGGGGCTTTGGTCACCATCGGTATGCTCATCACCACTTTCCAATTCGTTTAAGAGATGTTGGTTTCGGCTATCGAGTTTTTCAATCTCAGCTTGTAACTCAGCTATTTGGACGTCAATTGAGATATCTGACATTAGGCAATAAATATTATAGTTTATATTTTAGTAGTGCTATACCATCATTAAATTACACAGACTGTTTCATCCCATCACGCCGCCAAAAAACTATAAACAAGTCCAAAATAAACTTCAAAAAATACATAGGTGTTATTGTCTTCTGATTCGCGCATGTATATACAGTTATACACATCGCTGTGCATGTAGTAATGTAAATCCTCCTTATTGGCGGACTCCTGGGATAAACTTGTACTAACATAGTAATTACAAAGGATCTGAAAACTCGTTTAAACATGTGCACTTAATTCTCTGCCAAAATTTTATCTCTGTAGTTATCCAGTTATGTACAACAGCTTTTGAAAATAGTCTACGGACAGCTAATTGCCCAGCTTCGGAAAATCTGAATCTTTCAATTGAACCTCATACGGAGCTTTTGCACATGATAATTCTCCTCCAAAATTCTTTTTAAATAGAAAACTGTTCCAATTGAGTGATTAAAGAACTGCTCCTTTAAGGATAAAGCGACGCGTCCCTCATGTTGAATTTAAGAAGATGCCAAAGAAGGTGTTGACCTGATGCTTAGTTAATGATCTTGGCGCGGGTAATGCTTCTCCATATTAAAAATGCGGCCGACCGAAAATGTCTAAAGCTTTCTCAGGGTAACGACCTCCTTACAAGCCAATAAGATTCAATTAAATGTTAAGCGAGAAAAAAATATAGACAGAAAAGAACAAAATGCGAAATTACAGAGGAGAAAAAACTCGCTATTATACTTGCCGTAACAGACGCGGCAGAGCTTTTGCTATATCTTTTGGTGTTAATCATATTCCTGAGATTGGTGTGACCAAAAATAAAAAATCACAAGTTTTGTCTGTTATCTTGACGTTCTGCATTTAGTGTTTCTGTTTCCTCTATTCTTTTTTATCAATTCTTGTATATTTTTTTGATTCAATAAGAGAGGTATATCTAGCGCATCAACTATCAAAACACATTTCACACATAAAAAGGACAGCAACGTCATACACACAGTACAATACAATAGGGCAGTTCAATATGCTTCGCAGCTCATTTAAACTCCCATCATCTAGCATACTATTGAAGCGCGGATTGGCTACCGTTGCCGACCCAGCCTCCAAACCACCTCGTCACTATGGTGGCTTGAGTGACCAGGACAGGATCTTTCAGAATCTTTACGAAGACTACGGTTCCGACTTAAAGTCTGCCATGAAAATGGGCGATTGGTACAAGACCAAAGAGATCCTTCTCAAAGGTGATAAGTGGATTATCGACGAAGTGAAGAAGTCCGGCTTGAGAGGCAGAGGTGGTGCCGGTTTCCCATCAGGCTTGAAATGGTCTTTTATGAACCCGCCAGGATGGGAGAACAATAAGGGTCCAAGATACTTGGTCGTCAATGCCGATGAAGGTGAGCCAGGTACCTGTAAAGATCGTGAGATTATGAGAAAGGACCCACATAAGTTAGTCGAAGGTTGTTTGTTGGCCGGCAGGGCTATGAATGCCTCCGCTGCCTACATTTACATCAGAGGTGAGTTCTACAACGAAGCAGTCACTTTGCAAACAGCCATCAACGAGGCCTACAGACATGGCTTGATCGGCAAGAACGCCTGCGGCTCCGGCTATGACTTTGACATTTACATCCACCGTGGTGCCGGTGCCTACATTTGCGGTGAGGAAACCGCCTTAATTGAGTCCCTTGAAGGTAAGGCCGGTAAGCCAAGATTGAAGCCTCCTTTCCCTGCCGGTATCGGTTTGTTCGGCAGACCGTCCACTGTTACCAACGTCGAGACCGTTGCCGTTGCCCCAACCATCTTAAGAAGAGGTGGTGACTGGTTCGCAAGTTTCGGCAGACCAAGAAACTCCGGTACTAAGCTCTTTGCCATCTCCGGCCACGTTAACCACCCATGTGTGGTTGAAGAAGAAATGTCCATCCCGTTGAAGGAATTAATCGAAAAGCACTGCGGTGGTGTCATTGGCGGCTGGGACAACTTATTGGGTATAGTGCCAGGCGGCTCCTCCGTGCCAATCTTGCCACAAAAGACCTGCTCCGAAGTTTTAATGGATTTTGACGCCTTGAAGGACGAGGGCTCCGGTTTGGGTACCGCTGCCGTGATAGTCATGAACAAGCAGACCGACGTCGTGAGAGCCATTCAGAGATTCTCTGCTTTCTACAAGCATGAATCTTGCGGCCAGTGCACCCCATGTAGAGAAGGTACCGCCTGGTTGGACAAAATGATGACAAGATTTGCGAAGGGCCAGGGCACCGAGAGAGAAATTGACCAGATTTGGGAGTTGACCAGGGAGATCGAGCAGCACACCATCTGCGCCTTGGGTGATGCCGCCGCTTGGCCAGTGCAGGGTTTGATCAGACAATTCAGGCCAGAGATTGTGAAAAAGTTCCAACAATACCACGACAAACTTAACGAGGAGGTGCAATACGGTGGCTGGATCCCACAAGGTAGCGTCAAGGACGGCAAGGTCATAAACAATCCGGTTCCAAAAAGTCATTAATTTTCATTCATATAGTATTAATAAACATATCCCATAACTATTGATTAACGTTGATTAGTTTGTTTGAACAGTTGTAAAATTTGCTTTCCCGGTTTATTAGACTAATGCAGAACTGCTAATTGAATAATTTCATTGTAAGCACGATAGCTATATTGGTAGACAATAGAGTTCACTATGATCATTATATAACTATGTATTCATAAATTAACTAATTGATTGAATAATACAAAAGAGAAAAGAATCAATTGACAAAAATAGAATGCTGGTAGAAATCACAAAATCCAGGAAAGTATAAAAATAAAACATAAAAACAAAAAATTAATCAGAAATTGCATAATCGTTATCGTTATCATCGTTAGTTAGGAATATATCTTCATTGATGTCTAGAACACTATTATATTTCACATTTTCTTTTCCACCTACATCTCTATCTCCACTAGCGGAAGTCTCACCTACACCAGATTGTACCTGTTTGCCAGCCAGATGCAGCTCATAGAAGCCATCTACCCAGTGTATTGGGACTTCAAGCCGCTCACGAATACCTGGGTTAACTTCTAACCAATCAGTCAAAACTTTCTGAACAAATGCGGATCTAAATTCCGCTTCATTTTCCTTGTCAAGGTAAACTTCTTTGTAATTATTTTTGAATTCAGTAAATAGCTGATAATTTTGACCAGAAATAACTTCAAAAACCTTTTTGAAATAAAATGTTAATGACTTCAAACCTCTAAGGTATCCGTGATCATGCTCGGATGGAGATTTTGGAGGAAACGAAACAGATGGAGGTAGCTTGTCTTCCCCAGTGACACACTGAGCAAAATCAATGATTCTGACAATTAAGTTTGGTTTCAAATCATCGACGCTGATGCCGCTCTCGTTACCCGCGGAGCTGAGTTCGTTACTATGGTTTTCTGACTTGGCAAAAGGATCACCGTCATACATCAATAATAAAGATGACCCATACATTCTATAACCTTTAAGTTTCATAAAAATCTCTGTCAACTCTTGAAGTGTATCAATGAGTAAAGGAATGTTTTTAATGATACTAAGTCCATTGGTTCCATCGTATAAGAATCTGGTGAGACACTGAGCAAATTCTTTGCCCTCTTTGAGCTGCCTACCGTAATATTTATCTTTGCTTAAATAACGTTCTACTTTGCAATCCCAAACTTGCATGCCACACATACGAACTCCCAATTTCAAAGAAGTTGTCATTGCGCATTTTTTCTTTTGAGACCGGCGCTTAGCTTCAGTAGCCTCAATACCGTACTGTCTTGTGCCCATTTTTAGATCCAAAACGCATGGCTTTTGCATTCCAATTGTCAAGTCTTCCAATAAAATAAACTTTTCAATTTTTGACACAATTTTATAGCCAGCTGAAGAGTCATTTTCAATAAATGTTTTTTCACTATCTTGAGCCTTTTTGTCTGTCTCTTGTTCGCCTTTAGAAGCAGCATCTTCAGAGCTCTTAGTCATTTTGTTTGTTTCAAAGCCATTTTTGTCTTCAGAATTAAATACCTGAGGCTTGCTGTATTTGGCATCTTTATCTTTAAGTAAGTTGATTGTGCTTCCATTGTTGTCCTTCGGCGAAAGCAAATCATTGCTGTTTTTGTTAGCCTGTTTATCGTTATCAAATATAGAATTTGAGGGGGAAAGAGACAAGCTTGAGGTTGTAAGTGCGTCTTCATTATTGTCGTTTTCTTCATTTTCTTCATCACTTAATTGGAACATTGACTGAGACTTGGAAGCTTTAATCTCGTCAACGTTTTCGTCTTCAACATTCAACTTGCTCATCACCTTCATTGCGCTAATGATCTCCTCTCGTGTTGGAAAGTTTTTTGTTGTTTCCTCATTGTTCATGCTAGACAAATCAAGTAAAGAGATGTGACCTTTTTTGAGTTGTTTTCCGTCATCACAATAATCAGCACTATCCATACTTAAGTCTGCTTGTAAATGATCTTGATCAATAGGACCAGCCTTATTTTTCATGGTCGAAGCATTGCCTTTAAGAGAGCTTAAAACATTATCTTGAGAAACACCACTTCCATGAAAGTCAAGATCAGAAGGGACCGGGCTGACTTTGTTATCAAACGATGCGCTGTAATGATGAGGCTTTGAGAATGACAGAACCGTTAATATAGTTTTGGAATCGCTGGATTCTCCTTCGTCATCATCAAGAGGGTTCCCGCTGGAAGTTGTGTCAAACGTGAGCATTGGCTTTTCCTCGGAAGGAGTGCTATATCTATGAAGTCTTCTGGAAATCTGAGACGAATCGCTGACAATAGGCGTTAAATGGTTCGAATGAGACAAAAAGCCTTTAATATCATCGGGGTTAATATCATGCGATGACAGCAAATGAGCAAGTGTGTTTGCGTTATTAGAGTCTAGCACCACGATATCGGCTGATACAGCGTTTTGACTATGAGTATGTTGTGCATCTTGATGATGCTGATGTTGATGGTGATGGTGGTGATGGTGGTGATGATGACGATGCAAGTGTTTGCGTTTGTGATGATGAAGGTGAGAGTGTTGCTGTTTCCGAACATTACGTGCATGCTCCTTAATTGGAGCAAACACCTCTTTGATAACAAGCTCTTGTAGCTTTCGGTTAACAGTTGTTGAGCCGATCGATTTAGAAGCCCAGCTTTCTTTATCTGGCTTTTTGCTGTTCCCCTTGCGTGAGGTAGTAGGATGACTTTGAGAATTTTCCCTACCTGGTCCCTGCTTGTTATCGACCTTTTTGTTATCCGACTGTTTGGAGAGCTCAGATTTTTTAAGTTTGTTCTCAAGTCCAAATTCTTCCCTTGTTTGGCCATAAACGCTCAGGCTAAGCTGTTTTGATGAATTTTTATCATACTTATCATTGAGAGAGTATTTGCTCCAAAGAGACTTTGGTATAATGTGCCTATTATCTTCTAGTACAACCTCTGGCAGCAACATCTCCAAACTTTTGTTCCTTTTATGATCCTTCGTCGCTTTGGCCTTTTCTTTTTGACTTTTGTTTCTAGACTCGTCTGTTGCATCCTGTTTACTTTCTCTGAACTTATCAGGGGCATCATCGGAACCATGCTTGAGCAATCCAAGCTTCTTGCTGTTCGGGGCCCTAAGCTGCTCCTTCTCATTGCTATCGTTGTTATCAACCTCATAAACCAAACTCTTGTAACGAACATTCAAAACACCAATATATTGGGGCATGAATTTGAGAAGCTCCGGATGTCGTACTTCAATGATTTCGTACCAATTATTTTCCCTATTCACTAATGCTTTGCAAACTGCCCTGTGGCTGAATCTGAAGATGGCAGTATGACCGCCCACTTTGTTGATAAATGGAGTGAGCTCTACTTTCAATGGAAACTTGGGATCTTCCTCGTTTTCTGTATTATCATCTTTAGTTCCCTTTTCCGTGCTTTTGTTTTCTGGTTGACTGCTGGTTGAATTTAAGTAGGTCTTTAAACCGCCTTCATTGGCTTGATCTGATTTGCTTTGAGATATAGAAGAAGCGACAATGTCCTTCTGCAAGCCTTTCCCTGCGTGTATAAGATGCAAACTGTCGTCTCTTTTTAGCTGCCCTATTGCGGTCTCGTGATTTTTAACCTCGTGTGAAATTTTTTTTGTAGCTTTTGTAGCAGCGGCTACTGCTGCTGCTGGGAATGGGCGTACCTTGGGAGTCAATGCGCTTTTAACGCTGAATGACTTGTGGCGTGGAAAAACCTTATTGACATTTTTTTCCGAATCTAGCTTGCCCAGTTTGAGCTTTTGGTCAAAATTTCTCGTTGTATCTTGGCGGTTGTTTGAATCTGAACGAGATGAAGATGTTGGCTTTTTCACATTTGGAGGGGTGGAGTCATACTCCTTCTCAGCAGTTAAATGTTTGGTATAAATTTGCCCTGTATTATGTTTGCCAGAAGTGTGAGGAAAATATGTAGCGGAAGAGACTGGTTCGAGTATCTGGGTTTTGGAATATAGGTCATCAAGGGTCCTGGAAATTGAATCGCTATCTGAATGCTCATCGGCCTCTGAAATAGCATCGTCTTCGAAACCTTTTTCTTCGCTGGTAAAGTCCTCGAAATTTTTTCCTTGAAATATGTGGGGCGTTTCTCGGTGAAATTCGCCATCGTCGCCTGATTCCAATGCAACCTCAGAATTGGCCAATGAGTATTCATATCCTTCCGCATGATGCTGGCCTGCTAAGCCTAGTTCATTCTGCTTTTTATGTGTGCCGCTAGGTGTCTTAGAAATGGAAACTTTTGAGTTACGACTGGGCTGTCTAGTTACTGGTTCTTCAACATGACTTTTGTGTAGAGCGAGTTCGACCTTTTGGTGATCAAAACCTTCAATATCAGTATTCTCATTGGAGCCCAAGTCCTCGGTGATATGGAAATGGCTGTCCAGCGAATCTTCATTTGAAGTGTTGCTGTCGTTTCTAAATAATCTTAAGGATCTGGCTGCTTTTCTTCCAACAATTGAAGACCGCTGCAGCTGTGGTTTGATGTTTTCGTCACTAATGTATGCGGCGTTCTTTTTTGGCAGCACCAAAGATTTATTATGACCTTGTGTGCTATTATTGTGGGTATGACAGCCTGGCAGAGTCTCCTCGTCATTATTAGTGATCGATGTTGTTGAGACTTTCAGAACTTCAGACAAATTTGGCTGCTGCCCTCCAAGCAACTGCTTGGCTTCATTGTGGTTTCTATCAGAAGGCATTTTGTCGTTGCGACCGCCTTCATTTAAGCAATGTGGAAAAACGTTGCCTATAATTTATTTTTGTATTGTCAATTTAATATACCAAAGTATAAGCAGTCTAAATTAAATAAACATGTTAGTAAAGAGCCGATCTATTAAAATTGCCCTTTCCAGTAATACACGGTGTCAGCAAGGTGCTTTGCGAGACATGGACGTTGACAATGGACACATTGTGTCAAAAGTTTCACAAACCAAAAGTGGACACTAAGAAGAATATCGGAGCTGGAAAAAAAAACACCGTTTTGCTTATTTTATTCCCTCGGCGGCTAAGGTCCTCATACTAGGCCATCTCATTGAATGTCAGCAAAGCACAGCGAGCACCGCTACTGTGACCACGTCTGGGCATTTTATACTGAATAAAGTAGCAAAACCGAAACTAAACAACATACCTTTGGCAATTGCTTATTTTAAAAACAGTCTGTATGCCAGTTGGTCGCCAAGGTCCGGCCTGTCAAGACACAATTTGATACCCAAATAGTTATCGCCGCTTCTACTAGAAATTTTTCCCGCTGTCCTTCAAAAAAAGACGCAATGAGCCTTCAGATAACGTTCTTCGATTCTTGAATGCAAAGATATCACTATTATTAACACAAGCGCTGTGGGATAAAAACGTGTGCTCACAAAAATTTCTTGGAAATAGGAAAGGAAAAGGAAAACAGCAGCGACAGTTACCTCGCACAACAGCAGCATTCCATATTTTTCTTGACTTTTTTCTTCTTTTGATTGTCGCCCACCTTTTTTCATCTACAGCTAGATGGCCTCGCCTGCCGCCCGCTGCGCTTCGAAAGGTAGACGCTCGCAGGGTGCACCACCTCCATGGCAACACCCCCTGGAAGCCCAGCAATAATATGCATACAGACGCTTCCGGACGCTTGCTGGGGCCGGCGGATTTCTTGTTTAGGACTGTAAGAGTCGGGTGCCCTTTCTGGACGCTATCATGAAGCAAGCGGATAGCATCATTGACTGCGATAAGAAGGCACAGAGAGACTATTTTGTGTTACTCCTGAGCGTCTCGGCTGTTCACGGTCCAGGCCTAAAAGGTTTAGGGCCATTGGAGCTCAACACCTTGTATGTTCTTGTTAATATTACCGAAAATCACTTTTGCAGTCTCGGACTATCTAGGTGTACGTGCTACACCACGCTAGCTACAGTTGTACTACCGCTGATGCCTGAAAGAAGGACCCCATAAACGTTGGTTGTCTGAATTTTTAAAAAAAAGTATCCAAGCCCAGTAACCTTCGAAACTCCTAACGGATGCAAGTTTCAACAAGGCACAACAACTTGAGCTGGTCGCTGTCCAGTTGTACATGGAACCCCGACACAGCCGCAAGCCGGCTACAGCCGCAACCCTGCTCAGAGCATTGACGTTCGTTTCCTCTGTTGTATGATAATAAGTGCTTGTCATGAGCATGAAATGCATCGTCACTCCATATTTGTTTATAAATATGTATTCAAATTTCATATTTATTTATTTTTTTTTCTATATAGTTTAGTATAACCAAGGCAGCAACCGTTAGTCCAGGCACGTGAACAATGCTGCCAGCATGTGTCCCGACAACAAGGCCAAAGCACACTGCTTCCTCCGTTTACATCTGTTTTTGCCCCAAACATGAACTTTCGCTTCAACACCAACTTGAAAATTTTCTATTCTTTGAAGATATCATAATAGAGAATCTCTTTGTCGGTTCGCTAGAAAAACACAGCCAAACATCACGTTTTCCAAGGCTTTCGAAACGTTTTCCACAACGCTTGCCCCATTTTGACATACGACCCCCTCCCCATGCGAGTGTCGCAGACAGATGCGCCTCTTGAGTCTAGGATAAATGTGCCCCGTTTGGGAAACTACACGTTTAGAAACTGAGCTTTACCAGCCGGTGACCGGCTGATGGCCAACCGATAACCATCGACGTAACACAGTGAGAGGGCACCCGTTTGTACCAAATTTCACAACGTTGACAACAACAAGACTTGTGTTTTTCTACGAAACTAGCACCTTGTGTTGGGACAGAAGCGGACATTCATTCATGACAATATTGGTCGTCTTGATAACGCAGTACTGTATCTTATCCGCTATTGAACAGCATAAACAAGGCCTCCCTAATATCGCCACAGTGTCAGGTCTAGCAATCTTGCAACAGTCAAAGTAGCTGCTTTCCAATTTATTGACTTTGAGGACAGAGCTTATTTTCTGAATTAACTCGTTAGTCACTCATTAGTGATTCCCCTTTCTATCTCTGTCTCCCCCACTCAGCCACATTGAATGTGGCGAGTGCTTTTTGCGAGCGATGAGTGTCTCGTATAAGGGTGCCTCGAATGGTAATTAGAAGTACCTGTATTACCACGCTAGTATTTGCTGTACTGTCAAATGCGTAGTCCCAACGTTGTGTCTCTGGAACAGTTCGCCGCGTTTGCAAATCGGGTGGTGCATCGTTTATGGTAAAAGCCAAAACGAGCGCGTCAAGATCACAACAGAGATAGTAGTTTCCAATTACAAGAATAATACCAGTTTCTAACTTCATGCAAGACAATAAATGTATTAGACGGAAAAGGAACAATACCAATTGTAACCGTAAAAAAGTGAGATACATTAGAGATAATAAAGACAGAGAATAGTGATCCAAAAAAACCGTAACAAATTGATAAAAGATGTAAAATACTTATGAAGACACATTCGAGAAAAGGATAAAATCGCAGGACAGAGGAGGAAAAAAGAGGAAAGAGGAAAAAAGAGGAAAAATAGCTAATATGAAAAAATATAATTCTAGGAGAATGAATAATTAAAGTAAAAGAAAATGGTATGCTCTCTATCTATCTGTGATGGATAACATGATCATGAAACTTTAAGAAAACAACAAAGAATGCATCTGAAAAATGCCAAGCAATGTGCCGTAATATAGAAAATCGCACAAAAGCAAATAACTTGAACTGAACAAAAAGACATGGAAAAGCAGATACACTGAATCAACAATTCAAAAACCGCCAAAACAATCAAAGACAAGATGGACAAAGCCCTTTCAATCAAAAAGGAGTTTCGTTCTTTCTTCTCTTCATGATGCTAGACTTATTCAAGTCCAAATCAAAAAAGTCAGTGGCTCCGCCGGTCTGGATCGGCATGGGTACGGATCCGTCATCGTTAACCTTTGCGTCAATCATCTTAACGTCACCCGAGTCTGTGGCCATTGGAGCAACAGTGTCGTACTCGTCCTCCTCTTCTTCGAGGATCTGATTGTTTTTCGGCTGCTGTTGGCGGAGCAATCTTTCTTCATTATTTCTGTGCACAGCAGTGCTAACGTCAAAGGCATCCTTCAACACAATAGCGGCTGGAGAGGCCAAAGCAGTAGAATAAACGCCAGGGTTGTAGAGCACCTTCTTCTGCTTAGGCTTGTAGCCGCCGTTACGCTGGTTCTGCATGCTAGTAACCTCCATAGGTATTTTACCGCCCTGGAGATGCTGCTGCTGGAGAAAGTTTTGCTGCTGTTGTAGTTGCTGAGCGTACTGTTGTTCTTGCTGCTTGACTTGTAACTCGCGCAACTGCTGTTCTTTCTGAGCAAATAGGTCGTAGCCACTGTAAATATAATTTCCATTTTGGTCCTTTGGCACTTTTTTCAAGTAGTTTCTGATCCACGGATCTTCGAAAAACTGGTTAATATCGTATCTTTGAGCTGAGTTGACGCATAGCAAGTTCAAGACACAGTTTTTGGCACCAATGCTGATTTCGTCCCACCATGGTCTCAAAAACTCAAACTGACCTCTGGAAATCTTTTCGGTGAGCTCGTCAATTTTCTCGTCATAAAATGGAGGGAAGCCACACAATAAAGTGTACAATACACAACCAAGGGCCCACATGTCGACTTTTTTACTGTATCTCTCATCGCGAACAATTTCTGGCGCGGTATATCCAACAGTGCCGCAAGGGGTTTTGGTTTTGGACTCCCAGATTTGTTTGGACAAGCCAAAGTCGGCAAGCTTGACGGTGCCAATGTTGCCGCTGCCCACACCGTGGATGAACTCGCCTTCGTCCTTTTTGGTCTTTGGGTCATCAGACTTTCTCAACTTGGCGGCAAAGTTTTTGGAAGGGATAAACTCAATGGGGTCGAAGAGCAAGTTTTCTGGCTTCAAATCGCGATGCACAACGCCAATCTCGTTATGGAGGTACTTGACGGCCTCGGCGATCTGGCATACGACGTGGCGGGCCAAGTCTTCGCTAAAGTAGGTCAAGTTAACAATCTGGTTAAAGATTTCGCCGCCGGTGCAGAGCTCCTGGATAATGTAATAGTAGTCCAGGTCTTCCAAAAAGTTGTCAAAGGCGACAATGTTGTTGTGGTTGAGCCTGCGCAAGATGGTGACCTCCTTGAGAACGGACTGCTGCTGGTTGTGGTCCAACTTGGACTTGTTGATGATCTTGATGGCAACATCCTCGCCGGTCTTTGTGCTAGTACCCCTCAAGACCACCGAGAAGGCGCCTTCGCCGAGCTTCTCAAAGTATCTGTAGCAGTTGTCAAGCAAAGTCTGGTACTGGTCTCTCTTGGCAGCGACTTTGGCGTCTAACTGAGCGCGTCTGTTTTGATTGTTGAGCTTCTCGTAAACGTACGATCTGAGCTTGGGGTCGCTAAGGGCGTCCAAGTTTGGCATGCTGCTTTCGCTCTTGCTGAAGCCCTTGGCGAGATTCAACTGGGCGTTATCGAGACAGACGGACGCCAAGTTGTCGGCGACCTCGTCAATTCGCTCGTGCTTTTCGTCGGGGCGGATAACGTCGCCGTTGGTCACTTTGAGCATGTTCGTGTTGTAACTGTCAATCTTGATCTCGGCGCTTCCGTTGCAGTTTGCGGTGTTCGGAGCTTTCTTTATCTCTACAGGAGCCGACGTGGGAGGATCGCTGGTACCGGTGAGGGAAGATGTGTTCTTAGAGGCCTTAGAGGACTTTGAGGATTTGATAAAATTTTTGATTCCCTGGAAACGAGAAAAAAGAGGCGGTTAGTACTTATATATAGGCAAAGCGCACACTTGCTGGCAGGATGTTGGGGGTGAACGACAGACTGATAAACAGCCTCCTGTGAAACAAAGTTAAGTTTAAAACACAGCAAGAGAGGACGTGGAAATAATAGCGGCCACGGAGGCAGTTAATGTGGAAAAAGAAAAAAGCAATCCAAGTCTAGGCGAGATCTCAGACCAGGGACTGCAAAGATAGCAACATTGAAAAAAATGGCGCCAGCAGGGAGATCACACAGGAGGCCGAAAAAGCAGAATCAAATGCCAGAGTAGCAGCAGTAATTAGCAAAAATACATACCCCAAACATGGCGGAGCGGGCGGCTATTGTGCGTGGTGGTAGGAGCAGGACGAGTAGGATGAGAGGGAGGCGTTAGGATACGGAGCAGGCGGCGCGCAAACTTTCTTCGCCCCAAAGCTTAAGATGTTCTTGACTGATGACGATGGTGTGTGTGTCTTGGTATGGTCCGAGAGTTGCCAGCAGAGACGGTGGGCGGGCTGCTTGTCTGTCTGTCCTGGTCCTTTTCTGCTTTCGCCCACGGAAAATTTCTTTTGCTCTTTTTTCCTTTTTGGCTCGGCCACAGTGTGCCGGGCCAAGCGTGTGTGCGTCCAGGGCACTGGGGCCCACGGTGCTGGCGCCGATTGCTCGCGACGCAACGACGCGCTAGCATGAGGTCATCGCGGATCCGTCCTCCACTTGCTGCCGGCCTGCATCCGTGCTTCATCCGTCAAGCCGCTTATCACAATGCGTACCAAACCCTGCTGATACCGGAGCTACGTGTTCTGCATAGCGGGTGTGACACATGCGCGCCTCTAAGTCCTACGGATCCGTGCTCGCCGGATGACGTATTGCCCAACCTCATCACTGGAGAATCCGCCGGCATGTGTGCCCTGGCCCAGGCGGGCGCTAACAGCAGGAACGTTAACAGGATATGGCGACCGGCAAAGGAGCAAGCTGTCCCCTCTCCAGCAAAATCCCCCCAGCAAAGTCCTCAGGCTGACAACACCAACGCCTACAACAACAACAACAGCAAGCTACTGTTGCAGTATTCACCCTCGCTTGGGCACCCTTTGTTGTGCAGAACCATTACGAAATCCGGCGATAAGCCCAAGGCCCTGCTCACGTTGTTCTGCCAGCGCGCTTGTTTGACAACTGCAACTATACCTCAACATCAGCCAGTACACCAGTCAGTACACCAGCAATACATCAGTTTGGCAATGGCCGATAGCAACAGCAAGGCGCTCCCAGGCGGCAGCAGCCAGACACATACGGCCCCAAAATGCTCATCTCCAGAGCACGCCTCCCCCGAACACACAACAAGCACCTCGCCTACAAGCTTTTCCAGACCGCTGAGAAACACCGGCCCCAGCAGCGATGTTGTCCGGAATGGGACCATAGCCGGAATCAACGCCGCGCAGATCAACTCTGCAAGAGAACTCTTCACAATCTCCACGCGGTCCCGGTACAACCCCACTGTGATCCAAGGCTCCAAAACCAGGGTTGTCCCCAGAAGCACACCGTTTCCAGCCGGCACCCTCTCCAGCACGCCAACAACAGCAGCCCCATCCGTGCCCCAGGATGTACCGCCTTTAGTGTTGTCGTCTGCTCCGGCACCTAACCCCAATATCAGCATCCCTGCCAGGTCGCATGAGGGCGTGTGCAAGAACCCGCAGTGCGCCCACTGCGGCTCCGTCATAATACCGGCCCCTGCGTCGTCATATCCCATCAAGGACTCTCCCTCGATCTCGATAAATAGCTGGGAAGTCTTCACCACCCGAAAGCCGATATTGAACGCTGAAGAGATCGACTACTATGAGGAAAAACTCAACTTGCCACTTCCGGAAATGATCTTTGGCAAAAACGAGATCAGAATCAAAAACACAAAATACGACTGGGAGATCGTGTTCAACTCCATTGACGCACTTGATACAGTGTTGAAAATAGGGTGTGACCCAAACAAGTTGTTCAAGGTGGCCCACTCAAACCACTGGTTCAGCCACAGACAAAGCAAATCCAGAGCGAACGTTGCCGTGGCGTCCGGGAACAACGAAAACGAGATTTCGCTTTCCTCAGACATGTACAACACTGAGGTTCCAACGGAAAACATCAATGAGTACGTGACAAAGATGATCAAGCCGTACGACTGGACATACACACCATCGTACCGAGGGACGCTCCATGCATCCAGCAAGCACCAGTTTGTCAAAACCACTACAAACGAAATTCCGGTCAGAAAGCTCAAGCGCCCGGACCCGATCCTCTTCTTTGACGATGTGGTGCTCTACGAGGACGAGCTTGCGGACAACGGCATTGCCATTTTGCAGAGCAAGATACGTGTGATGGAGAAAAGACTTTTGTTGTTGAGCCGTTTCTTCCTCCGGATCGACGATGTCATTTTCAAAATTAAGGACGTTAGGGTGTTTGTTGATTTTGAGGATAATATCGTGATCCGCGACGTCAAGGAGCAGGAAGACGTCTATCAGAATGTCTACAACAAGGTGCTAAGGTTGGGAAAGGGCGGCGACCCAAGAGTGCATTTGAGAGATAGCAATTGGGTAAGCTGTCATTTACCAACAACGTTCCATGAGGTTGAGGAGGTTGTATTTGGCAAACAGGAACAAGAAACAAAAAGTTAAGCAAACTCTCTTCTGCTCTTTTCGGGAAAAAAACCTATGTAACCGCAATTATATGCCCCTGAGTTCGTTCCTCATAAATAATAGATATACCTATTCCCACCAGCCGCATATCCTGCGCAGAGCGCCCCCTGTAAGCATATCCTTAGGTTCTCTTAGTACTTTTACCGTTTGCGGGCTCCAGATTAATGTGATTACACTATATAATAGTACCTTACATACGGTGTATGTTCGCACACGGAAAAAAGAGCACGTGAGTGTAAGCGAGCAGAAGCAAAGGTATGTATATACATGCGATGTGTTTTTTTCTCAAACGCTAAAAATAGAATCCGGAAAATTTTCAACATGGACAATGTTTGCGAATTTCAAACTTTAAAGAAGAGAAAGCTTATCCTGTTGGAGTTTCAGATGAAACTATAAATGAATATGCGAAATGAAAATAAAACGGAAAAATAAAAAGTTAGTTTTAAGAGAGTTGAGTCCTGGATTCTTTGAACTGTGGCCGGGATGGAAAATTATCTAAGAGGTTTTAACTATCCTACTTGGTAGTCGTACCAGCTCACATTTTTGGACGCCCCAGATGGCGTCTCTGACTGATCGTACGTGCTTTTTTGACTCATTAAACCATCACTACTAATGGTATACTTGCCAAGCATTGATACCAACGACGGCGACACCGAGCTCACGGAGCTGTTGTCGCCCGCCAATGACAGCGACCACGATGTTCTCTTTTGTCTAATGAGCGCCGCAGAGTCGCCAAGTATATCTCTGAACGGCTCAATCTTCGGCACGGTAATCGATTCCTCTTCTGAGCCTAGAAGTGTTGAGGCAAAGTCACGACTTGGAGCGCTGCCTCCCTAGACCGGTTGGCGTGCTGTAGTCAGCTGTGGCACTATTCTTTAACGGCGTAGATCTGGCTCCAAAAGACATTGGACTAGGAGACGGCGATCCGGACACCGGTACCGTCTTTCGTCTTGCTCTGTCTTTTAAGTAGCTGATACTTTCATTTAATCCGGCCCCACCGCCACTTCCAACACCAACAACTGTAAAGTCTTCTCCCAGGAACCGCGGACTCTTCGCAAGAAGGCCCCTATTCAACTCCGTTTTTGCTTCTCTTTCCCCTTTTCCCTCCCCTTCCGTCTCGCTTACCAAGACCTTCAACTTTCGTTTCAACGCCTCGTACTGCCCGCGTACCCACTCCACCTCCTCCTTTGTCTCCTCTGCGGCCCGGAGCTTCGCCCTGAGCACATCGTTGTCGTGCGCAAGCAACTGATTCTTCGCAAGAAGATCTCGGTTCACGCGCCGGTGCTCCTCGAGCTCCCGCGACACCTTCTCAAGCGCTATAAGTTGCTCCTGTTCGGTACTTTGGAGGTGGCCAACTTGCGCCTCGAGAGTCGCCTGGGTTTTCATTTGGGTGTCGAAGAACTCCGCCATGGCTTTCATGAGCTGTGGGGCGCGGGCGTCGTGGGCGGCGCCGTGGGTACCACCTATGATATCGGCATCTGAAGTGATTTCTGTGCTGGCGTTAAATCTGCTGTCAAGCATAGAAGTAGAAAACTTTCTGGACGGCGTGTGTAGATCTGGCATTGCTGGATTCTGAGATGATTCTTGTAGTTCGCTGATGGTGGAGAAAAAGTGCACTACACGGTTACTTCCAACGCTACATACAGCTTCTCAGAAAGAATAAAGAGCAAAGCCGCACATTTGATGACTGACGAAGCAAAAACCCATGCTTGGGGATGTAAAAAGAAGAATTGTACTATAATACCCCCTGTCAGTGTTACTACTGACATGTATCAGAAATGTTACGTATAACAAAAAAGTAAAAAGAAAAGGACGGTCGGTCGCAGCGCGCAAAAAAAAGAAAGTTCAAGTAAAAAGAGAGGTCGTACCCGGATTCGAACCGGGGTTGTTCGGATCAAAACCGAAAGTGATAACCACTACACTATACAACCGTATTTGGTTGTATGTTGAGAGATTTGGAATTCAATCCCTCAATCACTTACTTAATAGGGTATCCCCCACGAGATGAGTTCATTAGTTCGAACTATTCCTATTAATAGACGTAAACTGGTCTGCCCTACACCTCTATCGGCACGCATCCATAAGGAGGAAGGCCCTTTATATAAATATGTCGTACATCGTACTCTGATCGATGTACCAATGGTTTAGGTCTCTGAACCATGCTACTCTTTGCCAGTAAGCGCCAGAAGATTGTATGTAGTCTGGATGGCCGAATTCCACACATTAATATCAATAAATGCAATTCTATTGGACAGTTAAGAAAGGTGTTCCTGACTCGGACCATAAGCAGCGAGACAACTGATTTGTTACTTGTCAATTGTGGAAAACAAGTCACAACTACCCTGCCCAAATTGGAAACCCGGATCACAACCATACATTCCCATTAACAATTCAACATGCCCTCTGTTAATTCTTACTGTGCATTATATATAGCTAAGAGTTCGACCTTTATTTATTATCCCTATTTTACTGTCATTCTAAACCAGGATTTCTAGTCCTTTTGAACTAGCCAATACATTTTTATTTTATTTTCAACTTGTCCCTCATTACCCATTAGCGGACTTATCTCTCCTGACAAGTGGAAGTTAAACTTTCATTTTAATACAAGATGGCCACTGCTTGTGACATTATAGAACTGAGTAGCATTCCCTTTGGCCAAAAGAGGCAACTAGGTTTAACTCACTCGCGGCCCTCAAACAGTCTAAAAAGCTAACACAGGAGCAACCAGCTACTCCAATACTGATATATGCCAAATAATGTCTTTTTCACTCTCAAATCTATACATTTCTCATATTTACAATCTTATCGCTGCGCTTCTTGAGAAATAAAATATCATTTGTATTAAGGCGTTCTCTGGCCCTAATATCATTTATTTTGATTCTTGTGAGATACCATAAAACACTCGGCGTTTCCTTTATTCACTAAAGCTCTTATTGTATCTTTATAAGTCAAAAGATGCCTATTCTTTTTAAATTATATAAACTAAGATAATGTGAAACGATTTAAGCACATATTTATAGGAAAATGTGATTCCATTATTCCTGGCTTGTGGTTTGTATACATATGTCCTTTTCATGTAGAAACGAAAACCGTTCAATTTTCATGTAACATTCGAACCTTTGGATGTATGTTCGTGACTTTATGTACTGTAATGTGAGTATGGCATGGAAATACATATCATAATTGTGACAAATACAGAGAATTATATAACAATATATTGCAATATTACCCCTTGGATGGCACAACCTGCATGATGGAACCGGTAGGCTGGGTACATTATGTAGAGAGAGTTACGCAAGTAGGTCGATGTGCTACCGTTCATAATATATTTAATCGAATTTTCGCGGTTTGAGTACGAGGAGGGGGTTGATTTAATATAGAATAAATCAATGTTTATTAAGAAAAATCAAAACTAAAATCGCTTGTTTAAAATAAAAGGTAAAATAGGGATAACAAATAAAGGTCGAACTCTTAGCTATATATAATGCACAGTAAGAATTAACAGAGGGCATGTTGAATTGTTAATGGGAATGTATGGTTGTGATCCGGGTTTCCAATTTGGGCAGGGTAGTTGTGACTTGTTTTCCACAATTGACAAGTAACAAATCAGTTGTCTCGCTGCTTATGGTCCGAGTCAGGAACACCTTTCTTAACTGTCCAATAGAATTGCATTTATTGATATTAATGTGTGGAATTCGGCCATCCAGGCTACATACAATCTTCTGGCGCTTACTGGCAAAGAGTAGCATGGTTCAGAGTACGACATAAGACAATAAAGAAGCCCCCTTTTGCCAAAAAAGCGGATTTAAGTGTACTGCCCCGCTTTCGTGTCTCTCTCAACCAGTAATTACTTTAGCACCAAGGCCATTCTCTTGACACAAATTGCATGCTTCGGTTTAGTAAAATATGCTAAAGGAAGTATCTTGGGCCCCTTGAGATCTAAGATAAGAAGGACCGGAAGATTGGCTGTTGTTATATCGGCTGAGAAAGCTCTGCTCCCTTGTAACTAACTGCAGTCACACAGCGGCGATTGTGCTTAGATGAATAGGGCACAGTGTAGCGGAAAGTTTTATCCGACATTAATCAAAGTACTCAGTAGTGAATGGCTTAATGTTATGCTGTGTTGCCACATTTGTTAGCAGGAGATGGCTACTTCTCCACCCGACCCTAAATTGCGCGGGTTTGTACATGAGTCTAAAGATAGAGTGAGATCTCAGAGTAAGGAATTAGCGCTTCATAGGGCGCAAGAAGTCTTGAGTAAACTACATTCTACACTCTTCCGGGGCCACTGCCTGCAAACACAAAGTTGACAAAATTCACGTAGCGACTCCACTTGCTGAGTTTCTGGATCAAAAGTCCAAAGTCGTTCAGTCTGCGTAGCCCGGTCCCTTCCCAATTTTCTCCCAATGAGGAAAAGGATTCTAAGATCAAACCTCAATAGTCCACTGTATTAAAAAAACACCTGAAACACCTGCGTGCGGGTCTTCGAAGTTGGCCCATTCTTCTGGCACTTGGCGGCCGCCTTATGACGACATGTAGCACTACACTAGTGGTAAACTCAGAAGTGCTGATAGTTAGTCTTCCCAATGTAGCAGTCTCCCAGATCCTATGACGTGGGTGTCTTGGGCAAAAGTATGGAGAGCATTAAGCTTGGTGGAGAAGAAAAGGGGCGCCGAGCATCGTGGGCCTTGTTGAGGCACGTTAATTAGCGTCCAAGTCCTGTGGGCGCACCAGATAAGATCAATAGTGTACTTTTCCAGGCTCCGTGTTCTGTCTGTTCTCTTAAAAGGTCTCTTTGCCAAGAGAGGTCACGGCTACCGCAGTTAGCCGAATCTTTTTCAAAGGGGCCTGGTTCGAGGTTGCCCCAAACGTGCTTTTTAGGGAGCCGCGGTAGATTGAGCTAGCGGCAGATTTACAACCTTTGGATGGACGAAAAACTAGGCTTCATGCGGGCTATTTTCTCAGGAGTCCCGGGTCCAGCGATTTCCCAGGTCTAAGCGGCTGATCCGAAGACCTAAAACAGTTTACACAAAGCCAGAGAAGTGTTCCTCGGCAACCCCGAAACCTTAAGCTGTTGTTGTACAATAGCAATCCGCAGCCAGATGCCTTGTTGTTCTTATTGTGATTGCGGAACGGTAGCTCAAAATGGCTCCACGGTGAAGCACTTTTTGAGGTGAATAATACAATTTACGAAAAAGGGCAAAAACGCAACAATATTCGGTGTCTGCCGTACAGGAGGCGGCATCGCCAGCTGTGCGATGCGCTGCTGGCGTACATGTGGCATGCTGTGGGCAACCATCGGCAAAATTCTATCGAGGAAACATTTAGAGGGCTGTTTGCAGGGCTGAGTGTTCGCGGAGTAGGACAATGTTGTGATATGGCATGTGATAGGAGCTTTCCCATGCCGGCAGTGTTTATTCAGCCGCGGTCAGAATGGCGAGACGGAGAACCTCCTGACATCGGCGGCAGCGCGCGGGAAAACTGAGGCAGACTCCAGACACAGCCGGTGGAACGCGGTGGAAGCTTCGCTAGTGCACACGAGCCCCGGTATATACGTCATCTGAGAGGAATGCACTTGGTATCTGTGGGCACTTCTGCAGAGTCGTCTCCCCTATCCCGGCGCAGTGACCTGCGGCAGCACACACGCCGGTGCCACAAGCGCATGGGACACGCCGGTAAGGGCAGTGGGATGCCTAAGCCAGCAATTGTTTGCTGTGGCAGGCAGCAAGACGTTCTGAGGGCGGGCGTGCAATGACAGCGAGGGGCGCATGGCTGCAGTCAGGGCATTACACATTTCGCTGTTCTCTTGCTATACTGGCAGCTGATGGGCTGCCTCATTCTCGCCCTTGTTCTACCTTGTTCTCCTGCTTCTGTTATATATAAACCAAGCCTCTCATCCCTTCCTCCCTTAAAATCATCTCTTTCCTAGCTCTTTTCGTTTTCTAATTATCTTTTATCCTCTTCTTTTATCTTAGCGCTTACACTTAATTGTCTCTTTTTATTGACTGTTTTTTGTTTCTACATTTACATTTTCTTTTTTTCTACTTTTACCTCTTCTCTGTCCGATACCTATTCAGCTTTGAATATTCTATACTTTGCAAATGTCCGCCCCTGACAAGAATACCAACTCCGCTAGCAATAACGGCGCCCCAGAGTCCCCTCAAATCAGATCTGTTCCTTCTTTCTTAAATAATGATGGAATTGACGAATTGACGCCTTTACAGAGAGGCAACAAGGCCTCCAATTTGTCTCTTTCTGATCAGTGGGTTGGTCTTAACAGCGCTAAAAACTCGTTTGCTAACCTAAACTCTATGGGCTCCTCCACCAACGTCAAAGGCCAAAAGTCAAGAGCTTCTTCAATCTCCTTGTCTAGAAACCCATCTCTTATAGCCAAAAGGCAACAAAAACAAAACAAAATAGATCACCCTAGAATCGCCAATTACGCCTTCGCCTTTGATATTGACGGTGTCATTGTCAGAGGCCCAGAAACCATTCCACAAGCCCGTGAAGCTCTAAAGATGCTTAACGGCGCTAACCCTTACAACATCAAAGTGCCTTACATCTTTGTCACCAACGGCGGTGGTAAAACCGAAAAAGCCAGATGTGATGACTTGTCCAAGAGATTGGGCGTTACCATCGAAGAAAACCAGGTGATACAGGGCCACACCCCAATGAAAGATTTGGTCTCCAAGTACAAAACCGTGCTTGTTGTTGGTGGTGTTGGCGATGCCTGTAGAAAGGTTGCCGAGGGCTACGGTTTCAAAGACGTTGTCACTCCTTTGGATATCATGAAGTGGAAACCAAGTGTCACTCCATACCACGACTTGACCGAGGACGAATTGAAAGTTGCCAAAGACCGCGATTTTAGCAATGTCAAAATTGAAGCCATCTTGGTCTTCGCCGATTCGAGAAACTGGGCGGCTGACCAGCAGATTATCTTGGAATTATTGTTATCTAAGGGTGGTTATATGGGTACTGTCAGCGAAACTTACGATGAAGGTCCAGGTATCTATTTTGCCCACTCTGACTTTTTGTGGTCTACAAATTATGGCTTGTCTAGATATGGTATGGGTGCTTTGCAAGTCTCCATTGCCGCCATATATGGTGAACATACCGGCAAAGAATTGACGGTTACTAGATTTGGTAAGCCACAAAGAGGTACTTTTAGATTTGCCGACAAGGTGTTGAATTTGTGGAGAAAGAACAAGTTGCAAGAATACGTTACTAAAGAAATTTCTGAATTGGATATCAACGAAGAAAACGAAAAAGAGGCCAAGGAAGAAGCTACCGACGCTGTCACTGTCAATTCAAATGCCCCAAGTGCTAATAAACCATCTATCAAGTCCCGTATGAGCACATCTAAGTTCCAAGTCTCTGTTGATTCTGACTCTGAAGACGACGACGACGAAGACGAGGAAGAAGAGAACAATCTCGCTAAATCTGCCGCTGGCCAGACCCCAGCTGATGCTGGCGATCTTGTCCTTGACTTGCCGCAATCCTCTACCGTCTACTTTGTCGGTGACACTCCAGAATCTGATATTAGATTTGCAAACTCCCATGACTCTACATGGCACTCAATTTTGGTTAAGACCGGTGTCTACAAAGAAGGCGCTATTCCAAAGTACAAGCCAAAACACATTTGTGAAAATGTTTTGGAGGCTGTTAAGTACGCCATTGAAAGAGAACACGCTATGGAGGTGGAAGAGTGGAACAAGAATGTTGATGAATTGAACAAATTGAAGGAAACCGGTTTGGCCACCGGTACTAACATTGCAAACACTGGTGCCAGTCATAGTAACCTAAGCAGCATGAACAGCCATAGAAAGCTCAGTTCCACCAGCGCTGGTGGCACCGGTATCAACTTGGCCAGACAACACAATGGTGGTGCTGAAGTCAAGCTCAATGATAAACTCAACACCATCAATGATGAAAGATCTGGCGAAGCTGTTTTTTTCTAAGGAATGAACAGCCTATTTGTGTTTCCTGAGAAACACCAGCTATTTGCCTTGTGCTTTTTCAGTTCTCTTGAATTTGAGCTACCATAGCTCTATTTATTTACTAATTTCTAGCAAGTTTTTATACATAACAATCATGCATAAACGGAACATTTTTTTTTGACATTTATTGTAATTTTGCAGTCTCGAAGCATACCTAATTTAAAAGTATTTATAAGGAAACGAACTCTTATTTGGTGTCCTGTGTTTGTCGAATTTTAAAACAGATCATTTCCCAAAATGCCAACCTTCATAATACTCTTATTTTAACGCTGCCCCTGAAATTCCCTTTAGCGAAGTTAGTGCATGTCTTGGATTTAATCCAGTGTGCGCGATGACAATAGTGGCCCCTGCGAATAATATAGCTTGTTTGGTAAACGCCACTCATACACATTTTTGTTGCTATTATCATTGTGTGAATACTCAAATTTCATTACCGTTTTCGGAATACGCACCATGATTGTGGTACCTACAGGCCTTCAAATAAATAACTGCGGAACCGTGCAGGTTGTCAACTTCTACCGTCCTGGAAGGCACCCTTCTTTCAGTCAAATGTTCTCTATCGATTTGCAATAAATCCGGGTTACCATTACCATTAAAATGGTATATATTATTGTTTGTTTTTCTTTTTTTTTGTTTACAGTACTCTGATCTGGCAGGAAAGGAAAACAAAATAAAAAATAAATATAAGCAGCTCATCTTCTGCGCACCGCAAGGGTGGCAAGCTCAGGGGTTGCAAGGCCAGAGCTTTAAGTGTACATACGCTAGCGCAAAAAAAACAACCCCAATTGCACGCTTATTAGCAATGAATTTCCTTAAGAAGATCTTAGGCTCCAACAAGAAGGACGACTTGGTGTTTATTCCATCGGGCCAATTAATCCTCTCACGGAGCCCAACGTCACCCAAGTCGGAGTCGGAATGCTTATATAATGACGCAGTGGCCTCGATCAGACAGACGTCTGAGCAGTTCAACTATACGCTTGTGATCCAGAGAGCCTATGAGGAGGATGAGGAGCAGCTAAAAGATAGTGATGAAAGCGATGACTCGTTGCTTGAGCTGGAGGCGGGCGACGAGAGAACGTTCTTGATTGACGAGGAGTTGAATTTCCACAAGTACATCAATGCTGACGGCAACACCACAATTGTCTGGAAGGACGTCTCCGGCGACGACGGGGATAAGTTTGCCTTTGTGTGCGATACTTCTGTCCCTGAAGACTTGGTCGAGAGTTTCATGAACGTGGTCAAAAAGTGCGAGTATGAGAGAAAGTACAAGAAAGCATCGCTTGGTGTTTCTGAGGCCGATTTGGAGGAGTTTCAATACGACCCCTTAAAGGAAGATATCAATAAGGACATTTTGAAGAATGCTGACTTTTCGGCCAGCAGCGATGATGCCCCTAGCACTGAGGAGGAAGATGGGGAAGAGGATGAAGAGGATGAGGACGATGAAGGTGAATTTAAAGATGCTGTGTCTGGCTCTCCTACAAAGTCTTCCAAACCAGCTTCTGCTGGTTCCAAGGAGCCTTCAAAGAAGGTCTATGACGGCGTGCTTTTCAAAAAATCTGCCCCTTTCAATGAGGCTCCACCTGGTGATGAATTAGTTGTCCAAGATGCCGAGTTGCACTTTTTTGATCCTGAAGAAACTGCTTTTGTCTTGAAGAACAAGGAGATCTTTGCCAAGGTTTTGGATGCTGGAAAATGGAAGTATTGGCTCGTAGTGGAAGACAAAAACAGCAAAAAGGTTCTCCTCGCCTCCCAGATTAGCCAAGACATGAGTCCAACTTTTAATTATGATCACTTGTGCTTCATTTTCAACTACGTTGTCAGTACGGAAGATGCTACGTCCTGGTTGCTCAAATTTGATGAATTCAATACCTTGAATGAATTTCAATCTGGCTTCATGCAAGCGCTTTGGGAAACATTAAACAAGGTGAAGTGGGGTAAGACTACCGAAAAGGACCATGATTACGTTCTTGATGCTTTTAACAACTTACAATTGGAAGATTATGATGAAGACATTAAAGAACTTGAAAAGCTCGATGACGATGACCTGAGCGACGAAGAAAGCAGTAGCACTAATGACGAAGAACTGCCAAAAGGAATCTTGTCAGGCAAACAAACAATAAAATACAACAATGAAGGCTATGACGATGAAGAATTGGAAGCACTCAAGCAGTTTAAGTCCGATAAGGAAAAGAACAAGTCGCTTGCCATTTCCTACAACAATGACAGATCATATGTTGCCAGAGGTAACAAGATTGGCGTTTTCAAGGCCAATGACGGCGATGACGAAGATGAGTCCTTGAAACTCTACACTTCTATCAACGGTGTTAAGACCAGCAAGGGCAAAAAGTTTAACCCAGAAAAGATGATGTTGCACAGCCAGGATACCTCTTTGATCTTGCAAGACCCAAATAGTTTAAACAACTTGTACAAAATGGACTTGAACAAGGGCAAAGTTGTCGAAGAGTACAATGTTGGCACTTCCGATGCGCCAATAGACGTGTTACAGTTCAACCCAACCCAGAAGTTCAGTCAGTTGACCGACGAAAAGAACTTTTTAGGTTTATCTACTAATGGTTTGTTCAAAGTTGATCCAAGATTATCTGGCAATAACCTTGTGGAAAGCGAGTACAAGAAGTATTTGACCAAGACTAACTTTACCGCCATCACTACTACTGCTCTCGGCCACATTGCCGTGGCCTCCAAAGACGGCGAGATCAAGTTGTACGACAGACTCGGTATCAATGCCAAGACTAGATTGCCAGGTTTGGGTGAAAAAGTTAAAGGCTTGGATGCCTCTGCGGATGGTAGATGGGTGTTGGCCACCTGCAAGACTTACCTTTTGTTGATTGAAGTGCAAATCAAGGAAGGAAAAAATGCCGGTACCACCGGGTTCTTGAGATCGTTCCCTAAGGACGCTAAACCAGCACCAAGAATGTTGAAACTTTCTACCCAACACGTGGCAATGATGAGAAACGAAAGCAAGAAGCCGTTGGACTTTACGGTCGCGCATTTCAATACTGGTATCTCGTCTAAGGAGACCACAATTATTACCTCATCAGGCAACTATGTTATCCAATGGTCGATGAGAAAGGTTTTGAAGGGCGAACCTGAGCCATATAGAATCAAGAGGTATGGCCTAGAGGTCACCGCTGACAACTTTAAGTTTGGCTCTGACAAGAGCGCCATTGTAGCCATGAGTGACGATGTTGCCCTTGCCAACAAAAAGTCTTTCAAGAGAGCTTCTTCTAGATTTTCCCAGAGACGTTCGTGAAACAAAGAGACAAGAATTATTGCAAAAAACAGAAAAAAGAAAGAAATAAGATTTTATAACACTCATCATTTTCCATACCCGTTTTGCTTAGTTAGTTTTTAGTTTTTAGTTTATTTGATTTTTACTAAGTTTTTTATTTGTGTTATTTCTGTAATATAAACGTGCAACCTCCCACCTTACATGTTGTAATTTTAATAGAATAAAAGTTTTATTTATGAAATACTTTTGTGCAAAAGAGTGTCTCACGATATTACGTAATAAGATAAATGAAGCTAAAGTGTATTGTAAAGAACCCTTTTTTAAGTACTGCTATTTTAATATGTAGATGGGAGATTGCGAAACCTCAGAAAGAGGATATTACAATTGCTGAGTAGTGGCTATAGTCAAGACTCCAGCCGCTGAGCAGCAGCGCTAGCGTTAGCCTCTGCTTAGGCAGCCAACTTGTCCAAAATAGCCTTAGTGAACTCCTCAGTAGTGCTGTTGCCGCCAACGTCCTTAGTTCTGACCTTACCCTCAGCGATAACGCTGTAGATAGCGTTGGAGATTCTGTCGGCGTTCTGATCCAAACCGAGGTGTCTCAACATCAAAGTGGAGGATAAGATCATGGCGGTTGGGTTGGCAACGTGCTTGCCCTTGATGTCCAAGCCGACATGTCTGCAGCCTGGCTCGAAGACGGCGTGCTCTCTGCCAAAGTTGGCACCTGGGACGAGGCCTGGACCGCCGATTAAGGCGGCGCCAATGTTGGACAATATGCTACCGTACAAGTTTGGAGTCACCAAGACATCGAACTGCTGTGGGCGGGAGACGGCCTGCATGGAGGCGTTGTCGACAATGATGGAGTCATTCTCGATGCCCGGGTACTCCTTGCCGACCTCGGCGATGGTGGATCTGAAGAGGCCGTCGCCGAGCTTCATAATGTTGGCCTTGTGGACAGCTGTAACCTTCTTTCTGCCGTTTTTCAAGGCGAAGTCGTAGGCGAACTTGGCGATGCGCTCGGACTTGTACTTGGTGATGATCTTGAGGGACTCGACGACACCCGGGACGGACTGGTGCTCCAAGCCGGAGTACTCACCCTCGGTGTTCTCTCTGATCAAGGCAATGTCGATGTCGTTCAAACGGGTTTTGATACCCGGGATGTTCTTGATCAAGGTCAAGGAGGCGTAGATGTCGAGCTGCTTACGCAAGGCGACGTTGAAGGAGTTCTTGCCAACGTCGTTTGGGGTGTGGAAAATGCCCTTCAAGCCGATCTTGTTTCTCTTCAAGGAGGTCACGGCCTCATTGACGAGGTCCTGGCCCTCGCCGCCTCTGATGAGCTCCCAGTCGACTGGCACACGCTCGGCCTTGAAGATCTCGACGACGGAGTTGGTGATTTCTTCACCGATACCGTCACCCGGGATCAAGGTGACGTCGTATCTGCCACCATACTTCTTTGGAAGAGAGGCTTCGCTGACAGAAGCAAAGGTTCTGACGCTTTTGGAGAGGTTCTAAGCGGGTTAGTAACAAGAGTCAAACAACACAAACGAGCATGCTCGGAAAACCAGCCATATCAAAAGACAGGGCCGCTGACACCATTGGAACACTCAACCCGAAGGTGGTCTCGAGATACCGTCTTCCTGACCAAGAACTGGAAGAACACACCCAAGAAAGATTCAACACATACTTTTTGGACAGCTGACTTGAACATTGCGATGCTGGACAATCTGGTAACGATTCGTGTTTAACCCAAGGGACCGGATAACTTATAGCGATGGAAGAGAAAGAGAGGAATGGAAACCAAAGGAGAAGTTGCAGGAACAACAGGAGTGTTTTTTTCTCTTTTTTTTTGGGCCATGATTTTTTCTAATGTTCAAAAAGCGATCACCGCACAGGCCCAGCCTAGGGAAAAACCAGAAAAGCCAGAGGAGCGCAGGAAAGCGAGACTTCGGACACTACATCGGAGATGCTCGCAGCCGCCGCGCAGCCAACGGCGGGAGGATGTAAAATAATGTAAGGAAATGCCTTATTATGCGTGGATCACACACAGACTTCCGAGGACCCCGGACACGCCTTACGTAAGCCCTATTATGGAGAGGAAAGGTGAGAAAAGGTGATCCGCCAGTATAATTGGCCAGGACAAGGTTACAGGCAATTGAAATGCAAATGTCTGGCATGCATGGAGATTTGGGCAGACTGAAATAACATTTATCTATCAGCTAAAAGAGAATTCTGCTTACTGGGGTGCGCAAATAGGCTGAGAATGCCGGTACCGTAATTCAAATGCAATATTTCAGCGCCATCTGGCATTTGTATTAGCGGTCATTATATACAGCCTCAGATGAGACCCGGCAAGGCGTAGCTTCTTGCGGCGACCACCTCGTCCACCGTCTTTGCTACTATCTGCTCGCTCTCCTGGCGTTCCGCAATCTCTTCCTTGACCAACGCCAACACATCCTCTCTTGCCTCCCTATCCAAATCGTCAACAATGTCATTCTTCAAAGCAGGGTCTCGTGCCAAATCCTCGGGGTCGCCGAGGTACTCCAGCTTCAAGTAATCCGATACAATAAGATTGAGCATTTCTGTGTCAAGTAGTCTTTGCATAGCTTGCTGTCGTTTACCATTTGATTTTTTCTTTGAGCCGCCCAAGCTTTGTGCAATGAGCGGGAATATTGGCACACGGATGAATTTTTGGAGCGTTTCGGCTTTGGAGTCAACGTACGGCAAGGGTAGTTTCCTCAACACTGCCTGGGAGCGGAGTTGCTGTTTCTGTTTTAGCCGCTCTCTTTTAAGCTTGTCTTCCTGAGCTTTAATCTCCCCAAGGTCCTGGATTTTGCTTGTTGTAGCTTGATTTTGTTTCTTTCGATTTTCATTTGCGAGTGTAATGTCCTGCTGCTGTTGCTCCTCTTCATCGCTGCTTTCGTCAACGCCGATTTCGAAATCATTCTTTGGCTGGGGCAACAGCGCAAACCTTTTGCGTAGTCTCTTTTCAACCTCTCTGGACCTCACTAACGCTTCCTTTTCCTTCTGTTTTTCGACATTGACACGTCTCTTCTTTTCTACCTTCTCCTTTTCAATTTTTTCTTCGTCTTCAATCTCCCCATCTCTGGCTTCTAGCAACGTTGACTGCAAGTTGTTGAACGCAATTATATCCGTGCCTAGCCGCTTAATCTTCTCGTCACTGGATTCTCTTAGCTTAGTCCGAAGCCACTCATCGCCAGACTCAATCTTGTCCTTGACTTGATCTAGTGAAAGCCCTTCGTCGGCCGCGATTCTCATCAAGTGGCTCCGTACTTCCCTATCCTTCTCTTCATTTTGCTGCTGGTCCACGTTGTGCTTCGGAGCCGGGAGCTCCAACTTGCGCTTCTTGCTCAACAATACCTCAGAGTCGTCCGTTTCTACATTTTCTGGCGCAGTAATTACAAGCGACCCCTTGTTCTTTTGCTGACTCTTAACACCCTTTTTTCTTCTCGGGTCTCTCTCGTTCTGGAAGTCTGGCTTCGTCGCCAACGTCTTCTGGAAACTTTCTTTATCCCTATTATCCCGTCTTTCTTCCGCAGCGATATCGTATGCTACCGCCTCGGGACGTCTTTCAAACGGCACATCGTTGCTGTAGTCCATAAAGTTTGCCATCTTCTTCTTTTGCCCTTTGGATACAATCGACTTGTCCACATTGAAGCCCGCGCCCTTTAACTCCCTTCGCTTCTGCAACAACGCGACACGCCGGCTCTGCGCAAGCATACGCTCTCGCTGCTTGCGCTTCGCCTTCTTGCCTTGAGTGTTCGCGAGGCGTGCGCGGGCCTCCGAGATCATCTCACGCTCGTCGTCGTCCATCTCAATCGCATCGGGGCGCGCCGGCTTCAACTCGGGCACATTGCCCATGCCATCGTCGCGAATGTCGTGGAGGTTCACCTTGGGCCCCACGGGTGCCATCGCCTCTGCGTTTGCTGCTGCAATGAGGCCGCCAGATCCACTGCCTCCCGAGATTGTTGCCTGATCTAAATCATCAAGAAGCTTGGTGTAGCGTTCCATGCACTGGTTGGGGGTCCGCCCTACGAGAGGGGCCACAGTTTGCCATTGATTTGGCAACACCTTGGCTAATTCGAGTAGGCGTTCGTCTTCCTGAGGCGTCCAGTCGGACTTCTTCACACCGGGACTGAGCCAATTAAACCAGCGGCTCTTGCACTGCTTGGCGGTCTTGCGGTTTAAGAGCGATGAGCAGCGCGACCACTGCGTGAGCCCGTACTTTTGCACCGCGGCCTTGAGAACCTCGTCCTCCGCGTTGGTCCAGAGACCTCCCCTGCTGTAACCGGACATGAAGAAAAAAGTGGAAGTTAATTCAATGGTGTAGCGCTGTGTATGCGTGTGTGGTGGTGGTGGAAGTCGCTCTTGAAGTAAGCTTTGGTGATAGTGATGGTGATAGCTCTATTTTAGTTTTCTGGTTTGGTTTTCTGATTTATTTTTTGACGGTTTTGCGATATGCACGATGACACGTACTTATGTAACCATATGCGTGTATCATTAGGTGAGCAGCAGGATACTTTTCAACATGGCCATACAATCAATGATAGTGTGTGACCTATGTAAAGCTATAGTTTGGTGTAGTAATTTCTAAGAAACCTTGGATGGTGCCTTGTTCTCTAGAGTTATCAATTACTCAAAGATATACAATAGTGAGCAATCCTTTTGTTCCTTTGTTCCAGCTTGGATGCACGTGTTTACGCAGTACTTCAAAAGGGTGAAACTAAAATTTAGAGAGTTTTGATTCTTATTGGAGTAACGCTATTTGCCTTTCTCTTTCTTTCTGTGTGTGCTAAGACCCCCATTATTTAAAATACTTCAGAATTTGGGAATATATTGAAATGGCTTGGCAGCCATCTTAAATATACTCTGGACAAAGCAAGAACCAGAATTCTCTTTAAAACGAGCATGCAGCTCATTATACATTAAATAAAGCACTATATTTCACCACTAATTGTTTTTTCATTTTCCTTTTACATTATTATTATTCTCCTTTTTCTTTTTTCTTAATTGAATGTTATTGATGCATTGTTTAATTTTTTACTTAATGTCTCTCTTGCATAGTTTTCTGCCCTTGCCTCACTAATACTTTACTCTTGGCGCGTAGATACCATAATCTGAAGGATTTTTTATATCAAAAGAGCTATTCAAGGCCTGGCGAATATATACGAGGTGCACCTTACTACGCTCACCACCCCACTGAAAGAAGACGCAATATACACTTACCCCTGTCTCACAACATATTTTCTGGAACATATCAGATACAGCAAAAAGGCAGTGGAGGGCTTTGACTGACAAAATATAACATCTAGCAGAAAGGCCGCCCTTTGCTAATTATAAATCCTCTATAACAGCTTGAAATACCTTATAATTGTAGCCCAAAGACAGGAAATAACATTACATAATCAAAAAATAACTTATAAGGGCCGCTTACATAAGCAATACAAAAAGCTAGGATGAAAAAACGAACACGTTGGGTGATAAAAAAGCGCCGCCAAACTAGATAGACAGACTCTGCCATCTCACACCATCCGTCCATTCATCCTACGCTGTTTGAGGAGACCCAATTGGATACGACAAAGTGCACTACCTAACAATCCTAAACAAGAACATACACACGATGCGTTGCGGAGCTGGTTTCTTTTCCATTGCGGCGCTTTTGGGCATGGTGTCGGCGACGCTCAAGGCGGAAAACGGAGAGCTTGCCCTTGGGGACGGCACAGGCGCGAGACACAAGTTCACCTGCTGCGAGCCCGTGGCGGAGGCGGTGGTGGTGCAGAGCGCCCAGGAACCATTCAACATCAAGTTTGATATTGTGGACGCAGAGACGAAGAAGGGCTACAGACCCAATCAGGCCGTGGTGGCGCTCTCTTGCGGGGCCGCGAGAGCAGGAGCACGCCCACTCCAGCAGTCATTTATCCCAAAGGTCAGCAGCGACGGGAAAGCGCAGCTCTCGGTGCCGGTGGCCCAGCTCAGCAAGGCGCTAGTGGCTGCTAGCACCAAGGATGGTGCTGCTATTGACGTGAGCGTTATCTTGGGCGACTTTGATGTTGCGGAAGGCGCCGCGATGAAGAAGATTGCTAGCATCAGGTTGTCAGACGCCGTCGCCAACAAGGTGTTGGCCACGTACAGCGAGCCGGCACGTTTCCACGTCAAGCCGGAGATCCGCCATGTGTTCGCTGCGCCAGCCAAGCAGGCCAACCGGGCCGTGGCGGTGTTCTTCATCGCGTTGGTGGGCGCCGCGTTGGTGTGGTTGGTGGGCACCTTGCGGGCGCACGGGAACATGAACTTTGACAACTTCGGCAGCGCGCAGTCGGGCGCGGCGGTATGCCAGGTGGGCTTCGTGGGGTCGGTGGCCGCGTTAGAGGTGTTCTTCTTGCAGTACTATCTTGGGGACAGCATCTTCAGCTTGCTCTTCAAGAGCGCGGTGTTGGCAGGACCGAGCGTGTGGTTTGGCTCGCGGGTGTTCCGCGGCTTATTGCACAAGAGGGTAGCCGGGAAGGCTGCCTAAGAAGGCAAGTAGTTATATACGCGACTACATGTTTTGTGAACTGAGAGCAAGAAGCACGTAGAGCGGGACGTTGACTGTGCACTGTATAGTGCACGCTGTATTGCACACAGTACACTAACATCAAGTGATGGTGTGTGCGGTTATCAGAAATTGTAGAATGCATATAGGGGGGTGTTTAACCCCACACCGGGATTTCATCCAGCATAAACATCCTAACACCAAAGTTTGAACATCCGAACATTATAACATCCGAACACCTCGCATACGTACACCACGTTTCCTATACTGTTTTATTTCTCGTGTGTTTTTTCTTATGGTTTCTCTCGTGGTCTCTCTCGTGGCCTCTCCTATAGCAGGGGCTTTGCTGCTACGCCTGGCTGTGCACAGCCTATCTTCTTTTCTTCTTCTCTCTCCTCCTCTTCTCGATTCGCGTCTCGTTCTTTGTCTTCCTGGCTTAGGTGTCTGTGGCCGCTCCTTGCGTTGTTCCACTTATGTAGTAGTATATATACGTCCTGCCACTCTGTTCTTTGTCTGGACTAGCATTCGCTATCCTCCCACTGTCCAGCATCTACTACCATGAAGATTTGTTCTCTTCTTGTATTAGCTGCTGCCACAGTCGTGCTGGCGATTACAACGTCGAGCTCCGACGCCGTCCTCGCCACGTCCATCTCCGAGTCCTTCCACTCGAAGAGCTCCCGTTTCAAAGACTACAAGTCCCCGGATCGCGTCGCCTACACCGACAGCGGTCTCCAGCTCACCCTCGCGAAGCGCTACGACAACCCCTCCGTGGCCTCCAGCTTCTACATCTTTTTCGGCAAGGTCGAGGCCAGGATCAAGGTCGCCAACGGCACCGGCATCGTCTCCACCATGTACCTTCAGTCCGACGACCTCGACGAGATCGACTTTGAGTGGCTCGGCGGCGACGGCACCCAAGCGCAGCTGAACTTCTTCTCCCAGGGGAACACCTCCTCCTATGACAGGGGCGCCTTTCACAGCGTCTCCCAGCCGCAGGCGTCCTTCCATACATACACCATCGACTGGACCTACGAGAGCGTCAAGTGGTACATTGACGGCACGCTCGTAAGAACCTTGTCCAATTCCTCCGCCGATGGCTTCCCGCAGACGCCATCCAAGTTGTACATTGGCGTCTGGGCCGGCGGCGACCCCTCGAACGAGGCTGGCACCATAGAGTGGGCCGGCGGCGAGGCAGACTACTCCAAGGCCCCGTTCATGCTTTACTTGAGCGACTTGAAGGTGATGGATTACTCCTCGGGGTCGGAGTACAAGTACTCGGACAGCACTGGCGACTGGTCGTCGATCAAGGCGGTTGACGGCGAGGTGATGGGCAATTATGGCGGTTCATCATCGTCATCTTCCTCAGCATCATCCTCTTCATCTCTATCAGCATCCAAAACTACTTCTGCTTTTTCCAGCGCTACTTCTGGCTCCAGTTCTGGCTCCAGCTCCACTGCCTCAGAAAGCGCCTCTGCTGCCGTCTCAGACGACTCCAGCTCCGCCGGCGATTCCACTTATGACTCCTCTGATTCCACCTCCACCTCCACCTCTGGTTCCTCCTCCAGTGCCTCCTCCAGCACACAGTCCAGCAGCGGCATCTCTAGCATTGCTGTCTCCAGCACCATTACACTCTTTTTGAGCGTCTCTGTGACTGCTATTATCCTCTAAAGAGATTCCTCAAAAAGACTTAGAGACCCAAAGTTCTGGCCTGGTCTCAAAAAGGCATCTCCGCACTCTAGGTATCGTTATTTACTGTTTCCTAGGTTTCTGCTTATTCATAAAAACCTTTTTGCCTTTTTGCCATGCATTGTCCTTGCAATCTCACATACTGTACCTTAGATCCGCTAGTAATTTTGTACTCCTGTATTGCCCCCGTGGCACTATTGGGCGTCCTCTTCGCAAGAAGGACATGTGTAGATCCGGCCTTGATCTGGACGTGGTTAATTTGCCCTTGGCAAAGCAGGCCTTCCGGGTATCCTGTCATATTGGGGAAAAAATCAAAGACCCATGAAAAGTAGGTCGTGAGTGCTCTAGAAACTCACTGATCCCGGTCCATTAGGGACCGCGAGTCAACCGCAAGGACCAGACAGAGAGCAACGGTTCCACCCTTAGAAACCTCTTCTCGTATGTGTGTAACGTTTCCAGTGAGTTTTCGGTCTCGATATCTGCGACTTGCAGGCATGCTGGCACACAGAGCGCTTGGTGTGTGAACATATAGCAACGATACAACTACACACTGACGTCTGCGACTGGTTATGGATGCGGAGATCCCCAGAAAGAGCCTAGAAGTATTCTTAATCATAGACCCTTGGAGGAAGTAATCTGGTTTCATCTTGGCGTTTAAAAATTGATGCAGTCTGCCAGTACAACTGTTCGTCCGCTTCGTTGAGATGCCTCTATGGAAGCTTACAATGACAGATTCTCTTATACAGTCCGTATGGTAGAACCTTTTAGGAGCTCTAACTCATGAATATCATGAAGATGCTCCAATAAAAATTGTTTGTGAAGAATCTCCTTAAGTCATGCGTAGTATCCAATCAAACCATAATGCAGAACTTCTGAATTATAAACATCCCTCAACTCCTCAAATCCTCAAATCATACACTCTTCGGAATTTTTTAGCACGCAATTCTTTCAAAACCTTCAAAGTATAAGTATCATGCGTATATTTAGTATCTAGTCCTTCTAAGCTTCAAATATGATTATGAAAAAAAGCAACCAATTAAGCTTTTTAACTGTATCACCAAAACTTCTTTTATTCGTACTTAGCCCATCCCAGGTTTTCCTTCACTTGAGCATCCACTATATCCATCTGCTCCTCGGTCTCCTCGAACCCTTCCATGCTTGCAATCCTCGTGTCGCAAATTCCTATAATCTCCAACTTTGGATACGAGAACGATCTGTCGACGTTTGCCACCAGGCTGTGTATAAGTCCCAAATGTTTTAACACAGGAATGCAGTTAATGTTTTCAAAACTGGTAATTTCATTTTCATAGAACCAGATCTTTTCAAGGGCGGAGAATTGAGAAAGGTCCTGCGTGATACTGGAGGTCTCTTTTTCGAAGGCGTACAAAAACTTCAAGGACAGTTTTTGGCCGCCTAAATTGTCGGAGACTGTGAGGTTGTTGCTGGAGACATCCAAAAATCCCGATCTCGTAAGGTTGTCTAGTCCATCAGATTTTTCAAAGGTGTGTCCTACTAAAAAAGGGACTTCAACTTGTGGCTACGCGAGAGAGTGTCACCAAGGTCACAAAGGCCTCTGTTGTAGGACACGTCTAAGTAGCATAAGTTTGTCAAGCCAAACACGCCAGCGAGAAGGTAAGATTGTTACTGCCCAACATGTGTTCCTCCAAAAAAGGCAAGTTTTCCAAGTTTGTGCTGATGGTGATGCTATTTCCCAATAAGTTAAGCTTGGCCAAGTGCGTGAGTCCGTCCAAGCTTGGGATCATTCTGATGGTGTTGCGAGGTGTCTCAAAGACTTTGAGGGACTTCAATCGGGCTGCTGGCTCCAATTTCTTGATGCTGTTGCAGCGCAAGTCGAGCGACTCCAAGTGCTGTAACTTGCACAACTTTTCAGCTGTCTAGAGGCCGCAGTCCTATAGCTTTAGAGACAGAAGATGGTTAAGGGAATCGTACGTTTCGGTGGCCTTTCCTTCGAGCCCAATGCTGTCGAAAGTGGTGAGCTGCGGCATGTTCCCAAAGTATCGAAAACCAATCTTCATCTATGCCGAGGGCGTGTTGAAGCGCCACAAAAATCTAAAGGTGTGGTATCATGATGTTGAGCTTGTCGAGTTGTGGGAACGAGTTGATAAAGCTGACTAATGCAGTACTCACAGAATCTTGCTTCTCATTGAAGGTGTTAAAGTCCTCAGGTGGACGTAGATCTGGCCATTGAAGCAGTCGCTGCCATGGGCCTCGTAATGGAGGTTCACGAACACCTGGAGGCTGAATACCTTTACTATCTTGTTGAAGAGCTCCATAGGCAAGTTTTCCAAGAGTTGGAAGCTGCTGCCTTTGATGCTGAGCTTGTAGAGTGGGTTACCCTGAGCCATTGTGGATCTATGGATACTAGTCTGCTATGCTAGTGCGTTTTCGGCGATAATAGCGGTTGAAAATACAGGACAAGGTCATCATCTTATATATTCTTAAGTGTTATGTAGCCTTCAACATCCATCTTCTGTGAATCTCCTGCTGAGTGTTTGGGGTTTTGTTTCTGCAAAGTTATATATTCTGTGGCACGGGAACCAGACTCGCTATCCCAGTTCGACAGTTTTTTTTACCGGTCTTGTTAGCTATTGCTTTTCAACTTGAAGTTTGGTCAAAATTTTTGTAAACTGTGCTTGTAAATGTTTACTTTCTACGAAACTATAGCCCAATATATTAGAGCTTTTTCAAAAAGAAATGTCTTTTCTTGCATTTAATAGTACTGAGCTATGGAAATGAAGAAGCTGGTAGCTCGCAACTCTAACGATCTACAATCGCAGCATTTCTCCTATGCTTGTAGATTAAGAGGAGAGCATTAAACAGCTATTTGGTTTAGCCTTTTTGTGGCACGCGAACAAAAGACAATAAAAAAGAAAAAGAAAGTGACTCATGCTTTCCTTCATGTTCTGCAAAATAAAAAGTTGAGAGTTATCAGGGCAACATGGCTGGAGTCTGCCAAAGCCGGCTTATGTGACACATGTTGAAAAATGTCGAGCGCACATGCTAAAGCATCGCATTGGTTGGCCCCATGTGATGCCAGCGTTATAGAGCCCCAACGCGCATGGGACGGCGGCGCAGCCCGCTCGTCCACTTGCCGCTATAAGTTGTCTACTAGCCAGTATCCTATCGTATACTATCGTATCCTATCATATCCTATCGTATCCTATCGTCCAATGTGCCGTTCGGTATGTTTGCCGCCCGCCCCGGAAAAACGCAGCCGCGGCCTCCGCAACCACGCGCTCCCCGGGATTAAGGGAGGGCCCCCCGTGCTCACGGCATGTGACCTGTGGTGCTAGCCAATCAGGGCCCTCTATCTGGGTATGTACTCTCGCCCGGCCGGAGCCCCGGGCGGCGTGACAAGAAGCAGCCCTATGCGCGCGTGCAAGGTGCTGCAGGGTCAAAATCTGGGGAAGCAATGGCCGGTGCCAATTGGCCCGAGGCTCCCTTCTTCCTTCTCAGTCCCTGGAGGCAGACAGTCCTTGCGGGATCCAGGTTTATAAAAAGCTCCCGGTTCTTCCTGCTCTGTGGTTTTGCTTCACCTTCCTCTTCTTTCCCGTACCGCTTTTTGGAAGCCCATCCGTACTCTCGCGCTCTGCATTTTCCTTAATTCATATTCCAACACCAGCACACACTTTGCAACTATCTACTTCTTCGCATCGGATTCGCTCTCCCTTTGAGACCGAACATTAGACGCCGACAAGCGACACATTTATACATAGCCTTTTCCCTTTATAGAATCCCAGGCAAGCTCCAAGCGCCACTATCGCACATTTCTTGCAATGCCTAAAAACAAGAACAAGAATCCCGTCATCCACCTTGTCGCCGGGGGCAGCGCGGGCCTCATGGAGGCCCTCTGCTGCCACCCGTTGGACACCATCAAGGTTCGGATGCAGCTCTACCGGCGCACGGTCGGAAGCGGGATCAAGCCCCCAGGATTCGTCAAGACCGGGGCCGGGATCGTGAAGAATGAGGGCTTTATCTCGCTCTATAAGGGACTCGGCGCCGTCTGCATCGGCATTGTCCCCAAGATGGCCATCCGCTTCTCCTCGTTCGAGTACTACAAGACGTGGTTCAAGGCCCCCGATGGATCCATCCTGACCGGCGCCACTTTCGTCTCGGGGCTCGCGGCGGGCGTCACCGAGGCGGTGGCGGTCGTGAACCCGATGGAGGTGGTCAAGATAAGAATGCAGGCGCAGAGCAACTCGATGAAGGATCCGCTGGTGGTGCCAAAGTACAGAAACGCCATCCAGGCCGGCTACGTCATGACCAAGGAGGAGGGTTTCAAGACATTCTACAAGGGCGTATCGTTGACAGCGTTGCGCCAGGCCACGAACCAGGGCGTCAACTTTACCGTGTACTCCAAGTTAAGAGTCAAGTTGCAGGAGTACCATCGCGCGGAAACCATCCCCGGCTGGCAGACGTCGGCCATTGGCTTGATCTCTGGCGGTTTGGGTCCGCTCTGTAACGCGCCAATCGACGTGATCAAGACGAGATTGCAAAAGGAGGTCGGCGGCGATCGCAGCGAGAGTGCCGCCAGAAGAATCACGAGAATTGGCACCCGCTTGATCCAGGAAGAGGGCGTGAGAGCCTTCTACAAGGGTGTCACCCCAAGAATCATGAGGGTCGCCCCGGGCCAGGCGGTCACCTTCACAGTGTACGAGTTTATGCAGAATGCCTTGAGCAAGGTGCCTTATATCGGCGACAACACCAAGAAGTTGGCTGCTTAAGCCATTAGAATCAGGCCCTGTTGATTTTGGCTTGGGAGCGCTTTGAAAATAGCAAAAACTAGAATATATTCCTTGAACTTTAAACAACATTACCGCTGTAAGAAGACAAACATAGACAACACCAGCAAATAAGAGTCAGTAGTAACGTTGAAGCGCTACTAACTGCACATCTATAGACTTCCTTTTGTCAGAGTGGGCCATGTTAGCATTGCTACCGTGGTGCTGTTTCGGCATAGATATGGTCAACACTCGAAATTAAGGACAAATTTATAATAGTGAGTACATGCTCAAAAATATATAAATGCAAGGCTCTTCAATCTGCGACTCGTGGTATCCAAGGCGAGGGTAAAAAGAGAACGGTGGATTGCAAATTGGCGAGTGGAAATCTTTTCAATGTGGCATTTAGCAGGACCAACATTACGAGCGTATCAGAAATGAGAAAAAAATAAGTGCACACTTTATAAGTGACAAAGTACGCACGCACATCAGTGTATTCTTTTTTTCATAATACAGTGACGACTGAAAAGACAAAATTTCTGTTGGAATAAAAATACTGCTCGTCAATATATTCTCGCTCACTCTTTTTTGTTTTTGTGACAAAAAAAAAGATATGTTTATACGCTACATACTATACCACTTACCAGAATTTGCTTTCAGGAACACCGATACAGATACCACGTAGAAACAGGGTCCGAGATTTAAAAGATGCAAAATAAGTCATAACACGTCATATTCGTTACTATTTACATTATCAATATATAATACAGCATCACCACCAATATTATCTGGGACGTATTTATCAATCGTCATCAGCCTTGCACCCGCAAAATCACTATCCGAGGCAGCTTTTTTCTGATGCATAGGCAACGCTCTTTCTTCAGTTTCTAGGCCCTTTCTTTAGATGATGCAACTGGACCAGTTTCTTCCGTATTTCTGGCCAGGATCAACTCAGTTTTTCAAGGTACTCGCGGCCGAGAGGATCCTTGGTACACCACACGCGGACATGCCTACTACTTCGCTTTTCCCAAATGGTGCTTCAAGAGTGCAAAACTTGAACATGCCATATAATACACAAGCGCGTGCATTTGGTTCACTGGTTTTTAAAACTTTTGGCGAGATTTTTTTTGCAGTACCCCTTTCTTTCAATTTCTTTTAAGCATAACAGTTTCTTTCAAGACTAACAATGTCTCTTATAATGGCAAAATATGCCTAATGAGTCAATGAGATTCCACACAAGTCAGCCTCTTTCGTGCATTGTGTCAATCAAAACACCCCTAACAATATTAATTACACACCAAAACCGGTCCCACGACATGCCAAACTTAAAACAATGCCCCTAAACCAAGCAATACCAACAAGCTAATCTTAAAACTGTACGAGCTAACGTCGGGTGCCCCAAATAACGCCTCACCGCTCTCCTCACTCGCACCGCTACCGGTGTGCCCACCAAGGAGCGCGTTCTTGCTGAGCGCATTCACGAGGTGTGTCAAATTGAAGTTGTAATAGTTACCGTAGCTGTTGAGGAGCCTATTGTTGAGCTCATAATGAAGGTTTTTCAGAAGTGTATCATAGAGGTCCGCAGCCACAAGGTCCGGGATTGGCGTTTCCGTGAGCGAGAGCTTGCCGTAGAGGCTGTCGAGGTTGTAGATCACCGAGGCGCTCAATGTGAACTGCTTGTCGGGGCTCAATTGGGTACGCGTGGACGGAGACTCTAATGGTACTGGGTCAACTGGCTCGGAAGATCCGTCGGTAGGCGCCAAGATTGAAGGGCTATGATTCATGATGAAGGACAGCGCAGACGGGTTGTTGTTGTTGACGAGAGCGATCGCCGGCTTGAGCTCCGAGAGGGAAATATAAGGTTTTCCCGTAACAGCAGACATTGGTGGTACGTTGGGTATTTTTGCCACAGGATTGATGAATTGAATTTTGAGGTTGAAAAAGACATATCTGTTGCTGTTGGTCGAGTAGTCTCGGTTCACAGCCGTAAGCGGCTTGATGTTGATCTTGTTGTTTTCAAAAATACTCAACTTTGGGTCTGCGAGCGCGATGATTTCCGGAGCAGTATCAATCATAGTGCATGCAGACTTACTGTCCGAAATATTATTCTTGACGCTATTTGGAAGCGAGACGGTCTGCGCGGTGGCCGAAGTCAAGTCGTCAAAGATGCGGGCCTCGTGGAAGAGATTGTTCAAGTTGAAAAACTTATGTTCGTCGGTGGCGCTCTCAGAAATTGCAAGCTCTTCAAAGTCAATACCAAGGTAATCTTTGTTCACCTTGTTGACTTTACTCTTGAGCTCTTCGATGAGCTCGTTCACATTGAAGTCCTTCTCGCTCGGAAGGTTGATATCGCAAATAAGATTCGCCTTACCGTCCGTGAGCCAATTAAAGTACTTTGAGAGGAGCGGGTCGCGCTTGATGTCGAGCGCATGTACCTGAAGCCTGGTAATGGTGTTGTCGCTGTCGAGTGAGCCATTCGTCGGAACATCAAAGGTGTTCTCTAAGGGGTACTGTGCTGCTGTCGATGAAGCTGCTAAAGTGTCGCTCGAATGTCTCCGCTGGTTGATCATACTAGATCTCGCGGAGGGTGCTGGGGTAAAGGCGCTACGGGCGGTGAGCTGCTTCTGATGTATCGTGAACAAGGAATCATTGAGGGAGCCCGAACAGATCTTCGGCTTGAGCGCGTCGAGCAAGAACCAGTCGAGCCGGAGCTTGGGGAACTCCAAGTTGAAGATCGCAAGGTTCCACGGCTTGTCGAGGGCGCGGGAGTTGTACTGGACATGCACGTTCTGAAGCTTGATGGTGTTGAACTCGTAACCGCTATTCTTGAAGAGCGTAGGGACGAGCCGGCCCAAGTAGCGCCTGTCACCGGGAGCAATGTGGACGTCGAGGTTGTTGTCTACAGAGCCGTGCACGCCGTCTACTTCAATGTCATTGATGAGGCCCTTGCCCTGGTACCACTTGTTGAAGTTTAGGGTCAAATCTAACTTGTCAATGTTGAACGAGAACGAGATGCCAGGATCTTGCTCTGGGGTGCCTTGTTCTGTAACAGTCTCGGTATTATGAGCGATTTGAGTACTTTGGATAGTTTGAGATTTTTCTTGAATTTTCTTCTCCTCGCTATTCTGCTTCTTAATATTCTTGCTCTCTAAAGTAATGTTCCTGAGACTAATGACTCCCTTTCTAAAGTTAGGTACAACATTGTCGCCGCCATGGAACTTGAAGACAATCTTCTCGGGGTCGTATCGAAACAAGGCCCCGAGAATGAGGGTGTCGACAAACGACACACGGTCACCGTCGTCAATGCTGAAGGACTTGAGAGCGTAGAGAAGCAATGACACAAAGGTAGTGGTCCCGAGGGCGAGCCAGAGGATGTTGGACCATACAAACCACGAGACAAACGCAGAGAGGTCGTCTGCGTTGAAGGGGCGGTTCTGTCTGATGAGAAGCCACTTGAGGTTGAGCTCGAGAGACTTCAAGAGTGACGTTGACGAAGCCACAAACTGCTTTCTGGTGGGCGGTGCTGGCGGGCGTCTGGGCACTAGGGAACGTTGCTGAGGGCCTTGTGAAGGGCTGCTAGGCAGGGTGGATTGGTAGCGCTTGCTCAAAGGCCGGAGCAAGGCGTGCCGCAGGAAGGCTCGTCTCCCAAGCGGGAGTATTCGCGAGAGTCTCTTCATGGGAGAGGGTTTATTCAGGCCCTAATAACTAGAGAAGCTTATGCAGACGGTGTGGGTCCTGATCTATTAATATCATGGAAGGCGTCTAATAGCGATGGAGAGTTGCTTAAATTTTCCACTCGCAAGGAAAAAAAAGAGAAAAAAACGGGCGAAAAAAAGAGGTGTCGCACCCTCTCTATACACCCGCTAACCGCACACGACGGTTGCGAACACTGGTAATTGACAGTGCGTGCGGGTAGTAACTAGTGCATGCAGGGATATACTGCATGTTGGAAACTCGCATTTCTCTGGTTTGCTGCATGCTAATCAGGAGACTACGATGTACAAGACGCAAAAATATAAAGTCTATTGAATACCAATAATTGCCAAAACAAAGTAAGATTTGGAAGCGGCCATCGAAATGCAGAAGAGTTCCAGATTTGAAACTGTGGCCAAAGTCTATCGTACCTCGGTCTTCATACTTCCATCCTCGTCAGACTCATCCCCATCAAAGCCAAAATTGAAAGAGAATCCGTTTCCAGCAGATTCACCGTTACCAGCACCCTCTTTTTCGGTGGCTTCTTCCCTGTGCACCACGCTGTCCCAAAGCTGGTTCTGCTGCACCACTGCCGAGGCCTTGTGCTTGCGAGGGACCGCTTCCGCGAGCCTCCGTCTGGCTTCGATGAGGGTGTCCTGGTACCCGTGCTCTACCAACAACTCCTCGAACATTTCGAGCAACGGAAAGCTTGAAATGCACTCATCGTCGTCATTAATAATGCTCTCTTGGCCGTCAACAATGTTTTCAGAACATACAAAGTTGTCATAGTATGCTTTGATAGCCGCTCTTCTTTCCAAAAACCTTTTATCGTCGCTCTTTATATTCTTGATACGCTCATAAACAACAGCAATAGCATCATCAAGTTTCCGCAATCTGAAACCCGAAACCTGATCCGACTTGTTTTGGAAGAAACTCAACACTTTCGGCAATGTTGCTGCGGAAATAAAGTTTTGCGTCAACGCCACGGTGTCGTCAATGTTGATGACTAAGTGCCACCACCCGTCGGGCACAAAGTTGCACTCGCCCGGGAACGTGATTCCGATCATCACTTGGTTCTCCTGGTCCTCCGAGAGCCTGAGCACGTCACTGAAGAACCCCGAGAGCACGTACTCGGAAAGCGAGACTGGGCTGGTGACCTCGCTCTCGTCGGCGTTGGTGTCGACGCCCGGCGGGACCATGTTGGGTGGCACCATGATCCAGAGCTTGCAGCCCGAGAGCACGGTGTTCCAGGCACAGGTGGAGTTTGGGTCTTTGTGAAACGTAGAACCGGTTCTTGCGGATCCAACAATGAGCCATCTAAAATTTGGACGGCAGTTGATTGTGCCATTATTAGTCTCTCCTTGCAGGAGGCCCCTGCTTTCCAGTTTATCCTCATTAAAAACTTTGAACAAATCTTTTTGGAAGATTTCAGGCACCGTATACTCCTGCGCGAGCTGCCTGATGGCGGTGCTGTTGCAGTCGAACAAGTACAACGGGCTCTCGTCGTCGTTCTGCTCAAGGTACCGCGAGTACGCTTCTAAGGACCAGTTCACCGCTTCTTGCTGAAACCGCACTTGCGGGAACCGCTCAAGAAGTGACGGAAGTGTCCATCGCGGCCACCTTGTATCCTGCTCTTTTCTGTTTGTGATTATGAATGGCGTGTCGATCAACTCCTGCTCAAAGCGCTCCAAAGAGATACTTTGCTCAGCAATTCTGCGCACCGGAGTATACTTCACTCCGTACATGTGCCCTGCTTTGACATCAATACCCTTTTGATAGGACTCCCACTCTGCACTGATAATCTTCTTAAAGACGTAACGGTAGTCAATCTGCGAGCACTGGAACGGACGGAACAACAAGTCCAGACACACCAAGTTTTCGCCGCATTGCACCTTGGCCTCCTGCGCCTCACCAATATGGAGCACTGTCTTTCTCCAGGAGCCCTTCCAGTCAATATCCTGTGCAGTGCCCGCGGACAAGAAGAGCTGCTTCCACAAGTCGTCGTAATACGTGAATGCATACAAGACGCGTGATGCCTGGCCTAAGTGCACCAAGTCCTTCGGCTCCGTGATTTGCGAGATAATACGGAAGAGAAGTTCATCACTGAGGATGGATAGATGGCCGAGATTGCGTTGCCATTGGCGGTAGAGGCTCTGCCGCTTAGTGTCGGAGAGGATGAGCTGATTGCCCGAAGGACGCACGTTGAGGGGGTGTCGCGGGAGGTGTGAGAAGTGGATCGATGAAGTGGCGGATGTCATATTGTTTCAGTTATTTAGGGATCGTGATATGTGAAAATGGGATATAGCAAGTATTGTACCCGCCAAGGTTTTCTCTAGTAATTGAATCAATGTAAACTGGAAAAGAGGTATATAGCTTTCGAATCACAATATCACTCAGTGACCTTGAACCCTATACAGTCTCAGAACCGTTCGAAGAGGGTATAAAACTAAAAAGCAGACCAGTATTTCAGTAAGCCGCTGAGACCCTCAAAAGAATGTCGTTTCTCGCCGGTCTCCCCTAACACTGCACCGGCCAACATGATTGAATTTTCACTTTTTCAAACATCACCTCATCGGGAAAAAATATAAAAAAAAAATATAAAAAAATATATAAAAGATCTTTAGCTGTACGTATCAGAAGGGACAAACATAGTAATACATATTATAACATATTTAAGCATCGGATAGCATGTGGCGGCAGAGTACGATTGAGTATATTTGCCGTCATGCACCTCACATTGTGACACAGTTTTCCTTGAAACAGGACATGGGGTGAAACGGTTGCTAGAGATCTTAGATCGATCCCAAATAACTTTCAAAGCTCTCCATTCAATTTTATAAGAGCAGTGTACGCATGAAATAGTGGCTTCTTTTATTCTAGGTCCGGGAAGTATAGTATTAGCCATTTATATTGTGCACATTGTAAAGATGCGAATTGCACGCGACGAGCTTTTTTTTCTCGATTTGCTTTTTAACCGCGAGCAGGAGCTGTTTAGCGATGCCCACATTGGAAAGCATTGAAGAGAAAAACAGATGAGCCCTTTTAGGCCAGCAAAAGGATGACATAATATTTACCCAGTACATAAGCTTTGCTAACTAGTTTGGCCTGTTGGCAAAATACAGACGAAAGGTAAGAATAGTCTATGCACCTGCCCTTGTACCAGTGGAAACGAACACACGGCAGGAGCAAAACCAAAGTGACAGTCACACTAAAACATAAAAAGTTTTATTTAGAAAAGCCAAAAAAGCTTTGATTTATACTTGGTGATGGCTCGCTGCTTTTCCCGGAATCCAGTCTGATTAGTGATTTCCTCTTTCGTGGCGGCTTCCCTAATAGGCAGATATTCCATGGTGCTGGTGCATTTCGAAGCCTGCATCTTTTTGATGCCTTGTCCAGGTTTTCGCAGCTCCTCCCTCAGCTATCAAACAAATCACCTGGCCCAGGCTTTTAGCAAGCCGTATCGTTCTTCTTTATTATGCACTTCTGAAAGATTCAATCAACAGTTTTAGTATATCTGCTTACTCCAGAGGGCCAGTAGCCCCAGTAAAATATTATCCGTAGCACATTTCCATTCAAGTTTCTATCGGTAAAAAAGAACCCCTACCAGGTGCTTCTTGGCCAGCAGCGCAGCGCCATGAGCCGCTGGAGCAAGGATAAAGTGCTGACACCACAAAAGTTTCTTGATGAGGGAAAGATTGAGAAGTGGTGTCCATCACCAGAGAGCTCTGTAGGAGCATAGGTAAGCCGTTCACCGAGGCACAGCATCAGACTTTAGCCCGCAAGCTATTTTGGAAGAACCCAGCTAGTTTTGGCGTCACTGACGAAATGTGCCGGAGCTATCTTATAGAATACAAGGCCATCAACTGGGCCACAAAGGATGAAAAAGGGACAAAATACCATGGTGACGTTGTACTAGCTAGTGGTGGAATTGCCAGTCTCAGCCCCAATGATGCTGAACATGCTGCATTTATGAGAAATGCAGCTTCTTTACTAAACAACAGAGCTTCCGCCGGCCACTATACCTAATGAGCAGCCCAACTGATATACTACAGCCTTCATTTTATTTGCTATTCCATGCTTTCTGCTTCGGACCACAAAGTTTTTGTCCTGAGGTAAGCAATGTGCACCCGACGCACAGCCGGCAGGCATAACCATCGCCACCCGCCCCTCCGTTATTTGGCCAAACAAAGCCAACAACAATACCAGCTTGTCTTCCGGGACGAGTAACAACAGCACACATCATATTCAACAGATATCTTTTAATTACATTTCGCTTGTATTCAGTAGCGTGGATATTAGCACCATAATTGCCTCTCCGAGTGCGTTCATTGGGGCAGGTTTCAAAGCTTTCCAAACTCGTTCCGGTACTTGAGCCAAGATAATGAAAGTGAGCCCGCTTCATCTGATAGAGATAAGAAAAGGCCCTTATGGGGTAATTCTACAACCGTGCCGCCTTCTCTACATCTTGAAGAGGCTAGGTACTTTCTTCTCTATTCATTCACTTTTGTTCTGTGATTTCTTTATGTTATACACTCTTCGACTTTTATATTCATATTTCTTTTATATGAAGGTTTTTTTTTGTTCTTCTTTTTAGTTTTATCGGATTGTCCTAGGAGGTTGTCACTTCTATCCCAAATTATTAATTGTATTTGCATATTGCCTTACTGTCTACCTTGTTGCCTTTTGATATTTGTTTCGTTTTGCATTTAATCACTCTTATCGTTTCTGTTATGCCGTGGCGCAGGCTTGTCAACATTATCATTTAGCTATCCATATTTTTCACGCATACCTTTAAATTTTTTCTTTTAGTTGAATGAATTTTGTGTCAAGGCTTTAAATCATAGATGATATTATAAAATATATTGCAAAGATGCTTCTTGATATTGAATATACCAGAATAACGGTAGTAATGATTGTGCAGTCCATATGAGAAGGGAAAAAGAAAAACGGTTACAAAAACCCGATCGTTCAAAATGCTCATCCAAGATTCTCAGTATAATTCTACGGGCTGCAGATAAAATAACGTGGCATTACAATAATATAACCAAAACCGGAGCCGAAAATGACCGAAATGATTGAAGTGGTCTGCAACGACCGTCTCGGAAAACGCATCAAGGTCAAGTGCTTAGCCGAGGACACGGTGGGCGATTTTAAAAAGATTTTGTCTTTGCAGATTGGTACTAGTCCCGAAAAGATTGTTTTGAAGAAAGGGTACAGAATATTCAAAGATCACATAACGTTGGATGATTATGAGATCCATGATGGAACCAATTTGGAGCTTTACTATTCCTGATTTCAATTATCTTTATCGCGAGCATCACAAACTCCTAAAGCATTTCCTAATAACGTGATGGAAGTAGCAAAACCAGAGCAACATTATTTAGCAAAGCCAAGGAAAAATACTATTAAATACATTTTAGTCACACTCAATTCCTAAACCTTTGAATCTATGTAATTTTCCATCGAAGTCTATTTTTGCCGAGCTCTCATACTAAAAATAAAATTTGACAAAAAAGCATGCCTCAGTAGCTTCCACGTCGCGATTTTTTTGGGCCACAATTATTTATAGGGTACGAGCTTTTGACTCTCGCTTCCTTTGGTAATTATCGTTACAACTACGGTTTATACCCAACTTAGAAAGGTACTGGCTCTCACATTGATATTAAACCAGGATCATTAATTGTTCATTGCGTCAATGAAAATGCAAAATCAAATATCATTCTCACAACGTCATTCCTTGCATCAACCATTAATATAAATATCAACAATTATTTGCCCGTATAGAACCATAAAGAGGTGTTCAACCATCTCATATTTTCCCTTGAAACATTAAGGCCTTTTCATATGTGACCCGGATGCAAACCATTAAATCTTCCCGGGTAAGTACATCCATAGACCTCTTTGATGCGTCCCCTTTTTAGAAGGTCGCTTACCCTCCTTCTTACGAAAAACAAAAGTTGCCACCAAAATCAATATCCGCACGAAAAAAAAGGTCAAAATAAAAGTGGCAGGCAACTCGCCATAATTAAAGAAAGCGTTTTCTTGTTATTCCAATCTTTAGACCATTCTGGTTGAAACCATCATCATATTATAATATATTTTTTTTGAAAATGTCTACCTCTTTGGATAAATCTCTTGACGAAATTATTGCTGGCAAGCCAAGCATCAAAAAAACTCTCAAGGGAAAGAAAGTCGGTGCTAAAAACGCCAAAGTTGGCAAATCTGCTCACAGACCACGTCCAGGTGTCAAGAAGGCAGTTGCCCCACCTGCTGCTTCTGATAAGGTTATTGATGCTTCTTACGCTACCAAAGCTGTCGTTTATGGATTAGTATGTGCTTGCTGAATGAAACACAAGTTTTGGCAAATGTGCGCGCTTTTCTTTTTCTCTTACCTATCTTAATTGATAGGGTTATCTTGTTGAATTTTTGTTTCGCGTTTTCATCGAAGAGGATCAAAAAGCGCAATATGGGTTGAGTGGACTCAAAGGAAGTTATTTCTTGCATAATAGATTGTGTATCATCGTTATGTTATTTGAAACCATTACTCGCATAATGTCATATACACGTTGACATGCGTCCTATGCTCATCAGAATTAATCATAGCTTGTTAAGAACGATCACCATGAGTTTGACTCTACAGCTATCGATAGTGTGAGCTATTGTTCCATTGCTCACTGTGTTACTTTGATACTCTTTCCATATCTGAATGCTGCCTTTGGTATTCAGTTAGTCTTCCATTTTGGAAAGCTTCCCGCCAATTTCAAACTTATTGCCCTTTGATAAAACGTCATGAACAAAGCATTAATTCTTCAAGAGAGAAAAAGAAATAGTTGAGATATTTGTTCTCTAATAATAACATTGGCCCATCATTTTGCGCCATCGTTACAATACTCCTTTTCTCATTCTTGGAGTTGTTGTTTCGCCCGTATTTTGGTTACTAACTATTTAATCCCTATTTTCACTACAGCCAAAAGATATCAAGCAAGATGCTATTAAAGTATGTTTCCGCTTCAAAATTATTAGTCTAAGTTTGACTGTTTGAAGGGATATAAAGGAAGGAAATGATTCAAAGGTTGTAACTTGAGTGCATTGATACCATATGCCATTGCGTGTCCTGCTGATATACTCTTTGCCAACCCATAGGTAAGCACCGTTTCTATCTTTGGGAGCTCAATTTTTGGTGCGCAATATGATGGCTAAAGGACGGTGTGTTACGGACTGGCAATAGGACAGACAGAGTGCAAGCTTGTCGACACCAATACTCTTCAAATGTGATGATCGACGTGAAAGAGGCTTGACTTGTCTTCGAATGAAAGCTCGCTTTTTCAATATGGAACTGGAACTGATTTATATCTATTGGTTCTGTTTGTCATAATTGGCCCAAATCGTTATTTTCGTCCTGGTTATGGCAAATTGTCATGAACCATGCATCACGATTGACTAAATGTCTACAATACTTACTCAAGCTCCAGTCACAGAAACTTTTTTATTTTTGCAACACTGATCAGAAACTTAACAGAACTGCTCATTTTCAACGTTTTGAATCATTTCCGATCCTTTCGATTCCATGCAGACTTCATTGTATTACCATATGTTTGCCATTCAGATTAAGGACAAGTATATTAATTATTGCTCCCCTCATTTTAGGATTTTTTTTCATCTCAAGTAGGTGGTATCCACACTGTTGCTTTAAGTTACAACGAAAAAGGCCAATCTAAAGGTATTGCCACCATTATTTTCAAGAACGCTGCTGCTGCTCAAAGAGCTGTCACCAAGTACAATGGTGCTCCAATTGACGGTGGTAAGAATAATTTGAAGATTGAATTGATCTTGGACCCTACCAAAAAGCCATTGACTAGCAGAATTCAAGCAAAGTAAGTATAAATTGTTTGACTCTCAATCGTTTGCTAAAGTTGAGTGGAAACTAACTTTTCAACTATAGTGCTACTCCACAGAAGGCTAAAACTTTGAACATCAAGGCCAACAAGCCTGCCAAGGCTGGCAAACCAAAGCCAAAGGCTAAGAAGCCCGTCAAAAAGACCAAAAAGTCCCTTGAGGAATTGGATCAAGAAATGACTGACTACTTTGAGAAGAAATAAGACATTTATTGATAAGACAAAACCGACCGTTTTGTTTTACACTGCTGCTTACGGGCTCTAATAATCCCGCTCAATACGACCTACGCAGGCTCTTAAAATTTTTTTAGGTTTATGTTAAACTTGTATAATTGTTATCTATATTTTACTATTTTATATTACGTTTTATGTGTTATTGGTGTTAATATTGATTTTCGATAGCTTGGAAAGCTACATGTGTTGCAAGTCGCGCCCTTATTTTTCTACGATATAGCCCTAACATAAGTAACGTGACAATCACGGAGAGCGGACTCTTGTCTATCCCGAAAAAATAAAATTTTAATAGTGTTTTTTCCTCGCTGGTTTCGCCTGTGCATTGCACGAGAACGGCAATCTTAAAATAATTTCACTTTGCATTTTTGCTGTGGTTTTCTCTTTTTGGTCCTTTTACTTCTGTAAATATTTCAGGTTAATTCCATTATCTCTGATAGTTTCAATAGATAAACAATTCAAATATCATTAAAAATGGCTCCAATCGTACGTATAGCTATATGAGGATACATAGAATGCGTGGAAAGATATATGGAGAATTATATGTGGATAGGTGGATAGGTGAATAGGTGGATGTTTTCGAATAAGCGGAAAAAATTTCAGTGTGATTCGAAATGTAAAGAAGAGTCTGGATTTTGTGATGAATAGTTGAAGTGTCAAGGAAAGAAATATGGCAGCTACTATTATCTGTTTAATAATAATAAAGAGGTTCAATTTCAATTTTGGACCAATAGATTCCAAAACTTTATTTTGATTTAATGTTCAAGTAACATGGCTTTGTGTTTTCAAACAATAGATACAGCTGCTCATGTTGTGAAGAGCATTAGCGATCATTATTTAGTCTTGGGGCTTTCCTGGATGCTTTGCTGTCGAATTTTTGTAAAGGATACAAGGACAAACGGAAATTGTGGAAATTTGAAACCTTTTCTTACATTAATTCACCAATTTGGCAAACTTGGCTTCATGTCAGTTTGTTCTATATCTCTTCTGCAATTTTATTTGTTGGAATAAAGACAACCAAATGGCATGCAGTAGGCTAACAGGAATTTCCTTTTTATTATAGACAACCAAGAAATCTAAGCAAGCTAAGAAGTTTGTCGTTGACGCTTCTGCTCCAACTGACAACAGCATCTTCGACCCAGCTTCTTACGCCAAGTACTTGATCGACCACATCAAGGTGGACAACCGTCTCGGTAACTTGGGTAACGACATCTCTGTTGAAGAACAAGGTAGCAAGGTTATCGTTGTTGCCAACAACGGTGTCTTCTCTGGTAAGTACTTGAAGTACTTGACTAAGCGTTACTTGAAGAAGAACCAACTCAGAGACTGGATCAGATTTGTCTCTGTTAAGCAAAACCACTACCAATTGCAATTTTACTCTGTCAACCTTGACGAAGAGGCTGAAGATGACGAAGAATAAATTATTTAAGTCAGTGTATTATATAACTAAACGTTAGACTAATCTACGGATAATTTAATTGATTTTTCAACTATCTAATGTAAATGTGTTGTTTTCAGTTTTACCAGCTATCTATTATGATATAGCGTCCGCTCAAAATGCTTGTAAGGTTTAGATTAATAAATTCTTGGCTTTTGAAACCGGTACAAATTCTGATAATATCACGTGCTTTCCCATACAATGTTATGTAGGTCCGTAATTTTTTCGAAAAAAATTGTCATGGAAATTTTCGCCGCTTTTCTCATTTTTTAACAGCGAACGAGTAAATACATTTAATCATAGCAGACTTACATTTACTAGTCTTGTAACCTTCAAGGTCTGAGCATTTTCACAGAAAATATTCATAATGTCCATTGAGCCAGAAGCTATACTTCAGGCTCTTGACAAACAAGGTGTCATTGAAAACACAAATGATGTTTTCCCAGACGTTCCTTCCCAAGCCATTCAAGGTAAGTAATCCTAACTAGTCATTTTGAGTAAAAGATGTATCTAAATCATGAAAAGAGTCCTTCGAGATAATCTATGAAAAATTAAAAACTAACAGCTGTTAATAGCTGTCTTGAACTCCTTGCTCAGTCGTTTTATGATCAAATACAAAACCATCGAAAAAGATCAATGGTCTTTAACTAAAGAAGGCCAAGAAATTGTCGAAAAGGGGTCTCACGAATACAGATTATTGGGTGAAGTCATTAGTAGTTTAGAAGGTTTGAAGATCGCCGATGTGCCAAAAAAACTCGGTAAAGCCGGCTCTTTGGGTCAAGGCAAGGCCTTCAAAAATGGATGGATCAAGAAGGACGGCGAAGTCTTGAAGCCAAGCGACAAATACTCTAAAGACAACTTACCAGAAGACATTACTGCCGTTCAATTAAAAGCAGTCGTGGATGGAAAGTTGCCAGAAAAGAAGGAGCTTGCCGACTTGAAAAAAAGAAAATTAGTCACTTCTTCCAAGACCTTTTCTTACAAAGTGGAAAAGGGTCCAGAATTCAGCACTACTATCACAAAATTGGAAACCGATATCACCAATGACATGGTTACTTCCGGCAGCTGGGAAAAATCTAAGTTCAAAGCCTATAATTTTAATTCCCAGGGTATTTTGCCAGAATCTGGTGCCTTGCATCCATTGAATAAGGTACGCGAAGAGTTTAGACAAATATTCTTTTCCTTAGGGTTTTCCGAGATGCCATCTAACCAATATGTTGAAACTGGTTTCTGGAACTTTGACACTTTGTTCGTTCCACAACAGCATCCAGCCAGAGATTTGCAAGATACCTTCTATTTGAAGGATCCAGTCAAGGGCGGTGAGCCAGACGACAAGGAGTACTGGAACAACGTGAAGACTGTCCATCAGGACGGTGCCTTTGGTTCCATCGGTTACAGATATCCATGGAAAGCCGAAGAATCTCTCAGAATGGTGTTGCGTACTCACACCACCGCCATCTCTGCTCGTATGTTGCACCAGTTAGCCAAGGATCCAAAACCATCCAGATTGTTTTCCATCGACAAGGTTTTCCGTAATGAAGCCGTCGACGCTACCCACTTGGCCGAGTTTCACCAAGTGGAAGGTGTCATTGCTGACTACAACATTAGATTGGGTGACTTAATTGGTTTCATGCAGGACTTCTTTGACCAGATGGGTGTGCACGAGTTGAGATTCAAGCCAGCTTACAATCCATACACTGAGCCATCTTTGGAAATCTTCTCCTGGCACGGAGGCTTGAAGAAGTGGGTCGAGATTGGTAACTCCGGTATGTTTAGACCAGAAATGTTGGAAGCCATGGGCTTACCTAAGGACATGAGAGTGTTGGGTTGGGGTTTGTCCTTAGAGAGACCAACTATGATCAAGTACGGTGTCAGCAATATCAGAGAATTATTGGGCCACAAGGTCAGTCTTGACTTTATCGAATCTAACCCTGCTGCTCGTCTTGATGAAGAATTGTACTAAACGCCTTTTAATCTCCAGTAGCGGTTACTGCGAAGAGCCGAGCATCTATTGCGCATAAACGGTTGCCCATCATTCTGGCTTTCTGCACCAGCACCTTTATTTCGTTAATGAGTTTTTGCAAGATATTATTTTGTTTTACATTTTTTGTTCTCCATCTCACTTTTTTGCCCCCAACCTACATTTATTTCAGTTATCCTCTCGTCAGCATTATGCTATATTATCATCTCTCTCAAATTGCTCTAGTCCATGCTACTGCCATACATAGAATTCTCTACGTAGGAAAACGCTTATACGTCAAGCTTTCCTAGGCTCCTTCATATTTTTAGCCGATAAACCAGGAAGTATACTGGATGTTTTATTCTCTACTATGGATTGTAAGCTTTGTGTAAATAGAATTTGAAATTTTGCTTCATATGTTGTCAGTTTTTCAGACGCGGTGTACAATCATTAGATCTATTGATACAAATGAGCAAATTCAATTGCTAGCTACTTTTGTGAGTCATTACGAATTTCAAACTGTGATTGCATGCTACTCAAACCAGTTCCTGCTTTTCATGGCTTTTGGCGATGTTATAGCTCGACGAGATAAGATAAACTTTTGATGTATCACCAAGGACGAAATGTGTTCTCAACAGTTCCGCTGCTCATATAAAAACGACAAATACTCGTTGCTAACAAATGTATATAAACCTCCACTAACATTGAATAGCCCTCTCTCACCCAACTCAAAACACAACGGCCTCCATTCGCCTCTTGGGTCTTTGCACGCGCCGAGCAGAGCCTCCAGCTCTGCCGGCAGTTGACTTGTCCCAATCAGGAAATAAACGTTTTCTCAGGAAGCACGCTAAACTTGGCTCCACGATAGCGTGGCACAAGATAAGGGGCCTTGTCTCGATAAATAGGGAGCCGCATCTCTTGGTATAATTTCAACAATTGATGTACTATATATGCTATCTTTTTAGACACGCCTTTGTCAAATACACGGGATTATTTTTGTAATGTGGTATAATATTTAAGACTTTTACTACAATAGTCCAGATAATGGGTTGTAATTTAGATATTCAAGCTTTATATTTTGCCCATCGAAAGCAATGCGAAAATGAAACTCATACGAAGCCAGCAATAAAACGAATAAAAATAATGCTAACTGGAATTGATAAGTCCTGAAAAGCCTTGACGCGACTAATGAAACAAAAAGACATGACAATAACTTTTGTTTTTGAGAAAATGTAAGTAAAAACCAAACCAAAGAACCAAAATAGATCAGACATAACAAAAGAAACCATGAGTGTCAAAACAAAAACAAACAAAGAGAATAGCGAAACCAGAAAATAGTGAGAAAAAGTGGTCGTAAAATGTAGGTAGGATGTGAGATGCTTAGAATCCAATGGCGGTCATGATACCGTAACCGAGGGAAATGATACAAAGGAAACAAATCACAGAAGCAGGCAAACCTCTGCTGATAAAGGTGTTATGCTTAATATATCTATTACCTTTCTCGTCAACCAAACCAACAGCGGTAACGTTAGGGAAACCGGAGGTTGGCAAGGCCATGGCACCAGAAGCAAGCAAGGCGGTACCCATGACGAGCACAAGCGGCCTTGGTTTAGGCAAAGAGTCACCAACTTCCTTTACTAATGGAACGATAATCAAGCAGGCAACGGTGTGGGAGACAAAGGTCGCAAAAACAATGATCAAGAGACCAAACACAAGAAGAATCTCAAAGATAGACCAAGTTCCAATATGGTCTTTAAGGGACATGGCAACGGTTTTTAATAGACCAGAAGAAGTAACGGCTTGACCAAGGGCAAGACCACCTTGAGCAAGAATGATAATGTTCCATGGGTAGGCGTTCAAATCGTTGGTGTTCAAGATTCCGAGACCAAAGAAGAGCACCATTGGAATACAGGAAATGATACCGGATTCACCAAAGACATTTTCGGTTTTGGTAAGAATACACCAAAGAACGATGGTGAGGATAGTGATAAAACAGATAAACCATTGGGTAAGGGAAAACTTTTCCTTAATTGGCTTGACAGCCTTCAATCTTTGACCATTGAAATTGAAAGTAAAAATCAACAAAGCCCAGATACCAATTAACTCAAAGAAACAGACTGGAATGGCAACAGCGAACCAATTACCCCATCCTGGGTTTGGAGTCATGGACTCAATGGCAATAATATTCTGTGGGGAGGAAATTGGAGAGGCCATACCGCCAGCGTTAGAGGCTAACGCAATACCAAGAATCAAAGCGGTAGCAATTGGTGATTCAGTAGGAATAGATCTCAAGATTGGCTGAATCAAAGAGAAACAAAGGACTGGGGCGGCAACGTTAGAGATCCACATGGACAAGAACATGGCTATACCCATAACAGCCAACAAGACTCTTCTTGGGTTGGTACCAGAGGCATACAAGATGTACGAGGACAAGAACTTGGCGATATTATACTTTGACAATGCAGCAGCCAAAGTAAAACCACCAAGCAATAACATAATGACAGACGAGAACATGACACTCAAGATTTTCTTGGAAGCGTCTTCACCAGCCATGGTGGTGCCATCAGAATTTCTCAAAATTTTGCAAACGACCGTCAAGAATGGCACTAACAACGAGGTAACGAAAAGCGGAATGGTCTCAGTGGCCCATAAGTAGGCGCAGACAGCCAAGACAGCCAAACTTCTTCCTTCAACTGGGTCGTTCAAGGTCTTGACAAAAAGTAAAACAAAGAAAATGACAAGAGCAATATAAAGCTTGATGCAATCTTTGCCGAAAATAACTTTTGGAATTTTGATGCTCTTGCCAAATGGCTCAAAGCGCCAGTACTTTGGCTTATGTCCAATATTTTGCTTGGTAACTTTAAAATCATTGTTTTCCAAAGTCAACAAGTCTTTCCAAACAACGGATCTCTCCATAATGATTTGTTCTCTAAGGTAGATTTTGAAGTCGTTCTTAACTTCTTCAATGGTCTGGTTGGACAAGATGGAGTAACTGTGACACAAAAACTCAATCTTTTCGTTGACCAAAGTGTGAGATTGAGGGTCAAATGCTGGAATGTCAGCTTCCAAGCTTTCCAAGAACAGGGCTCTGATAGAAGTACCCAAGGTCTTGTCAAACTTCTTAGTAATCTTGGAAAAACCAACCTTATTCAATTCAATAAAAGACTTCAACTCAGACAAGTCAATAAAGACCTCAGTAATCTTTTTCTTGGAAGAGATCTTCTGGCCTTCAGCCTCAAAGGTTAAGTCATTGATATTGGTCATCAAGGAGGAGTTCTTGACTATGGAGTTTTGGGTCAAGATAGTCTGGTTAGATATCACTCTCTCTAACCTCTGTTCCTTTTCAACGTCCTTGTGCTTTTCATCCTGGGTATCAGCAGCATAGTTTTCGATGTCACCTTCGTTGCTGCTGGCTCCTTGGATGTCAAAAGAAGTGGTGGAGCCGTTGGAGTCCTCTATGTTAAAACGCTCCTTTAATTCCTCAGTGAGCTTGTAGTAGCTTTGAAAGATTTCTTCGGATTTGGTATCGTAAAATTTGTTAACATGCTTGAGTTGCTTCTGAAGGGACTTCATAAAAGTCTCCACGGCTTCTTCTCTACTGATTTTTTCAGCGAGGACCTTTTCGTCCAAGGCATAAATTTCGTCTTTCAAGGACTCATAGTCCAAGTAGTCGTCCCTCCATTCGGGGACGATATTAAACTTAAGGGAATCAGCAAACTTCATTGCGGATTATTGGAAGCAGCTGTTGAACGCGTAGCAAATGAACTGGCGAACAAATAAAAGTTGTACTACCCAATTGTAAAAATAACGGTAATAGAAAAAAAAAGAAAGTTTTTCCTCTTTATAAATTTTTTGAAAAATTCGGTTTAGCACTTCCAGCAGCAAAAATTTTTCCGGAACAATACCAAAGTGACCAGTTTCAGTTAATGAAGGATCAATTATAATCGGTTGATAAAGCTTTCCTTTCTGCTAAGTATAAACGTTGATGTTGAAATCGGAATACCAGAAATAGCACTAGCTCACACAAATGGGTCTTAAAAACGGCAATTAGGTGTTTGAGTCTAACGGCGTAACGGTCTCGGCGAGAAAAAAGTCTTAAGCACTCTTGGCTTTCAAATCCTAAATATGGAAAAACTTGTTAGAAACAGAATGTGGTCGTGTGCAAAAAATTTTAAAAATGGATTCTCTCAGAGACTTCTTTTTAAGCTTGGCCTGATTTTATTTTTTTTCTTCTTCTCGGACCAGTAAGCGCCCCGAGCGAAGGAAAAAGAAAGGAGCGCAACGCTTCTTTCCTTTTTCGGCCACACGTGGGACCCCCAGAATGTGTTTGTGGTAGTCCGTGCAGCTCATCGTCTGATATTGCAGGATGTGAACGTTTAATTGGGTCACGCGAGGAAGTTGCAAGCCTGGTCACCAGGTACCAGCGGGGCGGTACATGGTGAGGAACAAGGCTCCGCAAGCGAATTGCCGGGCAAGCGTACAGACCGCGCCCTGGAAAAAGGAAAGGGCGGCATAGCAAATTTACAAAGCAAGGGTGCAACTTTGGTCAAGTGAGGGACAGATGATTCAAGAAGCCGATGGAAATGGTACATACCGTGTGTGTGGGTGAATTTGAGGCGGCCCGCATTCCATGTATGGTACAAACCTGATATATTTGCTATGCTGGTTTGCCTTTTGCAAACTACAGTTCAATAAGATACAAATGCTATAAGGAAAATACAGCCTATTTTATACTGTATATCTTTGTCTTCTAAAAGGCAATAGCAATACTCTGTTTGTGCTCTGTTTGTGCTCTGTTTGTGCTCTGTTTGTGCGACGCCTCAAAGAGTAAAGTCATAGTCAGCGTACAAGTTTCTGAAAGAGTCTACTTCCAACTCCTCCATCTCCTTAGTTTGCCTGCATTTGTTCCAGTAAACCCTGTCCTTCATGTTCAAAAAGTTGGCAACCACTTTTCTAGGGAACTGCAAGTCAATGTACTTTGTAGAGTCAACCTTTGACACAAACAAGTACGATTCTGCGGTCTTGTCTTGTTCTCTATTTGGATCAGGCTCGTTTGGAGCATCTTGTGGCTTGCTTTCCTTTTTCTCATGCTTCTTGTCTATGTTGACGATGAAGAGTTCGATGCAGATATATTCCTCTGAGCCATCGAGCACTTCTTTTATTAGCTTGTCCGTTTCCTCGGTCTCCTCATTTTTGACCAAATGAAATTGAAGCTGTGACTTTTCAAGTGCGGCACCATTGTTCTTGCTGTTATTATTACTGTTATTGTTCCTCACGGTAAAACTGTCAAGAAAAGAGTGAAACCTTTTGACAGACGCAAACAAATTGAAAGGAAAGAGCTGTCTATGATAGTGCACAGAGTTTTTGGTATTAATTTCAAACCGGCAGGTGCCCATCTCGAACCGTTCCCTGAAAAATTTTTTTAGTGCTCCTCCAAACTTGTGCAAATCTTTGATAATCTCGACTTCTTGTGAGCTGCCGGACTCACCAAAACCGCTAGAGGTCGCCACAGCTTTTGGGTTGCTAATGTAAGGAATGTGATCCACTGGTATAACTAAGACATGCCCCGATATCGGCTTGTTTCTAAACTTGTTGGGCTTTGTTAATGGGCCCTTAGCAATTGTCATATAACAACTTGATCCTATAGATATCACCATGTGCGTCTCGACGCGGGGATTGGATAAGCAAAAAAAGCAATCTTTTGGACTCACTATTTTACGCTTCTTTTCGGCTGCTCCCTCTTCCTGGGCATTACCTTTCACAAGAGGCCGCTTTAATCCTTTAACAGATGCATTCTCTGCAATTCTATTTGGCTTTTCTTTATCACCATTACTCACCGTCTGCATATTTTCGAAAGGATTCTGTATGAGATTTCCTAAAGTCGTATCATTATTGGCCGGTTTCGTGAGGTTGAAAGCATAAAACCATTTCTCTTTACTCTTATACCGCCCCAAACTTATAAATCTTGTGACTCTTTCTGAGTTTTCCCACTTAAACGGATTCGACTCAAAATAGATCCCGTTTACTTTTCCGCAACTGAAAACATAATTTGGCTTGGTAGTTTGTATTATAACGTCAAGTATGCTTGAGCCACCTAGTTCAACACCCTTACTTGAAACTATTGCCGATGGCCACTGTGACGTTATAAGGATATCAAGTTCGTCGTTGAATAATGTTGTACTGGCTGGTGATGAGGGCTGGGATGCAAATTCGTGTGATACGAATCCCACCTTTACGCCGTTAGAAAACGTCTTGATCCCATTAGTTCCCAAGTATGAAAAGTTTTTTTGAAAAATTTGCTCCTCACTTCCAGCATTTGGCTGTTGTGCCGTATTTAGCTCTGGTTTGTTGAATCCCTGAACAGCATAGGTTGGCGAAGATATGCTGACGTCTTTTATACCGTCTACTCCTTCTATGAGAGAATCTCCAATTAAGAAAGTAAAATCAAACGGCCCTGATGACGCGTTGATTTTATTTGCTTTTCTTATCACTGACTCTAGTTTTGAGGCAAGTGGATTTAAAACCAATCTATATTTCGGATCGTTAATATTCGGATACTGATGATGATCATTGTCAACAAACTGGTAATTGGTTGTAAATGATAAATAAACAACGTACATTTTGCTATTAAAGGTAGCGGATGCGCCTGCTTGTTGTGACATGATGTCACTTTGATATTGTAATTGTTAGTTGAAGAAACCTGTTCTCAGAATTTAGAAACTTGTGCAACCGTCTCCGAAAGCTCATCGTGTCGCTTTATTCTGGTGAACTAATTTTCAATTTCAAAAAAAAATTTCGAGCGCTTCAGACTCCACATGCATGATGATTCTAATAAAACGCTTTGTTTTTGTGCGCTTATCTTGTGAAACCACTACTGATAGGGCCACCAAAGCGCATTACCTTGGAAAGTAATGCATAAATACGGTATAGTAAAGGCGGTAGACTTTTTTAACTTATAAGAAATGTCTATAAAATCGTCACGTTAGCGATATTTCCATGATAAGAGCTTGTTAGCATTGATTCCGCTCAAAAGGGAAATCTGCTTGTTCGTTCGTTTTTAAGGAAGGTCTACGCCACCTGAGGAGCGAGACAGCAGTAATACTGTGAGGAACGAACCAATACCTTCGCTTATATTCAGATCAGGCCTCGGTAGAATGATGAAGGTGTAGCTATTTAGCTTTTGAATTGCTTTTGCTCTTCAACAACAATTGCTGATATTGGCGATACAGTCAAAATGCTGCTAGCAAACTCCAAAGTCACCAGAATCAAACAGATTGAGCAGCGGCTATATTTGCTGATAGGCGCTTCCAATAGGGCACACAGGTTTATTCAGCTTCCAAATGGCACTGTTGCCCTCCTAATTTCTGACCCTAAAGAGGATGTCTCAGCGGTCGCTCTCTCAGTTTCCTCAGGCGCCTACAATGATCCTCCAGAAGTTCCGGGACTAGCCCATCTCTGCGAGCATATGCTACTTCTAGGATCAAAGGAGTATCCAAAGCCTAACTCATTGCAAAAGCTTGTTTCATCAATGAACGATGGATCGATGAATGCATTTACTACGGGGGAGACGACTTGTTTTTATTATCAGATGAGATGTCCAAATAATGATTTCAGAAACCTTGATGAGGGTCTCAAAATTTTGGGAGATATTTCCAGAAATCCAGAATTCAATAATACTTATTTGAAAAAAGAGATTTTCGCTATAGATAATGAACATATACGGAACAAATCAAACTTGAGAAAGGTACTTTTTCATGCATTAAGACTTCTATCAAGCAGCAATCCAAACAACAAATTCAACAGGTTTGCCACAGGAAATTACACGACTTTGTATGCTAACACTAATGCTAACAAAGTGAACTTGGAACAGAATCTTTTTAACTACTTTGAACTGTTCTATAAACCTGAATATTATAAATTGGTAATTAAAAGTCCTCAATCAATCAACATTTTGCAGAAAATGGTATTGGCTAGCTTTGATAATGGAAATGTCAATGATATAAAGCGGCGATTAAGCAGAAGACTGAGCTTCGAAACATATGATGAACCAAAAACGGAACGTCCTTTTGGCTTCAATGAGCTTAATAAGTGTATCTTGGTAACGCCAGATGTTAATGGTGGAAAAAAAGAGACCGATCCAAGTATTATTAGGCTTGTCTTTCCGATAGACTACATTTCTGCGGATGACGAGATTTCAAGGCAAAGATTGCTTTTCATGGAGACTGTTGCAAGCATATTAGGAGATGAGGTGCCGGGCTCACTATTTCAGCATTTGAAAGCAAAAAATTTTGCAGATAGCCTCGTCTGTTTTATCTCAGATATAATTCATGGCCATAGCTGTTTGATATTAGAGATTGAATTGACGAGAATTGGGCGAAAGAAAATCTCACAAGTCATTTCTGCTTTGTTCTTGCTAATAAATGCAAATTTCACCCACTCAGAGCGCACAGAAGAAGGAAGCAACTTGTTTGTCTCACAAGCCAAATTTCTATCCAACTTGGCATCAATCAGTCTCCTTAATTATTTGTATCTGGACAGAAACATGTCGCCGATGGATGAAGTTGCCGAATATGCTATTAACATGCAACAAAACCAAAATATTATTGGCAAAGACTGGGTTTTGAAAGGGTCTCCTTCATGGTCCAGCTTAGACGGATTTCGAGGCTTTTACAACGAGTCAGTCGAGTATGAAGAATGGTGGAAAACTATTGCTATGAAATTTCGCAATTTTATTGCTAAGTTTATCAACTTGAATAATATGAGTTTGCTTCTTTACGGTGAAGCAAATTTAGTGAAAGAGAATAGTAAGCTTTTTTATGATGATGATCATTACTACTGCTACAGTGATTCGAGATTTTTCAGAGAAAAGGTTCAAAATGGGTTTTACAAAGACGAAAATTTTGAGTTTTTGTACAAGTACTTCTCAATAGATGTAAACTATTTGGCCAAGCAGGTAAAAGGTGGAGATTCCGCCAGGCAAAAATCAGACGACTTTTTATTTGCGGAGAATGTGTTTTTGCCGGACTTTGCTAAAACCTACCAAGCTCTTTTTAAGAGATTCAATGAGTGCTATAACAGTTCAATCGACGTCTCATTGGGTTTCAATAATAATAAAAGTGCTTTTGCATTAACTCTTCCTATTCCAATAAAAATTGAATCATCGAGTCAAGTATGGCTTAAACAAGAAAGTCTGCCCAAATACCATGGCAAAAGTATAATATCGATGGATATGGTCAACGTAGACTTTTATCCAACGGCCAGTCAGATTGTATCCAATGAAATTCTTATTGAAATTATTGCAGCAAGAATTTCGCCAAAATTGTTTTCCAGCGAAATTCTCGGATTCAGCTGGAACTTGACAACGTCAAGCAAAAATGATTTGCGAATTGGTATCATTGTTAGTGGCTTTAATTCAAAAATCGGAAAAATTCTTGAGATAATATTTAATGAGTTTCAGCATTTAAAGAAAAATTTCAGGGAGACAGTCTCTGACGAAGAGTACTATCAAGCTAGGATAAGGATCAGAAAGTTTTATAAGCTGCTTTGTGACCAAAACTCTCTTGAATTGGCGACTTTTGGGACTATTGTGTTGCTCGAAGAAAACTCATTTGAGTTATCTGAGAGATTATATCAATTGGAAGACAACACATACGAGGACGTTGAGCTGTTATTGCATAGTTTTTTCAACCGTACACTAGATACGAACGTTTTTGCTCAAGGTAATTTGAGTAAAGAGAGCGCACTTTCGGTAAGTGCTATGTTAAGTTCATTTATCAAAAGTGATTACGATGAATTTGAAAAGGGAAATACGTTCAATATGAACCGAATTATTCTTCCAGAAACGATATATATTGAACCGGGGAATAATTTTTACTGCGAAATCGAGTCATTTGATTTTACAAGCAGCATCGTCTACTTTGTGCAAACTGGATCCCGAAATGATCTTTATATCAGAACCATGACTAAGTTACTCAACTTTTTTATTTCAGCTGATATTTCCAATGAGCTTAGAACGGTCAAACAATTAGGCTATGTTGTGCTCTCGGGGGAAAGAATATATCGGTCTACTGTAGGAATTCACATTTCGATAGTGAGCGGAAACTTCTCTCCCAAAATGCTTGAGGATCAGATAAATTGGTATTTGAACAAAATTGAAACAGAGCTTCACAATATGACCGAGAAAGAGTTTAATGAAAAAGTTACACATGCTTTCTTGAAAACATTTATCAATAATGAGCATGAAGTGGGTACAGATACTAGCAACGATGAGAAATTTTTCGAGTCACTCAATGAACAAAATCTAAAATCGTACTTGAGTGCTTTCAGCGAAGCTATTGGAGACACTGAACTTGATAATCTCTCGTTAGTATCAATGTATAAAACTGGAAGTAACTTGGAAAACTTAAACACGGAGCTTGGGAGTTGTCATCTCAAATTATGGGACGAAATTATTTCAAAGACGTACCGTTTTACTCCGGTGAAGGTCAATTACAAAAAAGACAAAAAGCAGGAATTCTCCGAAATTGACTTGATGATTATCAAAAACCTAACAAAAAATGATTTTGAGAAATTCTTTGCTGAAAAAATCTCCGTAAAGTCCTATAAGTTGTCCAAACTCTCAATCTGGGTCAATAGTCGGACTAAAAGTTCTGACGATGAGCTGTCATCCACAGACAATGAGGAAGTCACAGAGATGATAGTTTCTCAGATTCAAATGTTGCTACAAGTGAACAATTTGCTCATTCCTAAGGCGAAGTTAGTGGAGATTGTGAAAGACAACAATAACAGCCAATCACTAATTATTAAGGCTTTACTCAAGTATTTTATGAAAAATGGCGAGAAAATGAAAGTGATCTCTACAGTATTGAAGAGTATCATCCAGGCGCTTAATATGAACTTCAAGGCTATAAAGAGCGTCTCAAAGAGCAGAAGAAGCTCAATAACTCTCCAAGAATACGAGCCACAAGTGCCATTAACCAGGATCGAAGCAGTCTCTGACTTTCGTCTGAAATTCAGTGCTTTATAAATGCTGCTTCCGTGTAATTTTATAATGTTATGAGATGTATTTTGCTTTTTATGGTGTTTATTAAATAAAAAAGTTGCGCATGTATACTACAATTAAAAGGAAAATAAAGACATTTCTCTAGAATTACAAAAGCTTCAGACATTGCCATAACTTGTCAGCCTGTAGACACAATATACCTTACTATTTGAAGTTTTTGCTGTAATTAAAAATGCCCCAGAAACTTGATGTACATTTAATAAGTGCTATAAATTTCAATTCCGTACCTCCATTCCGATTCGCTATGTTGCTGTTTCTGTCCGTCTTTCGCCGCCACCAATCGCATTGAGCCGGCGCGGTGGGCCAAAATACTCGAAAATCAAATTGAACTAACATCGCCATCATCATCGGTGGCAATCTACACTTCTATAAGTGATTATTAGCAACTGTGACATAGACTTAGAAAGATCGGCTGCCCAAGATGCTGTACTTAGGTGAAGATGATTTACATGATTACGCCAATGAAAGTAACGATGATGACGAAATCACCCCAGAAGACGACGAGAAGATCAACCAGTTGATACCGAAGGTGAAGAGCCAGTTGGCGGACTACACTGGATACAATTACGATGACATGTACAACGAGCTTTGGGACAGCTATTTGGACGTCAATGAAGCTGTGGCAAATTTGAAAAGTATGTTTAGAGGAATTGCAAGAGCGTTGAAAGAGCAACGTTTATAATCGATATAAAAGTTGTTCAAGCACTAACATTATCTCAACTCTAGAACGCTTCAAGAAGAAAGCTTCGGCAAAAGGTATGTTATTGGACTTTTATTAATGCAATGACACTATATTTCTTACACAAATCAAAATCATTTTTTTGAGATAAAAATAAGCGAAAAGGAAAAAAAAAGGAATATATTGGAAGCAAGCATCAGAAATTTCACAGTGGTTTTATACAAATCGCTAACAATATTTTTCACTAAAGAATCAAAGTTAGCAGCTTTGGCCAAACGGAAGACGCTCAATCGTTCTGAAAGTGATGTGGGGGCTACTAAGACAAACAAAGAACCTAGCTCTATATCCATTTTGGATAATCTTAATCTAAAAAAGCGCGGATCAGGAAGTGGGTTGAATCTCAATAAGAGCAAAAGCAATCTGCCACAGCCCAAAGAGCCTTCGCTTCCTGCTGGTGATGTTGTTTCTAGCGGATCCAAACTTTCGAAATTGGCTGCTCTCAGGTTAGCTAAGACCAAAGGAGGAGCAAAATCGCTAGATGCAACCAAGAGAGAAACGCCTGTGTTAAAAGAGCCTGTTACAAAGACGCCCAAGAAGGAACAAGCAACAAAACAGCTATCCGAACAGCAACAAGCTGCAAAGCAGCCGCAGAAAACTGAAGCACTGGAGACTGTGCCTGTGCTAAAACCTGAAGCAATACTGAAAACTTTCAATGGCTCAAAATTTCCTATATTCACTCAGTTTCATGTCAAGCATAATCTTTTGAAAAAAGATGCATACTCATCATTTTCAATCATTACTGTTGACTCGAGCATCGACAAAGAAATAAACAGAAAAGCTCAAAAATATAGTGACTATCTACAAGGCGTGTACCTTCCTGTGACGCAAGTGAAGACTAACAACGAAATTATAGTAGCTAATGCAGGCAAGATTAAAGGAAACTTCAAGAAGCCAAGTCCGGATGACATTATTTTAAAGGCTCAGAACACTCAAAACACAACTTCATTAAAAAAAACGGAAACCGATAATGTCGAAGACGTTACTGTCGGAATTGGTAATTTAAAGCTACCACCAAAACTCACCAAACCTAAGAAGAACTTGGACTTATCCAAAGTTTTGACTGGTAGCAAATTGAAACCAAACTTGTCCTTTGCAGTAATTGGCCATGTTGACGCGGGCAAGTCTACCTTAATGGGCATGTTTTTGAAGTCTTTGAACAAGGTGGATAAACAGTTTTTGAAGAAGTTGGAGGAAGAGTCGTCCAAAATGGGTAAGAAGTCGTTTGCCTTGGCCTGGATTTTGGATCAAACGACGGAAGAAAGAAGCAGAGGTGTGACGGTTGACATTTGCACCACTGCCGTCAACACCGATAAGGCTAATTTTATCATCATTGACGCGCCTGGCCATAAGGACTATGTACCAAGGATGATTTCCGGTGTTGCGCAAGCTGACGTTGGGCTATTAATTATTGATGCCAACTATGATGGTTTTGAAAGCGGATTCAGCTACGATGGTCAAACTAAAGAGCATGCCTTGTTGTCTTACTGCTTGGGTTTAAAGAAACTTGTTATTGTGTTGAACAAGTTGGATATGATTGGTTACAACGAAGAAAGATACAAGGACATCAAGCTGCGCTTAGAGGAGTACTTGACCAAGAGTGTTGGATTTGGCGCTACCCAGCTTGTCTTTGTGCCAGTATCAGGCATCGATGGCACGAACGTTGTCAAAAAGCCAACCAATAAAGCCTTGACTCAATGGTACGGCAATTCGGAGCCTACATTGTTGGAGGTATTGGAAGAGGAAGCGGTCCAGCTAATGCAAGATAATAAGAACTCCGAACAGTCGGCCAGCACAGCCTTGAACGAGAAATTTATGTTCCAGGTGGCTGACGTCAACACCGATTTTCACCAGGCGAGCGAATTTGCGCTTGTGGGACGAGTAAACTCGGGCGCCATCCAGCCTGGCGAAAGCGTGTCGATTTCCCCGGGCGCCATCTACTTGCAAGTGGATTCCATCAGAGCCTCTGAAAGCACCAGCGGCAAGGAAATTGAAGTATACAAGGAAAAAGACTACGCTTTGAAATATGACAACAATATCTCATTGGTGTTTAAAGAGAAAAAAGCTAAAGAAGAGCTCAAGAACAATGTTGACTTGATCAAGCCGGGAGATCTTGTCTCTAACGTTGACAATTTGATCCCTCCGACGACTAAGTTTACCTGCGAGATCAAGTTATTTGACTTGAGAGGATACCCATTGTTGCCGGGCGCCAAGGTGATATTGCACTCTGGCGGCAACGAGAGACCCGTCGAGTTCACCAAGTTTATCAGCGTGCTCTCGGATAGCGGCGCCGCAAAGAAGAAGAAAAAGATACTACACTTGGGCTCATACAAGAAAGTGGTTGCGGAGGTGGAGCTTATTGACGAGAGCTCTAAGAGTCCAAGACCATTGCCGTTGGTTACCTACCAGCAGGACTCGCGCTTGGGCAGGGTAGTGTTTAGAAGAGACGGTATCACCATTGGCACCGGTAAGGTCTTGGAGATTTTGTAATAAGATTGTATAATTAGCTTTCGAGCAAACCTAGATCAATATTAGTATATTAGTGTATAGTTCCATAATAGCGATTTTGCAGCATCCGAATGTTAGTAGTCTCTTTTTCCGTTTCCGTTTGGCTATAGCAATGACCCGCTGTTATGGTATACATTAGTAACCCTGAAAGTTTTTATATTCCTTCTCCGGGTAGTCCAATTTAAGAGATCAATTTTTCACGATCGCGAAGAAAAAAGTCGGAGCGGCGCATTGACAATACAAAAAAAAAACACAGCAGCAGACAAACAACTGGCGAGATCCTTCTTTTACTCCTCTGGATTCCGAACAGCAGCAGTCTTCTCGTTTTGCATAATACCCACGTCTTGTCAATTTCCAGAATATTGAATTGCGAGGCCATCCATTGTCGATACCGGTTGCACTGTGCTGTCAAGAAACAACATCATTGAATTCTGTCACGGAAATAGTATTATAACCAACAAATAAATACATAGGCACATCCACCATGGCTAACGGACCTGCAGCAGCTAAGGACGTCCCATCCAATGCGACGTTCAAGGACAGAGAAAAGCCACAAGAGGTGCGCGGCTCGAACATTTTGGCTGCGAGAGCAGTAGCTGATGCGATCAAGACGTCGCTTGGCCCAAAGGGCATGGACAAGATGATCAAGACCGGGAAGGGCAACATTATCATCTCGAATGATGGGCACACGATCTTGAAGCACATGGCGGTGTTGCACCCGGCTGCGAAGATGCTTGTGGACGTTTCGAAGGCGCAAGATGTCGAGGCCGGCGATGGCACGACCTCCGTGGTGGTGTTAACGGGTGCGTTGCTCGGCGCGGCAGAAAAGTTATTAAAGAAGGGCATTCATCCGACGATAATTGCGGAATCTTTCCAGAGAGCCGCAGGCACGGCAGTGGAGATCTTGCTTGCGATGGCGCAGAAAGTATCGCTTGATGACCGCGAGGCGTTGATCAAGGCGGCTTCGACCTCTTTGTCATCCAAGATTGTCTCGCAGCACTCCAGTTTATTGGCGCCGTTGTCTGTGGACTCGGTGTTGAGAATCCACGACCCGGTGAATAAGCCAAACATGGTGGACTTGAACGACATCAGGCTCATCAAAAAGTTGGGCGGCACCATTGACGACACCCAGTTGATTGACGGGATTGTATTGAACCAGAACGTGGTCAAGTCCGCTGGTGGGCCTGTGAGAATAGAGAAGGCGAAGATTGGGTTGATTCAGTTCCAGTTATCGCCACCAAAGCCAGACATGGAGAACAACATTGTGATCAATGATTACAGACAAATGGACAAGATATTGAAGGAAGAAAGAGCGTACTTGTTGAACATGTGCAAGAAGGTAAAGAAGGCCAAGTGCAATGTGTTGTTGATCCAGAAGTCTATTTTGAGAGACGCCGTCAACGACTTGGCATTGCACTTTTTGTCGAGATTGAACATCATGGTGATCAAGGACATCGAGAGGGACGAGATCGAGTTCATTGCCAAGTCCTTAGCCTGCAAGCCAATCGCTGACGTGGACTCGTTCACCGAGGACAAGTTGGGCTACGCGGACTTGATCGAGGAAACAGAGTCGAACGGCTCCAAGATCGTAAAGATTACCGGTATCAAGAATGTCACTTCGCAGACTGTATCTGTGATCGTAAGAGGCGCTAACAACTTGGTGTTGGACGAAACCGAGAGATCTATTCACGACGCCTTGTGCGTGGTGCGCTGTCTCGTCAAAGAGAGAGGCTTGATTGCCGGCGGCGGCGCCCCAGAGATCGAGGTCTCGAGACAATTGCTCAAACTTTCGAGGGAATTGTCCGGCACCGAGGCCTTCTGCTTCAAGGAGTTTGCCGAGGCGTTGGAGGTTATCCCGGTGATCTTGGCGGAGAACGCGGGCTTGAACAGCATCAAGGTTGTTACTGAGTTGAGAAACAAGCACGAGTTGGGCGAGAAGTACGCCGGCGTCTCTGTGAGAAGGGCAGCGGCCAACAACACTTTTACCGAGAACGTGTTGCAGCCAGTATTAGTCAACACCACCGCCATCACGCTTGCCAGCGAGTGTGTGAAGTCGATTTTGAGAATCGACGACATTACCTTTGCTAGATGAGGAGGGTACCGGCCCTTATCCGGATTTCGTTTCCTTAGTCTTAACATAAATTGTGCTATAAGGTATCTACCTAGCTTATTAATTTGTCGTTTTAAAGTGGTATTGTAAGGTTTGTAGCTTTTATAAGTACTTGGTGCTGATCCATCATCCAAGTCGTTTTCTGTCAACGCGAGTTTTATTGTTCGGATCGGAAGCGTCGCAGCGAAAAAGAAAATGGAAATGGAAAAACCAAATTTCAAAAAGCAAATCTTGTAGAACATTGACGTTGTCAATACTCCAGTCGCCAGCTTGCTACTGACTTACCATTACCTCTCGTTTTCATAGATTCAGTTGTTTCAACCACCTGGCATTTGATAGCAACAGTGCTGAGAAAAAACGGGGCGCAATATGAATGCTATTGAAGCTGCCGTGAGGTGTCGTCTCCGAGTTGCGGGACCGAGCATCGTGAGAATACTCGGTCAGCGCCAGTGTCTGAGCAACGCCATTCCAAAGGCTACGCTCAGTGCAGCAAGGCGCCAGTTCAAGGTGCGGTGGAGCGTGTCGAATGGCATCAGCTATCAGTCTAGCGTGTTTGGCAATGGATGCCAAGTGGTGCGCTTCAGCTCCAAGAGGGCAGATTGGGAGGCCATCGACAACAACGAATCCAAGGACAACAATAGTTCCAATGAGCAGGACGATAAGAGCAGCAACTCTAGAGCAAAAAACGCCCAATCTAAATTGAAGACTAACGCGAACAAGGCGAAAAGGCTTCTCTACGAGAAGTCCCGGGCGCTTCCTGAAAAGATCATCCCAGAGCCTATCAAGAAGATTATTCCCGAACACGAGAACATCTACACCGTCCCCAACATTCTCACGGTGACCCGTCTCGTAGCAGCACCGCTTGTCGGCTACTTCATTGTCCATCACCAGATCTCCATCGCGTTGCCGTTGTTCATCTACCTGTGTGTGACGGACTTTATCGACGGCTACCTTGCGCGTCGTTATAATTTGAAGACCATAGTCGGCTCCATTATCGACCCGATGGCGGACAAATTACTCATGGTGTCAACGACGCTCGCACTTGCGGCTTCGAACTACGAATTCCCGCTATACTTAGCGGCGGTAATCCTCGGGAAGGACATCCTCATGGGCCTCGCGGCGGTGGTGGTCCGCTACCAGAGCCTTCCACCACCCAAGACGGCTCGTCGCTACTGGGACTTTAGCGTCCCGAGCGTGAAGGTGTCGCCGACGACGATTTCGAAGTACAACACCGCGTTTCAGATGGTTTACATCACGATAGCCATCTTCAAACCAGTGGTGGCGCCGTTACTCGGGGCGGACATGTTGGCTCTCTTCAACACGGCCTTTGAGTACTACGGCTACTTTGTGGCGGCAACGACGGTGCTCGCCGGGGGGTCGTACCTCTGGAGCAAGGACGCTGTCAAGTACATAAAATGACTGTAGATATGAACATATTCCGGCATTGCATAGCGATAAATATATGATTTAGTTGTGAAAAAGTGCTTGGGACGTAATTTGCGGTGCAAGAAAGCTCCTTATTGCGCTGAGAAAAAGGCGGAGAAGCGGCAACATCTTTTTGAGAGTCGCATTGATATCACCACCTCAGCATCATCACTTGCTGCAACCCCTACCACCACCACGTATCACCACTCTTTACTGTCGTTTACTGTCAGCGCTCTTTCTTGCTCGCTCCTTTTATTAGATCTCTTGTTTGACTCTCTTTGCCAACCTTTCATCAGCAGTTTCAATGGATACCGAGACGCGCTTTCTTGACAACATCAAGGCGTACCGTCCGCTCTACTACGACGCCAACCGCACCAGCACCGTCTGGCACAAGCTCCCCGTCGCCCGCCGCTCCGCCGTCCTTGTCCTCCTTTTCCTTGGCAAGTACGGCGAGCTCCGTGTCGTCCTCACCAAGCGCTCCCGTTCGCTCCGCAACTTCTCCGGCCACATCTCCTTTCCCGGCGGCAAGGCAGACACCGGCCTCGAGTCCGAGTGGGACACCGCCCGCCGCGAGACCGACGAGGAGATCGGCCTTCCAAAAGATGATGCCCTGCTCAGGCAACTAGGCGTCGAGGTTGAGAAGCTCAACTCCTTGCCGTGCTTTCTTGCTCGCACCTTGCTCGCCGTCCGTCCTTGTGTCGGCATCCTCAGGGCGACGTCCACGTCCAACAGCGAACCTCACGACTACAACGTTGTCAACAACCGTTTGCTCAAATTGACCCTCAATCCCGGAGAGAGTTCCAGCGTGTTCTCGGTGCCGTTGCGCGAGTTCTACGACCAGCGGCGCATCAAGAATCTCGCTCCCAAGCCCAGCGAGCTCGTCAATAAGAAGGCCATCACTGCCAACTGGAGCGGCATGAAGTGGCACTATCGGTCGCTTTTGTTCCCACAACACAACGAGGCCAATGAAGCCGGTTGGCTCCATGAGGTCGACGACTTATCCTCTGACGACGAACAGAGTGAGACCGTAAGCGACAATGACACTCCAAACTCCAACGTCAACCTTGCGCAACAAACCGCAATTCAGCAAAAAGGCAGGAGCTCGATTCCCGTAAGAAATGTATGGGGCTTGACCGCGAACATCTTGCACGAGTTGGCGTATATTGCCTACGGCGGCGAAGAGTACTGGCGCGGCCGCCGCGACATTGGCCAGGAGGATATGATCCACGCATTGTTGGCCCATGGCGGCCAGATGAAACCGGGCAAGCGCAGCGAGTTCGAGATGAGAATCATTAATGGAGATAAGGAAGTGTCTTTTTATGACATATTGCCGGAAGACAAGGTTGAAGAGTTGAAAAAGATTTACAATTCGGGAGCGAAGATATAGTGAGAAACGTATTTACAGAAGGGAGGACATGAAAAAAGAAGGCGCAAAGGATGAAAAACTTTAGAAATGAGGCACTTTAAGGATAAGGCTCTATGGCTGATATTAGGACTAAGATATAGTAGCATTGCTCGTGCGTTTTTTTGTTTATGAATTGCTTACATGCACAATAATAAAGTTATGCTTCTTTGATAAAATCCAAGAAAATGTTATAATTATCCTGAGTAGTATTCCCAAGCTAAAAAAGAGCACAAAAACGAAGCATATAAAAGCTGGTGAACTATCAAGATCCAAAAAAGGAAGCAAAATGGGGCAAAAAGCGGACAAATGAAGAGATTGTAAAAAAGGAACAAAAAGAAGTCACCAGCAACAGGCAAAGTGAATAGGGTCTTATTAATACAATGGTTGGAAAAAAGTATGTTCTACCAATCAGGACTTGAAAAAAATCAAAATAAGGTCAGGCAGTCGTAGTAGTAGTAGTATCATCCACAATAACAATGTGTAAAGGGGCAGTAGCGGCAGATGAAAGGGAGCCAGAGATAAAGGCAAGAGGATAGGCTTAGATCTAATCAGCGCACAGCCAGGCAAGAAGCAATGTGACAGTGAATGAGAGTTGCATTTTGAAAAAGATTTTTTTTTTTGAGAATGTTGATTTAGTTTTAGGCCTTATTTGGTTTTTTGTCTCTTTGCCAATAAGTGTTTATTTTTATCTATAATTCCTGTTCTGGAAAAAGGAAAAGATATATTACCAGCACGCATAAATTATTTTGTGTCACACCAGGCAAATTTTAATGTTGCGTATTCTTTGCCATTACCAAAAAGCTGCGTTGCCCTGCTATTCACCATGTTTCTATGTGCTATTATGCTGTTCACCATAGTACTGCGTTCTATAGAAGTTCATGTTGAGGATGCGCCCAGAGGTGGTAAATCATGGTCAGATCACAGCTGCTTGTTGTGCTATGCTAGTGGGCCCGTGGGCGGGCTGACAACAGTCTGTGTATAACTAGCGGATATTATATTGTAAAAGTGAGCTTATTTTATTGGAAGAGGGCTGACAACGGCTTAGTTATCAAACATCTGGGATGGTTCTCATCCTCACAGTTCCTTGAGGATCCCAATACTTCGTCGAAATTTTGCATTTTTTTTAGCAGGGCTGGAATACCATAATGATGGTTCGCAAAGGTTTGAAATGAAAGTAAATGGAAGCAGGTAAGTAACAACTTGCACTCCATTAATATCAGTAAATTTGTGAAAACTTTGCTACAAAAAACAGAGTGCTACTAAGCCTTCATGATACTTATGCAGTTTTGAGTTCAGTATCAGGAATAGCAGCATTGTCAGTACTGCTTGTGAACTCATCAGAGGACAAAGAATGGTCGTTATTGATGCTTTCCAAAAGCTCTGTGGCTCTCAATGCTACAGTGCTGCCAGGTAAAAACTTCTTGAGCTTCTTTTTAAAAGGTGAGAAAGAAGGAGCCTTCTGAGATAAGCGCCAACTTTGCTTTCAAGTTTAGAGAGAAAATCTTTTTCGCCAAGAGGATCCCCAGTCCCTGGATTTTAGTGTTGGGTGTTTTGTCTATTCAAAAATTGGCATTTTCTAGTGCTATGTGCTTCAATGAAGAGAAATGTTGAAAACTTGCGCGTACCATCCAGGAGGACATTCCATATTCCGCTGTGACCCCGAGATTTCAACATCGACCCTAACACCGCAGCTTCCCTCGGGTCACCACTTGCTTATTTAACTCCAAGTACCCTTGGAAATGGAAAAATAACATACAACCGCCCCTGGAGTCCATGCTGTGCCGGTGGAACCATGGATTGAATAGGGAATTAGATAGGGTTGAGGGGAAACGATGGATATATGCGTCAGAAATATGCATCGCTACATAATAGAAAGTCCTTGGGTAAGACAATTCTCGGTAAACACAATAAGGTTTCGGTGGGGTGATAAAAGATTGCTTCTTTAGTAGGAACATGAATGTCGTCTTTGGGTAATGAAATCTATTAAAAGTGCATTATTGGGGTTATCCTATAGTTTCAAGTTTCTGGTCATCCATTGACCTGATACCGTTGTGCAAAGGGATTGCACTAGCATAAAGATCACATAACGACATACTTTTCAATTCCTATATTGTAATTAATGTAGGTCTCTGGGCTTTGGAATAACTGACCGTAACTGATCATTGAAATACTTTATTGTATAAATCATTATTTGCTATTGACTTTCCACTCGAGCTCTTATCGTCAGAAGCGATGCATGCCAGGGATAACGAGATACGGATTGAAAAGCAAAAAAACAAAAAATAAAAAGACCAAAAGCCGATATTGATACTGTCTAACAACAAAAATAATGTTTAAAGCATCCAGCCATGGCGTTATTTGTTTAGAGAATCAATTATGAGCATATTCATTGATACTTGTCTTTCAACACGAATCTCTTCTAGGACAAAACGCTGGAGACAATCATAATAAAAACAAGTATTCAACATTCCTTTATTGCTTTGTTTTTTATTCTGACGCAATGCTGTTTGCCAGACTTTCTCATCAACAAACACTATAGAAGTTCAATGCATGTCCAAATCGCACAACGATACTGTCTGGAGTTGACCGTCACCCTCGGAACCATATATTCCGGGACTTTTTGTAGATGTATCACGAGATAAAATCGAGAATATGCTCAAATCCGAGGCTTAGTACTTTGCTGCGCCCAGAGCTCACAACGTCTCGGATGGGCTGAGACTCAAATCGGCAGATCACAGCTGGCGTCTATCGCGTTGCGTTCCTTCCTACAAACGTCCACCACGAAGAGAGCTCTTCACATGCCATAGCCTCCGCAGAGCGTTACTGTGTATTGCCACTAAAGAAAAAGCAGCATTTTCCCTGTGTTATTGTGTCTGTACTGTCTTCCAAGCGGTTCCGTCTAATCTGGATGCTTCTCAAGTAGCACGTCCAAGGTCTAAGAAACTCAATAGTACTGCCGGCCATTATCACCGTCACGCCAACAACATTGTTACAGAATAACCAAACAAGTCATGCCCTCGCACCCTTCGGTGGACTCCACCCAGGACTCGATTTTTTCTCAGAAGGATTCCAAGAAAGAGAATGTGGTCCTTCCGCATTCTGATTTGAGCAGCGAGGACCTTTCCAGCGATCCTCAAAATTCTGCCTGTAAAAAGAACCTCGCAAATGCGAACGCACAAGACACCAACGCAAACCATAATTCGTCAGAACAGCATAATCTGGGTCGCCGAAAAATCAGCTCGGACGAAAGCATAACAGCTGAACCCTCTCAACAACAGCAGCAGCATATCGACGGTCTAGGGCTTCACAGTACATCCCCGGCGCCAAAAATAACGCCCTTGAAGAATCCTTTGAACAGAGCTAACCATGCCAGACGGTTTTCGCGAAGCGGCTTCAACCTTGGCATAACCATCACAGATACCCCCACCGGCCCAGATGACGTGTCTCTGCCCATAAAAAGGTCAATATCGCTCCACCGCAGAGCCAATTCAACAGTACCCTCGCCCGTGATAGGTTCCAATCACAACAATACCTCCTTGAATGCCACTTTCTCACGGAACTCATTCAGCGCAAATACCTCTCCGGCAGCATCACAGGGCTTTCAAATGCCAAACTTGCCTAATGGGCCAGCAGCATCGGCAGGAGCAGGTCCAGGAGGTCTCCCCTCTCATGCACGCTCAATGAGCTTGAAGCGGTCATCATCATTGTACCATAGTAACCCGTCATCTCCTTTTTTTAATAAATCATTTCAACAGCAGCAACAAAATGCCAACACCCCAGTGAGCAACCGCCATAGAACCGGCTTAAGTAGATCTTTGTCTACTTCTGTTTCTATGAAATCGTTACATAGAGCCACCGGGTCAACCACCAGCAGTATAGACAGCACCGCCGAAGAGCAGCACACAAACACTACACAGCCAGTACCATCAACAGCTTCAAAACCTGCCATAACTTCGCCGATTGACGAAACCTCTGAAAAGCTTAGAACTTTGGCGCTTAAAGAAATGAGAGTGGTAGAGCTACGAGATAAAATCAAAAACCTTTCGTCCTTGCTAGAAAAGGAAGTCAAGGAATTGCATGAGATGAGAAAGGCGGTCCAAAAGTCATTGTATCAAGATCTTGGAAACGCTAATAGAAAATCACATAGCCATGCCCAACATGGCTATACCAAAAATAATGGCTCCATATCCCCTCAGCGGGCAGCTATCAATAAATCCAGAAACCGCGCCAATAGTTTGCTTGGTGGTCTTTTGGGGACCTCCTCTTCGAATGAATCAGCTGCCAATGTTAACAGTGATTTGATACAGGAAGAAAATGAGAGCAAACCATCAAACACTTCCAACCAAAATGTTGCAAAAAATTCTGCTGGCGCCCAACAGAGAATGAGTCCTGCTAACAAACGTTCCTCAGTATGGGATAGTATATCCAAACCATTGAACTTGTTTTCTCAATTCGATACCATGTTGCAATCTGAATTTGAAAAGATTTCTAATGGGGGAACCACAAATGGCAGTAATAGTAACACCCCATTATCAGCTCCAGAAAGCAAAACCAGATTTTCACCAGTCAAAAACCATTCCTCGCCAAAGAAAAACAAACAGCAGTCACAAGATAGTAGTTTCAGTTTTGAAAATGACGACGATGACTTTTTCAAATGGGATGACGGCTACGATGACTCTTTACTTGATCAAGATACCATGAACAGCACTCCTAGCAAAAAGCCACCATCTCGTAATTCAGACTCTAAACCAAAGACGGTGCGCAAATCATCACTTGTGCTATCGAAAAACTCAAGCAAGTCGGCTAACAGTAACAGTAATAATCAAAGCAATAACAATAGCAACTCTTCTGGCAATTTGAAACTTTCCAGAAACCCGTCCTACAGAAAGTCTGTCAATTTGGACGACCACAAAATCATACTTCCAAAAAGAAACAAAAACAGAAACTTCAAAGACTTGTTTGATGAAAAAACCAAGGAAAGTGAACAAGCGACCAACGGGATTAATAATCCAATTATCGATCTTGCCAGCTCGCTCGACAATAAGAGCTCTCCGGTAGTCAAAGATCCCAATGAAGTGTTGCAGACTGTGTCTTCGTCGCTTTGGAACTTCTATTCAGACGTGAAAGATGGACTATTATTATCTATTGAGGAGGAGCGCGCTATACAAGAAGCCAACAATAAGAATCGAGCCAACGGGAGCAAGCATGGCAGCATGGCTCCACCACCGGCAGTCACTCAGCATAACAACTTGTCCATGGACAACTTGATAGATTTGGATTCCAGTCCGGAAAAATATACTCCAGAAGGAGCCTTTTTCAAGAAGACAACATGATGTTTACGCTGAAAAGAACATTCGAGAAGAACCTTTTTCATACTCTTGAAGGCTTTACTTTATTTTTGGTTTAGCTTAAACATGATACATTGTTTTTCACACAGATATACTTGCATTTTTTTATCGTCTTTTGTCTGTTTTTCTCAGAATTTCAATACGCTTATTTGTTTATATTACTGGTCACTGCTAGTTATCTTCTACGTTCCATTATGATACATCCGACCATTCAGTTTTTGATGCCTTTTATTTTTTCACTCACGTTCATCTTTGCTTGCTGGTTTTCCTTCTTTGCGTTTTGTCTTATATTCTTATTGAAGTTGTATTTTTCGCACTGTTTTGGCATATACACAATGTTCATGTACTGATAAAAAAGAAAACCTGTAGAGACAAATTAACTATCCCACTTAGTGGCCACCGTCGTGCACATTTGTACTGACCAGTTTCTGAGTAGAGGGGAGAAATATAATTACTTTCCTGATAAAGAGACATAAAAACTACCAATTCCAAAGGTCATCGTAGGTTGTACGCCGGTTGTTACCTTTTCATCATACCAGATTCAGGAACACAAATGGGCAAAAGGAGGCGCTACCGTAAGGCTAATTCTTAAATTAAAGCGCAACGTAACGCAAGAAATGAGGAAGAGTCTCTAGTCTTCTGTTCTTCGTGGTTGTTACTGCCGTTTCCCCTTTATTCCCGTACACAAAAACCGGCTGTTTCTGATAATACGCTACTACGTTGTTACAGAGTCAAATTACAAATGCAAGGCCAATGTCGAAAAACTGCAGTATAATATATCATCTATAAAACGAAACCTAGACGGTCGACCATAATGACTGACCGCATGAAGGAATATGAAACGTGCAAAAAGAGCAAAAATAAAAAAAACGAAAGCAGAGGGAAACAAACGAGGAAGAATAGGGAAATAAAGTATGCAGGGAAGGCAAGTTAAGGGGCGTGGATCAGGTAAATGTGGGAAAAGAGCGGGAGCGAAGCGGGAAATTTAAAAGGAGGGAATTAAAGAGGCTTATGAAAATATAAAAAAATGAGGAATTAGGCTCTGGACGATTAGAAGTCGTCGCCGTGCTGGTAGTCGCCAAAAATCTCGTCAGCGGATCTAGGCAAAATGTGGTCACCGACACGGGCGTTGATCAAGTTTCTGGCCTGGTCGGAGCTTTCGATCAAGTCGCTGTCGCTCAAGAAGCTCAAAGGATCCGGGAGGCCACTGCTGGAAGATGAAGCGTCTTTTTGGGTGTTGGACGCAGCAGCATCGGCTGCAGTCAAGGTAGTCTGGGGCACTACTGTATTGGCGTGCAGGTTGATGCTAGCTCCCGTAGCGGTGTCGACTAAGTTTTCGCCGTTCTCGGAAAGTCCAACCTGCTTGGCGGAAATGCCATTCATAAGTTTCAAGAAGCCCGAGTTCTTGAACTTGGACTCGAGGTCCTGGCTCGACTGTTTCGACTCCATAATGTTGACAATCTTGCTGGCAATGTCGGAGAGCAAGTTGTTCTCCGGGTGCTGTTGCGGGACAATCTTCTGCACTGGCTGCGGCTGTTGCTGCTGCTGTTGAACAGCGTTCATCTCGTTATCGATGCTGGCGAAGGCTTGCTCGAAAATATCGTCAGAGAAAGCCGAGTCGCTCAGAGTGTGGTGCTGGGCGTGGTGGACCTGCTGATGTTCGGTCATTCTCTGCAGCATGGGCATGTAGCTGTGGGCGAGGAAGCCCTGGTGTTGGTGCTGCTGGTGCATGAGGGACGGTTGGCGGAGGTACATGTCCGACAGTATGCCGACGGTGCCCTGCTGACTCAACGGGTGACTCAAATGCTGCTGGTGGCGCTGCTGCGAAGCGGCGTTGAGCTCGATGTGGGCAAAGTCGTTGATCCAGGAAGTGGCGTTGGCCGAAGGCTCCTGGAAGTTTCTAGGCAAGGCTTGAGACTGTTGATGGCTTTGTTGCTGCTGCTCTCTGACCAAACTAGAGTTAGGCACCCTCTGGGAGTTAAAAGAGAGCTTGTTGCTGGTGCCGGCGCGTGAGTCCTGGGAGGCAAAAGCCATGAAGTCACTTTCCAAACGGTGGTCGACGGTATTAAGATGGCCGGCGGCGAACACGGCGCGGGGGTTTCTGGCATCCGGGGCGTGCAACTTGTTTGGGGCATACTCATTATTTAGCACCCCGGAGGAGCTGGCGAAGGCTGAGAGCTTTTGCACGGAGCTCGAAGGCCCGCACGAAGCAGGGTCGTTGAAGAAGGACATTATGTGCAGTGTTTGTGGCGACAAGAGAGGGCGGGTTGTGAGAGCAGTTTGTGCTAGGAAATACTCGTTTATGATCCCGGGACAAAATTTTCCATGCAATGCGATGAGCTTTTTTCTCGTTGTGTTTTTCTAGAATAGTTATCTGGGGACAACAGAGAAGGTGGGCTGGGACAGCTATACGATATGGTTAAAAGAGTGTGGGCACAGCAGGACGTGAAGGTGCAAGGAACGCTAGGAAAGGATGGACAGGGGCAAGAAGAGACCGTAAGAAAGGCTTGCAAAATCTGGGGCACCAGGGGCTTTTTATAGTGGCGAGGGTGTCTGTCAGCGCGCGCTTCTCCAGTTTTCGCGTGGAGTGTTTTTGCCGCGGTGTCGGGCGATCGGTGGCTGCGCAGTCACGGATGCAGTTAAACAGCCCGGGAGAAACAGTGGAAAAATGGAGAAAAGAAAAGAAACCCGGGCTGCTGGTAACCACATTCCGGCTGTTTTCGGCAGGCGCCGCGGGGATGGCCACCCTCCAGCACCACCACACTGGATCCTCGTGATCTTCTTCTCTTTTCAGCCGTATCGCCAAAAAAAGAAAAGACTATATCTGCATGTGAACGGTTGGCAAACAATCACGTGCCAGATAGTTCATCAACATACCAATTGGACGGGCCCATATCTCGCGATGGAAAAAAGGCCTATATTCCATTTTGTTCTTCGAGAATAGTACACTGGAGGAAGCCGGTGTTTCCTTAGCTCGATATTCACACAAACATGTGGGTCTTGTCTGTACCCAGAGACGAGTCCTCGGGTATGTTCCGCTTGCCTATCTCATGGTGGTCGTACGTTTGTTCGTCCACAGTTCTCCTGGCCTCGCTGCTTCCGTCTCTTCTCGATGAGCCTCGTTAAGCGCCGACACCGGTAGACCCAGGTAATTCAATACTAACTACAACCTACACAGCCACGTTCGTCCGAAAATGCTTGCTCCCTGATAAAGAGTATCTGGTAGGCAGAAACCCCGACGGTATGTATAGATCTTATTGGAACAACATGTATTTTGCTTTGTGTCCCAGATTCGGCATTCTAACCTACCCTACGCAGCGTCTATTTGCCTCAACTATCCTTTCGTGTCGGGCAAGCAACTTGTTGTTAAAACAACAAAAGCTTCGACCGGGTCCAAAAGCGGCTCTCCTTCGGAATTACGGTTAGCTATTGTTGGGAGAACCACAGTTGTCATCAACGACAAGGATAAGTACAAGCAGTCCTCTGATGGCCCAAAAAGCCTCAACATCACGTCCACAGTGACCAACATACTGTTGGGCAACAAAAAGAAAGGCACAATAAAGCTTGTTCTCCGGTGGGTCCCGCTTCAAATTTGCTACTCCCGCGACGACATGGTAGAATTGGCAGGATTTGCACAGCCCGTGGGCCAGTACTTAGGTGGGATGTTGAGCGGATTGGATGTGACGTGTACCGCAGAAATAACCAAGTCGACCACGCACTTCCTTAAAACCGCCAAACTTTCTTCCAAGTTCACTTTGGCGCTTGTCCGCAATTTGAAAGTGATCGACGTTGACTACATCAAAGCCATTAACGACAGGGTGCACCTTGAGTTTGTTACTAAATACGATTCGCTAGATGCAGCGATACCCAATAGGTCGGTCCCACCATCCACCAGCTTGATAGAGTACAACTTTGACAAGTATTTTCCAAACTACAAAGATTACCTACCGGAACCCTCGTTCGACATCAACGAAGAGAGATCCCGACTATTCAAACCATTGGTGTTTTTTGTATCCAATGAGCTTCAATTTAAGCACTTGCAAATCATTATAGAATCCGCTGGCGGCCATATAAGGATTTACGATCTTGCCAAAAAGTTTGACACCCAAAACACTGGTCACAAGGCAGCACTCGAAAAATGCGTCGACAGCTTTCGTCAATTCTGCTCGTTAGTCTTGGAACAGTTGCCGTCAGGTACTCAAATGGTTTTTATGAAAAACATATTCACAGATGAAAATGCTACCGAACGCATTCATTACACGATATTGAGAAAAGTAGCAAAGCACTTCCATCTTCCTTTGATGACAAATAAAGAGTTTTATGAGGCCATCAAAGATGTTAGCATTGCGCCATTAGCTAAGCGCCTAGCAGATAATTACTACTCTGACACAACGAACAGTACAAATGCCAAGGATCAGAGTATGGAAACAATAACAACCGTTAACAAAGACGATGGACTGCGGCTAAAAAGAAAAAGAACAAGAACTACAAAGAAAATCCTGGTAAAACCACTCGATGCCATGTCTTTGTACTCTGGCAGTAGCTCTCCTTCTGCCGGGCCAGAAGTAGAGAAGGCAACCGCAGAAAATGCCAACAACATTGTTCCGCAAAATGGCCTTTCTGAGCCTGAGCTACAAGTTGAAAAAACTGTATCCCAAATCAATTATAATCCCAAAGAGGACGCAATCGATCGTCGCCAACGGCCTTTAAAAGGTTTATCCCAAAAAGGCTTGGGTACAGCTGGTCATATCATAACATCCGATGGAGAGACGATAATGGAAGAGGCTGGTCAACCAACCTTGGAACGGCCAGGGGCATTGGCAAATGAAAGGAGGCAGCGACGTAAAAAAGTGGGCACTGCTTCAATTGGTGATCTTTATAGGGTAACTGAAAATGGCGCTCCTACTACTGGTAATAGTTTACCAGTAAATGGCCTTCCAAATCAGCACACCGATGCCAACGACAATAGCAATGAAAACGATAATAAAGGGCCATCGGCGGAAAACAATTATGCGAGCTCTACAGCTACGCAAAAACGCAAAAGAAGAAGAATCAATGCCGCTGCTATTGATGATTTGTACGGATTCACGCAAAGCGTGCCTGTTCCTCGGGAGGAAGCAAGCCGCATTGAAGATTCTCAAGATGAGGGTTCAAATGATGCAAGATCTACTAATATGCATGCAGAAGACCCTGCTGCGTCCGAAATAGCAGAGGAACGAGTTGCAATGAAACCTGCGCCTGCCTCGCAATTAGCAATCTCCGTGGACCAAAATTCGGAAGCCAATTCCACTACACACTATGAATTTAAGCCAGAAACTGATGAAAAATCAGCTGGGCTCCCAAAAGAACTATCATGTCAAGTAAAAACTAAAAAAGTCAGTTTTCTTGAAGCGGTAAAAATAGCAAAAGAAGCAGAAAATAATATTATCAAAGAAGAACAAGGTGAAGGAAGTGACAACCCAGGGGGTATCAGTAAGGAAGAGCTCAAGCGAATTCGGCAAAAGGTTCAAATCGAGGAGTTCGCAGTTGGGCGCAACAAGAGAGATAACACCAATGGTGTCAGTGACAATGGCAACGGCGCTAGCGGAGATTACAGAGATTGGTCAACGAGGAAAAACTTCAAACGTTTTGTCAAAAACTTAAAAAGCTCTGCTTACAGCGACCCTGCTGCTATTGCAAGGCTCAACAGTTCAGTATACCGCACATATGTCACGTTTGATGTTTTTGACCCAATCAAGGACAATCAACACTACAAGCATCAGGACGAAGATGAGGACCTTGCGTTCCAAAGTCAAAGGGAAACCAATCATGAGCACACGGGCAGTACGCAAAATAATGCCCCCAATATTGTTAATGCTGGCAAAGGCAAGGATGAAGACGAAGGATCAGCTTCACAGTTCCGCTTCTCGATACCGCCGCAAGAGTCTGCGTTATTTGTACCATCGGAAGATGAGGAAGGAGGAGTGGGCGAGAACAGCGCTATTGCACCGTCTGTAAACGCTACTACCTCGCACACCAGAGATACAAACAAGGCGCGTTCTTCTAATGCCAAGAAAGGGAAAGCTGCGCCAATTGCGGCTTCTATATCCTTGGACTCCGATGATGATGAGGAGGAGAGCTCCATTCCGAAGTTTAAGTTCTCAAGAAGGTGATTGTGTGCAAACTAACTATTTATGCTGCAGCGTTGAAAAATCGATACTTTGGAACATCACTGCATACTCCATAAACGCAAAGAACATTACAATGCGATTACTTGCCAACAATCATTTTGAAAAGATACAGTTATACATTGTATTATTTAAATGGTACAAAAATGAAAGGAAAGGAAAAAACGCAATGAGAAAAACCATCAGAAACAAGAACATGGCAGATAAAGAGTTAAAAAAGAGGAAAAAAACAAAAGAGAATAAAAAATATAAAAACAATTAACGGAGCGAAAAAATGTTATATTAATATAACAAGGATAATGTACATGTGGTTGTTTTATTTGTTCTTTTTTTATGTTTACTCTTCTTCTGAACTTTCACTTTCATCGTCATCGTCATCATCACTGCTTTCACTGGAGCTTTCTGGAAGCTTGGAATTGCCCTTATCGTACTCCTCGAGTCTCTGCTTCAAGATATCAATCTTCTTATCGCGATCGTTGAGTTTCTTTGGGCCTCCTTTGGCCTTACCGGCGGCGCCCTTTGCTGAACCGTTACCGTTGCGACCATTGCCGCCTCTGCCTTTACCCTTTTTCAAAGTGACTGAGTTGATAGAGTTCTTGGAGACCACATAATTGTATAGTTTTAACAAGGTTTCGTCGTCAAGCATGTCCATATCAAGTTCAATTTCGTCCTCGCCGTCTTTTTGCAAGTCTGGAACTGATTCGTTGATGATTTTCATGACATGTTGTAACTTCTTTTCACTAAGATCGGCAATCTTTTCACTTAACTCCTTCTTCATGTCAAAAGTGAGCTCAATCTGCTGTTCGTTGTTGGCCTTGGCAGTGGTCGACTTGCGTCTCCTGGCGGCGGCAGCGACTCCCGCAGCCTTCTTCTTTTGTGTGGTAGTCTTTTTCTTCTTTTGCTTCATGGCTCTCTTCTTGGCCTTCTCATACTCTTCCTTCTTCATCTTTTCCAAATCTTTCTTCATTCTTTCAATCTGCAGTTCCAAAAACTGGATGGCCTGGTTATTCATGATTGACTGCTCGATATCAATTTCCTCTTCCTCGTCAAACTCCTCTTCTTCGTCGTCGTCGTCTTCGTCGTCTTCGTCATTCTCGTTTTTGCCTCCGGAGCTCTGTGGAGGTGGGGTCGGGGCATGGACAGGTCTCTCTTGCCATTTTTTCTCAAATACCGCTTCCAACCTGTGACCCATTTGATTCACAGGGGTTCCCTCGGGGTTGAATATGTAACAGTTTTTGAATATTAACTTGACGTCGTGGTAAAACTCATCCAAGGCGTCGTACTGGTTATTCTGTAACTTGTTCTGCACTGTAGAAAGATCCATTGGCTCCTTCACAAAGTCAAAGTAGGTTGGGCAGTCCAAGGCAACAGGGTCCACCGGCTCCAAGAACGGGTAGCTGTAGCTCTCATGCTTCTTGGAAGTCAACTCTTTCACCACCTGCGAGGCAAACCTTAAGTCAATGAGAAGCTTCTTGTTACGTGGCCTTATGTCATATGGCATGTCCTTGGGCTTTGGCGGATGTATTTCTCTCTTGGGTCTTCCGGAGCTATTGTCTCTTCTAATCTTTGGCACGCCGTTGCCTGCCACGGCGGGGGTTAAGGTCTTTCTCTTGTGCCTGCCGTCAGACTCAGAGGCGGAAGCAACCGCAATGTTTCTTGGTGGCGCGTTGAGCAATAACTTCTCGAAACTGGCCTGGATATTCAATCCCATTCTCGAGATGGCCGCCTTGTCGCCATTGAATTTAATGCAGTTGTTCACCATGAGGTTGAAGTCGTCGTGGACGTCCTGTTGGTCGTGATACGCGTTGGCGTTTAGTTTTTTCTCAATGGTAGAGATATCCATTGGGGTCGGGATAAAGTTATAATAGAACGGAATTTGCAACTTGACAGTATCCACGGGCGTCAAAAACGGACCTGCATCTTTTAAGCGCTTGATCGACTTGAGCAGCTTGAGCATGTATTGTTTGAGATGGCTGGGCAAAGGATTCTCTACATTCTCTTCAATATTGAGCTCTGGTTTAGGGGCTGGTATCATCTTTGAAGTGTCCACGGTTCCATCCGGCTTGTATGCGACGGTAGATTGCTTTTGGACCAGTGTGTCCTGCTGGAGTTCCTTGACATCGGGATCGTCCTGTTCCGGCTGCTGTTGCTGTTGTTGTTGCTGCTGTTGCTGGTCTGTATTTTGCAATGACGCATTAATCTCTTGTATGGCTTGGGTGTCTCCTGGCTCGCTGCTTTTGACTGACACATTGCCATTATTTTGTGACGTGGTGCCATCCTCCTTGTTCTCGCTCGTGTTTCCGGTAGGAGCGGCGTCGGCGGCAACGCCCACCTTGTTCTCCGTTGATGTGGATGTTATCTCGTCTTTCAACGCACTGTCTGCTTCCTGGCCTTTCGGCGCCTTCACGTCAAGCTTGAGCTTCTTTGGTTCGCTAGATTGCTCCCCGTCCTCGTCTTCGCGCTGGTGTTTGACGGCGGTTGAGGTTGCTGCTGCAAAGGACGCGGTGGTATCTTGGGATGCCATCTTTGAATTATTGAGAATAGATGACGGCACGCAGGTGGTGGCAGGTGCAATCTACTGGGCAAACTGGGGCGCTGGCCTGTGTGATTAATTGGCACTATGTGGGAGCAGGGTGTGTTTACTTTGCTGTGTTGTGTGGTGGGAAAGAGCTCAAAAGGTGTCTCGGGAGCGTGCAAGAAAAATCCAAGCACGAATCAGTACGCGTCGGAAAGACGATTTTTTAGTTTTTCGCTTTTTCTGCTTTGGTAAAAAAAATAAAAAATACAAAAAATTCAGAAAAACGAAAAGTCTCGCGAGAATGCGAAAACAAACAAATAAATACCGACACAGACAGCACTCCACGTCCGCCCGCAAGGCGGGCGGTCTGGCGATGGGGCATTACCCGGAGGCTCCCGGTGGCGAATCCGTCCGGAAAAGCACGGGTGTCCGCAAGGTAAACCTGAAATTACAAATGACTCACGGCCGGGTGACGATTAAGCGAGATCCGAGAGCGTGTCAGCTGGAAGGTCGCCTGACATCCTTCGGAAATAAAAGGGAGCGCACTAGCGAGGTCTTCGCTTCCTCTTTGGGAAGTGCCAGAGTGTTATGTTCTGGCAATTGTTTTTGGCTCATGACAAAAAACGGATAGCAGAAACACTTTGACCCGCCAATACTACGCTGCTGCTGTGCGTCAATGTAAACACGTTGGACTTTTTGCGCAAAAGACTTCGTGTAGCTGCTGGCTCCCGAAGATCTGTGCTGAGATGAATGCTTTTCATGTCCACCTCACACATATTTAAAAGCTACCACATTGCTAGCAGCCTACTCAAGTCCGCCATTCCCGTGCGCTGCTTAAAGTGTGCACTTGTTGCTGTGCCGGCTAAGAGGCTGTCTTTGGCGCAGCTAGTCTCTGTTCTGTGTGCAGCGCTGTGCAAGCGAGAAGCAAGACGCGTTCTGTGATACAACACTATGTGGGTTGCGTTTACTGCGCCTTGGTGTTACTTTTTGGAAGCTGTCTTTCCGGTTTCCTGGTTGAGCGTTGAAGTAATGTGCTTGCGCTATCCTGTTCTAAGTGCGGGGCTTTTCATTGTCCCGTATCTGTGTATGGACGGTGATGATAACTTCAATGATAGCTTCTACATATAGACCAACAGCATTGGCCGTCACTAACAGCCATAGTTTTCTTGTTAACTACGTCTTTTGGCATGCACATGCCGCCAAGTGGTTCACTGCTTAAAGGCCTGACAATCGTCTTTGTGAGCGTTTTTTATGTCACCTTGACATTTGGCGGACCAGATAATAAATCCCGTAATAAGCAGCACGGGCAGCCTTCAAAATAGTGCGGGAGAAAGGCTGCTTGTGAGATGCAGCAAATATCCACAATAGTGTAGATTGGCGCCATTTTTAGAAGAAATGCCGGATAATGCGGCAAAACGCTGCCCGTTTTGTCTAAAATGTTGTGAAAATAGGAAAGCACCAGGCAGCCATGTAGCCATCCCGTTGTAAGACAAAAAGAGGACGCTGATAACAGAACAGGAAGAATTAGTAGAATAACAAAAGATTAGAGTGACGAGAAACTTGCACAAGCGCCTTTTTGGATCGGCTTTTGTCCCTCCAGACACTCTCTTTTTGGGACAATCTGATTATAGCTCTGCCATGTGTGTCTTATTTTGCTTGTCTGTGGTGTTGATTTGCCTGTTTTTTTCATTTTTCCATACCTTCCCCTTCCATTGTAATGCAAAAGCAGCTTGAGGATAGATTATTAGTTGTTGTTATCAACATCAGCAGCGCCTCTAGATTTCCACAGTGGTACAAAAGTCTCTTTTTTCCGGTCCGACTTGTTGTTCCGAATGCTTAATTTGTTTTTCGTACCTGATATATCTTTCCCATTGACTTGGTAAACCCGAAGTAACGTAACCCTAGCAGTCGATACAAGAAAAGAAAGAATCCGGGCAGGGCAGTATAGCTAGAGCAAGAAAGCAGCTTCTATTGGCAAGCCTCACTTAAAGATGAGCAACAGCAACATTTCGATTTACAGCTCTTTAGCCACTGTTACCGCCAAAAATGCCACTTTACCCAACTCTGTCACACCTAACCCAAAAATAAGGTCAATGGTAGAAAATCTGCCTCTACTTCAATTACTCTCTTGGAACCAAAAAGCAAATAGCATAATAAGCAGTAAGACCTCCTTTTTGGCAACGTCTGCTCAGTGTTTAACCAAAAGCGAAGAGTCACTCTTCCGTGGTGTCAATGATAGAGATCTTACTTTCCATGATACGGCCAATTATACTCTTAGTCACCCTCAGGATTCAAGCCCCGACAATTGCCTGGGCGTCCCTGCAACTAATTTTTGCAAAAGCCAAAATGATGTTCCAGTACCCTACAACCCCACTGCCTATACATCCATTTCCGCCAATCCGAAAAAATCAAGATCCTATTGCAGGAATTACAGTGGTGGCAAAAGTCAAACTAAACATATACAGGTTTCATCAGCAGAATTTGCAAGCTCCATCTGGTCATCAACGAATAACCTCCATAACAACCCCAACCCTTCTTCCAGCTCAGTGGCTATTTCATGGGCAAAGGGTGGAGACACCAACCCAATAGACTTCCACTATCCCACAAGACAAGATACATTCAATGAAACATCTCAAAACATTTTTTTTCATGATGATAATAGACCGCCTTGGGGATTACCGGCTACATCTGAGAGCACTGTTAAACACTTGAGCCACAATACAGGCTCACCAGCTTTTTCTGGAGACAATATTTGGAATAACTCCTTTGCTTCTATCAGTACTACATCCCTCTCAACCCAAAGTAGCAACTTAAACACAAATGGTTATCTACAGGACTGCGGCTCCCAAGTCTCCATTGCTAGCCCTGTAGGCAGCTCTCTTGATCTTCCAAGCCCAAAAGACAACATTAGCTTTATAAATCCCCATTCACAAAGTTACCAGCTCTCCAATATATCTACATATGGCCCAGCAACAGAGAATAGCTATCCTCTAGGTTTGCCACTTCCATATGGCCAAACCTCCTTTAGTATTTCGAACGACTTTCACTTGCCAAAAAGCTCGCTATCATTCATCATTGACAACCTTAGCCCTCCAGAAGTAGGCCTGATTATTACAACGAGAAAATGGGTGCCTTCTCTTCCATATGCCTCAATACAACTAAGAGATGGATGCAGCACAGGCAAGCCAGTGTACCTATTTTTGGCTGATAAAGCGACTGATTTATTTTTTGGTGTAGTACAAATTACAGAGGACCCTATTGTTTACTTTAATACATTTCAAATTCAAAATACTATTTTAAGGACTACGCCTAGTTTCAATATTGAGCCAATGTTTATCCGAACAGTCAGTTTGCGTACTTTCGAACACATAAACTTACCGTGTTTCGAAAGTCGTAGCCAGTACTATGGGATCACCAATACCATGGGTGAGGGGTTTTTTGAACTCTCATTCTCTACGGCGTTTTCTTTGGTTAATACGTTTAAAAGCATAATATGCTAAAACTCTAGTCTCAGAATTTCTTTCTCTTTCGTGTCCTTCGGCAATTATAATCAAAGTGGTTTTTTTATGATACTTAAGAAGCTTCTTTCTTAACATCTTATACCCTAGCATACGTCAATACTACTCTTTACTTTTCTCTAATATATATACTTGTGACATTCTGTTTGCCATACTTTAACATCCGTGGTTACTAGAATGGTTGTGCGCCGATGCATGTTGAAGAAGCCGACGTATTAGCGCATTATCCAACATACACATGCGTTGCAACAGCAGCATTCGTTTTGCCCATAAAAGCTTAGCTAGGCACGAAGTAGGAGGAGCAATTTAAACACTGGGAGGTATTTAGTGGCCCAAAGCAACATTTTGAACTCACTATCTCTATCGCGCCTCTCTTTACCCTTGTAATGAGACCGTTAGCGACATGCAGAGCCCTCAAATACTTCGTGGAAGAGCTCCTTGATCATCTGACAGATATAGTGCCTTTGGATCCGGGTAATCACATAAGCACGCACTCTTATAGGCGCTGTGACACTGCAATATGCATCCCCGCGCGCCATTCATAATTGTACTCGCGTGCGTCTGCGTGTCGTTTTTCCAATACCGTGTTATTTCTTTCTTTTTCTGACGCGGCGACGTTCGTCGTGGCCCTTTTTTCTATTGAAATCTTAATGCTTTGCAGAATGTGTAACAAAGAAACAGAAGAAAAAAGTAGGACATATTTTTTTTTCTTTGGAAGGAAACACAGGCACAGTGGTTTCCCTTTTTGTTTGCGTTCTTTGCCTTTTGTGTTTCTTGCTTCTTTTGCTATTTGGATTTCGTTGGATTCTGCTCAGATCTGCTGTGAGAAAACAGGAAGTTTAATTTTCTTGTCGTTCAGGAAGCCAACCGGTTTCGACTATTTTTTGTTTCTGCGGTTTGATTATTCTTTAAAGTGGCTTGTTCTTTTCTTTTAAGCCCTTGTTTAGCTTCTCATTCTGTCATTCAAAAAGAGACGAATCTCATACTGTTGATATCATTGTCACTTTTCCCTTCGCTTTTTTTATTTTGTTTATTGTTTTTATAACATAGAGGCTGCTTTGAAAAGATTCAAGAGCTGAGCAATTCTCACATTCCTCCCTGCCACATCATTTCCCCTCATATTACTATTAAACCCCGCCCTTTAGCACAACTTAATCAATACCTCTTGAAAATGTCCAATAATAGGCCACAGCCTCTCACGAATCCTGCTGCTAGCAGCCATTACTACTCCAACCTCTACGTCAAGTTTGAGAGACGCCCGGACTTGTTTCCGCAAAACATCCAGAACAAAACAGCAACCCTCACGCTCAAATTGGAAAACTACTACAAGAAGAAGGCCGAGGATGCCCGCGACATAAGGAAGACCATCGATGAACTCGAGCTGACCTTGGAGTCCCAAGGCGGCTCCAACGAGATGAAGAACCGGTACAAGCAAAAGTTCATTCACCGACAGACGCAGTTTCTCAGATTGAAGCGCACCAAATTGACGGCGGCGGACTTCCAGACGGTGTCGGTTATCGGTAAGGGTGCCTTTGGCGAGGTCAAGCTCGTGCAGAAGAAGGATAATGGCAAGGTGTTTGCCATGAAGACCTTGCTCAAGTCGGAGATGTTCAAAAGAAATGAATTGGCACACATCAAGGCAGAAAGAGACATCTTGGCGCAGAGTGACACCCCTTGGGTGGTTGCGTTGCACTACTCATTTCAGGACGCAAAGTATTTGTATTTGATCATGGAGTTCTTGCCCGGTGGAGACTTAATGACCTTGTTGATCAGATTGAACACGTTCACTGAGGACATCACCAAGTTTTACATGGCGGAGTGCGTTTTGGCTATAGAGGAGGTGCACAAGTTGGGATACATTCACAGAGATATTAAGCCGGACAACATTTTGATTGGCGGTGATGGTCACATCAAGCTTTCTGACTTTGGTTTAGCTACCGGTTTCCACAAGACCCACGACGCCAACTACTATAAAAAGTTATTAGAGAAGGGCATGAACGTGAACCAGAATAGTGCTTTCAACAACAAGAATAAGAGAAACACCACCATTGTCGACTCTATACAGTTGACCATGTCCAACAACGAAAGAATTCAAACATGGAGAAAATCGAGAAGAATGCTCGCGTACTCCACCGTCGGTACTCCAAACTATATTGCCCCAGAGGTCTTCACCAACGAAGGTTACGGCCGTGAATGTGATTGGTGGTCCCTTGGCGCCATTATGTACGAGTGTCTTGTTGGATACCCACCATTCTGCTCCGATACCAACCAGGAAACGTACATGAAAATCGTCAACTGGAGACAGACATTGGAGTTCCCGAACGATGTGCACTTAAGTATAGAGTCCGAAGACTTGATCAAAAGATTTATCTGCGAAAACAACAACAGAATCGGGCTAAATGGCGCCGCCGAAATCAAAAACCATCCATTCTTCAGAGGCGTTGACTGGTCCACTATAAGACAAATCCATGCCCCATTCATACCAAGATTGAATAGTATCACGGACACCAGATTCTTCCCAATTGACGAACTCGAACAGATGCCAGAGTCACCATACTTAAAACAACAAGTTAATGGTAACGGTAGACAAGAAGACGATGGTCTCGGCGACTTGCCTTTCATTGGTTACACCTACTCCAGGTTCGATAACTTGTATAAGAGAAACATTATATAGTAGTAAGATCTTCCCTTTTCTATAATTGTTGTTCTTTAGCTTTCAGATAATACCTTGATTCTCAATCTTGCATTTGCTTTTAATTCTTTTTTAATTCTTGCTTTCTTCTCATAATACTAAACCTGGCTTTTAAGCTCTGAAGCTTTGCTTTTTTTTCTCGCTTGCCAATTTCTCGCCTTCTTTTCAGAGTTGATTCTGAATTTCATAACTTTCTACTTTCTCTCAATTCTTTTCTCATTGATACCATGCTCTATCTTAACATTTATAACTATAACTGAAATAAAACAAAAAAACAAAAAATAAAAGTACTGATATAGAACAGTTTAGCTGAATTTACATATGTTAGAGAATATAATGATATCCATATTCGTAAAATAAGATGTACTTCTATACTTCTATCAACTATGGCCCATTTGTTCAATTGGCTAACATGCTAATTACAAAATATTCTAGATTTTGTCCAACAAACCGAACATTTTTTGATATCCGTTTTGTAAAGATTCAAAAACATCATTGATTGTGTTTTGCTTAATTTTTAGGCTCCGGAAGATACCACCACTTTTTGAGTTTAATTCATCGAGGAATAAAGAAACAAACTGGTCATTTTTTGCTTTGATTTTTTTCAATTGATTTTTATCATGAACAGTATCGACGGCCTTCTTAAGAGTGTTCAAAAGAGATACAAACTTGGATATCGGGTCCTCATTTGTCTTGTTAGAAGATGCTTGGAAAAGATGAGGGTGTTGCTGCTTATAGTATTTGTAATTCTTTGAGAAAGACTTGTAAAGCGAAACAATTAAAATGTACTGATGCGAGAATTTCCAGTCAATGGAAAAAACGCCGTCGTTATTAAAAATGGTTTCATTGAACAAAGAGATGATACTCTTTAATGTCTCATTCACCGAGGATAAATGACTGTTTTTGCCACCTTTTTCAGATCCGATGAGAATGTACTCCCAGAAGCTCAGGTATAACTGCAACTCCAAATACTCGGCTTTGGTTAACAGCTCTTTTGGATAAGTCTTGAATAAATTGATAAAGTTCTTCAAAAACTGATTTTGCTTGGAGACAGTCACTGTATTTAAGACTAAAAACTTCAAATTTTGCAATTTCAAGTAATCGCTCGAATTGTCTTTGGAAACACCGACAGCTAATTGACTTTCCAACTGGGGTATAACGTGTGCAATAGACAAATTCCATCCTGTTGTGAGGTCTCTGTGATCTGAATAATCAACGGTAGCATCAAAATCTATTGAGCTACTGTTCAATTCTCCGGTGGTATTGAAAGATAGAATTGACTTGTTTGTAACGGATGATGCATTGCTTTTTGCATTTTGCTGTTTGGTTAAGTTTTCATTGTTTAGGTAATAGAGTTTGATCAAATTCCTGTACTCAAAAGTTCTCTTCTTAAATTCTCCCGCTTTGATGGTGTTGTTGGTGTTATTGTATGATATTAAAGTTTCGTGATAGTCATAGAATTTCTCAAAGCTAGCACGCAACTTGATCAAAAATTCAAAATTCTTTTCGATTTTCGTATAGGATGCATTCTCGTAGCACTGATCTAGGAAGTGAACCAAGTACAGGTATGAGTGCTCGTTTTCATAGAAGTTTGTCAATTTTCTAACAATATGATCTTCAATAAACTTTGGATCTGGGAATCTAGTGCTTATTCTGGACGATAAGTAATGATTCAAAGTATCAATTTGAACATTCTTTATACTCAAAGAGCCAAAAATTTCGGCAGTAAGTTCAGGAAGATTTAAGTAGTTGTAGAGCTTCATAAGCCATACTTTGACCAAGAAGTCTGAAGGAGAAATTGATAGCAAATACTTTAAAATGATAACCTGCTCAATGACCGCTTGAACTGAAAAGTTCGTGGTTAATAGCACTTGGAGATTAATTAAGAGAAGTTCATTGCCAATAAAATAATCATTTTTTAAAAGTTCCTTGTTGTAAACCAAGTAGTGATTAAAACAATAGTTGTAAAGCTGTATATTTTCCTCCACAAAAGCTTGCACCTCTCGGCCATTGGCGGATCCTTGTGCAAAGAATTCTTCTTCTCTTTGTAAAAAGATAAACTTTCTAATATTGACGAGCTTTGTAACTTCCTGAATTGTTAGGTTATTTTCTTCGGTTGAAGCTTGTTTTAGTTTTTTTGGGAAACCAAGTTCTTGCTCATAAACTTTTTGCACCAAAACCTCATTTATAAACCATTTTCCAAGATCTTTGCTGCTGTTGACATCTGCAAACTTCTTGACATATCTGACCAAGTCGACAAATGCCGACTTTTTTGAGCCATAAAGTTCAAAATACTTGGTAATGTATTGTTTTACCAAGCCAACATTCACGGCTAGGAAGCCATAATTTATCAAGGCTAAGAGCAAGTTTCTTGAATATTGCTCCTTACCAGCAGGCAAGAAATGGTTTTGGATTTGATTGAGAAGCTCGTCTTGCTTATTGACTTTGAAGCCTGACAGAAGCAAGTAGTTCCAAAAGTTGAAATCGTTAAACTTGAACTTGAAGATAACATCGTTAGTGAATTCGTATAACTGGTCAAAATCCTGCACATCATGAAGAAGCTCAACATAGATCAAGATCAATGAAAGATCAACTTCATTGAATTTCTTCTCGCTTAGCAATTTCTTTAATATTTCAATTGCAACGGGCTTTGAATTGCTAGCAATGAGTAACTTTACTTTGACAAATATTTCCTGGTCGCTTTTTAGTGGCTCAACAGCACTCAAAAGTTTGAGAGCCAATTGAGGAAACAATCTCTTCTCCAAGGCATTTTCCGTTTGGGCTGAAGCTAAGTAGTAATTGAACGCCGCAATCAACACATTAGTTCTGTTCTTAGCGGCACCTTGACTGCTATTCACTTTTTGCAAGTGGAAAGAGGCTTTTTGCAAGGACGAAATATTCAAGTTAGCTAAAGAGTACTGGAACCAATGATTAATCAAGTTCGAGTTCAGCGGCTGTTTTTTCAACAATGTTTCGTACACTTTTGATATTTCGTCAGCATGATTGGAGTGAATAAAGATATCTAGGGTCAACGTGAGAACATCGCCATTGACTAATTGATTATAGTTCAAAGGATCCCTTATGAGATTCAATGACTTTTGGAATGATTGCTCGTAGTCGTAGTTTACTTTTAAATCATAGTAGTTGGACAATAGTTGATAATGAACTGATTTTGGGTTCTTCTTTAAAAGTTTAGCGAGGATCTGCTTAGCACGCTTAGGATTTTCCGAATCCAAAGCGTAAAAAAAGGACTTTTCAGACATTGATTTAAATAGTCAAAATTAGAGCTACCTATTGATTGCAAAAATTTTGTATTTGAAACTAGTTGTAGTCACCATCAGCTGTGATCCAATGTTATAGAGAAGTCGTGAAGTTGCATATATAACGTTTCTATAAAGCGCTCTCGAAATTTTGCCTTTAGTCTAATCCATCGCTCATAACCAAAAAGAATATTCTTTAATATTTCGCCCTTCATTGTATAACTCCCGCCGACGCGGGTTATTATCTACGAAAAGTTCACAGACGAAAATAATCAGCTGCCTTGAGGTCATTGCTCAAATGAACATTCTTCAACGCCTTTTAACCCATTTTAAACCTAAAACAATGGAATCCGTGGCGAAGCAAAATCAAATATGGACCGAACCGTGCGACTACACTAAATGGTCCAAAACCCAGCTCATCAAGCGAATCCAGGAGCTAGAACAAGCGCAAAATGGTGCAAGCGCAGAACCTAAGAATGAAATTAACACAGATAGGCAAATTACGGATGCCGCAAGTAAACCAAAAGTTAAACAGTTTGATTTCAGCAAATACTCGACGAGATTTATCGCATTGAAGTTTTCCTACTTGGGATGGAACTACAATGGCTTAGCTATTCAGAACCATGAAACTGCCCTTCCAACGGTGGAAGAAACTATTATTAAAGCTCTCCATAAATGCAGAATGATACCCTCTTTGGATCCTAAAGACTTCAACTTCAGCCGGTGCGGGCGTACTGATAAAGGCGTAAGTGCCATGAACCAAGTCATTTCGCTAAATGTCAGATCAAATTTGAAGACAAGGGAAGAGCAAATGGATCCAGCTAATGACAACAAAGAGGTGAACTACGTGCACATACTTAACAAATTAGTGCCGAAAGACATACGCTTCAAAGCGGTCTGCCTCAGGCCACCGCCTGGTTTTGACGCCAGATTCAGCTGTCAGTACCGTCGCTATAAATATTTCTTCCATAAGAAAGACTTGGATATTGGCGCAATGCAAGAGGCAGCTGTAAAATATCAGGGCGATCATGATTTCAGAAATTTCTGTAAAATTGACGGCTCAAAACAAATAACTAATTTCAAAAGAACTATAATATCCTCCAAAATTATTCCGTATGTTGACCCAGTAATTGAGGATAATGGAGATACTGAATTTTATGTGTTTGACTTAATAGGGAGTGCTTTTCTATGGCATCAGGTTAGATGTATGATTGCTGTACTATTTTTGGTTGGATCGAAGCTTGAAAAAGCAAAAATTATTGACTACTTGTTTGATGTTGCTAGTAACCCGCAAAGGCCTGTTTACAATATGGCCCATGACGTTCCGCTAGTTTTATATGACTGCAAGTTTCCAGAAAATGTCGAATGGAAAGTAGTCTCGGACCCAAAAGATACTGCGGTTTACGAAAACTGGCTAGATTTTAAACTAAAGAGTAACATCAATACGCTTTTGAGCAGCGACTTGTTAAAATTGAACAATGAGGGCAACAAAGACGAAAAGTCAATTATCAACATTGGTGATGGAAAAGGTAGGCCAGTTAAGGAATATGTTCCTTTGGAAAGACGTCCGAAGATGCTGAGTGCTGAAGAACAAAACGCTAAGTTCAAAATAAAGAAGCGCAAGATTAAGTAGACGAGGCCATTTTGTCCACAATTATAGAACACCTGTAAATTAGCAATAGACAGAGTATTAATAGTTTTTAATATGAATGAGCAATTATTTAGCTGGTAAAGTATATACCTGTTTGTACACTTTCTGCGAGGAAAGCGACAACACTATAAAGACTAAGAACTTCAAGAAATTCGTTTCACTCATTTTCATAATGAAACATCATGGAGATTACCAGAGACACTGCAATTCAGTGGTCTCAACCACGCAGCAACTAATCGATCCCTTTTATTTTTCTAATTTTTATCTACTACGTCTGGCCAGAAAAGAGCTTTTTTTCTGCTCCAAATCACAAGGAATGGTACAGCGCTTTAAAGTAGCAGTTCCGTTTTTGGACCCATGCAGTTATCTAAGTTTAACGTTAGATTAAAATGTATAACCTTGGTTAGCTTCAGCTCTTACATCACTACTAATTTAGCTATGAGGAACACATACATGAGAGACCTCTCTCCAGAAGATGTCAAAAAGGTTCATTTGAAATTGTTAGTGAAAGATATATGCCATCTTTATGTCTCATTGTAATAAGCTAACAAAATATTTGTCTCCATTAACATTCATAAAGATGATAAAATAATAAAAAGCAATGTCCCAGTTTCTAAATAAACTTGCCGTTATAATTATTTTGGACGCTTTCACTCTCATCGAATATAGATGAGAATTTTTGTTGAGGCATGTTTGCCACGAAAGATGGCTCGTCTACATTTCGGGATGTGTTTAGTTTGAGTGATTCTATTTGCTCTTTCTTTGTGAGCTTTTTCTGCTCTCTGTCGAAAAAACTTTCACTTGCCAAATCCTCTGGGGACTTAAATCTTATAGCGCTTGGCTGAATTTTTCTTAAGCCGCTCTGGACATTTATAGTTGTGTTGCTGCTGTTGTTTGGTGTTGTTAATGCACCGGCGCTTAATATGTGAGTATCACTGCTAAATATGACTTTTTCGTCGTCAAAATTGTAAGTGTAACTAATAGCAGGCTGCTGTGAAAGCTTATGAGTCATGAAAGACCCTTCTATTGGCGTTTCAGGGGGAATGGCCTCGAAAATATGTGTAACTTCGTTAGCGCTAAAACTGGAATTGTCGTATTTGGTAAAGATATTCTCTTCATCGGCATCGTCCATGATCATGTCAAAATCATCATCCACAATCCCTTTAAACGACACATTGCTTTCCAGGTTGCTTGTCCGTTGATGACTAGATCTAATGTTAGTTTGATTTGTTGAAGCTTGTTTCATAAGTGACCTCGACACACTGTACTGGTTTACCATCTCGTTATATTCTTGTTCATCAATCCGCACCAACTCCGATTTTATAGTAGGCGACAAATTCAATAGCTGAAGACATTTTGGAGTCAACTCGTCTTCCGGCGATATATTGTTCCCCATCATTATCATTTTAGCCTCAGGTATTATTGGAGCTCCCTGATGGAAGTTATTATTGATGTTCTGGCTATTAGCGCTTGGGGTTGCCGAATACGACCTTGTCAGGCTGGTATAGTCGCTTGCCAGGCTTTGGTATTGGCGATAAGCATATTTGCGGAAAGGAGTGCTCATTATGGTTGATTGTATGTCTACGGCCTCTTTTGAATTAACATGTTACTCTTTTTCAATCACCTCAAACCTCTTCTCTGTCTTTTTGTTTGCAGTCATCATTGGGACGGAATATATATAAATCAGCTTAACAAGCACAGAGGTGCAAAAATCGCGGTTCCGAATCCACTGCGGCCAGGTATCTGCAGCGTTCTGTGGCCCCCTACCTCCGGCCATAGGCCTCCACAGTCCGTTTCCAAGCTTTCTCTTATGGCTTTGACCGTGTCAGGTAAGCTTGCCGTTACCACCGAGGAGGAGAAATGGCTCTTGACATGCATATTTAGATATGGCCTTATTTTAGTCTCGCCTCTAGACACACCCAAAGGTAGTCGATGGCCCAGGTCAGTGCTTTTTCGGTGCATTTTCGCAGCGCAATCACTGGTTTGTTGTCTTTTTGTTACGGAACTAGCAGTCTAGCTTTCCAAAAAGTTTTCCCTCAGATTAAATCCAAAGAAAACTTTTTGGCTTGAGATTCTATTTCTGGTTGTAGTCTGCTTTCAAAAGTTATTATATTTGCTGGTATATTAAGGCCAGGTCCCTTTGACTACTTTCATTCCTCTGTTTCACAATTTGATTCATAGCATTGTACTTCTGATAGCCACAGTGATTTATATCTTAACATTTTCTGTATAATCTTTGCAATCAGATAATAATTACATGCTATCTGTAAAGTGCAACAATTAATCCTTAAGCCTTGCAATGCACAAAAAGAACTTGTAGCCATATTACAGATATCTATGCCTATTGTACGTATCATTAATATGCTTCCTAACAAACGATACGGTCACTGAAATATTCTCACAATCAGCCACACCACCTTCCATATGGGGCCCTTACTTGGCTACTGCTTCTTAATTCTCCCCGATGTTGACATCGCTACACTGCCTCCGTCTGGCTTGGCCTCTCCTAGCCCAAACTCACCAGCGCAGTAGATCTGGCCTTTTCTGACATTGAATTCCTCATGTTTGCTGGATGCTTTCTACTAACTGGGGCTTTGTAAGCCCTCGCAACTTTTTCTTTAGAAATATGAAGTACCCTGAGCTGTAGCCATTTGCAATTTTGCCTGCTATTGTGAAGTCGATGGCTGCAGTGACAACTTGGCGTTTTGAGTGCATTCATGTTCGGCCACAATAGATTATCACGGTGCAATGTGCAGGCGGGTGCGTTTTTGGTACATCCCGGTGTTGTCCATCACTTATTGTACGAATCCTCATCTACGACTTATGCTAAACAGTAACCAGGTTCAGGTAAATGCTATAGTATATCCTTCTAGCATATTTAGCAGGGATAAGGTAACTATCTTGCATCTTCAAGTCTGCCATCGCCCAGTTCACATAATGGGATGAAAACCCTTGAACATACTATCCGGTTACTATAACTTGCGTGAAAAAGTCGCCCGACAGTAGGCTAAATCTCATTTTTTAGTCACTATGAGCTCAAAAACATGTTGTTCAAGACCATAGAGAACTACAGTAGCCGCTAAAAGTATCTAAACAATAGAATATTTATACTGTAAACATTGAATTGAGCTTAACTAAGTTTTGCTCGGCTTTCACGAACAGGCACGGAGATAAATTTTAAATTTCAGTCTCGCTTCCATCTAACATCTTCTTGCTGTCTAGCATAGTATATACCCCCAATAGCAATATTAGTATTCCATTGATCAATAACAGAAGAAAGAGCAGTAGTAATCGCCAATTCACGAGGGATTTTGGTTTCGTCAATTTTGATATTCCAGCCACCAGGCCCGGCTGGGATAACTTGACCTACTCTCTCCCTTACTTCTGATTCTTTTTCACCGGGATTATGAACAATTTCTAAAAATCTTCCAGCTGTTGTCCAATGATATTGCTGCCCGTTATTCAAGGTGAAAACACGATAGCTGTCATTTGCATCCACTCTGTGATTAATAATATGCCAGCCCAATTCGGAAGCCGAAATCTGATCTGGAGATCTGATCATCAAAACATTAGATCTCAATCCAGCTCTTGTTGTTGCAATTGGCTCATCCTCACCGTTCGGTCCGGTTCCTGTGACTAACGGAGAATACATTTTGTAAGCACCCTTTACTGCTCTGGATCGCACAAACCAGTAAAGTCTTTTTTCGGAATCAGCTGGCCCGTTAAGACCCTCTGTTGTGTCGAATACATCAAAAATCTTCGAGCCGGTACCAAATCTCTTTCTGACAGCATATTCTTTTACATTTTTTTCTTTCAAGTCAATAATGGTAGGAACGTAACGAGAAGCTCTTCTGTGCGGATGGAATAAAACTGCTTTGGCAACAACCAAAGGTCTCATAACTGGTCTCATGAGGAGCTCGACAGGCATTTTGAAAAAAGTTTATCCCTTTGTTATCTTTTGTTATATCTTTTGTTATATCTTTTGTTATATCTTTTGTTATATCTTTTGTTATATCTTTTGTTTATTTTGACCAGTAAATATTTCTTTTGTGATGTGATAGCTGGTACTAAGTCACTGTTTTTTATGCTGGTGTAATTTCTCTGTATTGATGATCTCAATATGGGAAAAGAAATTGTTTCCTTTAAGGAAAATAAATTTCAGGAACCGTGGTGTATAGTAGGAGGTCTTTAGGCATTTTGCATCTGTCCACAAATACAAGAAGTTTACACTGCAATGTTGTAAATATGCGCCTTCATTTATACCCATACCGTTGGTATAAACACCTGATTATGCATAATAGCGACAGTAGGAGCCTTTTTATAACCCGGACACATACTCTCTTTTCTCAGTCGGGAAACGCGCAGAGCTAAAAAAAATTTTCCTGTCTTTAATGTGCAGGAGATGAAAATTTCAATATTGGTAAAACAATTGGCTAGGGCATCAGACAAGAAACAGCTTCTTTTCTGAACAACCAATTACTCACACCAATATCTATAAAATGTCCGGAAGAGGTGGTTTTAGAGGCGGCTCTCGTGGCGGCCGTGGTGGCAGCTTCAGAAACGCTGCCCCACAAGGTCCTCCAGATAAAGTTTTCGAAATGGGAGCCTTTTTACACGCTTGTGAGGGTGACATTGTTTGTCGCTCTATCAACACCAAGATCCCATATTTCAATGCTCCGATCTACTTAGAAAACAAAACCCAGGTGGGTAAAGTTGACGAAATTTTGGGCCCAATGAACGATGTTTACTTCACCATCAAACCATCAGAAGGTGTTCAAGCTTCTTCCTTCTCCAAGGATGACAGATTCTACATCGCCGGTGACAAACTTTTGCCAATAGAAAGATTCATACCTAAACCAAAGGTTGCTGGGCCAAAGCCAAAGAAATCCAAAAGTGCGAGAGGAGGCGCCGGTGGCCGTGGTGGCCGTGGTGGCTTTGGCGGTCGTGGTGGAAGTAGAGGCGGTTTCGGTGGAAGAGGCGGCAGCAGAGGTGGTTTTGGTGGAAGAGGTGGCAGCAGAGGTGGCTTTTCTAGTAGGGGCGGTAGCAGAGGCGGTTTCGGTGGAAGAGGCGGCAGCAGAGGTGGTTTTGGTGGAAGAGGTGGAAGCAGAGGTGGTTTCGGTGGAAGATAAATTTCAAATTAAATCAATAGCGCTATATGATCCTGTTATTCAAGGAGTTTCCCTTGTGCTCAACTTGCGCCGTTAAGGTAATTTAATAGTAAAGAAAGTACTTTTGTTTATGGTTTCCATTTCTATTCACATTACAATTTGAATCAGCATACATCAATTTTAAAGTCTATGATCTTGTCATTACATAAAGACCGGCTTCTCAATGTTTGCTTTGCTTTGACATTTTTTTCCATTTTTTTCCATTTTTTTTTCACTTTCTATTGTATTTTTTTTATCTATAATACTGGTTTTTTCTTTAACTTGTACTATTTAATCAGTCGGACAAGAAGTCACGACATTTATAAACGTTTCAGTTTGCATCTTTTCGAGCTCAAGTATTCCTTACAGTGAGGAATAATAATGTAAATGCTAAATCTATTGTAAAAATCTAATTATAATACATAGTAAAAGATGACAAATTTTTAATAAAGATGAACTTTGGCACCCTCCTTGGTCAAATCTTTTAGGTGGGTAATGATATCATCAGAGTCCCAAATTGTTCTCTTTTTTGGATCCAAGTAGGAGTTGTCAATAATTATGGCCTTGATTTCGCGAAGTTTCAAAGTAGAGCCTCCTTCATTCAAAATCTTCACTATGCGTAATGGCGTTGACGCTAGCACTCTGGATCTCGTGTTTTTGAGTAATTTCATGTCATCCTTGAGCTTGTTTTTGGAGATAAGTTTGATTGATGAGTTGTTAATGTTTTTGGTGGCCCTATGAATGTCACAGACACGCAATGCAGACATGGAAAGAATTAAAATGAATTTTCTGTCTTCTTCAACACCGCCATTCTGCGGCTGTTCACCTTTCTTTTTATTCTTATCCTTGTTCTTGTTTTTGCTCTTTTTGATTTTGTCCTTTGTTTGTTTCTCAGGAATGTATTTCTTAAAATTGGTTTCCAAGAAATCTTGCAAACCATCCAAGTTTCTTTGTTTCTCCCAAAAACCTGTGTATTTGATGATGTTCTTTGGGACATACAATTCAGATAATTCCAATGGTGTCAAATCTGGATTCAAACTTCTTATCTTGGCAGCAATAAAATCAGCAATACGCTCTGGGGACTCTACTGCTAACTTTTGTTTCTGTTCAATGTCAAACTCCATCTTTTGTTTCTTCTTATTCACCAACTTTTCGTTCTTGCCTCTTTTACGCTTCTTGTCGTTATCCTTTTCATCTTCACTATCCTGATCATCTTGTAAGCTTTTTGAAACCTTTTCAGGCGTTTTTTCTTCTTCAGTGTCGCTTTTATCTTTTGCTGCAAGCGGCATTTCCACTTCTTCTCCACCAGAGACAGAGTCTGAGTCATAGGCATAATCTAAATCATCATCAAGTTCATCGGGATTGACACTCATTTTTGAATATGTTATGCTAATTATGTAGCTGATCTGAAACACAGAGGTCAAATGTGCTAAAGTCTACCTTGCCTACTTTGACTGATGAGATGCCTGTGTATTTTTCATAAAATTTTTTTCATGAATTGACGTGCATAAAATAATGCAAAGCATTTCAAACGGCGCTAAAATGGTATATAAACCATGGGTATGGTAATACATCTTCTGCAGGACCTTTTGTGTATGCAGTGATTTATTATATTCAACATAAGTAGCTTCAATATATGCAAATGACATAATAATGAGATCTTTTATTGAGAAATAATCTAGCAGTAGCTTGCACCTAATGGATGAAGGCTTATGAAATACTAGAGACTAATTTGCTATCCTAGATTGATTTCTAGAAAAATTGTGACAGCATGCTTTCAAGCGAACTTGTACTTGTTTTGTGGATGTAAATTTTGAGTTCAATAGCGATAAAAATGTAACATCGGTTAAGAACTTTCATATCAACAGCTTAGAAATAATACTAGTGATTTAGCATTTATGAGTAAAGAATATGCTAGAATTAGGCTTTTGGCAGCTCCCAAAAGTAAAATTCGATGAGATAAGATACTCTCATTATGATTCCTTTAAAATACAAACATGCCATAATCTCCTTTTAATTTCTCCTAATAAGGGCCCACTTATTGTTAAAAGCAAAATACCAAGTTTTCTATATCATAAAGCCACCAATATGTGAGAGATAGTGCTCTTAAATATTTTACTAAATTCTGTCGAGGCTACGTGTGGGAGTTATGAGATTTTCTAACATAATGAAAACAATAATTCTGACTTTTGTAAAAGCGAGTATGGCTGCTATTAATAAAAAATCTTAGTGAGCCACTTTTTGCAATGTGTTTGTATATTTTTTGGAAGCTTCCTGTAAATCAGGAACAGGTGTTTAGTAAAATGAGAAAAGCCAAAGCCTTTCCAACCAAGTTCACTCAGCTTCGAAATTCCTGAAGACTTTTGTTCGTGGTTAATAATTTGTGCATTATGCTTCAACCTAGCAGCACATCTCACTAATATTCGAAAACCACCATGGAGGCGCAAGCCTAAATATATGCATCTGAGTCAACCTGCATGCAACATTCTTGTTCAAGAAACATAACATTGTTTCTCCCGAAGGCTGCCAAGGCATTATTGAAGAGCGATAAGGAAAAACAGAGAGCTAAGCAAAAAACCTTTAGCAATATGTTATATATTTGTGGCTGACTTACAGAAATAAATCAGTGTTATCCGTATCAGCTCGACGATATGTCAAAAATAACGAAAATGTTTTTGCCTTGCTAAAGTCAACTTTCGTACAGTAAATAATCTTCTGGATATGAATGTTGCTAAAAGCTCCCAGTATATATAACCTAAAGATCACTTGAAATTAGGATCTCTTTTTTATTGAATTTAATATAATAAAAATTATCATCATTCAAACATCGAATTTTTTAACCTCATCTCCCTTTAATTTTCTTCTATCATTATTCGATTATTAAAACTTTTAGTTTTCAGTTTTTATTGAATTCTGATCTTCCGGAAATGCAATTTTCCAATAGTATTTTAAAGCTATTTATTGCTGTTTTGTTTTTTGCTAACTGTTGCTCCATTTTCCTACTCCAACCCTTCACAACTCAGCTTCAATGTTGTCAGATACGGTTCCCAAAATACCACTTTAGCCAACGGCGCCAGAGGCTTCCACAGATCCATCAAATCTGCTGTCTCTTCTGGCACCAATTTACCTTTGGAAAAGGAGTATGCTTTGTACTTGGTGGAAATTAAAATCGGCAATCCGTGACAAAAGATTCGGGTTGATATTAACACTGAATATTCCGACTTGTGGGTCCCAGGTACAGGCGCTGGCTCCAACTACGGTACTTACGATCACCCCAAATCTTCTACTTACAAGGAAGACAAGGATGATTTCCAAACTGGTTAGGGTTATGGCTATTTTGCTTCTAGTAATTGGGCCAAAGGAACTATCACCATCGATGACCAAAAAAGTCATTGACTTGGAATTTGGTGGCACTATCACTCAAAAATTTGGTCAAGAAATTCTCAGTATTGGCTTCAAGGGTAATGAAGCTGTTGCTCAACAACAATCAGGCACTTTCATTTACGACAACCTGCCATTGTAATTGAAGAGTTATGGTATCATTAACAAAGCTGCCTATTCCTTGTACTTGAACTTCTTGGATGCCAAGTTTGGTAACATTTTGTTCAGTACCGTCGACAAATCTAAATACTATGGCGACTTGAAGGCAATAAAATCCAAAATGTCGACGACACTAACTACCGGAATGATGAAGCCGTTGCTTTCTTTGTCAATTTAGACAGCATTAAGGCCGATGAACTTGATACTAAAGCTTACCCAGCCTTGTGGGCTCCGATACCGCCTTGACCTGAGCTCTACAGGACATTGCAAAAACCATTGGTGAGAAGTATTCTAAATATAGCCAAGAAGCCGGTGGCTACACCACCTCCTGCTCCACAAAGGATAACGACTACTACACTCTTGGCACCGGTATTATGAGATCTGGTTATGTCTACTATAATATCGAAAATATCCAAATTGATATTGCCAAACTGTCAACGGTAACTCCGAGAGCGACATCGTTATAGCCTAAGCAGCAACAGGTATTGTCCAATTTAATTTTGGTTAATAATTTCATTATCTTTGGACGGCTTTATTAACTTTTCTCTCCCTTTCAATTTCCTTATTTTTCTTCATTCCTTTCTGTTATTTCCTGGTTTTTATCTATACCTATTGCCCAATAAAATGCTTTGTGTAATCTTGATCCATTTTCAAAATAAAAAATTGAAAATAACTTGAGCAGTTTTGCAATAAATTCCCCTTAAGATGGACATTACTGTATTTGTGTGTTCAGCAGGTATAAGATCCGATTTAATACAGCATCTTTTTTAGTGAAGCAAATAAATTCTTCAGGATTATCAGCTGCAAAGGTCTTAAGTAAAAATTTGGCTTGGAGATTCTAGACCTCTGAATCATTATGGTAATCTTCTCTTGGGCCATAGGTTTCACAAATGTGTTTAATCACACCAAGTAAAAAGCATTGTTATTCTAAAGAAAAATACTAAAGGTCTGTATCTTTAAAGTTTACTTGACAAACGAATCTATAGCTTGGCACATCCTAACCAGTATCTGTACTAAAAGTAAGCACCAAGTCCTAAAAAATTTCTCAAAATGATGCCTTCTGGGATTTTAGTAAGGAGCATTCATTTGACTCTGTCAAAGAAAAGGTATGTTGCTAAAGTTTCTTACTATACTGCTTGGTACTGTACCAATGTTGGGTTTTTTTGATGTTCTGGCAAGCCTTCGCCTCTCATACCGTCTTCTAATATTGTCCTGAAACAATAGGTCTCAAATGCCAAAAATTGTGATTATATCATGACACCTATTTAATCTCTTCGATGGGCGACTGTGATCAATCCTGAGAAATGAGAGAAAACTGAGTCGTTAAAGTGATATTTTAGCATGCGAGCGTACCACAAGAAAAGAGATTTGTGGTATGTTTGCCTGTTGAATAAGGATTTCCTAAAAAAGCAAGGAATACCTTAATGTTATTCGCATTTGTAAAAGTGAGAAACTTCAATAGAATTTTGTGTTTTAAAGACGTATCTATGGTTTAAACTTATGCTTATTGACTTTTTGCCTCCAATGAATCACTTCTGCATGGGCTCTTGATATGTATACTTGTCTGGATTCAATCTTTTGGTAATATATTTCATTTGTAATACCCTCCTTTCCCTGGCAAGGTTTTAAATGCTTCAATATTAATGAGATCACTTCTGATAACAGCTGATTTTTTTAATAATCATAACAAGAAAGGAAAAAGCAAAATTTGTCATTAATCGAAATCCAGAAGATTCATAAATATGAAATTCTTAAATACGAAACTCTTAGCAATTTTGATACTTTTTATATTAGCCGCTAGCACTGTTACTGTCCCTACCAATGTTGTCTCTAACGTACCGGCGCTTCAACAGAATCCAGCAACGACCTCGAGCTTGATTTCTGCCTCTCAGGTTAAAGATACCAACCAATTATCAACAAGACTTGGCGGCCTCAAAAATAAATGATGGGGATGACTCAATAGCCACTTATTCTGAAGTTGCCACAAGTATTTGCGCTGCTATTTCTAGTGCTAACAGTGAAGATGAAGACAGTGATGAGATTGAAGACGACCCATAGGTTACCGTTTCTCTGGTTAATAATGAGGAAATAGGTGACAAAGACAATGTATGTGAGCAGAATGATTCTGATAGGAAAGGTGGCACTTTGGAAATAATAACAACAAGGATAGTAACTTTGATAACGCAAATGACGATACTCAAGTTTCTGATAGCTCGTCTTTAGTTATCAACGCCATAAGCCATGTAGATACTGCAGCTGCAAATAATGTTCAATAATACAATACCTCAACAGATGATACATACGATACAGACAATATATCTTCTGCCATTAGTATTGTCTCTGTAAGTGACTAAAAGTTACCTAACATTTGAGAAATCGTGCCTGGGCTCTAATGATCGCACTATTGTTCGTATTTTCATGAGCTATATTTTTTCATAGTTCTGTCTTTTATATTTTAGGTTTTCTTATATAGCGCGATATCACAGTGATATACGCTAATGCTTAAGCTTCAGCAGTTTGATGTTGTATTTGCATGCATGCTGGAAGCAAGCCTTTGTTCGCAGGCCATCATGCACGATGCGACAAAAACATACTTTTTGCTCAAGTCATCGCAACCAAGCAAAACAGGGATAATCGAAAAGCGCATTTTGTAAATTTCACATTTACACCATGCGAATAATTGAACTAACGTCCTAAGCTATAAACCACTGAGTTGACGAATCACATACAAAGTTCTTTTTAGTTCTATTTACATCATGGGTCCCGCCGTAAAAGCAACTGAGTACGATATCAAAATCTACAGAATCAACATCAAAGACTCGACTTATCAAGGCAAGGTCACGATCAAGTTCGAAACCCCAAAAGGCATCGAGGCCCTCGAGACAATTCCTTTCAACGTCAACCCACAAAAAGCTGAAATACAAGATGTTAAATTGCACTCACACTTTACCAAAACCGAGTCAGAAGTGCCAATCAAGAACCTTCAGGAACCTTCCGGTAGCACCGAGACGCAAGCTACCATCACTTTAGAAGAGAAAATGCCATCAGGGGCTAAAGAAAACTATTTGACAGTTTATTTCAAAGGCCAAATATATGACGCTAGCGCCAATGGCAAAACCGAGGGTGTTTATAAAGTTGTCTCCGTCACTGACAAGACACCAGGGACGGTGCTTGGGGCAGACTTTTCCAAGGACATAAACGCCATTCCAAACATAGACTCCTTAGGTGACAGCGTTGATATTAGCTTAGCCATTAGTGTGCCAAATGACTGGCAAATTAGATCCAATGGAGAAATTGTTGATTCCAAAGCATTGGCCTTTGATGGCAAAAAGGGAGCTGAACATCTCCTGGAAAAGCCTGGTGGCGACGAAATCTCTGAGCTCAAAGAAGTCAAATTTGAAAAAATCAATTTAAAGTTGAATGATTTCACATGGACCGCCCTCATCAAATGAAGTTGTCAATATATTTATAGCACTCGGTTATCATATCCGTAATATCACAAATCATTTGGGCATGTCTCGTAAGTGAATATTTGTCTGTAGCCCAATAAGTAGGCCCTTTTTGTATTATTGCCCGTAGAGGTTTGGCTGGTATAGGGAACTACACGTTCTTGAAGTAGTTTGTTACTCATAAGACCTCCTAAAGGATAGCATATCTCATCAAGGCTTAATGAGGGTTAAGACAATAAGCAGAAATACATTCTTTGCCCTATTAATTGAGCTTCAGTTATATGGCAATCTTCAAAGGTGTTTCTTTGCCACTCATATGTGTTCGCTTGATCAAGAAGGTTATGATGCTCCGTCACGCGCCCATACAAAGGCACGCATGTGATCAAAGAGTGCAGGCGTACTTTCACCAAAATTTAGAAGGCTTGATAAATTTATTATCGTAATTCCTACTAACGGCGGTTAACAAAACGTGTCAGCACATCAGCACTTTCCTCTCAACCAATATACCCAAAGACATTATAGCATAAAATGTTTGTGCCCCGTTTAGTGCTAGCATCGTTGGGCTTGCTTGCGAGTGTTGCCGCCGGCTTTGACTGCTCCAGAAAAGAGTTTGCAGACTTTAACTTCGAGAAACTCAAAGGCTTACATCATATATCTGTGATCGAAGATACGCCTCCATCGGTATCGAACTTCACTTGGTTCATCAACGTTTGCGATGCTATAGAAGACAATGACAGAAAGCAGTACGACGACGATTTGAAAGACTGTCCGAAAGATTCCCAGATCTGTGGTATAGAACACATCTCTATTCCTGGAGCAGAGCCAATAAAAACCAAAGTCATCTCATTTTCAAATGCGCTCAACCCAGTGATAAACTTCGACAAAGAGTTCAAAAACCCGAAGAACAACGAAAAGACTTCCTCGGTTGAAATTCTAATTGGTGGAGCAAATTGGGGATCCAAATCAGTGAAAAGTGACATACAGTTTGTCTGCGACAAGAGCGTTGATGACAATAAAGATAATGACAAGGATAACATTCAATTCAAGTCTTGGGAAGACAACACTTTGAAAATACAATGGTTCTCTTCAAGCTTATGCGCAAAAGGCAATGGCGACAAAGACAAAAAGCCAGATAAGAAAAAACCGGACGATAAGAAGGATGAAGACCAAAAGAAATCCTCTTCAAGCTTTGGCTTTTTCAAATTCATATTCAATGTTTTTGCATTAATTGGTCTCATTTACTTGGTGGGCGGTATATGGCTAACGGTCTCTAGAAGAGGCGAAAGCCCGTTAAGCTTCAACGAGACCATCAATGAGATTACTGAGATATTAGTAGACGTTGGCAGAAGCATTCCTGGTTTTATTAGGGAAGTTTTTGACAGAATATTTGGTAATGATGCGTCAAGAGGCGGTTACAGTGCTGTTTAAATTTTCTTTATCAATTTTCGTAATCATATTCAAGGTATAAGCCTAATGTAATGAGCATTCCTTTTTCTTTATAGTTGTATTTCTAATTCTTCATGCCGTATTTTTAGCAAAAATAAATTTATCGGTTGAAAAATAGAAGTAAGCAGTCTCATTTCGCTTATGAACCACAGTTTCGCGTCCCAATACTCGGAAGCGCTTTTATGAACGTAAGCAAAAATTCTACCAAACACAGAAAAAAAGTAAAAGCCTTGAGTCCAAATTAAGAAGTACTACACCCGTTCCTAAAAAAGAGACACCAGGTCTTCGTATTAATATTTAAAACTATCTAAAGCATGGCCATACTTTCTTTCAAGAGGCTCGCTATACTAATAGAAGCCGTTCTCAACTTTATTCTTCCCAGGAATTACTTTTTGTATCCGTTTCCTATCATCTTTATACTCGGAACGGTAGTTTCTTTATCTTTGCATCTTCAGAATCACGACGATTTTGCCCGGACGGGATTATATTCCGAAGACGAGAATGACATTTCTAGCCAGCCAGTTCAGACAATACTCAATCCAAAAAACTTGTTCAATGTCATATTTGCCAATCATGGCGTGTTCTGGTATTCCTTTTACTTCTGGGTAATCGCATTATTTCATTTATACATAAGGAAGCGCCTCCGTGATCCACAGTACCCAATAAGCAACAGCAGCAGCCAGCTCAACATCAGCCAAGGTATCTCGGCCAGCCTAGGCACCGAGAATGGTCAATTAACTGGCGCGATACAAGTGGATGAGACTAATGTTCTCAGGGAATGCATCGCATCGAAACTCGTTGCCAGCAGTTTTTTACGGTACATTACGATAATAGTGACGTGGATATCTCTATTTGCATGGTGCTTTGGCAACAGCATCACTACAAGGGCCGCTTATTTATTCAAAGTCAATATTTCGGGCCATTTTATGTTTTTGTCCTCCGCAAGCATGTCTCTTCTATTTGAATTGAAGCTTCTATTGCAACAAGTTCACCAAACTTTAGACTTCACAGAAGGATTAATGACAAAAGACACTACTTTTCTGTTCCTATATGACAAGTTAAGATTTACGACACACATACCAAACTATGAAAACTTTACTGTCGAAGAGTTAGGGAATATTGCTAGCGGTAATAATTCTTTAAATCAAAACTCTGAGAGTACAAGTCACAACTCCAGTTACTGGTTTTTGGTGTTTTTTTACTGGTTACAAGCTGCAATATTGGTCACTATTCTTTTCTGGCTTGTATTGTTTACAATAACCTCTATATTTTTTCACACAATCTTGGAGAAGTTTATTGGCTTGGCTCTTTCTTATTCTTTGATATGGGTGGTTTATCTGTACGCTGACTACTTTTCAATATAGCATGTATTGATATGTATTATGGTGCGCCAACAGGTGCGTATCATATGACATTGTGAGATCTTTTTTAAAAACCGAGGAAATCAAAGAACGCAAAAGCAAAAAAGTGAAGAGAGAATCAAGAAAAGCGCTTAAAATAAATAATCACTAAGATCTTCGGCACATAATCAGAACAATAGAAGGCAAAGACAGCGTAAGATATAGAGGTCACATAGACTTAATAGATAGGCTTTGAAGAAATCAAGTAAACTTGGTGCTTAGAATGTTCTTTACCATTTTTTCAAAATGCTTAACGCATCTTCCTAAAGTGCCGAAGTTGGGATCCATAACGCCATCGTATTCACCTTGCTTGAACAAACGCTCAGTGCTAAATGCAGCCAGTCCAACCATAAGGTCATTCACCTCTAGAAGCATTCTTTGTAATAAGAATGTCCCCTGCAAAAACAACAAAAAATCATTTTACTCTACCTCTTCCTCGTCACCATCCGATGTATTCCCAGCATCTGCCACTGAAAATGGATCTATTCAGACGGGCAGACTCCCAAGAGCAGCCAACATCACGCCAACGACAAGAGTCCTCAGAAGAAGTGGTCAGGCCAAGTACCCGAAAGAAGCCAAGTACTCACCCTCCCAGTTGCTTCCTTGCACAACCATTACCGAGTGTGAAAAGTACGATCTCCCCAAAGTTATCGAGTCACTCCATCTGAAGGGGTTCAAAGATGCTAGTTTCTTGATCCCTCAAGAAGCTGTCCATTTACAGTTTCCAAACTTTGACAATAACCAAAGCACTCTACATTCTCATTTATTGAAGTACGATATTTTTGTGCTTGTGAATGGTTCTGTTGTTGCCTGGGGTTTTGACGAGAATTTTTTGAGAAATAACTTTTTGCCATTGATTGAGGATGCCAAGGTTGGTTCTTACAAGCGTTTCGAGAGCGAAGAGATGGACTTTTTTGAAAGTAATCAAGGACCACGTTTGCCAGTACCAGAAGCAGTCTCCAAGGAAGTCAATTTACAATGCATTAATAACAAAAATGATAACGGTGGCTCCGGCAACAACGGCGTTAGTACTAATAGTACCTCTGGTAGCAGCTCAAGCAATAACCCAATTAAAAGCGGAATGGACGACGATGTTATAATAATCGGCAACGATAATGTCAACAAAAGACTCTTGGACAAGGCAGCCTTTTCATTTGGTCTCGCCAGGTCAACGAAGCTTGCAATCTTGGAGTCACAGCTTGAGATATACATTGAAGAAACCAGACGCAACACCCTCACATTCTCCAAAGGTATCACTAAAAGAAACAAGTCACAACAACATAGTGACACTTTGAAGATGATTGGCAAACTACTTTTGATCCGTGGCGAGCTTAACTTGTACTCTGAACTCATCGAGACTCCGGACTTATACTGGTCAGAACCAGCCTTGGAGGACTTATACAAGAAGATTTCCAAGAACTTGGACGTCGTTCCTAGGATTGGTATCCTCAACAAGAAACTAGACTACGCTACTGAAGAGTGCAGGATTTTGGTTGCGACTTTGAATGACGCTAAGGCCTCGCAGTTGGAGTTGATTATCATCTACTTGATTTTGGTTGAGGTTTGTTTTGAAACATTCCATTTTTACGAGCGCTATTGGACGGATAGAAAGCAAGCCGAAAAGAAATAAGAATAACATACTTAGACACAAGGCTTTATACAATAATATATATTCTTTTATAGTTCTAAATTTCTTGGTATTAGCCGTTTTTTCTCTCCTCCTAGTGACTCACGAGATACAAGGTTACAGGTGTAAATACATTTCGAGATCTATTTATGCTGAAAAATAATAAAGTATATGATACGTCGGGTGAAGCTCTATTGGTTCCCAGTGCCCCTTTTGCTATGCAGCAATTGTTCAATACCATATAACCTTTTAGCACCTTTGAGACCAGCGTGAGCTTTTCACCTTTGAAGGCTTGAGAATCCTAACGCGCCGCTATGCGTGCTGGTGAACGTTGTCAAGGGTACTCCAATAGTGCGGGTTTAATAGATACGAAGACAACTTCCTTTGAGTTTTTCCTTTTGAAGAAAACGTTATTCAGACCGCCCAGTGAAATTTGCCAACTTAATAAACTCGTAGAGCAGGGTATTAGATTAACAAAACTTATCTATCTTTTATTTTGCCTTTGGGTAAATATCTCAAGCTTGATTAGCAGCAAGCCTTATGAAGTCAAAGACAGAATAGAACCATGAGACTGCAAGAGGCCAGGCACTAGCTTTGATAGGTGGTGAGTTTCCAGCATGTGTAACCGCAATACTAAAACTTCTCTCGGAAGTCTTAAAGATGTTTACAGAGCTATCGACATGTAATTATTTTTTCTTGATTATGATTTTGGCTATCTTGAAAACAACAACAAAAATTGTTGTTTGTCTTTTCTGCTAATTTTGCAAGAAATCGGGTCCTGCTATTGAGCGTAAATTTCCTTAACCGGAGAAGCTGTCAGCAAAAAGCCGCTAGCGGCAATAAACAAAATTCACAAAGGAGAGTACAAAAAGATGTCAAAGCTGGCACTCCTTCCTGATTTGAGTTTAAGCAACCTAAAATGTACATGATGAACCAGCCCTTCACAATGCCGCAGGGTTGGCACATGTATGATGCTATAGGTTTTTCGCTCCTGCCTAATTAGCTACTAAGTATCGTCGCTCTATATTCATTTTCCAGGTACAAGCAATAGGAGAAGCTTGATGTAGATGTGGTGTTGTGCCCAAGATGGATAACTATAAATACCAAACATTGACAAAAGAGCCTTTAGTGTTTACCATAAAGAATAGAGGTGCTTGGTAATTAATTGGAACCCAGTATATGCCAAAGGTTACGACAAGACAAAAAGAAATTTTTTTGTCTAATTATGAATGTTTGCGGGCAAAAGTCAAAATTTCTTTTAAGCAACTCTCAGGTTTGTTATACCAGTAGCAACAAACTAAAAACATCCCAAAGGAGAAACCGACGAAACTGCTGTGGAGTTTAAAGCATACGAATGCTTTAATACTAGCAAAGATACCTAGAAATGTACTGTTATTTCAAAATAAGATTATATCAGCTTTAGTCCCTCAAAAAAATTGATGAGAAAGATAAGAAGTCACTTTGGCAATTTGCTTTGCAAAACTAATTAGCACTACAGTTTGTAAAGTCAACTGTAGTGGTAGTAAAGTGAGCCTTACGTTATGGCCTACTTTACAGTCTAGAGCGCAATTCCCTCAAAGCCCTTTATTATCTATTATGGAAAAGTTATTTTTCTTCTAAATCTTCTGTTTTTGATTGCAACCCATGAAAAGACGAGCGAGATATGTTTACATCACAAGCGCACAATCGGCATCATCCATGCCAGTTACAACAGACATGTGAACTTCCGCCCGCACACAACTAATGGTAAAAAACAGGGGGATGACAAGATAACCTGGATACAATAAGTATCACGACCGATTGTTTCTGCCAGTATTCGGTTTCATTGATCCCAGATACTTTCCGAAGAACACCTGTCGCCTTTCTAATCAGTCCCCTGAAATCCGAACACTGCGACGCACAGGGAGGCAAGTGAAGAGCTGCAAAGATATCTGAGATGCAGCAAGTGTTCACTCGTGCAGAAGGTAGATTTCGATAGGAAATCAAAAGATACGCTTGAGCTACCATCAAGAACAGGGCGAAGAGGGCGAGACTGTGTCAAGATGAATTGGTGTGCTGATGCTATTATTTCTGGTGCAGGCAATTTCTGAGGCGTAGCACTGACTTCTGAACAGAGTATACGATGTCTTTGTTTCCTGAATCTTTGCGATGTGGTATGCAAGACATAGAAAGCATAGTTTACTGAAATTTGATACGAGCTCATATCTCTGAGCTATTGTTTTGCAATGACAGTTATAGCTAGGATTCAGGAAAGGCAAAAACCCATTTAATTTACTGTATTTTATCAGGTTTTTTAATTGTGGGAAGTCAACTCTGCCCCTAAAAATATACCTCCTGACGTTTGTGTCCAAGGTTCCGCCGCTACCTCCATTTGAGACAGCATAACGGAGAAACCCCAAGATAGAGACACTCCATTGCAAGCTTGCTACATTTCGTCTCGAAGCTGCCACCTCTTAAAGTTTTGACCAGTCTTGTTTTTGTCTTCAAAACTACACTTCTCACAGGGTGTAAGTCAACTTTAATTATTTATAAGTCCTTGATTTGAGTGCTTTTTCTTTTTCATTCTCTCAGTTGTTTAGTATTTGTGCGCCCGATACGTGCAAATATCCGGGGCACGTTTTGTCCTTAAAGACTTCTCCAACATGGTCCAAGAATTTTGGAGGCTTATACTGAAATCCCAATAATTATTTTCTCCTCTCTGTGCATTTACTGGCCCTCCCGAAGCACGATGCATTTTTGAAGATCTGGAATGATATGTAGCCGGTCTGACATCTTATTACGCGATTGGGAAATTTGGCAGGCCAAACGGAACAGATGTACTGCGGCAGAGACTACCAACACCAAGTGAAACTGGGCCATAACGCTCCTACTTCTGCGTACAATATTGGAAAGGGAGTATAACAACTACAAAAAATGTTACGCTGCAAAGGCTAGACAGACACCTTCTAGGCCTGTCAAATTTTTTAACGATCTCTGCCTTGATGTATATTGAAAATATAGCTCCCTAGAAGTACTGTTCCTATTTGTAAAGCTTAGGAAGAGCTTCCTCCACGACTCGAAAGGAGCGGGCTTATCTGCCAGTCCGTCGGCCAATCCGCCGACCAATCAACTAATCAATCTGTTAGTCCCTTGTGTTTATTGTTAATTTAAAAGTGAGATATACTACATATCGCAACTAACGATCAGCAGAATGTAATCTCAAATGCAGCAGAAATGAATCAAAAAGAAAATAAAAAAAATTAAAGCAGTTATTTGATATTTTGGAATTTCAAAATTTAGATCTTCTTGTCAGTTTCACCACATCTTACATCATACCCAATACGTCTTGTTACAATAAAATTTAAACTAATACGGTATATGGACGGGTTCTAGCAACCACCCTTTTACATAAAAGGCAGTTGGACCTTCTTGCTTTTTATTTTTTTATTTTTTGTTTATCATGCTGTACTTGATAATAACTTCAGACTCGGCTAACTATAGTCTCAAAAAAATAAGCTTTTTAAGAAAACTGACATCGCCGAGTGCGATAAGATTTTTTGGGGAAGATATTGGAAAAGCATGCTGGAACATTATCGCTGTAATACTAATTAGTATGTATATGTCCTTACTATTAGAAAGAAAAATGATAGTAGTAATAATAATCCACAAAGCCTAAACAAAAAAAAATTCAGCTAAAAAACGGAGCTTTCAATCTTAGACTTTTGGATATGCCTAAGCCAAAGTGTTCACAGCACCACCACTTAAAATTCCATTTCATTTTTTATTTTTTTATTTTTGGCTAGCGTATATCTAGTTTTGTTAAATTTCCTGCTCTTCGGCCTGGAGCTCAAATCATTAAGTTTCTCTCTAGTGTCCGCCCGTTGCCCGCAAGCTGCCCGCCCACAAGTCCAACTTGTCTCCCCCGGTTCGCGACAGCAAGATTGCAGTGTTGTTCTCTCATAATAAGCTTCTTTTGCAGAGCGCACGCATCCACCAGCTTTGTATGCTCTGCATGGTCATGTGTGCTAATCTAAAATTCCAAAAATCGTCCTGGGGACAATAGAGGCAGCAACGTCGACACAGCACCATCACACTACATAGTAGCATGCAGCAGATGCAGCAGCAACGTACAGCTTCCTCCTGCGTGCCCGTTTCCCAAATTCTGCCGGACGGTTCTTTGCAGCTTGGCGACAGATACGGTCGCATTTCAGCACTACTAGCAGACTAACAGGCTTGTTTGTAACACTGGCGCGGGCGATTTCGTGGGAGGCTCGTACTCTGGGACGCGCCCACAGAGCCTCCTGGAGGGTTCGTAATTGACGGTAAGTTTTCGCCCGCCAAAGTTCGGCATGAGACGTACGCAGCGAGGTGTTGACTGGCGTCTGGCAGCATACAAGCTCTTGTGCTAGAAGATTCTCTTCTTCTTTGGGCCTCATGATAGATTGACGCTGGAAGTGAGAGTAGAGTGTGAGACCGACTCTGAGTTTTGTTTGTGTGAGCCACATTGTTGTGCAAAGCAATGACTAATTTGTGAGATTTTGGCCTTTCTCGCAAACCCGGGCCCAGATTTGCTGGTGACCTTGTAAGAACCAGTTCTTTATCCTCTGGAAAAAGGCAGTAATCTCTAATTAAAATTTTATTGTTACATTTTTTTAAGCCCATTCAGTGCCTTTTGAGATCTACTCTTTATGTTTATTTTTCTATAGGTTACAAATAGGTACCGGAATCAGTAAGGCCTCTTCTACACGTTGGGATAGTCGTTACTGGCACCCAGCTCTCACCGCACTCGTGAAAGTTTACTTATCCGGCATCCAACAAAGGAATCGCTTCTTTTTGGTTGTCAATAAGTAAAAATACAAGCAGTGTACTCTGCGGTCCAGGAAACTACTTTTTTGCAAGCGCTCACTGAATGGGCTTGTATTGCTCCATGTGCTGCATCCATGTATCCTGCCATCTGCCGCCGTAGGCCTTCTCTTATTAGCAACATTTCCCAGCAAGAATACTATGATCCTCCAGCCGCGGCCGTACCAAATGGCTAGTTATAATGTTAGGGACTGGCTGTTTAACCAGCTGTGCGCTACAGCACTGGGGCCGGCTTCTACAAGCGTTAATTCCGATCAATTTGCTTCCTGTGTTCAGCGGCTGGACAGTCAAAGAGCAACGGGCAGGCGCTACAATGGTTATTATATTTGATAAAACATATTATTTCAAAAGGAGTGACGAAGTAAACATTAAACTGTGTAGGAAGCAGGCGCCTAAAGGGCAGAAACTAGTGTTCGTGAGCGGTCGTAGTTCAAGAAGAAGTGAAAGTATAATTGTTAGGGAAAGATAAAGCAAGGGCGGACTAGATTAAATGGGGTGTTTCCAAGGGAAAGGAAAGAGCAGAACCGAAAGGGCAGCGTAGATATATGTAGCAGCAATAGTAACAAATCAAACCTGTAATGTACAAAACTATTCATAAAAGAGTGAAGGGAGGCTAACGGCCCCTTAAAAGAACATTAGATGGTTGGTTTGGTTAGCAACTTATTCTGCTTTCTCACTCTTCTGCTTCTCAACTTCTCGTCAGCTCTGGTGTTTCTCCATGAATCAACTGCTCTCTGGAGCAAGCCTCTAGAGTTTCTCAAGTCTGGGTTCAAGAAGCACAATTGCCATCCAAGCTCGTTGCAAAACTTTTCATAGTTTTGTCTACTGCCTCTCTGCGGCTCTGGAGTCTGATTTTCCTCAAGAGCTCTTTTGTAAATGCAGTTTTCTTTCAAGAACGACTTGGACAACTGGGACATTATTTGGTCCTTTTCGTTGGCCTTTGGGCATCTGACAGTCCACTGACTGATGATCTTATTCTTAGAGTACGAGAAGGTCAAGAGCTCTCTGCCGCTCTCTGGGTCAAGTGCTAACTGCGGCTGGGTAGCGGGTATTGGACCTGGCTGACCAGTTCTATTCTGAGGCTTCTTTCTGAGGAGCATGTTGCTGCCTGGACCAAACCGGACAAGGCCAATGTCCGGCGACGAGGAGCTGCGGTTCTTCCTGATTATGTCGGTCTCTCTCTTTTTGATAAGCTTGCTGTTCTTAATGAGCTTTCTGAAGCCAATTGAAGTGGTATTAAAAGCAACCAATGGCGGTTTCTGGGAAGCGTGCCCATTGGCAGAATCAGAAAACTCGTCGTGGCTACCGTCACTTACTGGCATATTGGGGCTACTGTACAACTCATTCATGCCTAAGGCGTCTGGAAACTCCATGAAGCCGGCAGAACCATAGCTAGGCTGGGAGTAGCCGCACTCGGTGGTGGTTGGGGAGATTGGGTCAGCAGCATTGAAGAAAGTAGGGTACACTGGAGAGCTGCTGGTACTTATGGAATGGTGGTTGTAATAGTCGACATTCTGCAGGACTGGCTGTTGGCTGTAGCCGCTATTCATCTGGCTTTGCTGGGCGCCGCCGGCTTGGGGAAGAAAGGAGTTGCCGGAGGATGATACAGAGGAGAAGGACGAGCCAGAGGAGGACAATGCTGGTTCCGACAAGGCGTTGATATCCTTATCTGCGACCATGGAGTCGAACCCCAAGGAGTCAAAGATCCCGATTTGTGGAGACTGTAGTGGCATCCCGACAGAAACCATAAAGCTACCGTTGGCAAAAGCATGACTGTTTGCAGCAACAGAGTGCGGTGATTCGAAAGAGTGGAGAGCATGTTGCAATGGAACCTGGTTCGGCACTTGGGATGCCATGTACTTTTGGTATTGCATGGAGTCGAACACCATTGGCTGACTCATTTCCGGAATAGTGTATGACAGTTGAAAGTTTGGATTTTCCATGGCTGAATATTAAAGCGGTAGTGTGAGCAAAAGATGGGGAAGGACTAGAAAGCTAGCAAGCTGAATGAACAGGTATAGTAAAAGAGCAAAGCTGTTGTTTAGATGCTCTAATGCTCCAAAGAGATAAGTGATTGTAGTGTGACAAGAGTGAAAAATTGCCAAATAAGATTTATAAAAAAAGCACAAGAGCAGCGGTTGGATATTTATATATACCAGCGGTGCATCTTGTTTGGTACTTGTTCCCGCATGCAAGCAGACAAGCTCAATAGACAATAGCTGTGAGTAAGAGACAACAGACTGCGTCCAGCCAGATAAAGCCATAAGCACAGAGAACAGCTAGAAAAATAAAATAAAAAGTTAAAAAGTAAAAAAGTAAAAAGTAACATAAATAAGCTTGGCTCCAGAAGTATTGTCTCTCCTTCATCTCCTGTTAATTAATCGCTGCTCAGCAACTACACCGGAAGCGCCACGACAAAGGGCGATGTGTCTGCCGCACCAGTCTGGCCCTTTGTTCAGATTTCTGAACAAAAGGGCTCACATATTTTAAAATTAGTTGTTAATTGATTTTGCAAAACGCATGCCCCAAACAAGGCCAGGTATACACGCACCCGCGCCCCCCGGCGCACATGCACATGCACACACAAAAGTCAGATAGCAGAGATTGAGCTACAACCCTTGTTTATGCATGCAAACTGACGCTAAATAGTGCTGCAAAATGGCTTTGCAGCCCCTCAACCCTAATTTGAAATGTGGCAAAAAGCGATCCATAGCTGCCAATACTCACAGCACAAAAGAAAGAAAGAAGAAGCTACTGTGTCTACAGCCCATCCTCCTATTCACAGCAACCTCTAGGCTTGATATTGTGTGCACAAGTCAATGCCAGCGTTGCGAATGCAAAAGTGAGCATTGGCCATGTGGGCACCTGCTACATCTAATGTGTGTTTGGATGTGTGCTGGCTAACACAGCTACAGCTAGCGTTGGCTGGTACCTCGCAGGCTGTATTGTAAACCTTAATGGATACTGGCGGACGGGTCTGTGAATGAATGGGGAAAATTTTGTCCTTGTTCCGGAGGCTGCTGGAGCTTGTCCTGCAGAGGAAGAGGCAGAGGCAGTGAACGAGACGAAGTTCGCCGCACGTGCTACAGTGTAGAGCAGGATTGCCGTAGAAGAAAAGTCACCGCCAGGACTAGAAGATAGTAATGGAGAGCAATATTTGCCATGACATCCGCACTACAATGGCACGGACTAGCTGGCAACTGTTGTCTGGTAGCCGCCATTGTGAAACAGGCCGAGGATGCTCCTTCGCTGCGCTAAGATATGGGGCCAAGCCAAGCTTTAAAGGGGCCTTTGTATGATTGTCTGCCGATCTCTGTGTTCTTTGATGTTGTGGTTTTTCTCCGCAGAATCGGTTTGCTATCGAGCCATGGGGACCAGCATTGGACAATTGTTGAGCACACCAGCACTACTATTGTGCCGTCCTTCAAAGCGTTGCTGTGTTAGCGACTGATTGGCTTTTGAGCGCTTTGCAGGAGTCGACCAAAGGACCCACGATCAGCTGGCAGAGATATGAATAGCCCTCCATCGCATTATATGTAATCGCTCCTGCCAATTCCGGGTATCTTTTTTGTATTTGCTATTCACCATGCTTGGAGCACCATGTCGCCATGAACAAAACACGGTGGGTGCTGCCGTATGTGCCGCAAGGCGCAAAAAGGATTCTGCGAACTACCAACTACACCGTGCTAGCCCAGCCGTTACATAAAAGGGGCAGACAACATACTTTTCTCTGTGTACCCGCCGAAACCGCGCTTTCCATCTCTTTCTCTCATTTGAAGTCTCCTTTCTTTGGCTATGCTGGACGAAACTGCCTGTGCGGATCGCTTCTGAATCTCCAGCCCCTTTGCAGGCGCTGCGGTCAGTCTATGCTAGTGCGGCTGTCTTGCCGTAAGGCAAGGTGAGATCGAGGTATTGACTCGCAGTGCGGTCGGACAGCCCCCTCATTGCGCGCCTCCAACAAAACTATAGTGGTGACAGTCGTCCGGAGACGCCCATCGCAACTTAGGCGAGCCCAAGGAGTCTGGCTACCCAAGGTTTTGTCTCGAGAAAATTGTGCTTTGGGAAAATTTTGGCCGTTGGGGCACCCGGACATGGTCCACAACGCTGCCCGGCGCTTAAATAGCCGGCGCATAATGGTTGATGTTGCAATGGCACACAAGAACAATTTTGTCCTGCGCTGATTTGATGTCACCGCCAGCTTTTTTGCCAGCACAAGACCCCAAGGTTACGAAAGCAACGTGTCTCGAGATCAATTAGGCAACAATTCTTATTGAAAATAGGTAGCTCTAATTAGCTGCCGATAAGACGCAACGCGGTGAAAAATTAACAACTTTAATAGCTATTGTTGAGCAACCAATTTACGCATGGAAGAAGAAAAAAGCTCAAACTTTCTTAGTTGGCATCGCTCGCGCAGAGTGATTTGGTTGTTGACAGCGGCCCGCCACCACTGCCATCACCTTTCCATCCTTGACATACTTTTCCACCAGGCTACCGGTCTATTGTCATCAGTGAAACATGTCTCATGCTACAGCACAGCGCCATAATACATCACCGTTGCTGGTCTCAGAAGAGATGTCAACACTTTCCGGTCTGCACGTGCGCATGCTCAGTTAAGTAGATTCTGCAAGACATTGCAAAAAAGATGCTCGCCTTAATGGGAAATATTGTTTCTCTTTTTAGAAAAGCGCTCTCTGTCAAACTAGGATCAAGGTCCGTTGAGTGCTGTTCTTTCTGAGTTCGCATCGCATTTTGTTATTTTCTGATACTGCTGATTGAAAGCCGCACTATCTGAGAAACAGTCTGTAGCACTTTACCATAGTAGGCACTTGTATATGGCAAGGTTTGAGATGGCAAATATTGGCGGCGCTTCTATTTCCCATAAAATGGGAGCGCGCAATTACCCTCATCGCGTAGAACAAGGGGTGAACAAGGAGTGAACAGCCTCGCCGACAAAATCGTACCGTAAATGCCGCCTCCAGGTCTGTGCACCTGGTGCTCTCTGCCACCCGGGTATAGGCATGTTTTGGGAAATGTCCTGTGCCAGAGAAGTGACATCCTACTCTAGCGTTAAAGTTGCCTCTGCTTGATTGCTTCTCTGCTTGTCGTCGGCCCCCAAAGCGCCGTACCGCCATAAGCACCACCGGTAACGATTCTTCCAGCAAGGCGTGTGCAAAATTTGCACTTCCTAACATCCTAAGCGCTTCTATACACTGTTCCCAATCTTAAGCCAACCCAGGAGATAGCTTTTAGGGGCAGCCCCCGATAAGAACAAAGATAGAGAGATTACAAACGCGAAGATAACAGCTCTTTTTATCATCTGCTCTTAAGATGACGAAATCTACACACACCTAGAACTTGCGTTTGGTCAGTTCCATTATCTCACTAGTCCGTCCCGCCCATACAAAAATTCTACCAACTCATATTTTTTCTTTCCTCAATCTGCTCGTGTTCGGTGTATCTTATTGTACATCTTTTGTAGCACCCACACTAAAGCCAGTATTGAGATAAATTATGCAGACCAATTTCTGCAGATGCGCAAGTTCAGGCTGTCAATCTTCAAATTTATATTGTCCTGCCCTGTATGTGGCCGCGTAGCTGCGTGCTGTTGCTGAGACTTCCTACCTGGCACAGCAGTGTGCAGGAGGTACCACAATCAGCTTGCGAGTACCCGTTCAGGAACGGAATACCAGTAGTGAAGCAGCGCTGGAGAAAGAGCGTTAGTGAGACGCACTGTGAGCTTATTCTGCATCTTTAAGGAACCATTCTGCTCCGAGAAATTTGGAACGTCAAAAGAGGAAGCTAGCAGGTGCGTCGCACCTGGCACTTGATACGCGGTATTTAGTAAATAAGCTTTTCTGTTGTTGTTGTTGTTATTGTTGTTGTTGTTTTTTGGTTGTTGTCCTCGGAAGAACGTACATGCGTCTCCTGTGTGGGCGAAATTTTACCGGGTGAGAACCATAAATGGATTTCACTGTGGATGCCCGAAAGACATTACGATAACTGATATCGAATTTCAAATATAATTCATTGAAAGGAGCAGAAAAGTTTTTTTTATTATACAATCATGATGCATGCACTTTTCTGTTTGAAATTCAACGTCACGATTGAGAAGCGTATTTCGCCAAAGGCTTTTTACAGAATAATAACGAATAGAATTTATTGTAGAAAAATTTTGAGCAGTTTTTTTATTCTTACTACTCAAGTAAATACCTTAATACATACTTCGAAGCGTGACTGTTATTAAGCGGAATTTGGGTTGCGTAAACAGAATTTTCTAAACCTTTCATAGATTTTGCACCCTCATAAAAACATATGGTGTCGTAATGAAAGTACGCCAAATACCTCAAAATGGTTACCTTAATCCGTTCATAAGCAAAAACGTACCCAAAAAAGAACACAATTTGAAAAAAAAACTTTTCCTCTGGCTTTATTGGCTTGGATTTAAGTATTCTTCCCTAACAGCTCCGATACTGTAAAAATTTTTGAAAAAATTTTTCTCTAACATATATTTGAATACATACTGGATCCGAACATTGAAAAGAATTAAATTTTTTATTTTTAGAAGATATCGTAAAAAGGATTAAAATAAATAAAAAATCTATTAGCTATTGATATCGTACCTTAACATCGAAAACCAACTGTAAATATCAGATATTATAGCTTAAAACTCTTATTTTTTGCCTGATGGTATCAAGAACCTCAGAACAGACTTTATCTTCCAATATTTGAAAAGCCAAAACAAATTTTTACAACCAAAGCAAAGGTTTACAAATTTTTTAACCAGTCTTCTACTAACTTTTATAGCCCTTGACATATTACTAGTAGAACAGTTTTAGTGCACGGCTTCCTAGAGTACTAGCCAGTACAATCCACTGGCTTTGTAACATGGCAAAGTTATCTGAAAAATGAAAGTTTTTTTTCAAACCATCATCCTCTGCTGCTTTGTGGTATCTGATTTTGTTTTGTGATGTTTTTATAAACTCCTCAGTGACCCTCGCCTGCATGCTGAAAGCCGACATGAAGTCACTTTTAAAGAAGCACACTGCTCCTGGAAAACTTTACGGCGCGAAACTTCAAAAGCTTCTTCCCTATTTAAGGAAAACCTACTTGTTAATCTGTTTCAATCTATCTTTATAATCCTAAACTGAACCCCTATTGTTTTGATTTTGACGGTTTTGTAAATTTTCCCCTTAGTTTTCTAGATCGATTTGGGATCCTTCGGGAAAGGTTCAAGACGTACGTAGACCGAACGCATTCAAATTTTCCCTGATAGACACCCTGAAAACCATAAATTAAATACAAAAGTTCAGCCTTTCTGGAGCTCCACGTATCATCATGAGACACGAGCGACACATATGAACTTTTACCAAATGTCGTTGGTGGAAAAACTCCTTGCATGGGCCCTAATTAAACCATCCATGTCAAGATGAGTACTTGGCAAGAAATTTGCCGATTTAAACATCATGTTGTTCAAAAATTGCAGTACATGAAATTTAGATATTACTGTTATCACCAACTGACAAATACTCCCTTGCGCTTGGCCTTAAAAGCTTCTACGAGTGCATCTCTACAAGTCCAAACTTCCGTCACGGTATACCACATTTTGACAGGAATGTCTTCTCTTTTTTCCCTAAAGCAAGAAAAAAGTACCCAGATTTGGTTAAAGTTTCAATAGAAATTCTGTTTACTGAAGTCGTCAAAAGGTTTCGATGCCTTCCTAGCCAAGAATGGAGCTTTATCACATTCCTTGAAGAAAACGGGAATAAATGGGAGCTGAACTTGACTACTAGTACTAGCTAACCATTCTGTATACGCCCGATTTTCCTTTTGGTTTTAAGCTCTTGTATTTACGTCAGCAACCAAAATGCCCACATTAAAGGAACAAGGCATAGTACCTTTTTCCGGCATCACTATATTTTCTAATTGGGAAAGCCGATCAATATTTTCAGTAGTAAAGCAAAACGGTTGGCAGGTCGGGTCCATTTGATATAGTGAAGTCTCACTTTTCTGCAACATATGTAAGCGCTTTCTATTATTAGCGTCTGCAGGTTCCAGTTATAGCACGCACAATTAGGGTTTCAGGCGATGGTGCTCAGAAGCAGAATGGTGATTGATAAGCACAACGACAGGTTTAAGGAACGGAAGCTAAATAGCCAACCGCTACTTTTCCTGAAATTATTGAGATCTTCTTACTCACAGTTGCGAAATGTGTAAGGGTTCTCCAATTCGCAACGCTTGAGCGGAAAGACCATAAAAAACAGTAGCGCTTGCTTCTCTCTCGAACTATTCTACACCGCTTGGACAAAGCGTATTATGCCGTCTCCAAAATCTCCGTATTTGAAATCATGACAATTACCAACGCTATGTTTTGCGCTTCCAAAAGTCCGTTTCCCTAGTGTGCCAGCCGCAGCAGCAATTGTTGTTGCCAGCCAACCCTCGGAGCACAGCGGCACGACGCTCTTCAAAAGGATCTTCCGTATTTTTTTGTTGGGCTGCATGTCACAGCACAGTTTATTTCAACCACATTACATACCATATTACGTGCAGTTATGCTAGTATCATTTGATTGAAGAACCGGCTGTACGCAACAAACATCGTTGGAGAGACTTTGGCAGTGAGAAAGACAAACACCACAAGGGACACCACAACATGTCTACTACGAATATCACAAGCTCTGGACATAAGTAAACAATCAACCGATAATCTCTATGGCAAACTATCGCTTACCTTTTCATCTTATCAACAACCTGCAAAAGAAAACGAAACCAAGAATCAAAGTGCGCGCAGACTTTTTTCAGTGCGGATAGACTTATAATGTTCATATGCATAGATTAAAGACTGCTGCATTGATTATAAAATATATAAATATAAATATAATATAAATATAAATAAAATAAGAAGGAGACTTGACCAAAAATTTGTAAATAAAAATGATTAACTATGGTTCAAAAAAGCTGAGTTTAACAATGGAAATAAGTAGAAATGAAATAAGTAGACATAAATGACTCTAATTTCCCTTAAAAGTAAGATCGGGCCTTAAAATAGGAGCGGTCCTTAGCTGTATATATATGTGAGTATAGTGTGATGATGCATATTATACTCATGACATACAATAGAATCTGTTACTGCATGGGCGGGTCATTAAACGTACCTTTCAAAATAAGGGGAGCATGGTGCATTTCAATAATTGTGTCAAAAAAAAGTCACCTTGTTGTTTGTTAATTCAATTCCTTTTAAGAATTTTGATTGATCTTGATTAAGTAGACGATCTTTATCGTACACACACATTGACCAGTGTCAGCAATGTCTTACAAAGAAGGATATAATAGAAATGGTGGTAATTTTAGCGGTGGCGACTTTGGCGGTAGAGACAGGGGTTTTGGTGGCAGAGGCGGCAGCTTCGGCGGTGGCAGAATGGGCAACTTGGGTGACAATTTAGAGCAACAAATATGGGATGTTGATAGCTTACCCAAATTTGAGAAAAATTTTTATGAGGAACATCCGGACGTTGCGAACAGACCTGCCGATGAAGTCCAGCGTTTCCGCAAGGAAAGTCAAATGACTGTTTATGGTCACGACATCCCAAAGCCCGTCACAACTTTTGACGAAGTTGGGTTTCCAGATTATGCCTTAGAGGAAATTCATCGCTGTGGTTTCCCATCCCCAACCCCAATTCAATGTCAAGGTTGGCCAATGGCCTTGTCTGGTAGAGACATGATTGGTATTGCTGCCACTGGCTCTGGCAAAACCTTGGCGTATATTTTGCCAGGAATTGTCCACATCAATGCTCAACCATTGTTGGCTAGAGGCGATGGCCCGATCGTTTTGGTTCTTGCCCCAACCAGAGAATTGGCCGTACAAATTAAAGATGAATGTTCCAAATTTGGCAGGTCTTCTAGAATTAGAAACACTTGTATCTACGGTGGTGCTCCAAAGGGACCTCAAATCAGAGACTTGACCAGGGGTGCCGAGATTATCATTGCAACACCAGGTCGGTTGATTGACATGTTGGAGCAAAGAAGAACCAACTTGAGAAGAGTGACATACTTGGTTTTGGATGAAGCTGATAGAATGTTGGATATGGGTTTTGAGCCGCAAATCAGAAAAATTCTTTCGCAAATTAGACCGGACAGACAAACCTTGATGTGGTCTGCCACCTGGCCAAAAAGTGTGCAATCTTTGGCGCACGATTTCTTGCACGACTACATTCAAGTCACCATTGGCTCTTTGGATTTGGCTGCTTCCCATACGATTACTCAAATTGTGGAAGTCATTTCTGAATACGAAAAGAGAGCTAAATTGATGCAATATTTGGAAGCTGCTCATGAAAATCCTAATGAGATGCCAAAAGTGTTGGTTTTTGCTTCCACCAAGAGAACCTGCGACGACGTTACTCGTTACTTGAGACAAGAAGGCTGGGGCGCCTTGGCTATTCATGGTGACAAACAGCAAACTGAAAGAGATTGGGTTTTAGATCAATTTAAAACTGGTCAAAATAACATTATGGTGGCCACTGACGTCGCTGCCCGTGGTATTGGTAAGTACATTTGCAAGACTTAACTTGAATTTTGGAAAAGAGTTTAGAGTTTTCTTTACCTTTGAACTCTTTGATTACTATTAACATAAAAATGTCTTTTAGAGAAACCGAAAGTTTGAGAAGCAACAAACAGGGATATCATATCTTTTGTTTTTTGTTTGGAGCGATGAACAGGAGAATTTGCGTTTTGATATTATGATGCCCTTTGACATTGCTTTCCTGGTGATTCAGGAAAAGGGTGCTCAAAGGGATTGAAAAGAAATTTACTCAAACAAATTTGCAGTCCAAGGAACACGAATGACTAGCTCGTTCTATGTTGTCAACGGAAAGGGTCCAGGCTGTGCGGTGCAAGTACCAGGAAGACTGACACTTTCTGAAGATTGCCTTCATAGACCGCCGGACTTTTTTGTGTGACAACAAAAGTAGAAAAGCTTAAGGCGCCAGAGCGTATGTTTAGGGCCTGTAAATAATGTGACTTCAAGTTGAAAGAACTGTTAAGCTTTTCATTAGGGACTGCTTGAAACGGCTAGGAGCTATAAAGAAACTGTTCAGTCTGTGAGACCACCATTAGCACAAGGAGAACCTTAGGGCTCTCCGAAAAAGGTTCTCTTTGCTTGGCAAAGGTTGTCAATTCTGAATTTTTTCCCTTCTTTGTAGTTCCTTTTCTCAAGCGGCCCCTTCAGCTTCCTTGGTTGAAAATTTACCTTGTTTGTTTCTTATCCATCATGGGAGAAGCACATATATGCTACCTGTACATAGCATATAGACGCTCTCAATAAATGTTGGCCCTCTTAACAATATAAAAAAGCAGCAGTTTATCGCTTGAATGTATTGCAGACTTTCCAGTTTCTCTGTCTCGCGCTATCTCCGTAGTTAACTCTCCCGTTTATTATATATCACTTATTTCTATTTTTTCAATTTCTTCTTTGTTCTTTTTTTCAGAAGCATTCACTAACAACCCACAATAGACGTCAAGGGTATTAACCTCGTTGTCAACTTTGACATGTCCGGGAATATTGAGGACTACGTGCACCGCATCGGGCGCACAGGCCGTGCCGGCGAGCAGGGCACCGCAGTGTCCTTCTTCACAGATGCCAACAGCAACCTTGCTGGCGACTTGATCCAGATCATGGAGGAGGCGAACCAGGAGATTCCAGCAGCGTTGGAAGGCTTGCGTCGGGGCGGGTACGGGGGTGGCAGGGGCGGCAGAAGAGGAAGAGGCAGTAGGGGCGGGTTTGGCGGCGGCAGAGGCAGGTTTGGCGGCGGTAGAGGCGGAAGATTCTAAATTCGAGTGTTTCTAACTGTTAGAGCACTCATTTTGTTAACTGGTTGCGTGATATCATCGTCCTCCTTGTTGTTGTTATTTTATTTATGCTATTTTTATTCCGGATTTTCCTTACAATTTTTTCTTCTTCTTTCTTTTCCTTTCTAAATTCTCTGATATAAAAAATAAATCTCTGTACATTCTAAGGTCTTGTTTAAGATCCTGTTTGGAGTAGTGTACTCAAAGTGTAAATTTTATATTTATTATAATTGTTCAAAGTTATTATCCGGACCTTTTTGCAGTTCGTAAACTCCGAATAACGTATCACACAGCACCATTCTGGGCCTTATAATTGTATATCCTTGATATTGCTTGGAACAGACAGCAGCTTTCAATAAGGTTGTTTCTTTTTTGGAGATGTTTGTGTCGAAAAAAAAACAATCCGCAGAAGGAGTTGACTCCCAAATATTTCTTGTGCACGTAGAGGCTGATACACGGTACCGGCCCAGGAATCTTGTATTTCCCATAATAACCATACCAAAGTCTTCTCCCTTGTGCCACACAGGCCTCACTATGTGTCCCACAGTATTGAAAATCTCGTATCGTTCCAGCCACCAGTTGCTGCCAATTGGTTGGTATCGACGATGTAGTGCTGCAATAGTATCTGCAGTTCCTGCTCCGGCGTGCGGCATCTCAACATGCAGACAGAGACCATCGGTACCGGTGCCGCCGAGAACGCACACTAGACGTTTTCTCACAATGATTTTAGGGTTGGGAATAAGAAAAAGAAAGTACGAGGGGAGATTGCAGGTAATTGTTGATGTTGGATGTGTTTTAGGAGTACAGGTTGTTTGCGTTGATGTCTCTATACAAGTTTGAGATTTCATCACATTATAGATATCTCCACAAGGGAGAAAAAGAATCGAATCTAACAAGAAGCACCAGCAACATTCGGCCCTCTCTGTTCTCAAATATAATCGCCATATAATGCAAGGGCAAGCTTCACAGCACCAGGCATTGACACGTTGCTGGTTGAGGAATGCCAACTTCACGAAAAAGACAACAGCCAGATACAGCTCTCGAAGCAAGAATTTTATCAAGGAATATATTTCAAATAATACACAATAATGCAAATTACATTTTCGTAGTGTTGCTGTATATGTATACGTCATATTTTTTTAAAAGATAAATGCAAATTGTAGAAAGAAACACCGGAACCAGACATGCCAAAAAGGACACGAACAAAACAAAAGATTGAATAATATGCAAGCAGTTAACAAGGACATAAAAAAGATATTAACGAAAACGAAAAAAAAAGTAATATTAATGATGGGCGAGAATTATTTTTTATGTTTTTTTCTTTGATAGATTGTTTAAGCACCCGGATTCTTGACAAAGCTGGCGCCCTTGGCAATGTTAGCGCCCAATTGGTCCACTGCGTCGCTCAACAAATCTTTTTCGTGGCTGCTAATATGGTCCAAGATCTGGTAATGTATCTCCTCGATGCCAGAAGGACCCAACTTGACAGGGACTGCAAAGTAGTCCAAGTTGCCGACTTTGGATCTGAGCTCGCGGGCGCCTTTGATCTTGTCATCCAAGCGGATAAACGTGGTTTCAACAATGTTAGCGTTCGGATCGGTGACGGCCTTCATCAACAGGCTGAATAAGCGGTAGGCGGAGTAGGCCATGGACAAGGTGGCGGAGCCCTTGCCCTCCTTAGCCTTGACGACCTCGTCACCGCCGTACTGGACACGGTTAACGAGGGCCTCCTTGGTCTGATCCTTCAAGGAGTCGTAGACGTCGGCGGCGCCGAGGGAAAAGAGCGGGACGATTGTGGGACCCGAGTGGCCGCCCACGACGGGAACGTCAAAATCTTCGGGGGTTTTGCCGCTGCCCGCCACCTCTGCGACAAAGGTGTTGGAGCGGACCGTGTCGAGAGTAGTGATGCCAAACAACTTGTTGGCGTTGAGAACGCCGTGTTTCTTCAAGACCTCAGCAAAGATCGGGACGGTGGAGTTGACAGGGTTGGAGATGACGAGCACAAACGCACCGGGGCATGCGGCAGCGACGCCCTCGGCCAACTGGCTGACAATGCCGGCGTTGATGGAGAAGAGGTCGTCTCTGCTCATGCCAGGCTTGCGAGGAACGCCGGCGGGGATGATGACAATGTCGGCACCGGCGAGCGCGCGGTGTAAGCCATTGTCGTCGGGCAAGAAAGCCGAAACCCTGGTCTTGGTGGAGATGTGGGCAAGGTCGGCGCCCACGCCAGGGGCAGCGACCACGTCGTACAAGGCAAGCTCGTCAAGGTACGGCGAGATCTTCAAGAGGAGCGAGAGCGGCTGGCCAATGCCGCCGGCGGCGCCACAGATGGTTGCTTTCATGGTGGCCAGAGATGCTAGATGTTAGGAGTTGGGGTGCGGAGGGGGTGTCGAGATGTTAGGATGCGACGGGGGAACAACAAGACAGGATGCGACGGTAAGCAAGAAGATTGGATCCGACTGCAAATGACAGGAGACTTGTGTGCTTGTGTGCTTAATGTTCTTGTGTGCTTGTGTTTGTGTTTTGAGAACGGACCTCGGCGAGAAAGGGGCGTGCTCTCTCTTTTATATATCCTGCCCACGGCTGCAGCCTGTCAGTTTTGCAGCGGCAAAATTCTGCGTCGCTCCCCGACCGCCGTCATGCTTTTTCAACAACATGTGGAAGAGCGCTTTGGGAGATAGTGCACGGGTTCTGCTCCGCGCACGCCTCCACCAAGCGCCAACGAAGCCGCCTCAGAGATCGGGACGGCCCGGCCGCATAGCGAAAACACAAGGACCATACAACCGTAAAGGTACCATAGCGCCATGGTCTCGTATATACCGCGGAGAAGGCCCAGACCCGCAATCGTATGTCCGCCCCCTCTTCTGTGCTCGCACCCCGCCCAGTCGCTTCCCGGTGTATTCTCCTACGCTCTTGCCGATGACACATAGTCTCTCAGCATACTGGTACAGAAAGCTCCAGCACGCTGGTATACAGGTATAACGCTAAAGTGTCTGCTACGTAATACGGTAGCGCCGCCGCAACAGTCACTGTCTCTTGTTGCGGGATGCCCGCTTACATCCCGCGCCATCCTCCCTTTTGGGACTCTTGCGCCCAGACCGTTCTCCCCGCCCAGCGGAGGTGCAACCCGGCCCATCACCACAAGATGGTTTGTTGCACCATACAAAGGTATACAGGAGTATACAAGGTTATACAAAGGCGTACAAAGACATAAAGACATACAGTGTCAAGACATACAAAGGTAAAAAAAGGCATACACCAAGGGCAATGGCGATCTACGCTTCACAATCCAACAAACACGCTTAGAATGTTTCATCTAACAAACATGCTTTAAAATAGCTGTTCAGCTAACCACTAGGCATGCCAAACAGTGCGGCAAACCGCCTTCCCGCTATAAATCGCCAAAATCATCGGCAACCTGTCTCCAGTACTTGAAGAAGCCGGCAAAGAACTTGACCCCCAAGCCCACGTCCCTGGAGCCCACGGCCGCCCGGATGCTGTGCATCGACCACTGCGCGATCCCCAAGTCAACTGTCCGGGCGCCGGTCTTGGACGAAATGTATGGCCCGATCGTGCCTCCGGACCTGCTGTCGTTGCGAATGTGGAATCTCTGGAGCGTGTCCCCGTTTAAGCGCGCAACCTGCTCAATTATCGCGCGACCGGCCACGTCTGTGGCCATCGCGCGCTCGTCGTACGCAATCGTCATCCCTGTGTTGAGCCGCGGCTTATGGTGCTCAAGGTAAAAGTCCCCAAAGTTCGGGTTGAGAGCGTGCGTCACGTCCGCCGACAAGATCAACGTGTTGGCGTAGGCAACCTTGCAAAGCGACTCTACCGAGAGTCCGGCCTTGTCCCTGACATAGCTGTCAACCACCCGCTCCACCACCGACTCCGAGAGCCCACCCTGCGCGCCCTGCCTCGAGAGCGAGCCAATCTCCTCATTGTCGTAGAGCGTCACGACCGAAAAGGCCCTGCTTGGGACCTTGAAGTCGCGGGCCTCGAGGAACTCCAACAATCCAAACACCGCGGCGAACCCGCAGATTCTGTCATCGATTCTTGGGGCATACAAAAAGTCCTTCTTGATGCCGCCAACCGTGCCCTTCTGGCCGTCGTAAATGTCCAAGTCCAACTGCACAAGGTCCTTCACTTCAACCCCGGCCAACCCGGCAATGAAGCGTAACAAGGTGATTGAATGCGCTGCCACGAGCGGTGACGCGGCCTCGGAGGCGCTCACCCTGGCATCAGCCTCTTCCTCGCCGCTGTCGTACGCAATCACCGGTACCGCGCGCGTCTCCTTGTTCAAGTAATCCGCAAAGTTCTTGCCAAAGTGCGGGGCGAGAGAAGGCACGCGGGCAATAGGAAAGTCGCTCTTCACCAACTTGGACACCACCTTGTCGGTGGCGCTGTCGCGCACTAACACGTTGCCGCCAATGTGCAAGTCCCGGTCCCACCAGACTTCCGAGAGCGCTCCGGCGTACGGCGCGACCCCCAACAACTCGAACCCGTCCACCTTGCTCTTCTTAGAGCTCGGCTTCAACTTGGCAGTCAAAGCGTCAATGTGCGCCCCGACAATCCCCACGCCATCCTCTGGCGTCCAGCTGTCGCCAATTACAAACGCCGACAACGCTGTGTGGTTTCGCGTGGTGTAGTACAAGCCCGGTTGCAAGCCGGCGCCCCAGCTCGTCTTCTCCGACAAGTACTGGAACCCGTACGACTCCAAAGTGTCGCTCACAAACTTGACAACGTGGTAGATGGTCGGGTTCTCATAGGTAAAGTCAATAAAGTTGGCCGAGTAGGCCTCAAAGTAGTTGCTCTCTGCGGCAGTGCCTCTCTCCCTGGAGCCGGCGGCGACGCCTCTTTTTCCGGGGCCAGCACAAACAACATGCCCAACGTGCTCCTCGTCGTCGGAGCTCAATGGCGTAGTGCGAGTGCTAAAAGTGGAGTCTGAAGCAACCAGGCCCCTGCGGGAGGCATCCAACTTTGGCAACTCCTTTCTTTTGAAGCTCCGGGTTCTCTCTGATGAGGCGCGACGCGCATTGTAGTTTGGGCTGATGAGGGCCTCTGCGCCAGGAACGGCGTCAGAGACGCTTTCGGAAATGTCAAACGAATTGATGAGCTTACGGAGAAGCTCAAGGGTGTCAGCGTTGCGGGACATGATGGCTTGTGCAATGATAGCGGCTGGACTAGGGGGAAAGTACTGGCGGGAACAAAATAACAGCGCACTTGGCCTCTTTTATACTGACCACAGCACACGCCTGCTGGCGATGATGGGGCAGCCTGTCTTTTGCCCCAATGAGAGCGGTGCACGGATGTGTTGCAGAGCATGAGGTGCACAGGTGGATTGAGCCAGCTGACGTTACCGTTGTAGCGGTATATTGTCTATCGCGTGCAAAGCACAGTGTACGGTATGGTATGGCATGGTATGGTACGGATGGCAAAGCATAGCACAAGTAGCAAAGCGTCGTGTATTATAGTACAATGACAGAAAACAGAAGGTATCTAAAAGGCACTCTAATGCTAAACAGCGTCCATCTTCTTTCATTGAAGATATTGTGTGGCAAGGCAGATGACGATACAGATGGCACAGACGGTATTGATGGCTTGAAAAAGAGTGTAAAAGTGTGAGGTTGTGCGACCAAGGTGAACGGTTTACAGAAGAAAAGCTGCTTTAGACAGACAAACAGCAATGGCTAGCTATCGCACACCCCAGCCACCCAGTCGGCAATCTTTGTCGCGACCGGTCTCAGATTCGGCACGCTGTGGCCGCCGGCGTGCCTGAGCACCGTGTTGGTGCCCGCCGCGGTGTACCTCCGCACATAGTCCAAGGACCGCTCGTTGCTGATGATGGTGTCGAGCTCCCCGATCACCAACATGCTCGGCACCGTGATCTTGTCCTGCAAGACGTAGCTGCTCTTGATGGCGTCCTCGCTGGCGGTTCCGGTCTCGCTTCCGCTCGTGCCCTCCCCCACCAACACCTGCTCCTTCATGATGAAGCCCGCGACAAAGATGGCAAACCGGAGCGGCCGGCCGTTGCCCAAGCTCTCCATGCTGTTTATGATCGCCTGGGCAAGCGCCGACCCCTGCGAGAACCCTACGACCCCATCAAAGGGGCCCTGCTCCCTGATGACGCGGCGCACCTGTTCGAGCGCCGGCTTGATGTCGAACCACTTGCGCGTTCCGTCGGATTCGGTGATCCACCACGCCCTGAGTTGGATCGCGAGAGGCTCCTCCTCGTCGCCGGCCCCTTGGGCCTGTTCGTCCTGGCGGAGCGCGATGGGGCCATCCGTGTATACGAGTTCGAAGCCCTGCGCCTGGAGGAGCTTGCGGAGCTGGGTCGTTTTGCTGTAGAAGGCGCTGGCGTTCATGGCGAAGCCATGGAGCATAAGAATCTTGCGCGGTGTAGTCATATTGCGCTGTAGAAGGATCAGCCGGGCAGCAACCAAGGGTACTGGTTGCTGCGAGAGAAAGAGCAAAAGGTCAGAATAGCTGGGCTGCCCCCCCGAGATATATACACGGATGGCCAAAGGGCTGAATTTTGTTGTTTTGTTGGGCATAGCCGGCTGCACCGCGCTTCTTGTAGGGGCACTACGAGATGGTACCGTTTCAGAGAGAAAGAGCTTTGGCACGAATATCCTACAAATAGTCCCATCAAGGAAAGAGAAATGGTCCCTATAGGGTTCTGTTAGCCCTTATCTACAGATGGTTCTGTCCTCCGTAGATGAGGCGACATTGTTGCACCCACCCCCGCTGAGCTCCTCGGGCATCGCGCATCGGCCAAAAAGATTTTTTTTTTGACAGATCAGTAATAGTCATCGTTGGTCTCACCTCTTCAGGTGCTCCTTCCACAATCCTCCGTATTAAATGTTTCCAGGAGGGCTCTTTCGCCTCAAGCTTGCTTGTCATACACTGTTTCTTTCTCCGTTGCTCATCCCTCGCAAAGTCCCCTTCCACTCCGCCATGCGCCGGCTCTCGCTCCCCGTCGTCACAACCTCCAACCAGATCTTCGTCAAGGACCTCAAGATCGCCGCCAGCATTGGCAAAAACTACTGGAATGTCCTCAATGCGGCCCCCCTCAACTACAGACTTTCGGTGGTGCTTGACTTGAACAGCTCGATCTTGCAAAGATCCGGCTCCACCGACGACCTCAACCACTCCATTTCCTACGCCGACGTCTCCAACTACATCTTGGAGTATTTGAACGCCGGCAACGCCGACACAGAACGCCTCACTTTCGAGGACAGCAACCTGTTCTTGGACGCGGTCTTTTCCCGCTTGATGGACCACAACGGCAAGATACCCAACCTCAACGACAAATACTGCAGCAAGCTCAACTTGGTCCTCGACAATGACCGTTGCCACTTGAAGTTGAAAAACTTGCGAATCAGCAAGCAGTTCTCCTTGCACGATAACATCAGCCGCCAAAGCAATTTTATCGTCTTCGAGGGTCTCCAGCTTTTGACTAAGATCGGTATCTTTGATTTTGAAAGATTGAGAAAACAGTACGTTTCCATTAACCTCAAGCTCGACCTCGACGAGATGCTCCAAAAGTGCTACCGCAATGGGCAAAGCGACAACTTTAACGAGTACATCAGCAACAGCTTGCTCGAGGAGCTCGTCAAGTACGTCGAGGAGACAGAGTTTCTCACCATTGAGGCGCTCATCACCTCTGTCAACGACTACCTCCGGGAACGATTCGGCATCGTCAACGTTGCCTACTTGAAAATCTCCAAGCTCAATGCGGTGCTTAATGCCGAAGAGGTGGGCTTGCTGATTACCAATAACAAACTATCTGATACCACCGCCCAGGTCCAGATCAAGCAAACTGTGCACAACAATGATGAATTCTTACAGTTGAATAAAGATAATAGTGTCACCACCACAAAGAAACCCCACATTGCGTACTTAGCCTTCGGTACTAATCACGGCAATACCATGGCCAACATCTATCAGATGATTGAGTCCCTCAGAGCGAGCTCTGAGATCAAGGTCCTCGCCACATCGTCTCTCTACGAGACCGCCCCGATGTATTATCTTGAGCAGTCCAACTTTGTCAACGGCGCCTTGAAGATCCAGACCTCATTGGCGCCGATCGAGTTGCTCCGCTTCTTGAAGAAGGTCGAATACGACAAGCTTCACCGCGTTAAGGAGTTTGACAACGGGCCACGCACCATCGACTTGGATATCATCTTGTACGACGACATCATTTACAATAACACTGTGGACAAGCAGGCGCAACACGGCGAGGAGCCGTTGATCGTCCCGCACCAGCGGATGCTCGAGCGATTGTTTGTCTTGAACCCGTTATCGGAGATTCTCGAGCCATACGAGGACGTACACCCGGTTACTAACCGCTCAATTATCAACTACCACTATAGAGAGTTGCTAGCTGTGAGTAAAAAGGAATTGACCCAGACAGTCGTGCCGTTGAAGAGAAGAAAGGCTGATAATGTTGATGGTTCCAGCAGATCCTACTATGACACCTTGAGATTCAACTTCAAGAACGACAAGACTTTGATCATGGGGATCGTTAACATGACCAAAAACTCTTTTTCTGACGGCGGCAGGAACTTTGAGTTGGACAACGCGTTCGAGTCTGTCACTAGGCTCATTGAACAGGGCGCTGACATTATAGACATTGGTGCTACGTCCACTAAACCGGGAGTCGACATCCACGCCGCCGCTGCTGACGACGAGACCAGGTTGATCGTGCCGTTGATCCGCAAGATTAGAAACTCTCAGGATCCTAAAATCAACGGCATTTTGATCAGTGTTGATACTTTCTTCAGCAAGACTGCGAGAGAAACCGTGTTGAGTGGCGCCGACATTGTAAACGATATCAGCATGGGTCTCTACGACGAGGACATGTACAACGTGGTGCGCGAGTTGCAGGTGCCATATATCATGAACCACACGCGCGGTACTCCAGACAACATGGTGAAACTCACTACTTACGACGTGAATCAAGACAGGGACATCGTGGAGTTCACCCGCGGCGTGAACGTGAGCGCATTGGCGAACGAGCTCGAGGAGGACTTGGAGGAGATCAATTTCATCAACGCCGTGAGCAAGGAGTTGGCGGTCAGCATGCATCGCGCCATGAAGGCCGGCGTCAACAAATGGCAGATCATCCTTGACCCGGGCATCGGGTTTGCGAAGACATTACCGCAGAACTTAATGATTGTCAGACGGGCAAGCCGCTTCCGCGACTACTCTGTGCTTTTCAAGAATTCGCATCAGATCAAAACGTTCAACGAGGCGAACAGGTTGTATGTGGGAGAGGCTACCGCCCCTGAAGGAAACCAAACCACCGCAAATAAAAAAGGCTCACAAGAGTACGACTTGAGCTACCTTTCGTTCGCAAAGCTCCCAATTCTCTTGGGCCCTAGCAGAAAGAAGTTCATCAGCAGGATCACGAAAGAGGAGCTCAGCGACAAGAACAGCAGCAAGAAGATTGTCATCGGCACCAGCGGGGTGATTATGGCATGTATCGCGAACAAGACCAACATTGTCAGGGTTCACGACGTCGATGAGATCAAAAAGATCTGCTTGCTCGGTGATGCCATTTACAATAGCATTATTTGAGATGTGACTTTTAATCAGCTATTTCGCTACGAGCAAATATTGCCGCATTTTAATAAAATATCCAGAGCAAATGACTTAATTATGCTTACTAGACTAATATGTCCTTCTAGAAGACCTCCCAATAATAATTAAAATGCCAAAAAGGGAAACAATAAAACGCCGTTATCCACAACCACATATATGGTATATAATCCATAGGCATATTACACGTCACGTGTCAGACGGTATTAGTCACGTGCGAATATTTACTCTTGCGACATGTTTGTTTGTTTACGTTTTCTGGAGAGCTGTGTTTTTTTCTGGTTCTCTCTCACTATGTTGCACTATGCTTTTTGCATTCTTCTGTTTAGGACCACCTCACTAGTCAGCTCATCTGGGATCATCTCTGCTTTCCTTGTCTTGTCAATTACTCTTTTCCCTTTACTGTTCGTGTTCGGAACAGAGATTATCAAGAAAGGCTCTTCGTTTGTGTGGGCAGGATGGTTAAGAAGCCACTGGGTATTCCTGTCATAGAGTTCCTCAAAGGTATGTTTGTTGTTATTGTTAATGTTGTTCATGGTTGATATGTGTCAAGAATTTCTTTATGTTTTTGGTTCATGGCATATTCCTTGAAAGTTGAGCTCCTGGGGATATCGAAACTATATTTGCAGAACGTCAACCCAAAGAAATCATATATCGTGACCATTCTCTCTTTTTTACGACATTTACTAACGATTCTCCCCTCCAGGACGTATCTATCTTGGCGCATATGATTTCAACCCTACCAATACCGATGAGCTAGTGTACTTCACTGTCGAGGATGCTCTTCCGTACAATCCGTTCCACTTGGACTTTGGTCCTCTTCACATGGGCCACTTGTACCGATTCGCGGTCGTGCTCCACAATATCCTCAATGAAGATGCCAATCAGGGCAAAGCCATTGTATTTTATTCGTCCACAGGGCCAAAAGAAAGAGCAAACGCCGCCTGCTTGCTCTGCTGCTACATGGTGCTCGTCCAGTCGTGGTCGCCGCATCAAGTGTTGCAGCCAATATCCCAGGTCATCCCTCCGTTGATGCCATTTAGAGATGCTGGCTATTCTCATGCCGACTTTGAGATCACTATCCAGGACATTGTCTATGGTGTCTGGAGAGCCAAGGAGAGAGGCATGATTGACTTGACCACTTTTAATCTTGAGGAATTTGAGCAGTACGAAAGAGTTGACCAGGGTGACTTGAATCTCGTTTCCAAAGACTTTATTGCGTTCGCCTCGCCGCAACAGTCAAGAGCCGGTGCACCGTTGAACGAACCGTTTAGAAAAGTGTTGGGATTTTTCAAAAAGCACCATGTCAAAATGGTTGTCAGATTGAACAGTCACTTGTACGATAGCCAAGAGTTTACCAAGAGAGGTATTGACCACATTGACATGATCTTTGACGATGGTACCTGTCCAACCATGGAATTTGTCCAGAACTTTATAGGTGTTGCCGAAGGAGTCATTGCTCAAGGCGGGAAAATTGCTGTTCACTGTAAAGCAGGTTTGGGCAGAACTGGCTGCTTAATTGGTGCTCACTTGATATATACCCACGGTTTCACTGCCAATGAGTGTATTGGCTACATGAGAATGATCCGTCCAGGTATGGTGGTGGGCCCACAACAGCATTGGTTATATTTGCATCAAAACGAATTCAGAACTTGGAAGTACACCATGGTTCTTGACCCAGTGCCAAGCGACAAGTTGGGTGGGTTTTCCTCGTTGATACCGTACGAGGTTTTCAAAGCTAGACAGAAGGCAAAATACGGAAATGCCAGATCGTTTTCCCCAATAGTGCATAACCGTAGAAGGGTTTCTGGAAGAATGAAGAAGTCATTACACACCGCAGTACCAATAACGTCTCCAGGTCAACCTAGAAAAGGCGACAATGGTAGATATGTTTCAAACTCGTTTATCACCAACTCTGACGAAGATTACGAAGACATTCAAGAGGGAAACCAGGATGAAGAGCTTGAAGGCGGCGAAAACCATGAGGAAACCCACCAGCAGCAGGGAGAGAATGAATACAATAATATCCTCTATGTGGATGATGTGCATATTGGTTCCCAAAGGGATCATGAGGAGATGTCAATAGATAGAGAAAATACCAAGGCTCTACAGTCTGAACATGGTGGTATGATTTCGAGAAGACGTCGTCCCGTTGATACGTCGTTGGAAGACGCAATCAATCCTGCTCAAAAGGAAACTTTTATTATAAGAGCAGACAATGTTTCTAGTCCAAAATTTGTTTCCAGAAGTATAAATAATAGCGACAATGGCAGCAGCAGCGGCAGTAGCGGTAACAGTAATAACAGCAGTCATGCCAAGATTAGAGATCACGAAATTGATGATAAGCTGGGGTATAGAGCTTCTCCAAGCACTAGTACGGCTGCCATTGCCTCGAATGACCATAGCAGCAGCAGCACTCCTGAGCCGAGCAGCATCTTAGAAAGAAGACGCAACAGGATAACACAGCAGTCGCCATCATCCTGGAGGGTGCTAAGATCCATCACGTCTCCAAATTCAAACAAGAAACAGACACCCCTATCGTCAAGCAAGAGCAGTACTCCAATATCTAATTCCGCCTCTCATTCTCATTTGTATGGCAAAGATTCTGCCAAAAGCGTCGCCCATAAGAGCTCAGAATTCACTGGAGAGTCTTTAGACTTGCCGAAAGTCCGTAGCCGGTCAGGCGCCAGAGTGAGAAACAGACTAGCCAGTCAATCAAGCATTAACGAAAAAGTTATTTCCACCGGAGCTATCCAAAAAGTCAGCCAGAGAAGAAAGAGTTGAAAAAGTCAAACTAGAACAAGAATAAAATGAAAATGAGCACAGCGCGGGTTATGCCTGCTGTTCTTTGTAAATTCTATGAGTGATACGTGTTATAATACGAATACCCTTTGATGTTTCTTTCATTATTTCTACATATTTTTTCTTCCGGTTTGTTTAGAATATCTTTTTTGATCTTTTTTTTCTCAATTTTTATTTTCTGTTTATCATTATTGTATCATCTTCGTTGTTATTTTATTGTCATTTGCTCAATTTTTTTTGTCATCTTCATGTTTCAAAGTTTCACATGTCATTTTTATACTATACCAATTACTTTTTTTATTCTTTTTCAACTTTATCTTTACAGCAATACAAAAGTTACTTCTATAGACATAGAAGTTAGGTAACGAATAGACCATCAATACTTAACACTTGTACAATATTGTGAGTCGAGTATCCTAGGAGATAAGTGGTGAACTTACCCTCAATGTTGAGTCGGAGCGACTATGCCTCATTTTCGTGTACGAATGTATGCGTACAATCGCACTACCAGGAAGCTTCATACCCGGAAGGCATTGTCACCACTCGAGAAGTCGAAAAAATAATTACTACATGAAAGAGAGGGTATTCAAAACTATTCAAAATTACAATTCTAGCATCACAATTATTTTTCATCAACGTAGAGATCTGACTTGACCATAGCCCAGGACACAAGCCATAATCGGCAAACCAGCTAAATTTGGCTTCACGGTTAATGATATTCTGACAACGGTACTGAAACTTCCAGCGCCTGCTAGAGAAACTCCGGTTGTCATCCCACTCCATGCTTACGGTAATGGCAGAATTGCTATGCCTGTAAGTTTGGTAACCGGTTTGGCAAGTGTCGGTTCAGTCGAATGTTACCGGTGGATAGCATAACGAGATGGCATAGTTGGTCCCATCGAGCTTGTAGATTCCGGTTTTAGCAGTACTAAAGTACGTGGCAAAAATCGTTGGTAAAATAATTTTTTATTTGCAAGGAAGGAGTTTTGCGCTTGGAGATTTTTTTGGTTTTATTTAGTTTATTCGAGAAAAGACTGTAGCGGCAATTCGCGTTTGAACTTGTGCCGTACAAACAATAGAAAAATATATAAATAAATGAGAAAAAAGTAGGTAAAGGAGTAGAACATTCAATGGTAGGAAAGACAAAGAAAAAGTACAAATCATCAGTCATTTGATTGAAGGGTGCAATGTTATCGAAATAAGTAAATTAGAAAAGAGAAAAAAAGAGAACGAGAAACAAGAATAATAACAAGAATACACGAATTAAGTAGTAGATAACGAAGACAGGAAAATGTGGCAATGCTAGATGGGCAATGAGAGTCATGAGTTTGCTAGTGAAAATCAACATTGGGTGCTACTGATAGTGATTAATGGCTTGGAACATGAGGCATGAAACAAAAAGAGGAAAATGACGCAAGCAGTTTTCTATCAGATAGTAAGCTTCGTATTACCATTTTTATGTTTATATTGTGATATTTAATATCTGGTGATTAAAAGTTTTTTCTAATTTTTTTTGTTACTGTTTTTTTCCTATTTCGACCTTGACCCATTTATTTCTTTGCTCACTTTTGGTAGTTTCTCCGTTCATGTTTACCCTTTTTCATAAACTGCTTGAGAGCAATTGGGTCTAACGGATCAAGCAACTCAAAAGAACATAGCAACTCCTCACTGACACTCATCACAGCCCCCCAGTTATCAAATTCGCCACAATAGTTTGGCGCACTAAACACCGTCACTAGAGACCGGTCATTAAAAAATTCGTATCCGTCTTCAACCACCATATGTGCCCGACACACCAAATCGAAATTAAACTTGGTCAAAAACTTGTTGATTGCTACCTTTGAAAAGCAATACGATACTCCTCGCTCGTTATCTTCCCATTCATTGGGCGTATCCGCCGGGTCTGACCACAATAAGTCATTCAACAAGCCAAAATCTGGCACATCAGTTGGTCTCTGAATGTTTCTAATCTCGTCCATTGAGTGTAACGTTGGAGATAAACCGCCGTGAACGCAAAAGATCTTATTGGCGACAATTGCAGCAATTGGTAAAGTGTTGAATGTGTCAATAAAAATCTTCCATGTCTTGATGTTGCATCTTCTTTTACATTCATCGTAAAATCCGTAAACTCTGGTGACATTAGCGCACTCATGGTTTCCTCTGAGTAGAAAAAAGTTTTCGGGATACTTGATTTTGTAACAAAGCAATAGCAAAATTGTCTCCAACGACTGCTTACCACGGTCCACGTAATCGCCTAAGAACAAAAAATTCGCGGCTGGAGGGAATCCACACTTAGTAAACATTCTAATCAAGTCATTATATTGACCATGCACATCTCCCACAATTTTCACCGGTGGCGACAACTCCAATAATGTTGGTTGCGATAAAAAGATTTCTCTAGCAGTTGAGCATATTACTTGTATCTCTGAGTTTTTCAAGCATACATTCTTGGTTCTTTTGCCAGAGTAGCCAGCATCTAGCAATCTCTGAATCAAGTCTTCAACGTCAATGACTACCCCGCTATTTGAATTGGATGTTATTTTGGTATTTATATTTGATAAAGCGGGCGATAAGGCTTGGGTTCCTGGAGTTCCTGGCATGGATGAGGTATTGATGGACAACTGATCGTTATTTTCATGGCTATTGTGTTTACCAATGGGTATGCCGTTCAACTCAGACCCTATGCTGACTGCGTCACTGTTTCTTCTGCTCAGCGTGTGTATGGATTCCCCTTCGTTGTTTATTATGCCGTCAATTTTATTATTGCCATTGAAGCTGCTGTTAAAACTATTGTGTCGACTTGAATTTCTACTGAAAGGACGGGTTCCGTTCAAATTGTTGTTATCGTTAGGGGTTGTGGTAGTAGTGGTGGTAGTGGTAGGGGCGCCGTTATTATTGTTTTCATTTATTAAGGCAGCACTTGAATTGTTTGTGCTGTCTCTTCTTATAAGGATTGGGGTTTTTGGTTCCATCTGTATCATTGAAGGTGGAAGCGTGAAAGAAGACAGTTGTAGGTCGCTGTCATTGTTGTTAACACTCAAGGTTAGATTATTCACGCTGTCGGCTATGTTGTTGCTGGTGGAACCGCTGCGACTGTGCCCCATACTGTTGCCGGTGTTGGCGCTAAGATGGTGCCCGTGACTATTCGCCACGGCATCATTGGGACTCAAGTTACTGCTGCTATTATTGTTAGGTAGGGTCTGACTAGAGTTTCTTCGGGACATTAAAGGCGACGAAGGAAACTTTCTAGATAAATCACTGGTTGCTGTTTTGAAAGAAGCTGCGTCATCATTATCCTTATTTCTGAATGAACGTCTTGACCGCCCAGACCGTTGAGAAGTGGAGGTGTCCGTTCTAGTGAATTTGGGTAAGTTGTCGCTGCTCTTTTGCTTTGAACTGGAATTACCCATGCTGAACTATAAGATGTAAAGATGGAAGACTGCTGACGATGAAGTAAGTTGGCAATCAAAAAGATAACAAAGTAGCAATAAAAAAACAATCAACAAAAAGTCTGTATCAACCTCAAATTCCTAGAGGCGAAATCAAACAGCTAATCAGCTACTTTGCACTTTTTGACGGAATTATGTTTTTAGCCTTACCAAGGTCTTTCTTGGATCTTTTTATTCCCGTCAGTGCAGCTACCAAAAATCCAACTGGTGCAAGTGCAAAGAGAAAAGGCAGACAGCAGTGATCTGGGAGCTTGCAAGAGCAAGTATTAGACGGATAAAGAAGGGACTGGTGCGTAGTAAAAGCGTTGAACAATTCGCGTGTTCCAATAGGCTCAATGTTTCAAAGAAAGGTGCTTCGCAAAAGCAACAAATGGCCAAAAAGAAAAAATAACAGGGCTTTTCTTTCCGAGCGCAGCAAAATCAAATCGAGGAAAGACTGTTGAAGTGTTCAAGGCGCTTAGCAATGTGCCTTATTTGTGAATTGGTAGTTGAGGAGACCAGTGCAGTAATGGCTGCTAGCGAATAAGGTTGGCAGCACAAAATGTGGTTATTCTGTAAGAGCGACAGTCTATATATTAGAGTACTGGAAGACAGCTTTTTTATTTTCTGTCTGAGAATTTCTATCACAGTGACGATCGTTTTGGCGTTTCTCGTTGTGCTGTACGCACTCCGCAGACAATGCAACGAGGCGTTCTAGACCGTCGGCGGGCGCTGGCGAGCTTGCAAATTGCGGCGGCTATTTATAACCGTACTCAGTGGCGCCTCAGGAAACAGCAGGTTTCGGTTGCAATAAGCCCTGGTAGAACCGGTGCCTTCAAAGGGAAAAGGAAGAAAGCTTTCCAGAGGAATTTAACGAAGGAGACGTCTGGGGGCAACCGGCGACCGGGGTGTAGGTGCAAAACGGAGTGGGGATTTAGCGAGCTCTTGTGAGGCACAGGAGCGATGGGTTCGTGTGGAGCGATAGGCGACCGACTGAGTGGTTTTGATATGCTCGAAGCTGGGTGAGTCCTGTCTGCTTTGAGGGACGCTAGCTGTACTACAAAAAGAACTCAAGAAAGCCGAGAAAACCAGTCGATAGAACAAAAGGGCAGAATAACAGAAAAACAGAGTTCAACAACACCCGAAAGACTCAAAGAACAAGGCCCATGCCAGAGTTGCCGCCGGCTGCTCTTCCCGGCATTGGCTTCCGGGGGCCCGTAATTCCAATTTGTGCCTAGGAAGTCACCTGCGTGGCCTCGCACAGCGATCTCATCCGGGATACCAGATGGTCGGAAATACAGCACCGCGGAGCTGTGAAAACGGGCCTGTTGGAAGGCCTTGGAACGCCTCCAATGGCCACTCCAATTCAACAAGAGCCCATCGCTGTCGGCCCATAGCATAGCAAACACGCTAATTGACCACTTTGTCCCAACATTAAGCCGCCATGAGCAGAGCGATGCCTTTCGCTAATCCTGCAGAGCGTCGTGACAGAAACATTCGCTTTACTGACTTTGATGCGTTGGGATCCAGGCTAGCCGCTGTCACCAAACAATACTACGAGGATCCGTACGTGGCTTCTTTGGTCAATGGCGTCAATGCTAACCTTACTCGCTTCATGACAAGACCTTCTTTAGGAACCAAGCGAGCCCTTTCGCAAAATTTCTCGGAGCAGGCCATCGCTTCCAAGTTCCCAATTATAAACAGAGGCACATACATAAGGACAGTACTGATTGACAAGATAGTGGGTCAGTTTCTAAATCAGTTTCATTATGGCGTCAGCAACACCGAAGAGTCCAAGAATAGCTGTCAAATTATCTCAATTGGCGCTGGCTCCGACACGCGGCCGTTCAAGCTTTTGTCGCAGTATAGGCGCTTGAACTACATAGAGGTCGATTTCCCCGATTCGACCAGACTCAAGTCAACTGTCATCGTCACTAACCTGGAACTCAATAATATCATTTTTGATGACAAAGATGAAAAACACCAGGCTGCAAAGAGATCCTTACAGCATACTTTTGAAAACGACATTGGAAACTACCCTTCAGACCTCCATGCCGCAAATTATCATTTATTGCCTGTTGATTTGCGAAAAATGGACGAATTAGAAAACTTGCTCAACCACGAAAGCGTAGATCTACTGCTCCCCACATTGCTCATTAGCGAGTGTGTTCTCTGTTATATAGAGCCTTTGCTAACAAACGAAATCATTTCTAAGTTCACCCAAAAATTGCCCAAAGGTCTCATTGTGGTCTACGAACCAATGAGCTTAAATGACAACTTTGGAGACGTCATGGTTGGAAACTTGCAGGCTCGGGGAATATCAATACCGACATTGAAAGCGTTCCCTAATGTGGAAGCCCAGCACAAGCGGCTATCCCAGATATTTTCACAGCAAAACAAGCAACACCACAATGTCTTTGTCGGAGATATAAACTACGTCTACAACCAATGGGTCTCCGGGGAAGAGGCACTTCGCATCACAAAGTTGGAGCTTGTTGACGAGTTGGAGGAGTGGATACTTTTGTCGAAGCATTACTCGCTTCTGGTCGGCGTCTGGTGGGATGAATCCGAGAATCAAGGTTTTCCCCAGCTTGTAAAATCGTTAGCGGCTTTTGGCTGGCAAATTTAGCAGTAGAAGTTGTATTTAGCTTATGTCAATAGACGCCCGTGTGCTTGTGTAATTTTGAACATAGCAAACTGCTTGTAGTATTGATTTATGCGGGAAGTAGCCGCTTGCTGTTGGCGTCGTGTGCTGAGGAAGACAGAAAAAATGTCACCAATTGCAGGAAATGCCAAATGCCGAAATGTCCGACACGCAACACTTTCCTTGTGCTGTCTGCTGGCTGTTTGCTGCCGGAAATCCTCGGACAAAATCTTATCGCGGACCATGCTTGATAAAAGTGCTTCTTAAGAAGCAAGTTTAGCCCACAATGTTCTGCGAGAGCGCTGCAACTTCAAGCTCTATCTCCTTTACGTGTCTGCTCGAGCGCGTCAATCTACCAAAGCTTTGGAATAACATCAAAAAAGCTCCGACAAGGGAAAAAGCAAAAGCCGTTAACGTCTTAAAATTCAGAGGAGTATTTTCCTTGAGAATAGGTGAAGCTCTATAATAGTGTTACGGAAATCATTCAGAGCCCCATCGTTACAATCCAATATCGCTTCAAAAATTTATTGCTTACCCAGCAATCTGCTATTTTAGCAGCATATTCACCCAAGACAGCTTTGTGCTGCTTTAATTGCCGATTAACATAGCACTCAATGATTATCATGCGACAAATTAATATCCGCAAGACACTCTTCGTTATCTCACTCATCTCGGCGGTTTTTTTGTGCCAATTACACATCTTTAGAAGCAGCTACACGGACAAAGCTAGCCATATAAACCACCTGCCCACTAAAAGCCCCAGAAACAATGAACTTTTGGACTCGCTGTCTGGCACAGTCGAGAAAAGTCATAGAAACAACCAAAATGTCAGATCTTTTTGGTGGGATCAAGTTTACTATGCCATCATTGAATCAATGCATCAACGAATGACACCGAAAGGCCCTTCCGGAGCTAATAAAAGACACAACAGAAGAGGTTTCAGTGATGTGGATCAAGCAAATAATGGTTATAACATGGAGAGGTGCCCAACGCCCGGCAGCGTGGATGACACTCATGGCAAGATAGTACATTTTCAGCCTCCACATGAAGGATCGGGGTTCCACCATCTGGGAAATAGACCCGGCCCTATGATGATGGAGATACCGTTCGTACAACTGCTTTCCATGAAGTGCCCTCTACTAGCCCCGTTTATATCATCATTGTTCTTCTTCATACCGCCACAAATTTTCATGGTAGCCCATTTCTTCTCCTTGACGTCGTTTTTTTCGGTAGAGTCTCTCAAAAACAATACGATATTTTACTTGATATCATTGCTTGTATCAACCATAGTTGGGTACTTTTTCCGGAGATTGAGCTTGTTTAACTTTATAGTTCGGAAGGTCATTGAAAGACAGATCAACAAAGTCATTGACCAAAAATTTAACCTGCCACAACCGAACGAAGATTTTATTTCAAATTCTAAAGACGTGAAGCATCCTGAATCTAGACATCTGTCAGAGTACAGGCGTTTGATAGTAAAGGTTTCAGGCTCATTTGGCATAACTATTTATAATGACTTGCAAGTGGAATTGTATTGCCAAGGAAAGCGTCTCGCTTCTGCAAAAATCAAAAGCGCGAACATTGGCATCATTGCCAAATATATCAAGATAATATTGAAGCTCTACGTTAAGTACTTGCTTTCCAAAATAATTGCGCTAGATCATTACTTTTTTAATATATTTCACATCCTTGCTTATGCTTTTTCCCTATTTTATCAAATAATTTTCAAAGGGTTGAGCTACCTTCCTATTCTTACTGCATTAGTAATGGGCATAGGGCCTGGCATAGGACCTCCTGGGATAGGCATGGGCAGCCCAGGTTCAGGGGGCCAACATCTGATGAGGTCCCCTAGACGACAAAGAAGAGGTTTTGGATGGAAAGGTGATATTACGGCTAGTACTTATGAATTATCGGAAAATCTAAATGAGATCGTTTTCAATGATCTTACTATAGCATTTAGTCATGAATTAGCTAGTTTTCTATCCAGCTACCATTATCATAGTCCCCCAAAAGTTCGCAGTCTGTCTGACAAAAGTATCAAATCTGGGTTTTCACTGTTTTTGTTTGATAATTATGCAGACTTTGACGCAATCTTAGAGACAATTTTTAACACTAAGATTTCAGTGAAAAAAATACAGGTAGAACTACCTACGACTTATAGAGCGTTCAGCCTAAAACCAATGCTCAATAAAAGCTCCCATTCTGCCGATCCAAACGCATTGGAGGTTGAGTTGAGTGAAATGGTGGAGAGTGTCTGCAGCAATAAGGATCAGTTTTTCAAGAAGTTTAGCAACCTTTATGAACAAGAGACTGCAAGAAAATGCTCTAGGCCAACAAAAGAAAAGTTGGAATCAATAAAAGAGTTGGAGGACCTTTTGAAAAATTTTGATCCAAATAACGACATTGGTAAGCTTGTTGATTATTTCAGAAACAGGATCTTTTTGAATCAAATGAGTGGGACTGAACAGCACGAAGTGCCGAATAACTTTGAAATGAAATTTACCGAAACAAAAACGGTTGACCGCGAAAAATCAAGAATTGTTTTACCTCTTACTCAGAAAGAAAATAAAACGAATACCTCCCAAAGAGTTGCTGTTCGTAATACTTTTAAGCTAATTAATTTTTCAGCGGCCTTTTGTCCCTCTCTCGGCGTGGTGGATACGCGAATCAAGAACTGCAAGGTCGTGTTGAATAACGCTTCTTTGACTTCGAAGTTGTCTGTTACACATGAAAGTACGAAAACTGGTAGTTTGGGTACTCCTGACAGAAATCTGCCGTCCTTTGAAGACTCAGTTTTTCAAAAAAGAGGACTGGCATTAATTAAAAGCTTTTTACGAGCTCTTTGGGCTGCCAAGAGTCTCTTTGTCTCAAAATTTGAGCAAAAGGTTTCCGCAAATGATAACGAGCTCGTTGTTAAAGAGCAATTATTCGATGACTCTCATTTTGACTTCAGCTTCCGAACAGATGTTGTGTTTGCTAATGAGTTGCCAGAAAATCGGTTTAATCCTAATGAGAACAAAAGCGTTCATTCTTTTGCCGCTGGAACACTGACTTTAACAGTTCCTATAAGCAAAAATTATCTACTTAATATTGGAAACGTTAAAGCGCATATTCGTGTTGGCCATATATCATTGCCGACACATCTATTGATAGGTGCTTTTCCTTTTAAATCACTGAAAAATCGAAAGCCCGCAATGTCCAGTAGCTGTGCAACTATAAAGGATACGCGGGACTCAATGATGTTTGTATTTGAAAATTTCTTAAAAATTTTCAGTCTCATAGATCTAAAACTTATCAATTTAAAAATTTATCACAAGTTTTTCTACGCGGACCATACTTTAAAAGAGGCTTTTTCTGATCACCCATATAATGCCCTTACAGATACAATGACGTCTGATTTCAATTGCGATGTCAAGAATAACTCAATACAAATAATTGCAAGTAATGTTTTAACGACGTTTAGAAAAATTACAGATTTTGAATATGGGATCTATTTTGAAATCAGGGATATTCCTATTGAGCGCACTGATATTAGCACGGAAGAGCCTGATACTAAAGCCCACAAAGTCAAACGGAAATATGATTTGGAAGAACATGCTAGCAGAAGTTTGACCCATGAAATTTTGATTTCCATTAGCGGGTTGAAAGTGAAGTTGTTTAATGATACCGTGTTCCATCTTCCATTGTCATCAAACAGTATACATACAAACGTCTATAACATAGTTTCTTTGATCATTACGATTCAAAGCATGGCAAGGCTACAAGATTTATCCCCACAGTTGCGCCAACGTTTTGACCGTATTAAGGAAGATGGGTATAAATTTTTGATGGAGATGACGGTAAGCAATCCTTATTTTGCTTTCTATCCTCGCCATGTATACCCGCTAATGAGCTTAGTAGGAAGTTACATGAAGAAATTCAAGCAAAACAAAAAGCTTGAGGCACACACTGTCAACTACCAAGATCCTGGCATAAAGTCACTCATCCTGCAAAACTTGGAGCTTATAATGCTTTTGCTTCCAACAGTTGATATGAAAATTCTTTTATCAGAAATATTTTTGAAAGTCAGTGATTTGCGGTACGCTTTAAATGATAAAGTTACAGATACCATCACAATTATAACCGAGATACAAAAGATTTTCTACGAAATTCAATCTAAACGGCCATCTAGCACTAATGAAAATTCACAAAACATTTATGGCTCGGATAATAATGATATTGTACTTTGTTCTGATGAGCTAGAAAACTTTCTTGATGATGCTTCATACGTGAATCAAAACTACTTTCTCAACGGCCGAGACCATCAGTTTATGGCGTTTGAGACAAGCTTGGCACTTGATGTGTTCGTGATTAAAAGCTACCATGGGCAAAGCAATTTAATGAATAAATCATCTTCTGATAAAAGCTTGTCATTCTTTCATATTACCCCATTAACGGTGGACATAGCTTATTCTTTTCCGATGTTTCATCTTAGACATTACAAATCTGAATCTTCCTTCAACTTCAACTTTTTAAAAACCTATTCTGCGGGCGCTACTTCATTCGAAGGTTGTGTCAAGAGACATTTCAACGTCACATGCAGCAATGAGGCGCAATGTTCTAATATTATTCTTAACCTTACAAAGAAGACTGTTATTTTTGCTTTGTGCCAACTAGCTCAAACGTTACAAAAGATTGGCGATAGTGAAAATATTTCCGGAACTGAAATTGGCCAGAGCGGCACTGATAGCGCTGGAGGCCTCATTGTTAGATTACTTGCTAAAAGCTGTTCAAAATTAACTCTTGAAGGGGTTATTATATCTTTGGCCTCCAGAGATATATTGCCGAGAGTACAGGCTGATCTCAATGATAAGAAACAACTGAAGTCTACCGCTAGAAGTAATGCGGATTTGTCCAAAGGTTTGAGAGGAGCACAGTTATGCTTGCAAAAAATTGAAATCGAAGTTTGTGAAACTAATCCAGGTTCTTTTGAAGAAACTGCCCGCTGCTCTACTGGTGAGCAAGCGTCTGGCAAGATTATGCTTGATATGTCAGCTGGACATTTTAAAGTCCTAACCATCTTTGAGACTAGTCTTGAGGGCTTAGAGAAAAAACCTATAACGTTCAAATTTTTGGATGTTCCGGGCCTCGCTGTCAATTTGAGCGATGGCAATGCTAGCGTAAAAATACCAACAATACAACTTAATTTTGACATTTCTACAATCTGGATGGCATTCGTTTTGCAGTACACTGCGGAGGTTTTGATGAATCGTGTGAGAAGTACTTCTGTCTCTACGCTACGTGCGGCTGATGACATAAAGGCTCAAAATTATCAAAATTCTGGTAGTATTATAGACCTAAAAGTCAACTATATTGCTTGTGAGATAATGCTACCGCAAGATTTTTACCTCTTGCTAGCTATTGATAAAATGAGCTGTTCATTCGATGCTAAAAGTCTAACGACGAAAACATCTTCCAAAAGCTTAAATTTATATGCACCAAGGTATCCCGAAGAGCATGGCGATGATTCGCTTTTCTGTTTGCTAAACATTCTAAGTTTTAGGAATGAATTCATTTATGATTCCACAAAAGAAATTTGTGACCAAAGAATTCAGATTACTTTACAAGTTTTCAGATTTTGTTTGCCGTTTAACTATAGCTTTTACAAAATTTTGGACTCGATCGTCACCACAGTAAAATGCTTTAAACAAATCAAACTCAACTTTTCAAACTTAAAAAACGGAAAGGAATTAGTGCCTCGATTTTTTTATGCCGAAAAGCCTAAAATCTTACCAGAGATTACGATCAGCACCGCTAAGCTTAATCTTGAAATTAAAGATGACCCTTTTGAATCTGAGTTAGCTTTAATTTATAAAGCGGGCTTGGTAGAACAAAAGGAAAGGTACGAAAAGTTGCTTTTGTTTGAAGAAAAGTCAAAAGAACTTTTAGAAAATTATCATTCAGAATACCAAATGCGAAACAGTATGAATGGAAGTATCCAGGGTTCATTTGACGGTGGTATTTTTGGCAGTATTGATAGCGTTTTAGAAAAGTGCGATTTCGAACTTACGCAATGTCGCCCTACTGCAAGTAATCCAATCAGGCCCTCTAGGCTGTTTGAATCTACCGACAGTTTCATCAATGAATTAATACAAAAAAAGCTTACATTGTTTGAAAACTTTTCAAAGTCCTGGATAAGACGGTTTCTCAAAGTGAAACAAGCCAAATACGATTCCATAAAAACGAAAAATGAGGTAATTGGGATTGACGAAAATGTGAAGGACCAAACTTCCAAAAGGTTTAATATTCACAATATTGCTATGAATCCAGCTTTGCTTTCGTTGTTTTCTCGGGGCTTTTGCTTGCGTGTTAAGAAATTTGACTATAATTCCAATTTGCAAGACTTTTTATATGATGTGGGGAAAGGAATGCCTAAAGATACTGAGTATACCTTACTTATTCCTTTTTACTTGCATATTGATTGCGATGTGTTGACCATTTTACTTCGTGACTATTATCTTCCAATAATTCATTTTCCAAAAAACTCTGCAGACAGAATTAGGGCTCTTACAATAAGTGGAAATGTTGTACTTGCAGAACAGCTCAATTTAAAACCAATATCTAAAAGAACAGTTTATGTTCCGTTTGTTCCCTCCGCCAGAAATATTGATATTGCAAACCCATTTTACGGCGCTCATATCTGGAGGTCTTTGGACCCAGTCAAGTTCTATACAGACCTAAGTATCGTATCTCGCTCGCCGCATTCGACGGTTTTGTCGTGGGGTAAGTCTTTGCAGCCAGGTATATCTACTGTTATGCTTTGCTTGGATTCTGTTAGTAAACCACCAATTGACATGTCGCCGAAAATTGGATGGTGGGATAAATTTAGATTGATAATACATGGCAGGTTCCATTTTAAATGGGCTAGCCGAGTGAACCTTTTTATTAAAGGCTCTCTTGACCCATACAAGTTGACAGATGATGGTGCTGGTTTCGTGTTCAGCTGGAGTGAAGGTGCAGAGTTGAAAATAAATCCTGATGACGACCCTGCTAGGTTTATGGTCACTGCTTCTAAGCAATTTACCTTTGCTGTTCCTCAGTTTTCCACAAATATCACACATTATTGGAAATATGCCAAAAATGATAATGATGTCAATTGCTCAGCTACCTACTTGGAAGGAAATAACTTTCAAAAAGTGGTGGCCAACTTAAAAGGTAATGTTCATTGGCATGCAGGCTTGCTTCTTGAAAAAGAAATTGGCGAGTCCAGCTCTCATTTTCTCAACCCAGGTGAAGCACCAAGAACCTTTATGCTAAAACCACATTATCTCGTGGAACGAGCCAACCCATGCTATCTTCCTGACCCCGCTTCTCATGACTCTTACGATGGATTTCGCAGTCACTATATACATTTGTCATTAGGATTTAGTAACACCAACACAGATCCGAGCTGCTCTTTAAAAGATACCTATAACGCCTTTCACATCACACCTTATGTTGCTGCATTCTTTCAAAAATGGTGGGGACTTTTCAACAATTCTCTCGGGTTGCCATTAAGACATGGCCGAATGTTTGCCTCAGAGCATAAAGATGTACGTCCCAATAAAAAGCTCGGTGCTTCCCTTTATACCTTCAAATATCAAATACAGCTAACTCCTCTTTTCTTATCACATTTCTTCCGTCATTCCAACATGGAAACGCGCAACGAAATTCAATTCACAGGGCTCAAAATGCAGACAAATCAATTTCAACTTGATTTGCACCAGCGCAAGCAAAAAATTCATTACACTAATGAAAATCTCAATATTTCAAAAGAGGTGTGGCATATGAAATTTAACAAAGGTAAAATTGATTGTGATTTTTGCGACACAAGGTTGGTCAATACGACTTTCAACGAAACATCGATTGAAGATTTGTTAGTTAAGAGTTTGGGAATTGAAAATGAGACTAGTTCTTCCATATCTTCAGCAGAGTCTGCCTCTGGCAATATTTTGTTCCCAGACCTAGCCAAAACTGACATTTTGAGAAACGACAATCAGGGATTATTTGCATGGATTGATATAAATGATTATGTGGAGCTTGATGCTCAAAAACCATCCTCGCTTCAACCCAAGGTAGAAATTTTACCTTTGTTCATGACTCCAAGATTTACGTATTTAAGGCAAGACGACAAGAATACGGTTTTGCAATCTTTTCCTTTCGGCGAAGAACCTTCTCATCACTGCTTTTATGAGGATATAAAGCCTCAGGAGGAAACCCTGTTGAGTATTGTTCAGAAGCGGTCAAACGAAATTGAACAAAAGATATTGGTACTTAAAGAAAAATTAAAGTTTCTTGGAAATGACAAAGGTAGCAAGAAAAAACGTGAAAAAGTGAACATGCAGCTTTCTGCTTTAAAGTATAATCGCAGAGCGATAAAAAATGTGATTAATGGACTGAAAGAGTTTTTCACTTATGCATCTGTTGAAGAACCTCATAAAAATAATACAGGCAATATGTTGCATAAAATTAACGGCGAGAACACCAACCTATCTCCAAACTTATCAAGGACTAGATCTGACGTGTCAAGCCATGTTTCTTTCTCTGAATTTCGAAACGTTACTTTTTCAGAAGCCCACAGCAAGTTTAAAAATAGATTTATCATCAACAATTTGTTGCTCAAGTGGAACAATAGGTTGAGAAACTATTGCATAAAGTATGTCAATGAAATCAGTGACCTAAAATCTTTAAGATATTTTATGGGAAGAAAAATTGTGAAATATTTGGAAGATTTATCAAGAGGAAGTGAAACGGATAATGGCTTTTTGCATACAAACAACACAAATTCGAGCTCCCAATTGGAGCAGTTTTTGAACGTTTGCAGTCGAGACTACCTAAGTAACTTTGATAATGAGCTTTGCAAAGTTGATGAAACTAGTGCAGAGCCTGAATTCTCTTATTTATTTAAGCTTATTTGTCCACAAGTTCAGTTTCAATCAGAAGAAAAAAAATCATCTGTTGGGTTAGTTTTGACTCAGGACATTGAACTAAAAGTGCTTCATATTAACGCCAAATACTTAGAGAATGTATCTGACGACGACAAGATTGCAAGGCTAATGGAGACCCGATTTGGTCTCTATTTGAAAGAGATGCAGACTTTCGTGGTCAGTCTTAGTGACGTTTTCGAAGATGGTGGTGTTAAATTTCATTCCAAAAGTTTTGGATCAGATGATATAGCGGAATGTTGGCCTCCCTGGATTAATTTCGAGGGCTTCTATGAATCAAGTTTGTTACTGCGTTTGAGGGTCTCGGAAAGAACTTCGGCAAGCGCACGGCTTGACAAAATGAACAATTTATTTTTCAGCAACGACAAAAGCTTTGCAGATGGTAAGTCCCCTTTGTCTAATGCTAAAAATAAAAATATTCTTCGGCTCGATGCGCCTAAATTTGTCGTCACTTGTGATTCAACCCAATTTGATGTTATTTACACAATTGTGACCAACCTTGTTGTGTTTTCTGATTTCAAAAATACCAAGAAATCACAAAAGCTCAGAGAGCTTGTACTCGCTTCAGATTTGGAAAACTTGGAGAGAATTGATAAGTATGTTGAAGGAATTCAGCGCCAAATACGTGCTCTCAAGGAAACAAAGCACTTGTTGCAAATGGGATCTGAAGGGGTTCACTCCACAGAGGCAAAATCAAACTTAGATTTGGTAAACATGTGGATTTCGAAACACTTGTTAAGGTTACTCTATTCTGTGCGAGCTATACAAGGATCTGCTTCATCAAAGCAGTTAGAATCAAGCTCTTTATTGATTGAGTTGTTATGGAGAATAAATTCGGATCAAATAATATGGCACCTTCTCGATAATGATCGGAAGCCGCTTATAGATTTGGCTCTTGCTAAGTCATGCTTTCTAAGAACCAACCATGCCGATGGGTCATCTACTAACACTATTGCTATATCCGTAATGCAGGGTTTTAACTTACATGAGGGGTCCGTTTATCCTGAACTTTTGAAGCCTTTTACACCAAAAGGTTCAACAATTCCGTCAGAACGTACTTTAAGCCATGAACAGATGGCACATATTGAGTGGAAAGATCTACAGCCTGTCGGAGGTATCCCTGTCATGGAATATTTAAAGGCTAGCTTTCAGCCACTTGCGGTACAGATTGACAGTGAGTCAGCAAAACAAATATTTGAGTTTGTCTTTCCTGCCTCCAGCAATAAAGAAAAAGGGTTCGGAAATTCTCATACTTTTGAGTCTCGTGAAATCTCTCTCAGTAGCCTCATGGACGATAGAGGTGCTAAAGAAGCAGCTATGATGAATGACTGTCCTCGTGCATCCACATCTTCATCGACATCGGTTACTTCTGAACAACCTGTTTACAAGAATCAGAAAAAAGCCATATTTCCAGCTAGCTTTACTCAAAATAGGCAATCGTCTTTGTCGTCTTTGTCAAATTCCGAAATAAGTGACAAGAGTAGAAAAAATCAGGATCTGAACATCGGAAAGTTAGACTATTTCGCGGAGATGGCTCTGCGTTCGTCCAAATTTGTGACATTTACAAGAGCAGAAATCAATAATGTAACTATTTGTTTAAGCTATAAAGGAAAGGGACGCACAAGTATCGCCGATGTTGATGAATTGATTGTCAAGGTTCCAAATTTAACTTACGTCAATTATATTTGCTCTTTCAAAGACTTGGCATTAGACATGAAAAAAGACATTATCAAGGTCTTGGTCAATCATACAGGGAAAATCATTGGAAACAAATTCAAGCGTCATAGCCACCACAACACGAACAAGCAGCTTTTCAAATCTGATGAACAAAAAAAAAATGAGGGCACAGGATTATTACCGTTACAAAGTTATGGAAATTATACATCAGTTCAAGATCTATACAATGATACTCTCACGGAAGCCAACACGGCCAAAAACTATGGCGTCCCACCTGTCATTGTCGCAGATAATTCTATTCCCGAAAAAGAAAAAGAGCCTGTGAGTGCTAAAGAGAGTGACAGTGTTTCCAAGTTTTCGGGAACAGATGCTGTTGAAGCCGATACTAGCTCTGGAGAGGTTCTGGTGGAGACATCCACTTTAAATGGGTGACTCAATATGAACAGTTTTTGATAAGTTGTCGGCAACTAAGCCATTTGCACATTTTGGTTTCCAGAAAGGTCAGAAAATATGATATTGAGGTTAATCTGCTATCTATCGTGAAGGTGGCTGTAAGGGTGGCTGCTCAACTGTTAAGACTTATTTTCATGTCATAATTCATGTTTTTTAGCGACTTTAGTATTTCTACCAATTTGACTATTCCCGACGCTACTACCATTATAACTTATGCCACCATCACTATTATCGTTTACCGTTGCTAGTATTGCTGTTGCTATTGTTATACTTTCTTTTCGTGGAAATCTTATAGAGCGGCTTCACTAAAGCATACTATGTAAATAAAAGAATTTTTGTGTATGTTTGTTTTATTTAATCCATGTAGTCTGTCAAAAGGAAAAGCTTGGTAAATTTTTTGTGTACATACAAGTGCCATGACTGTATGTTGCGGGAGTTACCTTATAGTTAGCAATAGTTCATTCAAAATGGCAAATTCTTTTATGTAAACCGAGGGTTGTTGTTGAAATCATTTCAGCATTAAATACTCAGTGCCCAGGTTATTGTCAAGCACCCCGACTAGCAATTCGTAAATCTTTCATAAAAAGCAACGGCTGGGTTTGTCCTGATAAAGCTTGATTTGTTTAGGTGATAGCAGTGGCAGTGAGTTATATCAAGAACATGTAAATAGCATTGTAAGGACGGTAAACATTGAATAACACAAGCCCTAGCGAGGAGAGCCTCGCCTCACGGCATTTTTCAGCATGTCAATAGTCAAAGTCAAGTGAGAATCTTTTTCAAAGTATGAGTTGCTGTAAGTATAGCATTATCAGATAAGAATTTTAAAGTTACTTCAAAAGCTTCCGTTTGGGTTTACAATATTTTATACTAGACTGCCACCGATAGGTATAGACGGGATTGTATTAGCGAGATCTTAGCGTCCGCCTGCATGGTATCAGAGACTCTGTGTACTGTTGTTGCACCCTAACAACGCCAACCTTACAGGCGCTAATTAGTGACTGAAATAACAATGGCTCCAGTGTAAACATAAATTACTCAGTGTATAATATACTGAAAATTGAAGAAAAAATTGTAAATTTAAGATATTGTATGTAGTTATACAAAATAGTTAAATGTAGGTAAGGATCTGCCGTATAAATAGTCAAGGTACAAACTTTCCAAATTGGTGAAGAAAAAAAGGACAAAAAAGAATACTAAAAAGAACAAAGAAAGGAAGAAACATTTGCAAAGAGAAATGGGAACAAAAGAAGAAAGGAAGTATTGCGTGGGAAAAGCGATATTACGACGAATATTTGGAATCAAAATACTGTCCTTTACTACAGAGTAAAAATTATATCCGTATGTAGATTAAGTTTCGGCGTTTTTATTTCTAAATAAAGAGAGTTAAAAGAAATAGTCCAATCAATGAAAAGAATTTTAATTTTGAAATAATAGTTAAAAGCACAGCTTAAATTTATGGGTGATAGGGCAAGTTCCTAAAAAGATCTACCATTATGGTGCAAAGGAAGTTGTAAAAAGACTCATCATCCTGGATCATACTGGTGGCAGAAGGATTCCAACATGTAAGAATTTTAATATTACTGAGGCTATTGCTGGTGTGCAAGCATTGTTTTAGTGCTGGTTGTTATTGCTTCTGTTAGGCAATGATGTCGATTTTATTGTGTTATTGAAATTTTCATTTCTTATTTTTTTTACTACTTATTGTTATTATCTGTTATTATTTTTTTATGTTTACTTGTTTACTCGAACTTTCTGAACTAGTTCGTATACTGGAAAGTGTATTTGATGCAAAGTAAGACTGAATGTATTATAAATTCGTCAAGGACTAAAATTGCGGATCTAGAATAAAATAAAAGATAGGAATAAAAAATAGTGGTTGAACCTCTAACTATATATAATACACAGTAAGAATTAACAATGGAGATATTGAATTGTTGGTGCATATGTACAGATGTAATCCGGGTTTCCAATTAGAGTAAGGTGGTAGTGACCTGATTTTACAATTGAACAATAAGCGATCAGTTATTTAGCTGGTTATGACTTTAATCTGTAACATCTTTCTCAGTTATCCAATAAGACTGCATTTCTTGATGTTAGTGTATGGATTCCGCCAGTTGGGCCGCTTGTAATCTTCCGGCATCCTTGGGCAGGAAGTATTTTGGTTCAGAGACCCAAGTCGTTGGTATGTCGATCAAAATACAACGTATGGAAATAAGTAACTTAGAGACATATTTCCTTAGACCTGGAGGCTGCTCGGGAGCCTGAGGAGCTCTTATGGGAAATCCACGATTCCGTGGCTAAGATCATAAATTTGATAAATACTGAATTGTTGCAAAAATTTTAAAAAGTGCAAATTTAGTACGGAAAGGGCTGAAACTTTAGTATGGGAGCGCGGCCATTACACCTAAAATAATGCTAAAAATGGATGTCGCAGCGCATGGAATATATATGAAACCCAAAACACAGAATCTACTAACGTCAATTACTAGTTATCTTACTTACAAATTACTCTAACTGTAGTACTACACTATGTTTCAGAGGCTTTCAATACATAAACCTCATAGTCGATGTTTCCATTTAGAAAAGCAATAGCTGCATCGACCCGATGAATTTTCCATCTTTTGCTTGCTGCTATGGATAAAATTAAATGAAAGATGCCAATGAAGCTACCAGGGCCAGTAATCAAGAAAATTTACACCCTTCTCTTATGAAAAGTCCTGGTAGGGAGCAAAACTGACTCTTGATTTTCGTTAAGCAACCGTTTAGTTGGTTTAACCAACAGGTTGTCCAAATCTGGGTCAGATTCAGTTTCTCTACCTCTCATCTTCATTTTAAAGGCTCTCTTCTCGCCATTACGGCTGTTTGCAACATTTTTCTTCCATTTGTTGAATTCGAATGTGGAATAATGCGTAGGTATATTAAATAAAAGGTTACAGCTTTAATATTTCAAAAACAATATAAGTAAAAGAAAAATTCCAGGTATTTATACCTTTGCCGGCCTAAGAAAGGAAATAGCTAAGTTTATGTAATTCGCAATCACATAATTAAACTCTAGAGAAAACCACACTAGGCTTCAAACCTAGAACAGCACAGGACTTTCTAGAGTTTTCTAAAACAACGATTGTAGCAATAGCATGTCTCAAGAAAAGAGATGATAAAGCATTTGACTATAAAAGAATTGGAACATCTAACTTTCAAAATATTTTGATAAATTTATAGAGGAGAAAAATGCGTAGACCGGGAATCGAACCCGGGACTCAACGATGGGAACATTGAATTTTACCACTAAACCATCCACGCCTTCGTTATTATTTAGTTTTAATATTATCTTACGGAGACATCCTTTAGTTTATGGCCCATCGAGTATGACCCGTATATTAGGACTATTAAGCTTATACACCATAATAAAATAGTTTATATATATAGAGGCCATTCCTCATTCACAAGTATCTGAATATGAAGGAATGGGGGCAGGCCAGTTTGTTTGAACCTGTTTAGGGAGGGCTACTATGGTAGTAGTGACTCCAGGTGATTAAACCCTCAATTTCAATTCCAGAAGAATGGATGTACTCGATGCTCACTCACTTGTTTCCGAGATTTGGAGGAGCGGCTGCACCATGGTTCATTGAGTTGATGGCAGAATACGAATCCTGTCAAGCGTAACTCATTTCGAAAGAGTTCCAGAGACGTTTTTAGACCCGGTGATATCCTCCTAACTATGATAGAATGGCATTACGCAAGCTGCAAGGGCTACGTCAGGTTGGTCCGGTAGCCTCATACTCAGCTGAGCTTAACAAGCTCAAGGACTTCATACCTATTGCTTTGAGGTGTACGGAATAT